>JANAVB010019799.1:15014805-15104805 GCA_029216955.1 Iris pallida
GGACCGAGTTCGACCGTTATCGGATGGTAACTGGAATTTCAGAACAGAACAGCCGGGCCCTAGCCTTTATATACCCCACTTTTACCACCTCTATTCTCATCATCCCACCGAGAATACTCTCCAATACCCTAAGTGAAGGTTCTCCTCCTCCTTTCCCTCTTCAAGTTTTGTGGAGTTTTGAAGTGATCCCCTTCATCTTCTTCTTCTTCTTCCAAAGGTAATCATCTATCTTCTCTCTTTTCTTTCTATGGCACACAAAGCCCAAAAGAGAAAGATGGATGCCTCCCAAGTAGGATCATCCTCATATGACTATGTCCCGACCAATGTTTTCAGTCCAGCTTGTCCCTCTGATAATGACGACTATGACTCCGGTCTATTTTCTGACAAGGAATTTTCCGATCTTTGGTTTACTTCCTTCTTTGGTCGTAAAATCTGTGTTGGCTTGTGTCAACTTTACAATTTTTTCTGATATATGCCCTACCTTTAACCGACTTAGAATTAGAGACATCTTTGAAATTTCTGATAATATTTATTATATGTCGTTAGGATGTTTTTCTGCAACTTGCAAGTAAAAGATAATGGCAATTTCTATTCTTGTGTTGCTGGACAAAAACTTGAGTTCAATGCTACTGATATTAGTGAATATTTTCACGTTCCTGATATTGGTGAAGCTTTGGTGGATATTAACCACGTCCAGCTTCCAAAAGGTGTCACCCTCGACTCCTTCAAAGAATTGATGTGTTACCCTCGTCCTTTCCTATGTAGGGTGTATTCGAAACACTTGAATCAGCACTTCTATGAATTACATCGCTTTATCTTCTTCGCTTTACTTCCAAAAAAGGGATTGTAACGCCCCAGTCTCAAAATACGTAGGATTAGGAACGTAGACATGCCAGCTGTATACATACGAAGTATACTCCAATATATGGAAACCTTGTATGAATACATAAGCTGTAAAATGTAGTAGAACCATGGCTAATCTCATCCACACAAAATAAATGAATAAAAGATATCATATAATGATAGTGAATTGTCTTGATACAATATGTTGGACGGAGACAAATCCACTACCAACTATGAAAAGAAATACATAACAAAAGAAAGATTTTGGCGAGTGAAGCGAGAAAATCTAGGTGCAATCATCCTCGAAGAAATAGTGACGATCATGGCCACGGCTAGAACTAGAACACCTGCGAAAGACAAGAGCACACACCTGGAGAGATAACCAGGTCCTCAGAGGGACATAACAAGACACATAATATCATGCCATATAAACTGAATAAATATTGCTCAAATAAATAAGCCAATTGAATTATAACATGGTCCAATACACACCTATTGAACTAGCTTACCATCCCCCCAACCAAACAAGGACAGGAGATGGAAAACTAATTCACGGTGACGTATTTTTCCATGCTATAAATCTAATATGGTATTCGGACCCCAACAAGGTTCAATACCTTCTCATCGAAGTAGTAAGCCACACCTACAACCAAACAAGGATAAGGTGTGACGAACTAATCCGCGACAAGTTATTGTTCCAAGCCACGGTCAGATACAAGTACCCAAACCAAAAGTACTCGTATCTAACGGATAAAGGTGCCTAACCGTTCTAAGTGAAATGTAGTTAAGAACAATCCTTCCTACGTATGGGCCCTAGCTAAAAATGGGATCGGCATAGTCCCCCCTTGGGGCACCAGAGGCCCAATCAAAAAGACCATAACGTTCCGCAGAACGCCAGTGGCCGTCAGTAATCATGGGTCATCAACCCCGTATCTCCAGCGGAGCTTCCGGGTCACAAGAGAAAGTGCATCGAAGCCCATACGCTAAGGAATTATCCTCCCCGCCCAATGCCTACTGTGTTGTATCCACAACACAAAACCTCTATTAACCGCTACGTCAAACTAAGCATGCAACCTCTATTAGCGGTTATTCCTATCGTACGGCTTATACGTACCGGTGGCTAGCCAGTCATGCATGTCCGTGTTCTACATACGACACACAACTTCGTGGTACAACGTGTCAAGGCCAATGAATGTAACACACAAGGTGGTCCCTTAAATCTAGGTTTAATGTGTAAGAAAACTAATACATAGCAGGAAATATAAATAAACAGTAAGTTCTAACAGGTTATGCCATGTATCATAGTTTATTTTGCATAAAATAATAATAAATAATACATAAAATATAAGCTAAATAAATAAACAGCAAATGGCAAGGTGTCTTGCCTGGTAGGACGCCTGGTGTGCTGCGATGATCAAGGTGGCACGAACTGCGACTTCGGTGTAACAACTATGCAAGGTGATCTCGGGTGGTGGCACAGACGGTTCCATTGGGTCCAGAAGGGTCAAGTTAGTGAGGATGGACATAAGGTAGTAGAGAATTGGTAAAGGAATAGGAAAGATGGACTGAATCACGAGATGGAGAAAAATCGTAGGAAATCAATTAATATATTTGATTTTAGAAAATATTTTATAATACTTGAAATATAATTTATTAGGCTTTCAATTAAATACTCACAAATCGAAAGTCGTTTTTAAGGCAAAACCTCTAAGTTTGTCTAAATAAGTTTTAGTAGGAAACTATATTTTTTTAGCCAAAATTAATAAACTAGAAATTTATAGTATAATTTGGTGACTACTTTTATTGACCAATATATATTTAAAAATCTAAAAAGAAAACAAATAGATAAATTAGGGCTATAAAATAGATTTGGTCAAAGTACTATTTTTGGTAAAATCTACCATTGGAATAGTTGGAAAAATAATATTTTTATAGTAATACCTAAAATAATAATGTTTGCAAAGAAATAGTTTTAGCAATAAGAGAAACATTAATCATAATAAAAATAATATGAATAATAATAATACTAATGACAATACTTATAACCATATACATAATAATAATATAAATAGTTTATGTACTAATTATTATATTGTTAAAATTAATAACAGTACCCTAGATATTAGTACTGATAATAATAATAATTAACATCAGTTAAAAGTAAAACAAAATAATAATAATAATAATAATAATAATAATAATAATAATAATAATAATACATCAGTTAAAAGAAAACAATAATAATAATAATAATAATAATAAAAATAATAATAATAATACTAATACTAATACATCAGTTAAAAGTAGAAAGAAAAAAAAAACCAAACACACACACTTCTCCTAAGAACCCAAGGACACAAATAGAAGAGGAGCAGAGAGAGAGAGAGAGAAAAGAGAGGGGCGAGAGGTCAGTGAGGAAAGGGAAGAGCGGGGTTTGTCGGTGGGGCTCGTCGGCGGACGGGCGCTGTGATTCTCCGCGGCTAGGAGGAGGCGAAAGTCGGAGAGAGGAGCGGGGAAAGGAGACCGGCGGCGCACGCGGTGGGGCGCTCCGCGGAGGCGGCTGTCAGGCGCGGCACGCCAAGGAGGAGACGGCGCGGGTGCGGCGCCGGACAGAGCTCACGGGGGGACGCGGCTCGACGAGGCCGACGCGACGAGGGTTCTGCCATGGGGCGAGATCCCACGACACGCTCGACTGGAGAGGTCGCGGTCGGCAGGACGGGGGCAGCGATGGATCACTGGAGGATGAGTCCGCTACTGGGGCGGTCTTAGGAGGACGGGGTGGTCTGGACACAGCTACGAGGGAGGGCGCGCAGGTGGGGGAGTCGTCGGAGTCGAGGATCTCGGCAGAGGGGTACACGCACCTTCGGCGCGATGGCGATGGTCAGGGCTCAGCGGAGGAGTTTCACCGGAGAGGGCTCGGAAGGTCGCGGCAAGCACTGCATCTGCAGGAGCTCGACGCGGAGGGAGCGGGTCGCAGGGGTCTCGGCGAGCACAGGTTCGAGTTTTATTTCATTTGGGTGTTTTGTGATGGTGGTGGTAATGGCGACGGCGGTGGTGATGGCTGGTGATGGGTTTGGGCGGCGTTGGCCGAGGTGAATTCTGGCAGCGAAAAGGCCCGGGTAGTGTCACGACCCGCACCCATTTTTTTTGGGAACGAGACATGTCCAAGCCAGCCTACGCCGCAGTGTCGGCGGTAGAACGTTGTATAGCCAAAATGCTCAAAGTCATAAATAATGCTCATTCACAGAATTAATTTAATTTATAACATTCACAAGTTTTACATTTGCAGAAAATATAAACTTGTACAAATATTAGAATGTCTAAAACTCATCTATCTAGCTAGTCTCTAGGCTTTTCATCTGCAAGTACACCCGTCACTCCCAAGCTAAGTGAATCCACAGCTAACCTAAAAAATATTAGTTTCCAGTCAGGAATGGAACGAGTACAATTCACTGAATGCAGTTTCAATATATGAAAATGAATATACGACAGAGGTTAGCCTTTAGACATATGATTTGGAAAATAAGCACATAAAGACAAATAAAACTAAACCAAGAAAAATAGTAAATAAAGACAATACTCACCGACTGACTGAAGTACCTTTGATATGTGATCGGTCACGGGACAATTATGCGACACGGTCTACACTGTCTAAAGTTACACGGTCTACACTGTATAAAGTTACACGGTCTACATTATATAAAACAATAATAAAATACTGTCTACTCTGTATAAAGCATTAATGATCACGGTCTATACTGTATAAAAAATAATGATCACGGTCTACACTGTATAAAGAAATAATAATCACGGTCTACACAGTCTAAAGCAATAATAATCACGGTCTACACGGTCTAAAGTCAGATCACACATCGTTGGTACTTCAACATCCCGACATAACAAGGAACAAAATTAACATAAAACTGAAATCACATATCTATCAACTAAACATTGATGTATAGTAAAGATCAATACTGAAAATAAATAATAAACTGTACTCGCCTGTGGTCCTTTGCTGGTGAAACCGATAATCCAAACTACTCGGTGTGCCACAATAGTCAAAACTCGTACAACGATCTCCGGATGCTGAAATAAACATTACCAATATTCTCAGAATAGTCAAAATAGCTAGAATTGCCTGTCCTTAAGTCCAATTCTGGACACAGGAGCAAAGCGGTAATTTTGGGTCAAAAACGGTGTCCGTCGTTGGATCCACTTTGCACCAAAAAGAGTGCCAGAGTCAGTGGTCTCTAAAGTTGTCAAACAATATGTCTACGAAATCGTTTTGATGATACGAACCCAACCGTATGTCCAGAGTTGGATTCCGGCGGGCCGTGCACAAAATTACCTGTTGAGTCAGACCGTGGGGCCCGTAAAATGATGATCCAATCAACTGTCTCAGAATCGGACCAAACTTGGCATACAGGACCAAAAAAATGATACGGTCCTGTTGGCGCAAGTTTCATCTCGATCTGACGAGCGTGCATAAAGTAATTGAAAACTTTGCACAGAGACCGATACGGTGAATTTTGACGGATACTCATCAAATTCGCCGCGCACACGCGACCAATTTGAATTCCGTCAAAGCCCACACGTCCACGAAGCCGTTACGGACCTTTCGATGCTTTCGATTCGCGACCACTTCGTCCGGATTGGCGGAACGCACGCCGTATCGGAGGAATTTCGTAAATTTTAATATTTTGAAAATAGGTTTTTGCCAATCATTGAAATCTGATTTCTCGACATACGGTCGACGAAATCAAACTCCGTAAGTTGGGTTACAGAGCCCTATAGGTTGTCTAGGACTGCCTTCAAATAGTTTTTGAAATCCCCTAATGTTCGATTCAGAAAATGCCTGCCAAGTTGGGTCAAGATACTACTATCTACTCTGTTTTAGAACATATTTTCCTTGATGTTCGCGTCGATTTTTCGACGAATCTGAAAAAGTTCCATAAGAACTAATTGACAGGGATCCTAGATGGTCATATGGGCATTCTATAGGATTTTACGGAATTGAATTCCGTTGAGTATACGGGAAGAAACGTGATGATGAAATCCGTACCTTGCTCACGCCTTGCTGCTGTTGTTGCGCTCTGTTTCGTGCGGCCGGCGGCCCTGGCCGGCCGACGGTGGCCCGTAGTGGCGTGCACGCACGCAGGGGGCTGGGGGGTGCGCTCAAGTGTCAGGGATGCGCTCTGGAGTTAAGGTTTTAGTTTTCGCTCCGAATCCGTCTCCCTTACTCGCGTATATAACGGACAGGGGTTCGGAAATCCTATGCTTGGGTTCGGGTTAGAGCCTACTAGGAACAGTAGCCCATACGTGAAACTTCCACCGATGTCCCTACACTACCAATGTTTGCATTTGGGTCCCTGTAGGGCCAATTGCAAATTATAAATTTACAAATAACACATATTCTATTATATCTATATTTACAAATAAAACTTATTCTTTATCATTCTATTATTCTATTATATCTATATATCTATCCTTATATATATATATATATATATATATATATATATATATATATATATATATATATATATATATATATGCTTATATATAATCTCGATAAAACCTAAATAATCCCCATAGCATTTGTTCCTAGTATAGGGCTTATTTATATAAATATGAATATATATATATATATATATATATATATATATATATATATATATATATATATATATATATATATATATATATATATATATATATATATTATAACACTTATTTGAAAAAAATAAGATAACCAATAATAAAAAATAATATTATATAATAATAACCTAAATAATAATGATAATAATAACAATAAAATTCAATAAATAAATAATGGTGTATATATACTATTGTGTGCGGTCAAATAATCCCAAAACGTACAAGGACCTATTTTATACCAATATCCTTGAATATTAATTAATAATAATATTTATAATATTTAAATTATGAATATTTAGAAATAGTCATTAAATCATTAAAACGGAATATAACACACTCATACCAAATTCCATCAACACGAATGTCATTAGACGTGCCGCATGACCTACATGGGCTTGGGCTCAGTTTGGGCTAAAATGGTATAACCTGTTTCCCTAAACTCAATAATATAATTAATAATTTAAATAAATCTTTGGTAAGGGTTAAGTTGTAACTTGGCCTGGATTTCTTAGTTAGGACATCACTATGGCTCAGCCTTCCCTATCAGGGCTACTACACTAGTCAAAGCACGCCATTGTACTATCCGTGCCATGATTTCTAGTCACCTTGTACTCCAAAACTCTACCATGGTTAAAGTCATCTTTCATGATAATTAACTAAGTAATTATAAAAATTCTAAAAAAATCACCATCTAAATTCAAATAAATAAATAAATAATATTTTATCAAAAATTTGGAAAGAGGTGTTACAGGTAGCGAGGTCGGGAAGGTGGCCTGGTGGTGGCGGTTCTATTGACGATGGCTGGGTTGGGAAGTCAAACAAGGAGGAGGAGATGGCCGGAGGCTGTATCGGGACGGGCCGGGGTAGCGGCTAGGTTGTCGGGTGTTCGGCGCAGGTAGGGGTGGTGTTTTACTTTGCTATTAATTTGGTGATTTTGGCGGTCGTGGTCGGGCGCGGTGTTGGTGATGGTGGTGGTGGTGGTGGTTCGGTACCGACGGGTGGCCGCGCCACTGTGGTGGCGTTGGCGGTAGTGTTGTTGTGGCCATGGCGGAAGGGCGCTGGATAAGTTGGAGGGTGCTGGTAGCGGTGATGGCGAGGCCGAGGTCGATGGGAGGCAGGGAACAGTGGCGACTAGACTAGGGCTAGGGTTAGGATTGGATGTTTGCCGTGTCAGGATTGTCGACACGGAGGAGATGATGCGATGTACATGTACAATTATCATACTGGAAAGATACCCGGGGTCGGACCCGAGGCCGTCACGGCTGACACGGAAAAGATTGGACACCGACACGATGCACAGGTTTTGTTTGTAGAAAATTATTTGGAGATAGTTGTGGAGAACTCAAGGAAAACTCCCCTATATATAGGGTCGAGGAAATCCGTAGTAGATAAGGATTGGGGCCCAAATAGATAATTACTTTTAATTCAAATAATTTTTAAAACAATCCAAATCAAATCAAATCCAATTTAAATATAGATAAATCTACCTTTACATTAGATACTAAATCCATAAATTCAAATTTGTAAATCATCATAATTAATTTAAACAAATATCAACCGTTTTAAAATATGTTCCCATGAACACTAAAATTATAATAATAATTAATTTCAAAAATTACATTATTATATAAAAATAAACTAATAAATAATTATAAAATATATATGGATGCATAATTAATATTTACATAAATATACTTTTCTAGTATACCATTTTATAAGAATATTATTTATTATTATAACTGCATAAATGAAAGGCTTTCCATAAATAAAATAAAATAATAAACTTGAAAATTTTGCTACGATAGATAAAATAATTATTATATATATATTATTTTGAAACTATAAAAATAGAAAAATATTTTTCTAAAAATATGTACGCTCGCACATATTCGCACTCGTCGAAAAATTACGAAAAACAAAATTTCGTACACGATGTACAATGCAACTACGCGACGTATAATTCAAAAAAATAAAATAAAAATAATCAGTACCAAATTTATAAAAAAATAGTAGAAATTTAGGGGTTTTACAGGGATCTTCTGACGAGATCACCTTCATGGAATTATCTGCGATGTATCATAGTCACTTTGGCATACCTTTCTCCATCCCCAAGACTGTTATGGCCTGGATGCTCAATTGCAGAAGTGCGGGGCGTAACCTTGTTTACCCAATGCACCTGGCATCTATCTGCAGGAGATTTGAAATTGATCTTCAAATATGTCCTTTCTCTTCTCCTGCTACTGAGCTTAGTAGAGCTAGGTTGTATCCCAACCCTCCTCCTCCACTCGGTGCCAAACCTGCTGCTTCGGTTCATGATGATGGCCCTCAGGCTCCTGCTCCAGCTACTTCAGCCCCTGCTCCTGGTTTCGACCCAGGCTTTTATCAGCGCTTTGATGACTTTGTTGCCCTCTCAGCTCAATGCCATCAGAGTTACATTGACTCTGAGTTTTGCCACATCATCCAGGCACATGTGTTGCAGAATAGCATTGCTAATATACACTGGAGTCTATCACTTGATCCCACTCATCCTGTTCCGATGATCCATCACCCCAGATTCACTGGTCCGAGGTTCGATGATGAGGCTACTTTTGCTCATTTCGATCCTACTAGAGCTTACTTTCCACCGGATGCTCCTGGAGGTAATGATACGCCATTATGATGTGGGACTACGGTTAGTGGCTTTTGGATGTAGTTGCTAGTTGATGATCTATGTAGTTTCTTTTATGATGTATCAGTCTAAACTTTCGGGTTAGACTTTTATTAGACTCTTTTAATAGTCATAAACTTTTGAGTTATGACTTATGCAGTTTATGTTAGTTGTATCTTATTCTAGTGATATTATGAGATTTCTGTGTCTTTTCTCACTGCTACTTCTAGTTTACTATTGCTACGACTTGTTATATATGGATATGTTCTTTCTTTGTTACGGGGAGCCATAACATTTTGATCATGACAAAGGGGGAGAAAGAGGAACACCACCATTTTTTTCCAAGTTATTAGATATATTTTTGTATAGACTAAAGTTTGTCAATTATCAAAATGGGGGAGATTGTTGGCCCATTACCAAATGGTCACACCCGATTTTGATAAATCAACATATGACTTAAGTCAATAACAAAATATACAAACTACTGCTAACATTTTAAATCAAGTAAATTCAATATCAGAGAGTGTACTACAACATCAGCAAGCATAAAAATCATCATCCCGAAGTACTTATGCACTGAAAACAGTCTGAGTCATTTTATAGTTTATTATGTATTTTACCCTTTATTGAGTCTAGAATACAAATTATAAAATTGACTAAATATTACTGGCTTAGGTTATTCACAGTCCACTCGTCTATAAAGCCTACCCATTCATTCAAAGTTCACTTACCAAAAGTTCCATTTATCCTATGCAACAGATTTTGACAAAACATTACTAGATAAACTTAGACAGAACTCATGCCGAGCTCGGTCCGAGTTCGGTTGTTTCATATTCAAATGTTTGTTACCTCTAAATCTGCATAAAACGTTCGTTTACGAAATCTTTGCATCCGAACGCCACCCGAACTCTGCTCGAGTTCGGTTCTCAAAAACACCGATAAATAGAAGAGAAATTTTCATTTTCAAAAGACTCAATCATTTTTCTTCTCTTTATCTATTCCTAAAGTGTTTTTCAGTGTTCTAAAAGCTTTCATACTCCACATATACATCTCTTTGCCAAAGCCAGTAATATCGATTCGATTTAGAGTTCTTTGGTTCTCAGAGTTGTAAAGAGGTTGTTCAAGTTCAAAAATCATCTCTGTTTTAGGAGCTGGTCATGCACTCATCACCAAGCACGATGTTGTGAAGTTGGTCATGCACTTGTCACCAAGCACGGTGTTATAAAGAGACTGCAAGCTCTCAATTAGCTTGTGAATAGTGGATTAACAGCAGGCAAGAGTACCTGCGACTGGATTAGTCCTCCAAGAGGAAAACTAGTATATATCGCGGTGTTTACTGAGTTTGATTCTCTGATCTCTTGCTACATTTTATTGTCTCTTTATTCACTGCCATAGTGATCTGCTTTTAATATATTAAGTGGTGATTTATTTCGCTGCATTCGCACTCACTCTATTCACCCCCTAGAGGTGCTCAACGGTCCTACAAGGAGCACCTGCAAATAAGGGTTTCTGGAGTGACAAGTGGGAAAGCCACGAGTAGGAGGGATATTTACACGGTGAGGAAGGGGTAATTCAGTTGATAAATGCAGAACAAAAATATGTAAATTAATTATTGGAAGTTTTTTCTTTTCTTTTCCTAACCATGACTTTGGAAAGTAGTTCAGTAACAACATATTGTCAAATAATTTTGGAAAAGTATAATAGTTTTGTTTAACTAATTTAAAATTAAGCTTTTTGTTTTATATAAAATTGATAGTTATTGAATATTTTTCGTTTTAATAGATAACCATTGTTATCATATTTTTTTTTTGCACAAATTTAGGATAAAAATTTTATTTTTACATTTAATTTATGTTATAAAAATTTATTTAAAAAATTGGGTATATTTCAATTAAAATTTATCCACAAAATATAATCATTATATCCCTTAAAAATATAATTTTTCTATACTAATTTTTTTTCAAAAATTCTTATTTATTTATATTTTGTTGTTCTGGATTTTTTTTTTTGCTTTTTTATTTTTTTGGAGAAAAATGAAATAGTTTTTCTTTTCTTTTTTAAGAATGAGTTTTGTTTTTATAAAATTTTAAAAGATTTTGTTGTTGTTTTCTTAGTTTTTATACTTTTTCTTTTTTATCATTTTTATATGAAAACATAGGTGGGAAAGTATTATTTTAACATTTCCTTGAAATCCAAATTTGAGGGGAAAACTAATTTATTTAGGGGAAAAAAATTGTTAGTAGGAAAAATAATTTTTTTAATAAACTAATACATTCATTTACAACACGCAAAAATGCATGCCATAAATGAGCCTTAAATTACAACGCGCAAAAAATGCATGCCATAAATGAGCCTTCAATTACAACGCGCAAAAATATATGCCATAAATAAGCCTTCAATTACAACACGCAAAAATGTATGTTGTAAATGGGTCTTCAATTACAACATGCAAAACTACATGCCGTAAATGAGCCTTCAATTACAATCTGTAAAAATGCATGTCGTAAATGACTCTTCAATTACGGCATGCATGTCAAACATGCCATAAAAAGGCAAAAACAACTCTTTTACGGCGCACATATTTGTACGCTGTAAAAGAGTATCATTTACAACGCGTAGCAACTGCAGGGAGAGGGAGTGAATACTTGTGTGTAGGCTTGTGTAATAAAGAGTGTGTTAGGATAAAGGGTCTGACCCTGGGTGTCTGTATTTCACATTTATTTCCTTCATATCCATTACATCAGTAGTACAAACCATCCCTCCCGTGTCCAACAATCCTGGACACATCGACACATCACCAGAAACAATTTCCAAGAAAGAAAATAAATCCTAACCCTAGTTGTTGCAGCCAACGCCGGTGAGCGTCCACCACCGTGTCCCCATGCCTGCATGCCATACCAGTCGATCTTTAATCTGAAGAGATAGCCCGAGCCTCATCCTCAGGAGCCAAAAATTAGAAGAGATACCAAGAGATGGACATTTGTTACAAAGAGTTGGTTTTGTATATAATAGGATGTAATATATGGAACGAGATCGTTGTAATATGTAATGTTTCTAAGAGAATGTAAGCATTGTATCAGAAAGAATTGAGAGCTTATAATCTGTTCAAATAAAATCAATAAAGAGATTTATTTTTGCTACCTTGTGTTCAATTATATTCTGCAATATGTCCGCTGCTACTTCAAATATCTGTATTATGTTCTGCTGCGTTATTGTCAATCTTGTCTATTTTGTCATTGTACAGGTCTTGGCCTTGTGCAAGCGCAACTTAGGCTTGCACGGTATCACATCCAAGCGAGGACGAACGGTCTCACAGAGTCCGAAGCGAGGACAAAAGGACTCTGCGGGATCGGGGCATGACAGAATGGTATCAGAGCAACACAATTCTCTGGCCAATTTATTGATTCAATTGAATTCAAAAAATTTCTCCTGATCAGAATTTTCTTGCCTACTTGATATCATTGATGAGATGAATGTTCCATACAGTAAGTCCGTAAATATTTTTAAGATGCCGACATATGTTTTATTAATTTGATTGATTGAGATGAAGATGTTTATTAAACATGAGTTTTGATATGATCTGGACTAAGATTTTTATGGATTGATGATGGCGTAGGATAAGAACTATCTCTACTGCGGTTATCGTAAGTTTGTCCATAAGTTTCGAAGGCAAAACTTTTTTTCGGTAGGTAATTATGTAGTACCCTACTCCGCAAAGGCACTACATGAACAGAGAAATCAGATTATTGGTTCTGTAATAGAAGGCGATTAATCTGGGTGAGTGGACGAAGACTCATTTTCTGATTTGCTTACGTCTAAGAATTTAAGTTTTTGAATGAATGTTATTGCTAATAACAAGATGGTAATCAAATCAGTATGCTTATAAGATTTTTCATATGTTGCCTTACTAAAACAAGAAAGAGATAACTTGTATGCCAAAAAGAAGATCGTTGCCTGATAAATAAGAAATGAAATATTGCCATGTTAAATCAATGAGATGATGCCATGCTAAAGTTAGATACGTTGCCTCAAAACCATGAACTGTTGCCATGCTAAAGACAGATTTTGTTATGAATATGACTCCTTACCATGTTTAATAAGAAAAGAGAGAATTGTTTGCTTTATGATCCAAAAAAAAAAGAAAGGCACGAAAAGAACGTGTCGTAGATCTACTAAGGCACGAATTAAACGTGTCGTATATCTGCTAAGGCACAAAATAAACGTGTTGGATATCTGCTAAGGCACGAAATGAACATGTCGCATATCTGTAAGACCTTATCAAAATATGTTTCATCTGATAAAAATGCTAGAGAATATGCATTGGTCTCGGACAACTTGTGCACAAGTATCCTCTCTCGGGTGGATTCTTGGGGCGCCTCGAACCACTCGGCCTAGGAGAGATTAGGGCACCCGGAGGTAAAAGAGACCTCGCGATCAGGGGGATGTTGTGCCTATTAACGATGAGATGAACCATGAGTCTCAGCGGCTAATCATGGAAACGGACCCATGGGCAATCATATAGATAGGATATCGGTTAGTGAAGAGCTGAACCCTGAGCCGCAGCTACTAGTATATTCATTATCAGTATAGAGCTGAACCTTGGGTCACAGCTGCTGCTCTACGCATGTGTTAGTACAGGGCTGAGCCTTGAGTCACAGCTGCTAATCGATGGAATGCATATAGAAAGTTCGATTTTGAGCTAACAATGCAGATATATATGTTACATTTATTTTAATCCTTGTCTTGTGTAGGGATGGACCGTCGGCTATGGGTAAGAATCACTAAACAAGTGATGTCCGCTAATGCTTATGTTTCCATAATGAAATGCTTCTATGAATAATCAGATGCAATAAAATATTATTGTTCCAAAAGTTGCTAATGATGTTTTGATGCCTAGAATGCTGCTAATGTCCTTAAAAGTTGCTTGAACAAGAAGAATGATTAGGTTTCATGAAATACACTGCACACTGCATATGAAATGAATAGTCATCGTGCCTGAAATGAACAGTTTCCTTGTATGCTTGAGATTAAATGATATGAACTATGGCTTTTTGAAAATGTTTTCAAAAGATAAAATCTGACTCTGTATGCATGAAATAAACATAGGTAAAAGTAGCAAGATCACATCACAAGAAATATTTTTTACTAAATGAATTAGTGATTGTTTCAGACGATGTAGTCTTTTTTCACATTCACCAGTATGTTGATATACTGACCCATCATCAGTCTGCACGCAGGTGCAAGATGAATCGATATGGATAGTCCGAAGCGATAGCCCGAGTCTCATCCTCATGAGCCTGAAATCAAAAGAGATGGACATCTGTTGCAAATAGTTAGTTTTATATATAAAAGGATATAATGTATGGAACGGGATCATTTTAATCTATAACGTTTCTAAGAGAATGTAAGCATTGTATCAGAGAGAATTGAGAGCTTATAATATGTTCAAATGAAATCAATAAAGAGATTTATTTTTGCTACCTTGTGTTCAATTATATTCTATAATATGTCCGTTGCTACTTCAAATATCTGCATTATGTTCCGCTGCGTTATTATCAATCTTGTCTATTTTGTCATTATACAGGTCTTGGCCTTGTACAAGTACAATTTAGGCTTGCACAACATCATGCCCAAGCGAGGACGAACTGTCTCACAGAGTCCGAAGCAAGGACAAAAGGACTCTGCGGGATCGAAGTGTGACATTTGGAATACTGATGTACTTTGCAGGAAGTACGGTAGTTTAGCACTACAAAGGGATAGTATCCTATGCTACAGTGTCTTGACTCCACAAGAGGTGGAACCCCAGCATCGGGCTATGTCACATCGGCGTTGTACTACAAAAAGGAAGGTAGCCTAGGTCAGGGAAGGGGGCAAGATTTGCAATTTTGGGAACAAAATAATGAAAAGTCGAACCAGAGCCAAAACCCGATATTAAGCAATTTAGCAACATCCATACTAGATGTCGCAAAGCGTCCCTAGTTTTTAGTATACAACGACATATTACGTTTGGAGTCGCTAAACATCACAATTGTTAAAAATATAGCAACGTTTACTGACTACTCAGCGACATCAACTTCTATAGTATTAAAGGTAGTTTCTAAACATCATCGAACGTCGCTAACAGTAACGTATTACGACGTTTACATACGCCGCTAATTTACAAAAATTAGCAATGTTTTATTCCAAACTCGCTAATTTCGTTACTGGTTTGACTTATTTTGGTAGTGAATGATAGAGAGTAGTAGTAGTATAAACTACAAAGAGTTGGGAACCTCATGCTACAATGGAAAGACACCACGCAGAGGTTCGACCTCAGCTTTAGGCCTTTTCATGGTGGCATAACACCATAAGGAAGTGAAAGACTTCTTGCCAGAAAATGTTAACCTCTTTATGAACTCACCTAAGTGTATGAACAGAGATGTATGTCGTCTCTTGAAGGTAAGCTTATAAAATCCAAGATACATACATCATTACCAGGTCAGCACAAGGAATTTATGTGTGATTAAAGGCACAATTGATGTCAATGTGTGAGTGACAAGGACAATAACTATGACACTGAATTCAAGATATAGACTATTTTGTATTTTAAGAACCATGTAGAAAAAATTAAGTCATAATCGAAATCTATCATATGCATGATGTACAGCCACTGTAGGGAATGTTCATCGCATATATTGAAATATATAAGTGATTGTTGGGGTTATTGGTCTTGAACTCTTGAATTTTAATCCCAACCCTAAGTGTGTATTTCAATTATAAGACTTGTCTTGGTATTGACATGTGCACGTGGAGAGTAGCAGCCCATGTGGTTGGTGGAGTGTTTTCTAGAGAGCAAGGATCAAGTTACTATAGAAATAATCTTGTTTTGCTACTCATTTTTTATGACATTCCTTAGGAGCTAAGCCTCGAAGGGACTTAGCAACTCATAATTGGACTCGAACTCGGACGAAGGACACAAAGTAGCACTTTGACGGCATACTTTGTACTTTGCATGTACACAACTGGGAGTGAGATGGCATTGTTTGTACTATTTTTCCATGCGAGTTTATGCACCGTTTTGTACTAGTCTCAGCATGAACTTCTGTATGGGTGCATCATGGAACAACATGTATAGTGGACAAGCGGTAAATTGGTGAAGCGGAATAATATGAGCAGTGGATCTGTAATACAGTTAAGCAGCAGAACTATGCAGGCTTCCGTGTAGATGTATTTTCGTATGGTTATTGTTTCTGCCGACAGCTTGGTACATGTCAGTAACCGCTCATGTGTAGTGGATATTATCTTCGTATTAAGGGGGTAATGGCTAAAATCACACCTGATTAGTGGGCATTATCTCCACATTAAGGGGTGGTAATTACTGCAATCGCCCCTGATTAATGGGTATTATCACTGAATTTAGTGCCCATTATGGAAGTGGGTTGCTAAAAGGTGCTTCTCCTATAAATATATGATGTTTTATTTTATTTGGGGAAATCAGGAGCAACGAGTTTCTATCCGTCCAAGGAGTCCAAATTTCATCCATTCTAGAGTGAGGGGTACTTTAGAAGTATTTTCATTTGGGCTTGCTGGTCCCTGGGAGAAAATCGACGGAATAAGGTCGAATCTTGCTTTGAAAAATGGTTGTTTTTATCACCCCAGCAAGTTGACATCTTTACATCTTCTTCCTCGTGTTCATTTTTCTATTTTTTTATGTTGCATTTTCATTTGTTAGTTGCAATCAACTCCACAAAAAATTTCCAATTTAAAATCCCTCATCAATCTCATGTCAGTCTCCTAGTTTTGAATCACTACCAAAATAAATCATATCAGCGACGTATTTAGCGACTCCAAGATAGAACGTCGCTAATTTTTGAGGGTTTAGCGACGTTTATCTAAGACGTCGCTGTTTGTCGCCAACAGCGACTAATAGCGACGTCTAGCGGCTACAATTTGTTAAATAGGAATCTGCGTCACAAGTTCGTCGATAAACGTCGCTGATATAGCGACGTGTAGCGATGCATTTAAAGCAGCGTCGCCGTTTATTAAATATCAATGACGTTTAGCGACGGTCGAAAAGGACGTCGCTAAATGTTTCATATAGGCAACGAGGGTTTCCTTTTCGATCATTCACAAATTTGCCTCCCAATTTTTCGTGCACTCCTCCTCCGCGACGCTCCTCTGACGATTTTCCTCCTCCGGCCTCCTCCTCCGCGACGCTCCTCCGGCGATCTCCCTCCTTCGGCCTCCTCCTTCTCCTCCTCCTCCTTCCTCAGGTAGCTCCTCCTCAGGTAACTCTCCCTTGTCCCCGCTTCCCAGTTTCTTCTTGTCTTCTAGTTCTCTCTCTCGCTTCTAGTTCGTGTCCACGAGAGCGTGGACTCGCTGCAGGGGACACGAGACTCACAGTGGACTCGCTGCGGGGGACATGAGAGCGTGGACTCGTTTCTAGTTCGTGTGACACCTATTTTGTTGGTTTGGACACGTCGTGTCCCATTGTGTGGACACGAGATTCACAGTGTGACACCTATATACTGATACTGGGAGGTTTTTAGGCATATCAACTGTCAATTTGATGTTTTGCTTGGATTCGAATTCTAATTTAGGGTTCGAGCCCTATTTACTGATACTAGGAGTTTTTTGGGCATTTTCAGGATTTTGAAATGATGAATAAATTAACTAATAATTATTATCGAGCCCTATAAAATTTCAGCTATGTTACGAAGGATGGATACTAATCTTGTGAATGAGTTTTCTCCTAAGTATTCTCGACAGTTGAGTATGATTTAGCTCACTGACATTACTGAAATATGGAATGATTAGTGTAGGGTATGTTGGTCAGGTTTTGGCAGAGTTGGAATATGATAGTATGCATGTTACAATTAACAAGAAATGCTGTTGACACCAAATATTGCACGACAGGTTACTTGAGTAACCTGGAATGTTTTACCTACTAAAACAAATGGTTTGGGCAAGGGTGTGTATAGGTTTGTCATCAGATAGTATGGGATTTTGCCTGCCAAGTTCTGAACAGCAGTCCAGGCTGCCTGCTTAGTTGAAAGTCTTAATTAGACTTTCTGTTCAGTACCCTTTGACTGATTAAGTTGACCTGAATACCATATTTTAAATCCTAAATCTAAGTCTGCCTGCTGTTCAATTCATGACAGGTTATCTTGTTAACAGTAAATGCCTTCCTTTTTAATATGTGTGAAACCCAGAGGTAGGATAAATCCAGTACAAATTAGGGACTGTCATGTTCAGGCAGTTGGTACCAGTATTTAAGACTAGTTTGATTTGTATAATTTAATGTTAAAGGCAGATAGGTAGGTCCTGTATGAGAGACTGGATACCTAGGTAGAAATACACCTACAGCCATTCGACTGGCGAGGTAGAATGTCAGGCATTTTGGAAAAATGGTGAGATACACCAAGTCAAACACTGTCCCTACAGCCATTCGACTGGCGAGGTAGAAATCTATGTACGATATTTGCTATAAGGACTTTGCATTAATCTACGGTACGACATCGTGATCAGGACATAGTCCCTGCAGCCATTCGACTAACGAGGCAGAAACTATGTAGCCGTAGATAAAGTTGACTATCCTCCGACCCTCATCCCTCGACAATGATGATATAACAACCTATCACTATATCTTATATAGTAGTAGATGATGTCTTAGTATTACATTATGTGAGTTCATCTTGATTCTGTTACATTCTTCAGATATTAGATACGATAAGAACATATACTACACCATATGTACAGAACATAGATGATTCACACTAATGTATGCTAGAATGAATCTTGGGTTGTGTTCTGAGCCATCCGTTCCCATACTTGGCAATTAAGTTGTGGACCATTATGTTTGACATTGTTGTTACAAATTTTTATATATCTGTGTTGATTGATGAGATTGTGTTTCAAACGTGTTCGTGATTGTGTGTATCTGTGTTGTTTGATACTGTGTTCGTGATACACACCATCGTTGTTGTAACAAATGGTGTAGGGGATGCTGCAAATGCTGCAAATGCTGCAGGGGATGCTGCAAATGCTGTATTTTTTTATTTACTTTTTCAAGCTTAGCGACGTTCAGCGACTCTCAGCGACGTTCAGCGACAAAGGTAACGTCGCTAAGTAAGTATCACAACGTCGCCAACTGTGATGAATACCGTCGCTGATCGTCACTAAACGTCGATACGTAAGACGTCGCTATATGTCGGTACTATAGCGACGTAACAAAGTCGCAGAACGTCGCCATTTGGCTCTCAAGCCAGGTCAGCATCGATGCATGTCAAGTCGCTCAACGTCGCTAGGTTGAGTCGGTAAATGATGACGTTTTACGTCGCTGGTAGTCGCTGAATTAGCGACGTGTCCGCGTCGCTGAGTGTCGTCGCAATAGCGACGTATTACGACGTTTTGTTGTTTAGCGACTAGGTTAATCGCGACTAGGTTAATCGCGACTACGTGCAAACGTCGCTGAATACGTCGCTAATCGATATTAGCGACGTATTTTCCCTATTTAGCGACGTCCTGAGGCATCGCTGATTTGACAGATTTTAGTAGTGAATATGTTCCCTCATAATAGTAGAGTAGAGTATACTATGGGTGTACCAACTCAATCAGGTGCCTTACCCAAAGTCCAAGAAGATTTTGGTAATATTTGTGATTCATTTGTTCCAAATGATTCCATTATTAAAATCTTGAATTTTTCTATTCCTCTTCATAAAGGTAATAGACAAGCACGTCCGCCATCTTGAGTTCTTTCTACTTATCACCAAATTTGTAGTTATATAACATATACTAATTATTCACTAGCATACATATCTTATTTCTTTTTGTATTGTCCTATATTATTGTTTAATCTAGGTAGTTTGAGGATGTCCAGGATCATAAGTGTATGAAACTACGAAGGTTGAAAGATAGGAATTCAAAATGAATAACACTTGGAAGTTGTTGGATATTCCAGAAACAGAGAAGCAAGTTGGAATTAGATGGGTATTCAAAATAGAACACAGATAAAATGGAAGTATTGAGCTATACAAGGCTTAACTAGTGGAAAAATGATTCACTCATACATATGGAATCGACTATGTTGAGACATTTGTTCATGTTGCCAAGCTAAGTGTATAGGCACAAAATGACCCTCACATAAAAGGACCCTCATATGCAGAAATAACTCAGCCAAAAGATATATGCTCACAAAGAAAGCTTCATATGTAGAAAAATGACTGGCATAGAAAAGCCACTCAACCAAAGGGTATTGCCTCTACTGAATGTTAGGCACGCAAGAAGCATTTATGTTTGTAGAAATGACACTGAGCAAAATGGTATTGGCTCCACTAAAAATTGGGTGCAGAAGAAGCATCCTTGTGTGCATAAATGCCACACAGATAAAGAGTATTGCCTCCACAAAAAATTGGGTGCACAAGAATCCTCTTTGTGCTCAGAAATTCCACCTAGTCAAAGTGTATAGCCTTTGTTAAAAATTGGATTTGCAAGAAGTATCCATGTTCGTAGAAATGCCAACCAGCCAAAGGGTATTGCCTCCATAGAAATATGAGTACATTGAAAGCCTCTTCACATGCTAAAAACATCCTCATGTACAAAAAAATGGTCAAAGAGAGGCCACATGGCCACTACTAAAAAATATTAAAAAAAAATGTTAATACAACAGTCGAAGAGAATATTATGACTATTTAGGCACATTTTCCTCGGTCAAACAACACAGCAGCAGGAGTCTACGCCTATGTTTGAATGACACGTGGCTGATACCTTTGTCACTGCATTAATGATGCTCTTTTATGGTGTCATATGGACATTTTTCTACGATCGCATTAATAGTGAGTAGCCATGTAACCACTACTTTTTAACCTCCATTTATATAAAGGGACAACATGGCATGAACTCCCTAAGAGATTTTTGCACGCAGAAGGTGCTAATCCAAAAAGTATTTTATGCATAGAAGGGTGCCCAGCTAGGGAATATCTTGTGCGCAGAAGGATGCTCATCAAAAAAAAATTACTTTATGTGTAGAAGGGTGTTTAACTAAAGAATGTCTTATGCGAATAATGGTGCTTAGCCAAAAGTGTGTCATGCATGCAGAATGACACGTGGCTGATACCTTTGTCACTGCATTAATGACGCTCTTTTATGGTGTCAAGTGGACATTTTTCTACGATCGCATTAATAGCGAGTAGCCACGTAACCACTACTTTTTAACCTCCATTTATATAAAGGGACAACATGGCATGAACTCCTTAAAAGATTTTTGCACGCAGAAGGTGCTAATCCAAAAAGTATTTTATGCATAGAAGGGTGCCCAGCTAGGGAATATCTTGTGTGCAAAAGGATGCTCATCAAAAAAATTATTTTATATGTAGAAGGGTGTTTAACTAAAGAATGTCTTATGCGAATAATGGTGCTTAGCCAAAAGAGTGTCATGCACGTAGAATATCGTACATCCAAAAAACATTTTATGCACATAAGGTTGTCCAGCTAGGGTGTGCCTTATGTACATAATCTTGTGCACATATCATAAGTTCAGATCTAACATACATTAAATGCGCTTGTCATGCCATAAAGCATTGATGTACTGATATCCAATTTGTGCCTCAAATTATAAATATTCCACTTTTATTTTGATCATTCTTATTTTAATGGAAAGATGGCATCAAATCAGCAAAGTGGCGGCAAGCTCCACGTGACATGCATGAAAATATACTTACTCTACAGAAATGTACCACCTCATCAAGAAAATATGCGCTGCAAAAATTGTAAAGTTTTGTGGGGGTTCTCTTTTAATTTGAGTTCTATAAATAGCCCATGTGTGGCTCATTCATAGGGGTTCACAAATTCAAATAAAAAGATTACAATCTCTATATCGTATTAAAAAGAAAGAGAAGAAATAGAATTTATCTCTTCAAACAGAAAGATAGGTCCTTGTTCGACCTGCATCAAACCCGAGTTTTTTGTGTCTTTACCAGCAATTTTTGTGGGGATAGAGCATGTCCCTATAGTGGAGCTCATGTGTATGGTTCATTATCTTCTTAATCCACATGTACGGGTTGCGAATTGGCAAAATACTTAGTCCTATTTTTTTTTCTAATTACGAGTTTATCTAAATCCAGTATTATTTTTGAATTAGTTTATTTCACATATAGGGACATGCTCCTAACCCATATATGATTGATTTTCTCTACTACATGAGCTTTATTAATAATAATTATACTTGTTATACTTGGGGCTATCTTATACATTACTATTTGAACTCCATACCATTATATGATATGTATTACTATGATTCACACTTAATTTAATGATAGGATTAAAAATTTTCACTCTAATTGTGCTCGTGAGTATCTATCCACGACGATAAGATCTATCTTGTAATCTTATGTCACCCTTTTTTAGTAGTCCTGTCCTTAGACTCACGAACAGAATGGGGGTACCCGAGCATAAATATCGTTATATTCTTGAGACTACTCATGCTCTCTTGTTATACTCTTATGTTCCTCAAACGTTCTGGACAAAGGCCATTCTTACTTATGTTAATCTTATAAATATCACTCATTTTTCTATTTTGTCTGGTCGAACATCTCATAAGTCTTTTTTGTGTCCTCATGATTATAGTATGCTTTGTACTTTTGGGTGCACTTGTTTTATTATTCTTCCTTTGACTGAGGATACGATGTTGACATCTCGATCAACCAAGTGTATCCAACTCGGTTTTAGTTCCGATCGGAAGGGTAGCATTGTTATGATCCCTTGTCCTGTGGACTTCAAATATTTTGCCACGTTACCTTTCTAGAGGACTCTTTTTGTTTTACTGTCACATCTTCGGATGTTCATTTTTTGTTACTTTTAGCTCTATCATCTAATATTTCTATTGATCCTACTCCTTTTCCCTCCCCTCCTGGTACAACTCCTTCTATTATGCCTCCTTCGCTACCTTACGAGGATCTTCCATATATTCCACCAGTCTCTGCTATATTATCTTTTCCACAATCTACACCTCCACCACAACCTCTTTTCCAGTACTAACGTACTCATCGGCCTCTCGCACATTTTATTTCTGATTGTTCTTGTCCATAGGATAATTTTGGTTTTTCTATCTTAGTCTCGTATTCTTCATAGTTGCATTATTTTCTTTCTGTTATCCATACTACACAAGAACCCAGTTCTTATCAAGAGGCTATTTAGTACCCTGAGTGGCATGAGACTATGGTAAAAGAGTTTCAAGCATTTTGTAATGCCCATATCTCGTATTACGTATTTGGAATACGTGTACATATTTTGACCCGTATTACATGTCACCCTGTCTGATTTATTTTGGCATTTCATTGATTGGTTTATCTTGGTTCGGTTCGGTTTGTTTGGCTTGGTTCGATTTTGTTGAAAAACCCACCTACCTACCACCACCCTCTTCATTAAATATCCTACCAAACATTTCTCTCTCTTCATTACTCTTCTTCTTCCCCTACCATTACTTCTCCACCAACCTGAGAGAGTGGAGAGCTTAGGCAAGTGCACCTCGCTTCATGGAGGAAGTCCATTTTTATTGTTTTATTGTCTTCCTCATGTGTTTCTAACCCACTTTAGTACTTAGCATTTTTCATTTCCATGGTTAGATTCTTGCAGATCTAGTTTTGTGGTATTTTCGGTTTCCATGAATTTGATCTATCAAGCTTGCATATTTTTGCTAGTTGATGGTTCCATGTTGTAGAAAATTCCATTTTACCCAAATTTGACCCACGGGAGTCTGGATTTGGGTTCCTATTGTTGTTCGGTGGAGCATGGAGGCCATAGTATTTTCTATGGACATGTTCTCTGTAGAAGCCAATAATTGTACTTTTAATATTTGTTAGCCGCATGAGCATTTTTAACTATAAGCCGCATGAGCATTAATTAATTGCATGGCCCTTTTATTTTAGTTGCTTGCAAGCTTGCATGTATTTGCATGCAACTTGCCTGAGCCGCATGGCCATTTGCCCTGGCCGCATGAGAATTAATTACATAACCTTTATTATTATTATTTATTTAATTACAATGTTGGCCGCATGGCCATTCTTTTGTTAGCCGCATATGGTAAGCCATCAGTTTAATATTAAAGTTGTAGGCATTAGCTAAATAATTGCATTAGCTAAATAGTTTCATGCATGCATTAAAGTTTCATATTGGCCAGCCGCATATGGCCTTAGTATAAGCTTTGGCCGCATGGCCAAGTAAAGTTGAGCCGCATAAGGAGCATTACCATGCTGGTCGCATGGCCTCTTTTGCTTTGGCCGCACTTATTCTTGCATGCATTGTCATGCTTAATTAGCTACTTGCATGCATTAATGCATGCTTACGTATTACTTGTAGGCATTGGCATGTTAATATAAATAATGAATGCAGGCATGCTTATATATATATTTAATGCATATATATTTTATGCATATAATTGCTTGCATTAAAATGCATGAATTAGCTATTAAAGTGCATGTATTAGGTTGCATTAATGCATGCTTACGTATTAGTTTGCATGCAATTGCAATTCCTCGACAATATTACTTGGCCGCATGAAGCAATGTTAGCCGCATGGATTTAAATAGCTGGCCGCATGGGTATATATATTGGTCGCATGGCCAAGTATATTGGCTGGCCGCATGGGTATATATATATTGGGCATGGACCAATTCCTGGCCGCATGAATATTTCAGAATTATGGCCGCATGAATATTTAAATATTGTGGCCGCATAGGCCATTATTAATTGCATGACTTTTACTATTATTATTATTTATTTAATTGTATATTCCTGGCCGTATGGCCTTAGGCATTTGCATTAAATAATTGCATGCATTTGTACGCAACCAGTTTTGAGCCGCATATGGCCCAACTAATTTCAGGCCGCATATGCACCCCTCCAATAATTGTCCAGCCGCATATGGCCAACTGCTTGCATGGCCAGTTAAATAATAATTTATGGCCGCATGATTGCTTGCATGAATATTTAATTTGTGCCGCATGGCATACTTACATTAATTGCGGGTCCCACTATCTTTTGTCTTATTTGTCTTTATAATTATATTATTATGAGTAAATAATGTGTGATTCTAAATTGCTTCCTTAAACTCGAATTGTTAGTGTAATAATGGATAGTGACTTGCTGGCCGCATATAGCCTGTTATTTGCTGGCCGCAAATGGCCCAATTTTCTGAGCCGCATGAGTCCACGTCCTTGCCCCTGCTAATATTTAATTACCACTTGTATGCTTGTGCCATTAATTTAAGTGTGTTCCCCGACAAGATGGTGACCCGTTGTGGTGCACTTTTGACAATTGACATGACATGATAGTGGCCCGCCGTGGCGCACTCCTGACAAATAAATTTGACATGATAACTTGACATGATAATTCTTGATAGTGGCTCGCCGTGGTGCACTCTTGACATGATAAACCTGACATGATATTTTTTGAAATGCTGTTGCGACGGCTAGCTTGACATGACAAGATCGAATAACCTGGACACCGTGGACGATTGTGCTTGTACAAATGAACCCGTCTTATCTTGCATCATGTCTAGGACGGGGACCCCTGAGTACCACGGTCAGGGGTATCCACTGAAATCGACTAAGGCTAACAACTAGAATAATCCAGTAGTCATGAAGAGATTTTCCAGCTACAGGCAATCCCGTTATCTGGGCGCCCCACTTGGGATCTGTAGCCTGCCGTCGAGTAGGGCACATTTTCAGCACACTGTCATGTGTTGCACCCTTATTGTACTCATATTCGACCTGGATAACCTGGATGGTCTGCAGGGCTTGTGGCTGTGGAACAATCTCACTGCATCTTGCTAGTAACTAAGGCTTGTGATAACCCTAGTTAGTTAAGTATCAAGCCGTACTTATTGCTTGGCCGTGATTGTTGGATGAGGAATAATCAGTCTAGTCTTATCTTGATCCTGTACAAGATTGTTACATATCCTGGTTTCTTATTTTATCTTGCCGATAAATGATGGGAGAAGCCAAGTTCTGTTCAGACGAAGGGTTACAACCCCGGTCCTTGTTTGGTTTACGGGTTGTAACCTGGTTATCTGAATAGTCACATGGTTATCTCATCGTATATCACCTGTCATATTTTTCCTTAATTACTGTCTTTTATTATGTAATTATATTCTTGTGCTAATTGCTGGTTTTAGTTCCTAAGTGAAGCCTCATTTGTGGCACTTACTCTTTCTGGGTCTGACCCAGCTGGTTTTGTATGGCCAGATACCGGAGCAACTCCAGAGGATCTACCGGTTTTTCAGCCAGATGGTGACCACTAGAAGAAATCCTGGCAACGAGTGGATTTATTTTGGCTCTTCCACTCTATTGTAAAATATTCTTTTGAGACGTTTAGCCGCCGAGCAAGTGTTAGCTCGTGTACATTTTTATTTACTGTCTGCCTACGGGTTGTAACATGATTGGCAACCTAGGGTTGATCATGTATGACGAAACTCTTGCTAGTCCTCACATTTTGTAACGACTAGCTTCATGATCAGCTGAATATGTAATGTTTGGGATGCCTTACTATTGTATATTTGGTGATCTTACATCTTGTAACATTTAATTGCTTGCTTATGATTGAGACACGAGGCTTGTTCATGACCATAAGAGACTGATGGCTTGTAGATAAACCCTCATATATCTAGACAGCCATGACCGTATAGTGGGGTGGATTCTATTTCATTATATGCAGCTGGCTATGTATGCCCCCGCTCTCCAGTATTCTGGTTCTGGGGCGTTACACATTTCAATAGACTGGTACTTGGGATGTTGTTATACTCCCAGACAGGGTCTAGACTGATATTTGTAAGTGGGTCTTCAAGGTCAAGTATCACTACAAAAAAAGTGACTTTTTGGAACAACAAAAATTTGTGTTAAAAAGTACCTAAACCGTCCTAAATTATGATTTGGGACGAATTTTAAGACGGATTGAAACGGTGCTATTAGGGTGGCGTGGCAAAAAATTTTAGGACGAAAAAAACTGTCTTAATTGGATTTTAATGTCAAAAAAATTAACTGTCCCAAAAGTCTCTGAATTATTATATTTTTATGACGGATTATTAAACTGTCCCAAAATTTAAGTATTTGTTACGAATAAAAACCGTCATAAAAATAATGGACAGATTCACAAAAGGATATAGTTTATTGTTAGGACAATTACATATTTGTCCCAAAAAATTATAACAATTGTGCTAATTATTATAAAATTAATATTTTCATGTTCCACCTATAAAACTTACAATTAAAATCATAAATAACAAAATCTATTTATAACTATACAAGTTCAATCACGTATTTAGTATTGCATTGCAATATTTATAAAAACACTATTAAACGTATATCTAATCGTATACAAAATAAATCCAATGTACTTTACATCGTTGAGCGTCTAAAAATGAACTAAAAACTCTTTACATCATTAAACGTATACAAAAAAGATTTACATCATTAATCATTTCTCTCATTATTTACAAAACAAATACAAAATGCTTTACATCATTTAACATCATCTTAGATCATTCGCAAAATGAAACCAAAATTCTTTTGAAGTGTCGGCTGCCTCCTGCCCGCAAGCACCACATGGTTCTGGAAACAAAAATCAATCTGCACAAACATCATATATATAAGTAACTAGCTATATATAAGAGAATGTTGCATGATTGAAATCACTGATTACTCAAATAAAAACAAGAAACAGCTTGCCCTATCTAAAGATACTACCCTCATTGTCGAGTCCACATTTGCCATCCAAATACTCTATAGATTGGTTAAATCCTTAAATTGCAAAACAATATTACCTAAAATAACTACAATCTGGGAATGGTGCAATTCATCCAAAAAGTTACCTTAGATGACCAATGCATGAATTATGGAGTGCAATAGACATAGATAACTAATTTATAAGAAACATTTAAAACTCAAATAAATAGCATCAATTTTACATCGGAATGGGTCAGTGTCATTGACTTTTCACCTCAAGATCAATGACCAATGCATAAATTGTGCCCTATAAATAATTATATTTACATAAGGAAGCTCATAAGAACAATTTCCTTACAGAATAATATATCTGTATATCTTTATAGAATTAATATACATAAGAAGATACATATATTCATGGCTACATGAAACAATCATAAAATGCACTTGAATGACTGATCCTGCCTAAACTTGTTGTAATATGTTTGAAAGATAAAATACAGTGAAACTTCAGAGTAACCCTTAATAACTTCCTCTTTTCCTATAAGAGTTGTCAAGGAAAAATCTATAGCAGGATCATATATCAAGATGGATTACATGAATGACAAGCTAGATGTATAGTTACAAGAATTTTATCATCTATTCTTACCAAATGCTATTTTATACAGTTTATTCCAAGATGGATCAAGAATCAATGTTGGTTTCAAGCTAGTTATATATACTGCTACAACTCATAGCATCAAGAATCAATGTTGGTTTCAAAATGCTAGTATTACTACAAAGACGAAATCATGTATTCAGTAAATTGACAATGGTATCTCTTACAGTTCATTAAGGAAAACAAATAATGGTTTCTGGTTATAGAACACTCACAAAACCTCAAGCGACTGCACCAGTCCTATCGATGCCGAAATTGAGCTAGTAAAGTTATTTCCATTCAAGTGTCTACAGCAAAGACTTAAAGAAATTATGGTATAGAGAGTTCTAAGAAGAGAATATTGAGATTAAGGAGAATGATATATTACAGGCGTGATAGTTGCATTCCAAAACTAAAGAGACTCTCTGGAATAAGACCTGATAACTGGTTCTTCTGCAAGTTGCTGTCAGTCATACAACACAAGGGGATTATTATTTACACAAAAGTGATTAGTACTATAAGTAGTCTATGGCAATGAGTTAACTATAATGAAAATATGCTCACAAATGTTCAACTTTGTGAAGGTCTAAGCCTTGGGTATCTTGTGTTGATTGGCAGAGACCCTGTCAGCTTGTTCTTTGCCAAATCAAGCCAATATTAATTGGATAGTCCACTAAGTGAAGCTGGAATTGCACCACTGAACTGATTTGAGCTCAGATCCCTACAAAATGTCAAGAAAAACAACATTCTAAAAACAAATAAAATCGTATTTTCTAAACTTCTTAGAACATATAAATCAAAATCTGGGAAGTGCTAAATACTTTTTCTTGACAGATGAAATGGGGTTTGAAACTTCTTTATGTCTCTGCAAATTACGAAAAGGACTTAGACACTTGTTCATCTTTTCTACCAATTTTTTATACCATTAACTCTTTTCTTCACTCTTTCTAAGTGCCTCTTTCATTTCAGAAAATGTCCATACCGGAAGCAAATAAGAAGGTTTAAAGAGGGTAAAGTTGTAGCAAAATTATGCTGATAGATAGTTATAGTTATAGTAAACGTCAAAGCAATTCTAGTGGCTGGAGACCACAGGAGGGACATCAAGAGTTAATAGTGGCATTGACAACCAAACCATGAGGCCTCACTGAGAGTTTATGGCAGAGAGAGCATGTTTTAGGCATTCATATGCAACATTTATGTGAAATAGAAAAATGGAATACCAAATAAAAATATGATCATATATTACAAAAGTTGAAGTATATAAAGCTTATATGATTACTACATCAATTAGTGAATCGTGTGAAACCATCCACTTAAAACAATTCTAGCACCAAAAATTTTAGGACTTGATGAGAAGAGAACAAACGTGAATGTTATATACATAAGACAAAAACCAAGAATTTCAGTAGAACATCATAGCCTTTATCACAAAAAATTGGGGCCTACCACAGGAATCCAAGGCAATCTTCACCCTAGCTTAGCAACAATGTACGGGTGATTAATGCTAATAAGTAACTACCAATTTTATTTGGCATACCAATTAGTTTTTAATTAGAAAACATCATATGAATCCAAGTACAACAATTGAGCACAACATACCCTTTCCGATCTTATCACTTAAATCATAAGAGGGGGTACATCGAATTTACTGAATCCAATATTGTATACAAGGATTAACCACTTTCCAAGTTCTACCAAGAAAAACTCTGCAACTTATCAACTCTATGGCCACAGAGGTCACGATATTATGCTGCTTTAAGCTATCTAATCATAGTTTTTGGCCATGTGCTAAAGTTCAAAAGGCAACAGGCTAAAGACTAAGACTAGCAATTATCAAATAATGTTACAAAAACAAGTTAAAAGTTAAAATAAAACCTAATATTGTCCATATGATTTTAATTTTCAAAATAATTTTTTTGTTTTTATAGTAATTGACAAATAAACTACCAATAATGAACAGAAAATACCCACTATCTGGTCCACCAAGTTGTGTTATAGCATCAATGAAGCGGTCATGAAGATCTGAAGTCCATCGTAATCGTTGCTTTCCACCTCCTCCACAGTTTCTTGGATTGTTCGTAGTGGACCACCCCCACCCCACCCCCAAAAAAAAAACACATGGTTATACAACTGCTATGCATTAACATTACAAAAAGAGAGAGAAATACCTATACGAAACCAAAGAACAAAAAAGTAAAATGCTTTTGTTAACTAAAAAAGAGAGAATTCTTTATCATTCATGACAATTTGAATACAGGGAGGGACCCCAGAGCTGCCAGACAGTCTTATCACAGGCATAATGGAAGCATATTCTTCAATTGTATTATTTAGTGTAAGCAATCTTCCAAACTCGCTTCATTTTGAATGGAAACCAACTTAGTGAATAGAGCTTGCCGGAGATGATCAAACTATTATGTTTTCAGACGATAATTATCACAATTTCAAAGACATAATACTCCTTATAAACTTAAAATAGCCTAATGGCTCACTATTTTCATCCAATATTCTCATCAAAATTGGTTTAGATATGAAGAGATCTCTAGAAGGATCATCATCATATAGACCAGGATTGTATAGACCAGGAGTGTTCTGTAGAAAGGGGATCCAGCAAGCTCCACGGCATGATATCAAACTATAAAGTTGCTTTCCAACCAGATTAGTCCTTCTAACTTCTAAAAACCCGGTACATATTTCATCATAATAGTAAGGTAAAACATACAATGTAAAACTCTCCATATGTCCTATCATTTTAAATGTGGATCACCATCTCGGACTTCACTAAACAATTAGCTAAACAGTCTACTCTGGTAACCATAATTTCAGTAATTTGTTTCACTCTAAAAGGCTAATGATTATACTGGTAACATGAAATTCTTATGAACTAATGTTATCGACCATCGTCCTTTATATGGAACCTAATGTTCTACTCATACCTAAGTTAGTTTATGCTCAACTACTAGGAATATCAAATAAAAAATACTCCATTTTACAAAGTACTATCCACTATAATTAAATAGATAAATCTACAATTTTAATCATACATATGATATCATTCAGGATAAATACTTGCCAAATAATCCATAAACTACATCCATGTGCATAATAATTTAGGGAATAAGCATAAAAAATGTACCACTCTTTACTGAAACCCTAAAAATGATCAGATATTGCTTTTAGGGGAACAAACACTCACCAAGCTTCTATGATGATGGACTTGGCCGGAGAAGAATCATAGAGAGAGGGCTCCTTCCCATCCCCCTTCTCCTTCGCAAGCCTCGCCTTCTTCGAAGGAGGCTTCGCCGCCGCCGACACCATTTGTGACGAAAGTTATTTTCCTTGTCTCTGTGTTTGATACGCTCCATGAGAACCATGGCTGAGATCTTTCTATATATTGTTGGCGAGGAGGACCGGAAGGTTGGAGTTGGACTGAGAATTTCTGGAGATGGGGAGAGAGAGAAAGGGGAAGAACAATATTATTGAAGAATTTTGGAATAGGGGAGAAAGAGAAACGATAGGAGATTTTTCTCTCCCAAAATATTAAATGGGGAAATAGGGAGAGAGCAGTAGAGAGTGAAGGATGAACGGTGTCGATGCACAGTGAGAAATCCAACGTTAGAAAAGTTACTCAAAAAATTTGGTGATGAGCTGCCATATAATTCCTTTCCCGCCTGTTTAGATATTTTGGGACGGCTCGAGAATTTATTTAGGACAAAAAAATTCATAGTCTCAAATAAAATATTTATTTTTTAATCTGTTCCAAATAAAATTAGTTTTTGTTACAAAAAAATATTCGTCCCAGTTATTAATTTTTTAGGACATTTCAAACTAGCGTTCTGAACAGGGTCGTCCTAAAAGGTCACTTTTTTGTAGTGTATCAACCTAATGGATCCAATGAGTGATACAAGGCTCACCTTATTGTCTGAGTTTTTACATAGGAGCATGGAATTGACTATGATGAGACCTTTGCCCCTATTGTTCAGATTGTCATAGTTCGTCCATTACTAGATGTTATTTTCGTTCGTCAGTGGCCAATCTATCAGATAGATATGAATAATATCTTTTTTACAGTTCTTTATCCGAGGTTGTTTATATGCACCCCTCCAAGTATTTCTACTATGTCGTGACATGTTTGTCACCATCCTCGTAATATCTATGGTCTCAAGCAACCTCCCTGAGTTTGGTTTAAGTGTTTCTAAAGTGTTATTTGTGAGGTAGATTTTTATTAATTTTCTCAGGATTATTATGTTTGTTCGGTCGTCAATGCATAAGAAAGTTCTTCTCTTAATCCATGTAGATGACATAAGTTTAACTGGTGATGATTTGGCAGGAATTGCAGCTACTTAGAGGTTCCTTTATTAGCTGTTTTAGATGAAGGACCTTCGCTATCTTCGCTCATTTTTGTACTCGAGATTACACAAAGTAAAAGAGGGATACTTGCCTGTCGGCATAAATATACCTCAAAGATTATTTCATCTACAAGTTTATCGGACAGTCAGACAGTTGATACACGTTTGTAGATTCGTGTGAAGCTTTGCCAAACAGATAGTGAGCCTCTCATTCTCGCTACAACGATTATTAGGTCAACTTGTGTATCTCTATTTGACCAGGCTAGATATTTTTTTTTATATAGTTTGTATTGTGAGCCAGTTTCGGATTCTTCGATATCTTCAGGGATCTATTACACGCTTATAATTCATGTCTTCTATATCTACTCTACAGCATCGAGCATTTTTTGATACAGATTAGGCCGAAGATCTAACCACCAGACGATCTGCTACATGATTCTATTTGTTTCTTGGTGATTTATTAATTTTATGGTGGGGCAAGAAACAAGTTGTTGTTGCATATTCATCTACTGAGGCATAGTATAAAGCTATAGCTGCCACCACCGGTAAGATTATTTATGTATGGAATCTGCTATCTGATATAGGCATTGCTCCTACTAGACCTACGCTGCTTCACTATGATAACATGAGTGCTATACAAATTATAAACAATCTATTTGTTTATGAACGGACAAAGCATATTAAGATTGATTGTCATTTTGTCTGAAAGTATTTCTTTGGCATCACTCAACTATCACCAGTGCTATATAGTTTGTTATGTAGGTGACATGGACTATACTTGATCATATTAGGAAGTGTATCCTAAATTGAGCTAAAATGCTTTAAGGTTAATTAATTGTAATTTTCTCTATGACTCGCCCAACTTTATGTCTTTATTTATAAAGGATAAAAATAAGTTGGAACCGTCCAAAATCAACTACTCTGGCTCCCTAATTAGGGGCGTTTGGTTCAAGTTTTGGAGGCTTGAAAATGGGTTTTGAATTTCTTACCCATGTTTCGTATGTCTAGGATTGGAATGAGGGGGTAATAGGAGGGGCTTCATATTCCCATTGATGTGAGAAAGCTATTCCAAGTCCCCCTTAGAAATACTTTTGCTTTTATGAAAGTTGTTTGGGCATTTTGTTTGGACTGTAATACCCTCTTTTTTACTTTCAAAATTTCAACTACTATCCCAAACATGTGAATTTAGGTAATAGTAGCATCATGAAATTAATAAAATGGTATTTATAGAAACTAAACAAATTAAGATTTCTATCCCTGTGTGAACCAAATATGGAAATGAAAATTTTTTCAAAATTGGACTACATATTTCCAACCTAACCAAACATAGGTGTCAAAATTGAATTTGTTTTCAGTGGAAAAGCGATAGAAAATGGATTCCTAGAAATACAAAAACTTGATCCAAACGAGCCCTTGATATACAACTTATCTGAACTATTTTCTCGAAGAAAAAAAATCGAAAACAATAAAAAAAATTGGGTAAGGTAACATAAAATTTGCATTATTTTTCATAGACTCCAATCTGCTATGAAGAACTACTCCAGAATTTAAGTACCATTTTAAGTTGGCCTACTTGCTACAAAATCAGGGCCGGCCCCGAGTTCATGGGGGCCGTAGGCAAACTTTCAAAATGGGACCCATATGTAATATAAAAAAATGAAATAAAAGTAAAATTTTAAAAAATGTTACAACCAAGACTTGAACATAGGACCTCTAGTATGCAAGTTTAACATACTAACCACTACAATACCATAATTGTTTTATAGTAAAAGAGAGTCATGTTACATATTAGTTCTATTTTATATACAAGACTATATATATATATATTGTCACGACCCGGTTCCCAAATATTTGGGTCGAATCGGATCATGTCCAGCCTGCACCGTTGATGAGACGGCGGCAGTAAGCTGTAATCCATATGCAGGTGATCAACAACATTTGAAACTAAGTTTGCCACAACCTTTATTTAAATGATAATTTAAAACTTGTTCAGTTACAAGGATTCATAAACTAGAAATAACATAGAAACAACTAAACTCTCAAACTAAAGTAGCATCTATGGAGACGCCACAACATCCTCCTCAGATGGAAGTACCGTCGGGTACAAATCAGGATCATAGTAGCTATTGATCAACATCTCCAGGTCATCAGTAGTACCTACGGGGATCCAGTCAGGAAAGGAGCAAAGTACAATTCATGCAAATTTTAACAATTAAAATGACAATTAATATCATGCACTTTTAAACAGTTTGAAGATGAACAGTTTTGAAATAATACAGTACAGTGATGTGAATAGGTAATGAATATGACCGGATTGGGTTACAGTAGTATCCTAGCGATACGGTATGGCTTGTCCCCGTGTGAAGAGGGGAAAGCTAATACAGTCAGTTATCCTAATTTTGGATTTGGTCATATCCACTACTCTACTCCCCCAGTCCCCAACAGTACGGTCAGTACTCTCGAAAGAGTTCGTGTATAACAGTGGTTTAAACTTGCAATGAAATGATTGTTAAAATAATCGTAAATTTACATAAATGTACTTGCCTTAAACTTCTCAGGTTGGACGAGATTGGTACTTCCGGATTTGAACAGTCACACTCTTCCTTGAAATCCTACATTCCGGGAATTTGTCTCAGAAACCACAACTCTAGAATTATCTAGTTACAATCTCTATATTTTTGTCTCCTAGTAAATTTTTAGTCTTGTATTAACCAACATAATCAAAAACACGTTTTTCTAGTGCGTTACATTTAAGGAAATCTAAATTTATATTTTATTTCGGAAAACTTGTTTTTATCAATTTATTGGGAAATAGTTAGTATTTTATAATTATATATATAAATATATTTTCTTTTCTTTAAATAAGAAAATTGTGAATTTCTAACTAATAATTAATATTAATATTAATTAATCCTACTCGTTCACAATCTTAGAAAATCTACAGCTACTTCCTACTTATTACAAATTTACAAAAATAGATAAATGGGCTTATGCCCTTACATTCCCATAAATTGAAATAAGAGAAGATTGTTAATCTCAAAATTTTCCTACAAAATAATATTATTAATAACTAATAATTCCTAAATTAAATTATAAAAGTAATATGAGTCTCAGACTCTGGTCCAGTCGTCATATTTAGCTATTCTGCCTCAACGTCCGGACAAACCGGTGCGTTTGCATTTCACTGGGGTCCATTGACCATTAAGGTCGTCGCCCGCATATAATATTATTAAAATAATATTTATTCGAAAAGTTATTTTTTTATATTTTGTAAAAACATTCGGCAGCATTCCCTCTATTTTGGTCAAACCAAAAACTGGAAAATGCTCCGTTTACCTGCAAAATTATTCCCAAAATCCGAAATATATAACCTTCCACAGAAAATACCTTTTTTTTTTCAAAGCCAAACCAGCATTCCCGAAAACCCGAAACCATATCGAAAATTTCACAGAACTATATTCTTTCAAAACCAGAACTCTTCTAGAACCAATTCCCAACAAAGACAGATGAAAAAAAATGTATCAACTCCAAACTCAATTTTAATCCTGAAAAATTCCCGGAAAACCCGAGAATTGAAAACACAGAACCATTCCGAAAAAAATTCTCAAAACACCCGAGAATCCACAGAACGTTGTTCTGTCTGAATAATCCAACAGAACCAAACCAGCAGCATATGAATATCCGAAGAACTCGAAAAAACCGAAACAGTAACGTAGTCGCTACGTTACCGAAAACTAAATTCCCGAAGGAATTGGTAGGACCAGAATATCATCATTGACAAAAGAAATTAACGGGTCAGAGTTTACCCAAAAATGACAACGGAAATCCCGAAGTGAACTCGGAAAGGAAACGTCACGGGCTCAGAAACGGGAACACCGACAGAGCACACGGGGCCACGCGGGTCAGCACCGGGGAGCAGATCGGAGTCGACGGACAACGGCCACCGGGGTCGAGCACCGGCGTCAGCGGCGGCGGGCGACGGGTTCGCCGGCGGGCGGACGCGGAACGGCCGCGGGATCGGGGCGCCGGGGTCGGGAAACGCGCTGGGAGCTCGGGTCGGCCTCGGGAGGTGGATCGAGCTCCGATTCGCCAAAATTTTGCCGGAGAAAAGGGTTGGGAACTAGGGATTTGAGAAAGAATTTTGTGGTGTGGAGAAGAGGGTTGGGAAGAAATGGTTTTGGGATGGAGGGTTTACAACAGAGGGCTTATATAGGAAAGAGGGAGGAGGAGTTACTGGAGTTGGAGATCCACCATCAAGGCAGGCGGCGGCCAAGGAAGGCAAAGGGTCGACGTTGAAGTCTAGAAGAGGAAGAAGAAAACCTTCGGTTACTCTTCCCTACAGCACAGCAACCAAAAGAAGAATGAATGAATCATTCCACTAACCTAATGGGTTTAACTTAAAGGAAAGAATGAATGAATCATTCAACTAACCTTCAGTTACTCTTAAAGGATTTAACAAATGGGCTTTAACAAATGGGATTTGGGCTTTGGGCCATGAGAACGGATTTAAAACTTTGGTAAAATAATTTTAAGGCTTTGGCAAAAATGAATAATAAAAAATATATAACTAATATTTTTAAAACTCAATTTAATAATTTTAGTCTCTAACGGGTTCGTACTGGTTCGGGTCTGGTTGTCAAACAAAATTCCATGTTAATTATTTAAAAAATGTCTTTCATAAATTCACAATAATATTTAATACTAATCTAGCATAAAAATTTATTTAACAACACACAAAATAATGAAAACTAATTCCTAAAATTACGGGTTTCACAACCTTCCCTCCTTAGAAAATTTTGCCCTCGAAATTTAAAGAGTTGGGTTAGAAATTACCTCAGGTCTCAAACAAATACGGGTACTTCTCCCGCATCTCATCCTCTCGTTCCCAGGTAGACTCGCCTGGGAAATCATGCCTCCACATTACTCGAACTATCGGAGTCACCGAGGTCCTGGTCTTCTTCTCGCCTCGGTCTAAAATCGCCACTGGCTTCTCAGGCATAGTAAGGCTCGGTCCAATCTCCAGCTATGAGTGGTCTAAGATGTGATTCTCATCAGGGACGTAGCCTCTGAGCTGTGAGACGTGGAAGACGTTGTGCACGCCCTCTAGATTAGCTGGTAGAGCTAACCTATACGCCACTTCTCCAATCTGGCTCAGAACTTCAAATGGTCCAATGTACCTGGGACTCAGCTTCCCAGCTCTGCCAAATCTGATTGTACCTCTGGTAGGAGAAATCTTCACAAAGACTTTATCTCCTTCTTCAAACTCCAGTGGTCGACGACTGCTGTCTACCCAATGCTTCTGTCTGTCCTGGGCAATTCTGAGCTTATCTCTGATTATCTTCACCTTCTCTGCTGCGTCGGTCACCATCTCTGGGCCCAGCAGTACTCTTTCTCCTACGTCGTCCCATGCCAATGGTGTACGGCAACGACGTCCATACAGAGCCTCAAATGGGGTCATACCAATGCTGGCTTGGTAGCTGTTATTATAAGAAAACTCTACCAAGTGTAAATGGTCTTCCCACGATCCTCCGAACTCCAAGACACACAATCTCAGCATATCCTCCAGTGTCTGAATCGTCCTCTCTGATTGACCATCTGTTTGGGAGTGATAGGCAGTGCTGAACTTCAACTGTGTCCCCAGGCTGTCATACAAACTTTTCCAAAAGTGAGAGATAAAACGAGTGTCTCGGTCAGATACAATGCTTACCGGTACTCCATGAATCCGGTAGATGTGTCGCATGTATAGTGTCGCCAACTTCTCGGTGGATAAACCAACCTTGAAGGGGATAAAGTGAGCTGACTTGGTTAGTCGGTCCACTATAACCCAGATGGCATCCTTTCCTCCTTGGGAACGAGACAAACCTGACACGAAGTCCATTGTGATGTGCTCCCACTTCCACTCCGAAATGTCCAGCGGTTGTAGAAGTCCTGCGGGTCTCTGTCTACTGGCCTTCACTTGCTGACAGATCAAACATCTCGCCACGAATCTGGACACATCTTTCTTCATTCCATACCACCAAACAATAGTGCGCATATCCCGATACATCTTATTAGCTCCAGGATGTGTAGAATACTGCAACTGGTGCGCTTCCTTCATCAGTTCGTTCTTCAGTTCGCCAGATGGTACACAAAGCCTCGTACCATTTTTCAAAGCTCCATTGCTGGCGATTGAGAAACCCTCAAGTGTTCCCGCCAATACTTGGTCTCTCAGTTTGCAAAGTGCCTCGTCTTGAAACTGAGTCTCCTTGATCTTGTCCATCAGATACGAGCTCACTTGCAACTTCATCAGTACTGAATCAGCATCCAGCTCCATCCTTCTATCTCCAGGCAATATGATCTCTAATCCAAGCTTCTCGATGTCCTCTAGCAGATGCCGCTCCTTGGTCAAGAACATCGCCACTGGGTATCGACTAAGTGCATCAGCGACCACATTAGTCTTACCCGGGTGGTATTGCAGGTCGATGTCAAAGTCCTTCATTAGCTCCAGCCATCTTCTTTGCCCCATGTTCAACTCTTTCTGAGTGAAAACATACTTCAGACTTTTGTGGTCTGTGTATATCTCCACTCTCTCTCCATACAGATAGTGCTTCCATAGCTTCAACGCAAAGATAACTGCCGCCAGCTCCAGGTCATGTGTAGGGTAATTCTTCTCATGAGTCCGCAATTGCCTAGATGCGTAAGTAATCACTTTTCCATTCTATTGAAGAACACATCCAGTCCTTTTCTAGAGGCATCACTGTAGATTGTGAAACCACCGGATCCTGCGGGTAGCGGAAGAATTGGTACAGTGGTAAGCCTCTTCTTCAGCTCGTCAAATGCCGCCTGACACTCTTCCGTCCAGACGAACTCTTCATTCTTCCGAGTCAGCTTCGTCATCGGCTCGGCAATTCTAGCAAAGTCCTTCACGAACTTCCGGTAGTATCCCGCCAAACTCAAGAAACTCCTGATTTCAGCAACTGAGCTTGGGGTAGACCACTTCTCCACAGCGGCTATCTTCTTCGGGTCCACAGAAATTCCTTCTCATGTGACAACATGGCCAAGAAAATCTACCTTGTCTAAAAAAAATTCATACTTGGAAAGCTTACCATACAGCTTCTCCTTCCTCAAAGTTTCCAGAACTTTTCTGAGGTGCTCTTTGTGCTCCTCCTCCGTTTTCGAATAGATCAGTATGTCATCAATGAAGACGACAACAAACTGGTCTAAGTATTCATGGAAAACCTTGTTCATAAGGTTCATGAACACTGCAGAAGCATTTGTCAGTCCAAACGGCATGACCAAGAATTCAAACTGCCCATACTTGGTGTTGAATGCCGTTTTAGGAATATCTTCCTTCCTGACCTTGATCTGATGATAGCCAGATCTGAGGTCTATCTTGGAAAACACCTTGGCTCCGCTCAATTGATCAAATAAATCATCGATCCGGGGCAGCGGGTACTTGTTCTTGATGGTGATATTGTTCAGCGCCCGGTAGTCGATGCACATTCGTACCGTTTCGTCCTTCTTGGGCACAAACAAGACAGGTGCTCCCCAGGGTGAAGCTCCGTCTCGAATGAATCCCAGAGCCTTCAGTTCATTGATCTGGTCCTTCATCTCCTTGGCCTCCTTCGGGTTGACTCTGTAGCATCCTTTAGAAATAGGGGGAGAGCCGGGGACTAGGTCAATGGTGAATTCTATGTCCCGATCTGGGGGTAGCCCAGGCAGACTATCAGGGAAAACATCCATGAATTCCGCTATGATAGGGTACGGAGGTCCGGACTCTTCAGTGATAGAGGTATAGGTAACACATTCCATCTCCTCCGGAGTTCGAGAGATTTCAAACTTCGGTTCTCCAGGTGGGCTGAAGACTACACATCCTCGATGACAGTCTATCAGCGCATGCTGCTTACTCAACCAGTCCATCCCTAGGACTACATCATAGTTAGGTAAGGGCATGACAAGCAAAGGTGCTATAAAGTTATGGCCAGCTATGGTGATAGGGCATTCACAGATCTCAGTAATAGGTAGGGGTCCTCCTCCAGTCATAACCCTACAGATCTTCTTGCTAAAGCCAGTAACTATATGGTGTGCAGATATGAATTTGGTGGCTATGAAACTATGTGATGCTCCCGAATCAAATAAAGCTAAGGCAGGGTAGGAATGCAAATAGATAGAACCTGATATGACATCCGCTACAGGTTCCTGAGCTGGCTCTGGTTCCTCTGCTGTCAGAGCAAAAACTCGCCCCGTCTTCTGTTGATGTTGCCCAAACTGTTGTTGCTGAGTGGGCAGAGGTCCTTTCTGCAGAGTTGCTCCAGTCTGGTTAGTCGACAAAGGGCAGTCCCTCACTTGATGGGTGGAAGACCCACAGACCAGGCAGTGCCCTAGCCTCTTCCTGCAGATGTTTGCCAGATGTCCCGGCCTCTTGCAAAAGTCGCAGACGGGGATCTGCCTCTGAGGCGCCTTGTCATTGTTCCTCGCCTGCTGGTAGGAAGGACGGTTGTTGTTGTTGCTGTTGTTATTGGGCTTCTTCTGATTACCCTGGAAGTTGTTAGTTCCAGGATAATCTCTCTTCGAGCGGGCAGGTTGGCTCTTCTCTATGTCTTGAGCTCGCTCCAGGATCTTTTCATAAGTCTTAGCACCGCCTGAGATCACATGGGTGCGGATCTCTTCTTTTAGTCCATATCTGAACCTTTCAGCACGATCGTCAGGGTCAGCCACCAGGTTCTTGGCAAATCGGCTGAGCTGGCCGAATTCTGCCGCATATTCACCAACAGTCATATTTTCTTGCTTCAGATTTTGAAATTGCCTCTCCATCTTCCGCAACTCTGATGTTGGGAAGAACTTCCTCTTGAACAACCTCTTGAAGGTGTCCCAGTCAATCTGCCTATCCTGGAGTCGGGGTTCATTCCGATACCAGGTGCTTGCTACATTTTGCAGTTGGAGTACCACTGCTTCAGCCTTGAGGTCTTCTGGAAGTCGAGTGACGCTTAGAAGACGCTCCATATTATCGAGCCATTCATCAGCATAGACGATTTCCTCGGTTCCCTTGAAGGGTCGAGGGTTCTGCTTCTTGAAACTCTCAATATCGTCCACCTTGGCAATATGATTCCCATTAATTAAATGGCCTTAATATTACATAAATTAATCCTTAAATTTATGTTTACCTTGGCAGGCCTTGGTTCCTGTTGAGCTCCTACTCCTCTCTCCAGTGCAGCCATTGCCACGGTATGAGCATTCTTCATGCCTTCTCTCATAATTGCCGTCTGCTCGCGATGAGCTTCAACTTGAGTTCTCTGGGTTTCTAATACTCCTCTTAGCAGACCTATGAGGTCGGTGGGGTCCACAGGCACCGATGGGGCAGCTGGAGTGGGCAAAACCACAGGGGTTGCATCTCCGTCTGGGAAGATGATGGATCCACCGTTGTAGTAGCAAACAACCCACGAGGTGCATTCAACGGATGGGGTGTAAAACCCGAACTTGGTTGAGGCGGTGGGGTTTGATCAGGTGTTGACATCCCATCGCCAGCAGGGTTGGTTTTGTCAGTGGCCATTCTCTGGAAGGTTTAGGATATAAACATAAGCAAGGTAGCCTATCTATAATCACACAAAAATATTTAATTATAATATATTTCGGTCCTATGTTATGGTAAATTATTGTTCTAGTGTTCTAAATGTCTCTAAATAGGTTTTCCTAAGTCGTTGATTTTGACCTGCATGGGCCACCACTAAAAACATGTCACGACCCGGTTCCCAAATATTTGGGTCGAATCGGATCATGCCCAGCCTGCACCGTTGATGAGACGGCGGCAGTAAGCTGTAATCCATATGCAGGTGATCAACAACATTTGAAACTAAGTTTGCCACAACCTTTATTTAAATGATAATTTAAAACTTGTTCTGTTACAAGGATTCATAAACTAGAAATAACATAGAAACAACTAAACTCTCAAACTAAAGTAGCATCTATGGAGACGCCACAACATCCTCCTCAGATGGAAGTACCGCCGGGTACAAATCAGGATCATAGTAGCTATTGATCAACATCTCCAGGTCATCAGTAGTACCTACGGGGATCCAGTCAGAAAAGGAGCAAAGTACAATTCATGCAAATTTTAACAATTAAAATGACGATTAATATCATGCACTTTTAAACAGTTTGAAGATGAACAGTTTTGAAATAATACAGTACAGTGATGTGAATAGGTAATGAATATGACCAGATTGGGTTACAGTAGTATCCTAGCGATACGGTGTGGCTTGTCCCCGTGTGAAGAGGGAAAAGCTAATACAGTCAGTTATCCTAATTTTGGATTTGGTCATATCCACTACTCTACTCTCCCAGTCCCCAACAGTACGGTCAGTACTCTCGAAAGAGTTCGTGTATAACAGTGGTTTAAACTTGCAATGAAATGATTGTTAAAATAATCGTAAATTTACATAAATATACTTGCCTTAAACTTCTCAGGTTGGACGAGATTGGTACTTTGGGATTTGAACAGTCACACTCTTCCTTGAAATCCTACATTCCGGTAATTTGTCTCAGAAATCACAACTCTAGAATTATCTAGTTACAATCTCTAGATTTTTGTCTCCTAGTCAATTTTTAGTCTTGTATTAACCAACACAATCAAAAACACGTTTTTCTAGTGCGTTACATTTAAGGAAATCTAAATTTATATTTTATTTCGGAAAACTTGTTTTTATCAATTTATTGGGAAATAGTTAGTATTTTATAATTATATATATAAATATATTTTCTTTTCTTTAAATGAGAAAATCGTGAATTTCTAACTAATAATTAATATTAATATTAATTAATCATACTCGTTCACAATCCCAGAAAATCCACAGCTACTTCCTACTTATTACAAATTTACAAAAATAGATAAATGGGCTTATGTCCTTACATTCCCACAAATTGAAATAAGAGAAGATTGTTATTCTCAAAAATTTCCTACAAAATAATATTATTAATAACTAATAATTCCTAAACTAAATTATAAAAGTAATATGAGTCTCAGACTCTGGTCCAGTCGTCATATTTAGCTATTCTGCCTCAACGTCCGGACAAACCGGTGCGTTTGTATTTCACTGGGGCCCATTGACCATTAAGGTCGTCGCCCGCATATAATATTATTAAAATAATATTTATCCGAAAAGTTATTTTTTTATATTTTGTAAAAAAATTCGGCAGCATTCCCTCTATTTTGGTCAACCCAAAAATTGGGAAATGCTCCGTTTACCTGCAAAATTATTCCCAAAATCCGAAATATATAACCTTCCACAGAAAATACCTTTTTTTTTCAAAGCCAAACCAGCATTCCCGAAAACCCGAAACCATATCGAAAATTTCACAGAACTATATTCTTTCAAAACCAGAACTCTTCCAGAACCAATTCCCAACAAAGACAGATGAAAAAAAAATGTATCAACTCCAAACTCAATTTTAATCCTGAAAAAATCCCGAAAAACCCGAGAATTGAAAACACAGAACCATTCCGAAAAAAATTCTCGGAAAACCCGAGAATCCACAGAACGTTGTTCTGTCTGAATAATCCAACAGAACCAAACCAGCAGCATATGAATATCCGAAGAACTCGAAAAAACCGAAACAGTAACGTAGTCGCTACGTTACCGAAAACTAAATTCCCGAAGGAATTGGTAGGACCAGAATATCATCATTGACAAAAGAAATTAACGGGTCAGAGTTTACCCAAAAATGACAATGGAAATCCCGAAGTGAACTCGGAAAGGAAACGTCACAGGCTCAGAAACGGGAACACCGACAGAGCACACGGGGCCACGCGGGTCAGCACCGGGGAGCAAATCGGAGTCGACGGACAACGGCCACCGGGGTCGAGCACCGGCGTCAGCGGCGGCGGGCGACGGGTTCGCCGGCGGGCGGACGCGGAACGGCCGCGGGATCGGGGCGCCGGGGTCGGGAAACGCGCTGGGAGCTCGGGTCGGCCTCGGGAGGTGGATCGAGCTCCGATTCGCCGGAATTTCACCGAAAAAAAGGGTTGGGAACTAGGAATTTGAGAAAGAATTTTGTGGTGTGGAGAAGAGGGTTGGGAAGAAATGGTTTTGGGACGGAGGGTTTGCAACAGAGGGCTTATATAGGAAAGAGGGAGGAGGAGTTACTGGAGTTGGAAAGCCACCATCAAGGCAGACGGCGGCCAAGGGAGGCAAAGGGTCGACGTTGAAGTCTGGAAGAGGAAGAAGAAAACCTTCGGTTACTCTTCCCTACAGCACAGCAACCAAAAGAAGAATGAATGAATCATTCCACTAACCTAATGGGTTTAACTTAAAGGAAAGAATGAATGAATCATTCAACTAACCTTCAGTTACTCTTAAAGGATTTAACAAATGGGCTTTAACAAATGGGATTTGGGCTTTGGGCCATGAGAACGGATTTAAAACTTTGGTAAAATAATTTTAAGGCTTTGGCAAAAATGAATAATAAAAAATATATAACTAATATTTTTAAAACTCAATTTAATAATTTTAGTCTCTAACGGGTTCGTACTGGTTCGGGTCTGGTTGTCAAACAAAATTCCATGTTAATTATTTAAAAAATGTCTTTCATAAATTCACAATAATATTTAATACTAATCTAGCATAAAAATTTATTTAACAACACACAAAATAATGAAAACTAATTCCTAAAATTACGGGTTTCACATATATATATATATATATATATATATATATATATATATATATATATATATATATATATGTGTGTGTGTGTGTGTGTGTGTGTGTGTGTGTGTGAAAAATTCTTCAATACATCTCATGTAAAAATTTGTATCTATACATCCCAAATCAGAATCATTGGATGTTGATCCAATGGTTCAGATTAAAGCCAAAGTCAAAGTAACAGGTAAAGTCAAAGTCAAATTAAAGACCTTTCACAATTTTCAATGCATTTTCAATGCAATTGTTTGGGATGTATTGATACATCCCATGTATTGTAGAAGGACCATATATATATATATATATATACATATATATATATACATATATATATATATATATATATATATATATATATATATATATATATATATATATATATATATATATATATATGACGTCTAGCCTAGTGGTTAAGAGAGATGCATGCGGCCCGAGTGGTCAGGAGATCGATTTCCGGTGGAAGCGTTCGTCACAATTACCTTCTTTCATATATATATATATATATATATATATATATATATATATATATATATATATATATATATATATATATATATAATTTTTTTGGCCCTTATATTCTATGGGACCCTGGGCGGTCGCCGTGGGCCAGGACCGACCCTGTACAAAATATCATACATTATTTTTACTCAGAAATTAAATATCTTAAATTATTGAAACACTAAACTAACGTTTTACTACCTCCAATTAGTCAACGTTTTTTTATTAACATTTTAACTCTTAAAATTATTATTTTTTTCGAATAGTCATAATTGCTTAAGTTCAAAAGGCCAAAAGCTAACTTTGAAAAATCCTAATCTTGTTCCCCCTCCTGCCTAGCATTATATTGTATTGTTTTAGATTATTTTTATTTGTATTTTAATTCAAGGAAATTTTTATATGATTTCGGCCATATTTGACATCTTAAATTTTTTCAATAGTTTAAAATATTTAATTGATAATAAAAAAGACTCATATAACATGAAAAAGAAACTTGTTAATTCATAATACTCAGTTATCTATGTTTTTAATAATTTTAAATAACTTAATTCAAATAGGAACTCAAATAAGAAGTTGTAACCTTATTATGAGATGCACATGGAATTATTTTCATATTTATGTTCTTGACTTTTATTTTATTTTGTTTCTTAAATAAAATTAAAGAATGAGATTGAGATGCATGTAATGTAGCGAATTTTCGATTTGTCATTTATCGAGTTTTAAAAAGGAATAACCCTATAGAATTTAAATTTTTAACCTATTTTTTAAGAAAAATAATAAAATAACACCATGATCAGGATCTAAAACGTCACGTCAAAGAAAAGACTGAAAGTTAACCTTACCATGAAGACTTAGGACCGTGGTTCCTTTTGCTTTCCACAAAATTGAATTTGGGAATAAATCTCCAAAAAAGTAATGCTTATTTCATGGTAATGTAACTTTCAGTTCTCTTTTTTTCCTTCCTTCCTTCCTGACTTCCACTTTTTTCATTCTGCACCTGAGGAGATGGTTCCAGTTGTAGAGATCTAACTAATTACTAAAGGGAACATTTCCAAAGAATCCCACCAAACACACAACTGTCAACTCGCGTAAGAGTGACATGTGCAGATACGCATCCGTACCAAAATTTCACGAGAATACACAGGGGGGGGTGAATGGCTGCTGAAATTTAGGTGGGGGAGGGAAAGAGTAGGAACTTTGAAATTTGAATCAGCAGTGGCAGCTGCAGCAGCAGCAGCAGCAGCAGCAGTGAGGAGAGGGGGCCACCACCACCCGCAACAAAAACTGAGCCACCAGCAGCAGCAGTGAGGACGGGGGGCCACCACCACCCGCAACAAAAACTGAGCGAGGGCACGAGGTGTCTGAAGCTATCTATAGTAAAAATAACTGTAGAGCCACCCTAAATCCTAATATTATTAGCTACGCCCTACGTGGAACTGTCAGGTGTGTCGTACTTAAGAAATGTAGAGCTGTTGTTATTTGCATCTGTTTTATCTTATCCGGACAGCAACCCAACTTTTTGAAGAATTAGGATCGGTGAGCATTATTTGATTTTGGACCCAAAATTGGATAAAGTGCATTTAAATCCAATTTAGATGTGACAAAAATATAATTAAATATTTATAGTTTGAAATGAATTCTGTTTTTTATTTTTGTTCAATTCAGTCCTCCATCGCTAACAACCGTTAAAAATTATCTAAAAAGACAATTTTATCCCTCCCCTTTCCTCCCCCTCCTCTTTCTCCAGTGGTGGGGGCGGGTCGAGGGGACTGGCCGACGGAGGGAGGAGGGGGGGAGGGGTCAGGGGGCAAGTGCCGGCGGAGGGAGGAAGGACGGGGTGGGGGAGAGGGGCGGGGACTGGCCGACGGAGGGAGGAGGGTAGGAAAGGGGGGCTGGTAGGGAGGGAGGGGGGTATTTTAGGTTTTTTTTTTATTTTTTATTCTTTTTAAATGTCATTAACAACCATTTTTAACGGCTAATAGACGGTAGGGACTTTCTTGCTCACGCGGACAATCTAAGGTGGGACAAACTGCTTAAGTTTTCTAACGAGTCTTATTTTGCTAACGAGACAAATCTAAGGAGGGTTTAAATGCACTTTACCCCCCAAAATTTGATCGAACCAAACCGCAGAAGAGTTAGATTGTAGAAATTTTCGTTCGATTTCGATTTTAAAAATACTAAAATATTTTATTCGATTTTGTATTACTGTTTTGACCTCCAAAACCAAAAAACGAATAAGAGTTACGCAGATATAAATATCCTCAACTTTACGCATATTTTGGTGATATAAATGTGTATGTTTTGAAAATAATAATTTTACGTATGTATTTTGAAGTCCAACTTTAATAATTTAACAATTAGTTCAACTTTGGGTGCGATTTTAAAATATAACAAATGTATGTATAAAAATTATAATTTTAATAAAATTATTTTTTTAAAAGAAAATTTAATCTCGATTCCAACTTTGGGTCCGACCCATATTAAACAAGAAATAGTCCAACTGAACAACCGAATAAACGAAATCTATTATTTGGTTCGGTTTCGATTTTGGTTAATTCGGTCCGGTTTTCGATTTTTTTTTTTTTAATTTCGATTGTAACCATTTTGATTCGGTTGAAAACGAATAAACCGAACGCTCACCACTAATCAAGGATGAAAAGAACACCTAATAATCTAATTAGAGAGGGGTTATTTGGATAAGGTGAAAATGATCCAACCTTGGAAAGATCAAGGCTTAAAAGAAGATCCCATGAAATACGGATCACCTATTTTGGTTAATGAAAATTAGGGACCTATTTCGGATGGGCAATAAAATAATGTGCGAGGTTAGCTTCTAGAGTTCTTTGCTTTTCGTAGGGCTAAATGATTTCTTTTGTAAACAATTAAAATTATATAAATTTAGTACTATAAACAATTTTAATTTTTCACAAAATTTAACAATGGAGGTAAATATCGTAATGATATTCATGAATTCTGGAATGACGTGTAGGTCATGTCAGATCGTGATGCTTGGGGCCTTTGCACACAAAATCTGCTCAACTCTATGTTGGTGGTGGTGAAGCGATGGTGTAAAATATTTAGATCTGATAGAGAGAGACAGAGAAGTAGAGAAATAACAACAGATTTAGTCATAAACATCCAATATTATTTATAGAAATTTTGACTTACCTCCTATTTTATTTATTCTAATTAACGGTGCACCCCACAGTTTTGCAAAAATGTACAGTCCCCTCCATATTAGACGGAATTTATCAAAAAAAAATTGGACCAAAATGTCCCTGCCTTCTTTCCTCTTGCCAACTTTCCCCCTCCCCCCCAGCGGCCATCGCCCCGCTCCCCCCCCTCCCCGCCTCCGTCGTGCGCTCCCCCATACCCGCCTCCACTGTGCTGCTGCCGTTGCCGCCGCTGCTGCTGCTGCCGGAGGCGGGGAGAGGAGGAGACTCCCCGCCTCCGCCGTTCTGCTTCCGCTGTTGCCACCGTTGCTGCTGCCGGAGGTGGGGAGGGGGGAGCGAAAGCGGAGGCGGTGGCGGAGAGGGGGGAGCGGCGACGGGGAGGGGGGAGCGCACAGCGGAGGCGGGGAGGGGGAGAGCGGGGGCGGTGGTCGCGAGGGGAGGGTGAGAGGAGAGGAAAGAGGTAAGACAAGGGCATTTTGGTCCAAAAATATTTGACGGTTTCCGTCCAAAGTGGGGGGTACTGTACATTTTTGCAAAACTATGGGGTGCACCGTAAATTTGGATAAATTAAATAGGGGTAAGTCAAAATTTATCTATTATTTATCACTTATTATATATTTTTTTTTACAATTATGTCCATGTCTTTATATAGGTAGGCAACAAATGATCATAAAGCTAAATAATGTAACTAATCCTCGAGATAGACTAAACAAAAAGATTATATTTGTAATGTCCCGCTCAGTTTGGTGCATTGAGTTGGTTTGTCTTGAGTTCATGTAGAGGATGTTTCTGAGATCTGCTAGGTCGAGGGCATATCGACGTTTCTTCAGGTAGATTTTTTCGATGATCTTTTACTACATTACATTCACAATAATAAAATGAAATGATGCCTGCTTTGTTCTTTATGTTATGAATCATTGCATGCTTATAAAAGAGAAGAACCAAGATAGATAAAGAGACTAATCTCATTTCTTTTGACTTGCTAAATAGAACATGGAATATTAACTCGCTATGATAGACTTAGATTTCCGTACTACTGTATTGATGAGATTTTATACTGCTGGTATGATATTAATTTTAGTACTGTTATAGCATGTTATCATATGAAATATAACACTGTGATTATGTAATTTCGTTGAGCATAGTGATGTAGTTTCAGAAAATAGAAATATGGAAAGGTTTGGGACCTTTGGGTCGTCGTAATAGAATCCCTGGACTGGGATGAATGACCTAAGTAATAGCTCGGGGAATGTGGTAATGCTGATGAGATGCGATGTGGTTCATGTTGAGTAGTAGATGTAAAGTTATCCAGATTTGTAGAAATGTGTCATCACTACAAGAAAAAAGGTTTTTTTTGACGGTTTTTTCCCGTCAAGAAATGGGTATCTTGACGGTTGCGGATCCGTCAAGTAGGCCGGAGTCAAGAAAAGTCCTCCCCTTTTCTTGACGGTCGCTGACAGGGATTTTCTTGACGGTTTTTAGCCGTCATATTAAATAGTTTTGTTGACTATTTTTAGCCGTCAAGATAGAAGTTTGGAGAAACCGTCAATATAAGTGAAAAAATTTCTCGACTCCTGCCTAGATGACGGTCATTAGCCGTCAAGAAACCGTAAATGAAAAGCCCTTTTGCAGCAGGATAGCGTTAATTGTTGACGTTTTGTAACCGTCAAGAGGCTAAATTTTGTATAGCCAAAATTTCATTGTAATTATATATTATGAATCAAACATACACATAATATCAATAATCCAGAAGATATATGTATACATCAAATAACTATAAAAATCCAATTTTTATACTAATAAATTGTATAATGTTCATATACCACAAACTTCCAACACATCCAACACGTGTCCAACTACAAACATCCAACACTTGTCCAACCATAAACATATCCAACCAAAGTATGTAGCTTCCATACATCTTAAACATCCAAAATTAATAATTATACAAATAAAAACAAAATAAGTAACAAATCCGGCCGGAGCACATCCCTCCCATATTCACAGCACCTTCATTTTCCATATAGTTCCTGAGAGAAGAAGAAAAATATATTTAATCATTTATGTGCACATGTTTGTATAAATTGATAACTGAGAACAAAATGAAATGACCACAAGGCCTACAAGTCAACAAAGTAAACAAATTCTAGTCTTAAACTGTTCACGAAAAATTACATATTGGCACTCTTAGGAAGATGGGGATTGGTGTTGACTGAGGGGTCAGAGTGGTCTAGACATCGCAAGGTTGTCAGTCCTGCTTTCGCAATGGAAAATTTGTAGCATTTTGTGTAAAATTTGTAGGAGTAATAGTTGACGCCCGCAACTTCAAATCGGGGAACAATAAAAGAAGGCTCTATGAAAAATTTGATACTCTGGTGAAAATTTTGATAGAGAAACCAGAGGCAAGTCTGTGTGACTTGAGCATTCAATAGCATTTTGGGTCTTGTAAGTGTATGGTTTAAGCAATATATAAATCAGAATACGGCCATGATACATCAAATCAAAATATAAAATGATGTGGAACAGGGAAAATAATCTCAACAGAGTTATGTAAACAGATAGGGTAATAATCTCAGTAGCATTTTATGTATTATCCTAATTGGTGTGTGTTTAATTGCTGTGTTTGGTATGGGTAACACAGATATTCACATCCAAATTACCATGTTTGACATAAGTCCAATAAAAAATTATTCGACATAAAGTATTTTTTAAAGTATGAACATAAGAAAAGGTAGCTGCATACCTCAGAACATGAAACATCGGACCTCCAGTCTTGAGAAAACAAAACAAACTGTATGTGCTAAAGTGAGCTATAGAGATTTAGTATAAACATAATCATATTTTTGGCATAAAGTGATTTTTTGATCCACCTTGCTGAAGAAACTTATTATATCAACTACCATTTTCTTCTAGACACATATATTGATAAAAGTCTGATGGTGGTGTTATAGGTGTTGTTGTCTTAGGTTGATGGGAGCCCAGCTGCTCGAGCTGGCATACATGAAGGAGATGAGCTGGTAGAGATAGATGGTAAGTTCAATTGTTGTAGTCTTCTAATTTTTCCGGTTGACGAAATTTGTATGATGTTCACAAATAGCTGAAACCAACCGATTCAAACCAAGGTCTATTCAGTTTCAAATAACTTCATTTTGTATTATCAATTTATCTTCTTCACTTGAAGCATATCAGTAGGTGATTCTATATTCCAAAGCCTTTAAGTTTTTTTTTTTTTGGTTTTGGACATCCCTACAATCAACTTCAATTTGTGCTATATTGTTTTGTTAACTGAGTCATCGTACCATTTAAGTGACTTAAGTTTTAGAAAATAGTTTGATTATTATATATGTGGAAAGTTACATAATAAGCTAACTAACTTAGCTAATATGAGGCAAAAAGAAGGAGAATAAAGATAATAAGGAGAAGTTACTATTTAATTGATAGGCACCAATCTTCTTTATTTACCATTACCAATGAACACATTTAAAAGTATTCCATGAATGAGCACTAGAAAAATAAAAATTAAGCCCATTTTTAGGTTGGGCATCATATCTGGCAAAGTCTATTGTTATGGCTATACATATAGTTCACATATATACAAACCTGAATATTCCATGAGCACTAGAATAAAGGATATTAGAGCACTTAAAAATGTCAATAAAGGTCTGGACGTAGGATTGAATATGGAAGGTTCAGTAATATGGGACTATGGAAATCGTGAAGTTCCTCACCATTTTCTACAATGAGGACTAAGAACCAAATGTTAAACACTATCATATATAAGACTTCTCTTTTCACAACAAGAGCAACAAGATGTTGTGCTCAGCTTCCATAACAGGAAGTAATCCCTGGTGCATTCATTACATGAATAAAGAAGAGACTATTTATAAAAGCATACACTACAAAAAAAAACAGGCTAAAAGTCGTTTTTCCGTCGCTAAAGCCAAATAGCGACATATCAGCGACAAAAATAGTTTGTCAGGAAATCACGTGTCGCTAATTTAAATCAGTCGCTAGTTTGTCGGAAATAGCGACTGATTAGTGACGAATTTAGCGACACGCTATTTATTGGAAAATGCGACGTAATAGCGACGGAAACTCTGTCGCTATAGTTATCGACGAACTACCGACGTCGCAGCGGCGTAATTCAGCATGAGAGTAGCGACGGGCTAGCGACGGAAAATTACGTCGCTAAGATGTTTTCGATACGCTTTTGGTGTCGGACAGGAACATAGCGACGAAATAGTAGGGGTGCAACTCGGGCGGGTTGGGTCCGGTTTGAGGTCAACCCGAGCCCAACCCGATGAATCATAAGCCTAGCCCGAGCCCAAGCCCGGCTCGACCTCAGGTACAACATATGAAACCCAAGCCCAAGCCCGAAGGATCGGGTTGAACTCGGGTTGGGTCGGGTCCATCGGGTTTATCGGGCTCTAATTTAATATTTGAAATAATTTTAAACAAAAGTAATATTAAACACATAATCAAATAGCAATCAAGTCTTGATCATTACAAAATACAAACTGAAATAAGATTTATGATAAGGAGTTGAAGAGTTTGGGTGGACAAATTTATGATTTAAACTTTTTTTTTAACTAGTATGAAACAATATATATATATATATATATATATATATATATATATATATATATATATATATAAGTTGGGTTTCGGGTTCTTCTGGTAACCCGATACATGAACCCGAGCCCAACCCGATTGTTGATCGGGTTCAAATATTTTAACCCAAATCCGAGCCCGAATCCGAGTATCTTCAACCCTAACCCAACCCATTAACGGATTTATCCGATCGGGCTCGGGTTTAGCCCGCCCATGTTGCACCCCTACGGAATAGTAAGTAAAATTTACGTCGCTATTCAGTCGCTATACTGGAATATAATATTTTTCAGAACCTTAGCGACGGAAATGGCAGTCGCTATTCCGTCGGTAGCCTGCAAAGTAAATTTTCCAGGCATGTAGCGACGGAAAAATCGTCGCTGTTCCGTCGCTAGCCTGCAATATTTTAGGTTTTCTGTCGCTGTTCCGTCGCCATTCTGTCGCTAAATACAATATTGCATGTCAGTATTTGTGTTTCCTGCACTCCACATCCCTGTCGACAGTTACACACACAATATACAGTCATATAAACAGTTTTCAAATACAATATCAGTATTCGTGTTTCCAGCAGTCCTTATCCCTGTCGACAGTTTTGCAGTAGGCACACGTATCAGTATTTGTGTTTCCTGCAAATTCTCAGTTTCATGCACACGTATCCCAAATGTTTTAATACAACACATACACACATATCCAAAATTAGCTTCATACACACATACGAATAATGTTTTAATATAAGAAATATTAATACACATCCAAAATGTTTTAATACAAGAAAGTACTGGTACAGTAAATCTAGGTCGTCGGACGTGGTGGAAACCTCTCGGCGGGCATGATGAAGACCTCTCGGCGGACTTAATAAAGATCCAAGCTGCAAACGTGAACGTCGACCTCTCGGCGCTATAAAAAAATATGAAAGAAATAATAAGTGACGATGTGTTAAAAATAAAAACTACTGTCATGTCATTATACTAATGGAACTCGTATATTAAATTAAAATGTACGTACTAGTCTGATTCATCTTCCCAAGAGTCTTCTGAATCATCGCTTGATTCCGAAGTGTCTTCTTCTGCTTCTTCATTTTCACTATCACTATGATCTTCATCTTCATCTTCCAATACATCTTCCTCAACATCTTCCAATTCTTCATCAACGTTAACCTCCATAACGTCATCTACCGCAACCTCCATATCTTCTAAATCCTCTTCCTCAACACCAGCCAAACTTATATATGTTGGTTAAGGCTTAACCACCTCTTCCTCTTGGTAGGCTACATCCCCAACATTATATGTATTTCTTGCTTTGGTTTTGCATACAGCCCACCAATCCAGGGTACTGCACCGTCGGCTAGGATAACTCGTATAGTACACTTGACGGTTTGACTAGCCAACACAAATGGTTCAAAACCTCCATATCGTTTTTCATGTTTTATATCAACAAAGCCAAATTATTTGTCAATCTTCCATCCTTGCTTGGGTGTTGTGTCGAACCAACGACATTTAAAAAGTACAATCTTCGTATCAACAGAATATTCAATCTCTACGATATCTCTTAGAACACCGTAGTAGTCGAATTCGGGATCGACATCGTAGACTGAGGCTCTCACACAAACTCCCGAATTTTTGGTATAATTAGCCTCCTCATCGACAAATGAATGATTTATAGGCTTATCAGTAGTTCTAAAGTTAAAGCCATTGATTGTATATCCGCTCCAACACTTCGCCTTCTTGCTCGGTCCAATAGCAATTGCACTTAGCCCTTTGTTCTGCAACTGTGTACCAGGACGGAAGACCTAGTATGGGTAGTATCAGAAAAGTTATTAGACAAAGTGTGGGTAGTAACATATCGAATTTAGAATGGCTAATGATTATAATCCTTACATAATTTCGGAACCACGACGGAAACTTCATATCGACCTCTCTAGCAAAATCATCATCATTAATATCAGGTCTTTCCATTCTAATCTCAGCTCTAAAAGTACTGTAATAATAGGGAGAAACGTTAGCACACTTCTAAATATCGAATTTAGAATGACTAAATGGTGTCGCTTACTTTTCAATATCTTCCATCTCTTGGATACCGCTATTGAGGCATATATACCGATGTGCGGCTTCAAACTCATCGTCATCCAACCACCGTAATTTAGTCGCACTTGTCGGCTTGCCCCCCACATTGAAGATTGTACGGATCCCTTCGTTCGGTGCGTTGATATCACCTTCATCATTCCTCGGCGCTCTATTCCGATTTGTTCGGACATAAGTATCAAAGTAGATCGAGCAGAAGTTAGAAACCTCCTCAATGATGTACGCTTCGCATATTGAAGCTTCTACATGAGCCTTATTGCCCACTTTCTTCTTCAGGTGACCTAGATATCTATAAAAAATATATTGAATATTAGAATTATTTAAATAAAAAAATTACAAATTAGAAGATTATTTTATACCTCTCAAATGGGTACATCCATCGATAATGGACGGGAGTACCGACACGTGCTTCGTATGCAAGATGAATCGGCAAATGTTCCATACTATCAAAGAAGCTGGGAGGGAACACCTTTTCTAACTTGCACAATGTCACTACAACTTTCTCCGCAAGTTCTAGTATATGTTGCACCATCAACTTACTTGAACACAAATCTCTAAAGAAGATAGATAACTCGGCCAGTGGAGTCCACACATGAGAATGTAGCATCTCTCTAAAAGCGATAGAAAGTAATCGCTCTATGAAAACGTGACAACCATGACTCTTCATCCCTATCAACCTGCGTTCCTTGAGATCGACACATCTCGCCAGATTCGATACGTAACCGTCAAGAAATCTCAACTTTGAAATCTATTTACATATTATCAGTTTATCATCTCTACTCAATGTAAATGGTGCTGGAGGCTTCACCCAGTTACCATTGGACCTTTGCGACAGATGCAACTATGGACGCTTGCAAATAATTTCTAAGTCCTTCCTTGCTTTAATATTATCTTTCGTTTTTCCCTTAATATCCATCACAGTATTAAATATGTTGTCAAATATATTTTTTTCAATATGCATGACATCAAGATTGTTTCTTATGAGATTGTTCGGCCAATAAGGCAAATCCTAAAAGATACTTTGTTTCGTCCAATTGTGATCTTGTTCGAAGCCTTCAATGTGATGGCCCGATCCCGAATTTTCCATGACAGTCGATAAATCTCGAACCTCTTCCCAAACTACATCTCCCGTTAATCTCAACGAAGGAAGAGATACTTCCCGTTTACCAGCCCTGAAGTCATCTCTGTTCCTTCTCCACGAATGTGACGAAGGAAGAAACTGGCGGTGGCAATCAAAAAGATACGCCTTTCCTTCATTCTGAAGGCGGAATGCCTTACTCTTTCCCATGCATATCGGACATGACATAATACCATGAGTACTCCACCCCGATAACATCCCGTAAGCTGGAAAATCGTTGATGGTCCACATGAGCATCGCCCTCATCTGAAAATTCTGCTCCATCGATATATCAAACGTCTGGACGCCAAACTGCCATAATTGTTTCAACTCGTCCACCAACGGTTGCAAGTAGATATCGATGTTCTTCTTTGGATTTCTTGGACCGGGTATGATAAGTGTGAGGAATATGTAAGGAGTTTTCAGGCACATCCACGGTGGTAGATTGTATGGGGTCAAAATCACCGGCCAACAAGAGTATTGCGTCCCCGACTGTCCGAATGGAGTGAATCCATCAGAATATAAAGCCAATCGAACATTCCTAGGCTCCGCAGCAAAATCAAGATGACACCGATCAAAATGCTTCCATGCTTCTCCATCGACAGGATGAGATAATTCTCCTTCATCCATCTTCCGTTCTTTGTTATGCCATGTCATGTGTTGTGCAGTATTTGCAGACATATACATCCTCTGCAGCCTCTTTGTGATTGGCAAGAACTGCATGTACTTGTACGGGCGCATCCGCGTCCGGACAATTGATTTTCCTTTGCCCCGGATTGGCTTGTACCGGTCCTCGTCACAGAAAATACATTTGTCTTTATCACTGTTCTCCTTGTAGTATAGCATGCAACCATTTCGACAACAGTCTATCTTCTGGTAGCCCAATCCGAGTTTTCGCATCATCATCTTCGACTTGTAGAAGCTTTCAGGCAAATCATTTGATCCTTTTGGCAACAACTCTCTTACAAGCTGAATTATCCGGTCATAGCATTCTTGCGGTAAGTTAAAATCAGATTTAAGGTTCAACAGCCGCATCACCACCGACAATACCGAATGAGAATCACAACCCGGATATAACGGAGTATCAGCATGCTTGAACATATCGTAGAACTCCTTTGCATCAGGATTCAGATCCTCACGTGCCACAGAAAAATCTAATACCATCTCACATGCCAAGTTTGTTGGTTGCCGATATTCAAAATGATCTCCGAGAGTAGAATCTCTCACCTCGTTATTGAAGAAGGACTGAGATTGCGAAGTCGGAGATTCTCCTTGATTAATCCACACGTTATAGTTCGGCATGAAACCCTTCTTGTAAAGGTGCTCTCTTACGAGTGACACCTCTCTAAATGGTATATTCTTACATTTGACACAAGGGCACTTTATGTGCCTTCCGTCCATGAAATCGGCATTGCTACTTGCATATATGAGAAATTGCTCGACGCCCGCCTTGAAATCGTCCGTCAAGCCAATCATACTCTCATGTTGCCGATTGTACATCCACAAACGGTCAAGTAAGTATCGACTCATTGTTCTAATCCACGTGAATGATTCTGCACCAAGAATTAAGATGCTATATATCACTTGGTATAATAAAACAAACCTAGTATAACTTGGTATGACGTACCCCTTACGTACATTCACTCATAAAACAAACCTAGTATAATTAGGTATCACGTTGATACTCAAGTATCAAATTGATACTCAAGTATCACGGAGAAGATCTCGGAGAAGGGGGACGTCGGAGGGGGGGACGCCGGAGGGGGTGGTCGCCGGAGGGGGGGGGGGTCGCCGGAGGGGGGCACGACGGAGAAGGAAAAGAGGGAGGGTGTACAGGGTTTCGAAGGAGGAGAAGAGGGGGGATGGAGTGGGGGAGCTCGCCGGAGGGAGGTGGTCGCCGGAGGTGGGGGCTCGACGGAGGAGGAGAAGAGGGGGTGGTTAGGGGGTTCGATCGGAGGAGGAGAAGAAGGAGGGGGCCGGAGTGGGGGAGGGCGCCGGAGGGGGGTCGCCGGAGGGGGCGACAGTCGGGGGGCGGGGGGTGATCGCCGGTCGGGGGGGGGGGGGGAGACAGGGGAGGAGAGAAGGATTTTGAAAGTGAGAGAGAGATTGGAAAATTTTTAAAATTTAAGTAACTTTCGAATTTTCACAGCAAATTAGCGACGGAAATTTTCCGTCGCTACGTCGTCGCTACATTGAAATGTCACTAAGTAGTCGCTCGTTAGTCGCTACCTTTATAAAAAAATTTAGAATAAAAATTAATCCTTCCGTTTCGACATTTACAGCAGCTTAGCGACGTATATATCTGTCGCTAATCAGTCGGTTGACATTCCGTCGCTAAATGGTCGCTGATCCGTCGCTAAACTTATAAAAAATTTAAGTGAAAAAATCTGTCACCCGTAAGTCGCTTGTCGGTCGCTAATTGGCGACTGATTACGCCATCGCTAATTTTCAGTCGCTATTTGCCTGTATTTTGGTAGTTATATTCTAGAGATTTTTCTAAAAAAACTACCATAAACATGTGAAATGCAAAACACACTACTTAGGTCAAGCACACCTGTAATGGTAGTTTTCACAACATCGTCAAGGGCCATGATGATATCAGCTCCAATTTTATTCTGCAAGAATTGTAAGCAAAGCATATGATCTAATCAGAGATAAAGGAAGTTGGTTTTGGAAATAAATTCAATATTCTTCATATTCAATAATTTAAAACATATGATTATCTAGCTGAATTGATGTCTATAGGATCTCCATATATCAACAGACAATGCCTATTTGAATTTATAAAAAACTAAAATGAATGATGAAACTGAAGCGAAATATTAACATGTAACGACAACCAACAAAACAGTTGAAGACATACGATCAATAACCTTAGATGAAGGTGCTCTGGCTTGTGAGTTTAAATCCCTGCTTCTCCATAAGAAAAACAAAATATTTTACTAGAAAGAAAAGGTAGTTGCATACCACCAGACTAGTTGCTGCTGATAGATAGCCTTGTAACACCGATTTAACACTATACTTCTGAGAGAATGGACGCAGAAAAATACTATACAAGCAAGTAATATACATTTAATAAAGGAAGATAGAAACCAAAAGAGTCAATCAAATCATAAAACTAATAAAGTTAGGAGAAACAAGGCATTCAACTAAAAGTGCAAACCAAGTCTCCTTTTCCAGGATTCAGAAATAAAAAGATGCAATTAGTTTTGACATCAGAACATCATATCCTATAAGAGACATCCCCACATCTAATAGACAACGGAAAGCAAGAATAATTGCTTATTGCATGCATGTTGTGATTCATGACCATACCCATGAGATACTGCTATAACCAGTGGCTAAGCTAGGACTTTATGCCAGGTGGGACACTATACACTCTATATACGATTAAAATAAATGAGCTCATTTCTGGGAAGAGTGCTCAGGTGATTAGAAAGTGAATGTTTCAACTTTCACTTTCTAAATCAGGGTTACGCCACTACACGATACTGTTGGTGCTTGCTTCAACTTTCCAAACAGATCCCCATCTATATCATAAACCATCTGAAAGAAATAAGAGGTTCACTTCAAGATATCTAAAACACAGTCAGAATATGATGTCCCGAAGGAAGAAGTATATACGTTTCCTACAAAACAAGTCTGGACTAAGTTCAGAAGGCCACAAACTTCAAAACAGGAACTCCTTGTCGACGTGGCAATATTAGAAATTGCCCACTTTCAATCAATACAAAACAAAAAGTCCATAGAAATTATGGCTTTTAGAAATTATGGCTTTTATAATAAAATTACTTCTACAATTCCAGAGGAAACACAACCTTTGAGATGATTTAAATAATAAGAAACGAGACTTAAAAGTCAAGTGAAAGATATTTCATCCTTTGTGACATGCCTCAAATTCTGTAACGTTTACATCCTCGTCTAGATTAAATTATAAAATTAAAAATCAAAAGACTGAATGTCTTAACTTACACTTCTTAGCGACACCAACCTCACGCACATAAACTCCCATTTATATACCTTTTTGATCAAAAAGGTATACAAACATATCAAAAGTTTTATTTCCCATTCGAGGATCCTCCTACAACTTTTACTATGGGATCGTCGTACTAACAAACAAGAGAACAGAAATGACAATTTTTTGTTTGTTTTATCAAACAAGTGAATCATGAACTGATGTTGGAAAAGTACATACACTTTTAGCACCCTTCTCGTTCTGTTAGCTTTGTTGTTAAAAACTTTAAGGATTTGCAACAAAGCAAGAGTAAAATTTTGCTCCAGTTCTCAATTCTCATGCTAACAGAGAAGCTAATGGATGAGGTCACTTTACATTCTATGTTACATCTAAATCAAATATAGCATTTGTTTATGGAGAAGCTCGTTGATATCTCACTTAGGCATGTGGTCCCATTCCAAGTTTGGCTTCCACTCTTCAGATAATAGATTTGATGGCAGGTTGAAAGGAAAGCTAACTGTCCTGAGAGTTCCCCACTGGTTATTATTGCCAATGGTTGAGTTTGAACACTTCTCTTCTTCTTCACATCCCAGGTGCTTGTTGATTTCTAATGGGATATCAACTGTGAACCCATTACACTATTGTGGCTACCCAAAGTCGGTGCTAGCAGGAGTTTTCTCGACATCTCCAAGTATTGAGGGTGATAAGTTCAGAAGCATGGAAGCCACCGGCATTTCAATTGGAAAAAACATGAGGCTTGCTGCTATATTAGCACCAGGAACATGAATTGGATATGATTTGAAGTTGATTGGATATGATTTTACTATGAGATTTGTCAAACTACTTTCTAATGCTTCATTTGGGATAAAGGTATATAAACATATCAGCCATAGGTAGATACATATACAAAGCAGCCATTTGGTATCATTTTTCATGAACGATTTGATACTCACCCCCACCAGTACTTGTCAATATCGAAAATATCGAATACATATCAGCCATTTGGTATCATTTTTCATGAACGATTCACAGCCCAAAAGTGTCCTAAAATCAGATAGTAATAAGAATCATATTATAAATAGACAACTTAAACCCAACGAGGAAAGACCTAAAAAAACTCAGAAGAACTGAACTTCGAAAACGAGTCAGTTTTCTAATGGATCTCATCAGAATGAGCAATTCGAAAGGATTTTCTCCCTATTTCCTTTTAGAACGTCGAATCTAATGGATATGTTGTTCAATTTTACGCTAATCTCTAAATAGTATCATCATCAAAACAAAGAACATATATTTCTTAGAATTTCTCCTGTAAAAATTTCATCAAACTGATTTTGGACATAAAACAGAGGAATCGACAACTAAAGTAGAAGAAGAAATGAGACCTCTTTAGCAATTGTCGATTCTCATATGTCGATGAACTACGACGTTCAACTGGTCCTTCTCCTGCGGTCGATCTCGCTGATGTACTCCGAAATATTCTTGTAAAACAAAGCAAAACCCTTTATAATACTCACAAAAAACTCTATGTTCACTCACAAAAACCAAACCCTAAGTTCTCTCACGAAAATACCTTAAAATAAAGAAGAAATGAAAGAGAAATCAAACCTAGGTCGACCTCCTCGTCATTGAGGTCGACGTCGTCCTCGAGCCACAAGGGATGATGGAGATTTGTCGGAAGAGTCGTTCAGCGATTGGGGCTCGCAGTACCTGGGGATCACACCTCCTGCGATCCAGCGGGCCTCCTGCAGGAACTCGGGGTCCGGATCCGGCGGTCTTGGCGGCCTTAGTAAGCTCGGCGATCGCAGCCATGGTCCGAGCTAGGGTTTTGGACGGGATAGCACGAAAGAGGAGACGAAAGTTCCGATGTATAGGAGGGAAGAAGAGGAGAAAGGAGATGGAGAGGAGGAAGTGTTGGTTTGGGCTCTCCTTAGCAAAACTCTCGTGGATGACATAGAGGAAAAAATAGAGGGGACAGGAAAGAATGGGAAAATAAATAAAGGCAATTGATAAGGGCACTGCAACTTTTGATCAGGGCTAGCCCATTAGGGCCAGCCCTGATCAAAAGGTGAAGTGTCTTTTATAACAAGGACTGTCCAAATTTCTGGCAGTCCTATATACAGTAAGGACTGCCAGAAAAATGGACAGTCCTTTTGTTTCACATGCTGAGACTTAGGACTGCCAAGTTTTCTGGCAGTCCATTCAGTTTGCAGGACTGCCCGAAAATTGGGCAGTCCTTGTTATAAAAAAAGTGAAGTTTTTGATCAGGGGCTAGCCCTAATGGGCTAGCCCTGATCAAAAAGTGCAGTGCCTTTATCAATTGCCTAAATAAAATGGGATTGAAGGACAACCGTCAACATAGATTTGCAATAAAAACTTTTTCAAAAATATTACCAAAATGGCAGTTGAAAAAATTATGCCAATTTTTTCGCACATAGATTAGTTGACAGTTATCGTCAAACCGTCAATAAATAAAATAATGTTTCTTGACGGATCCTCTAAAACCATCAACAATTATGCTAAAAATTGCTAAATTAACAAAAAACAAGGCCTTTCTTGACGTAAGGCTAAAATCGATAAGATAACCCATTTTCTTGACGGTTTTTCATGACCGACGAAAAATAAACCGTCAAGAAACGTCATTTTTCTTGTAGTGCATGCATATATTTTAGAGTTAATTGTTATGTAATTTTATGGTCATGTACAACTTATGCACAAGAATTTTGGCTCATGGATTGAATCATCGAGACATCGAAATTGTGTTAGCCTAGAGGGACCAAGGGTAGTTGTGTTAACGTACGGGTGATTCGAGAACTTTCAGTGGGGATCACTATTCGCTTTGAAAGGATCACCATCTATCCAAGCTACGGTCCAGGATGGCTAGTCGCTAGTGAACTTCATATAGTTAGGCTACATGTTAATATTGTTTGCTTGTAGGCCTAGTACTTCATACGGAATAGGCACTTGGCACACTTATATTTCATGGAGGCTAATAATTGTCTTATGTAGAGACATGCTTGTGACACTTGTACATTATTTATGATATTTTTGTGTTGACAGGGAGTGATGGTATGTATTAGTAACTTTAACTCTATTGCGTGGCACATTTATGATGGACATTTGTATGCTATACTATGTAACTAATCCTAAGACAAGATTAGAAAGACCATATAATATTGTGTTTACTTATTAATTTAACGTATTGGTTTGGTAGTGTTTGCGAGAGGCCACCGACCAGTACTTATGTACCCCCCCCCCCCCCCAACCCGATCTTCTTAGGTGCAGAGTTTGCTTAGACGTGTTGAGGTGTTCGCTCGGTTGACAATTTGTAGCAGATCGACAGAGGGATGATTTCTTTATATATAGGGGTCATAATGTATGGAACATCATCGTTTGTACGTATAATTCTTTAGTTGTAAGCTTTGTGGCATATTTAATTATATTTAGAGAGAGAGAGTGCTTGTAATCAAGTTGTTATTGGCTTTGAGCCGTTGTAGTCCCACTGATATTAGCAATAAAATGATTTATTTTGTATATCTTATGTATATCAATTTTTTTATATTTATTTTTACTGCAATGACTTAGATAATTGAGATCGCTTCCATTGACCGATATTTTGGTGCTTTTCTTGTACAAGTGCAATTTAGGCTTGTACGATATCATACCTGGTGGCGACTTTCGGTCCTATGGGATCGATTCATGACATAATGATATCAAAGCACTAGTTTATGTCTATGGACTATTAATTGATTTCCTTCACGTCTGAGTTTCTTCTGTAATCAAAGTCTTTTGACTCCCTCGACGTTTTGTTGGATGTTCCATACAATAAGTCTAGATATGTTATGAATCTCATATAGGTATTTTGTTGACCAGGGATAGCTTTGAATAGCAGCATTATTCGTCTGAGTTGAGTACATGGCAGAATATTTGGTTTAAGGAGGTAGTGAGTCACATGTTTGGATTTTGATAAGTTGGATGTTGGATGAGCAGCATGTTATCAGTAAAGATACTATAGTCAGATTTGAGCATTGTTGATGTGAGTACTGAAGAAGTGTGGTTGGATTTTTAGGGAACGGATGAGATGAATTATTTAGTGGAATGTGTTTAATTTGATTTAAGTGTTTTCAAAGTGGCTGCATAGGAATGGATATTATGTCCATGATCTTTGGGATCACCGCAATATGGATTATCCAGAAGGGATGTTGATTCAGAATGTTGAGGATGGGCTAATTAAATACAGAATGGCCTAGCCCGTGACTGGTGTACTGGATAGCCCTAGCAGTATTTGTTGGATTTGATGATTTGGGTGTCATAAGTCTATCAACTATGGATGGGGTTGTACGAAGTCTCAGTTTAGAGTTGTGCATATTCAATGCAATTTTGAATCTCTCTGCCTGGATTGATAGTTTGGATGATCGAGAACGATACTAGTCATATTGAGATATTATTGGATATGAGTTTGAATTTGTGAAATGAACGACTTGGTTGGAGAAATCAATATGGATGAATATCGAACTGTGGAATTTGAATCGATGGATTAAATTTTGAGTTGAGTATGAGGACTCGGTGGTGCGATTGAAAGTTTATTCGAAGGATATGTGAATGACTCTAAGGGTTGAAGAATTGTATTACTCGATGACCTGAGATAGCTGATTTGATCTTGAGTACGGATGAGTTGATCTTGTATCGAGTTGGAAGATAGCATGGGCTGAAACGAAAATTCGAGTTGGTGAATAGATGTTTTCTTGGCTATGCATATATTTGATGAGATTGAGGTATATTGGAGATCAATAGATGTTGACTCAAGGATATTATGGCTGGTAGGTGATGATCGTGTAATCCATTGAATCATTAAATTTATGATCTTCATGGATGTAGTTGTATAGACTGTTGACGAATTGAATGATAGCATTGAATGTTCTATATGACTTGGTTAGGCGAACTTGGGTTTGGCATGAATGGATAAAACATAAAGTTAGGTTTATGAATGTTAGAATTTTTTATTCGAATGATGAGACATGTCTTAGGAGAATTTTTGAGTCGATCTATGATTTTAGTTAGTATGAATATTTATGAGTTGAAATAATCAGTGAGTATTAAGATCATCATGAATGATTTTAAGATGATTTTGATGATGTATACATTGATGCATGATTAGAAATTGAAATAAGTTACAATTGGTAGATTAATAATTGAGATCTTCAATGTGTGATTGGTGAATTTGATTTATGGCTTATGATTCAGGATTGAGATTGCGACTTGAAATTTGTGATTGAGATCTCGAATTTCGATCGAAAGAATTTACCGAAACAGATTAATAATTTGGACTATGAGATTTGCTTGGATTGATATCGTTTATCATGAGTTAGTCGAGGATGATTGTTGGATGAATTTATCCTAGGAAAGGCTTTGATAGACATATACCCCTGGATTTGATAATGATGACGTTAGTAGGCTGATATATGTTGGATGTTTAGAAGTTTTGAGTAAGAAGAGTTTTCCCTAAGTATGGGTAGAATCCATAGATTGTTGAGTAAGATCTGACCCTAAGATAGGGGGATGATTGCAGTGATTCTAGATGGTATATTGTGATTCGTTATGATGATAGTTTAGTATGATCGTATTTTGAGTGGGCCTTGTGAGCTATCCTAGTAGTTAGGCAGACTTTGCAACATTAAGTGATAGAATGGGTAGAAATAATGTTAAGAATAGTTGCCTAGATAGATATGTTAGAATAGAGCTAAGGTAACGGGATTGATAGATAGGCTTGTCTTTGATGTTGGATCTTAGAGAATTTTGATTGATTGATTGCAGTTTTAAGAATGAGATGGTATATTAAACTAGTCGGATCGGCTATTCATTGTGTTATTGTCTTCGTTGATTAGACTCAACTAAAGGTGCTGAATGAAATTTGTTTGACGAATTGGATAGCTATTCAAAATTATGCACTTGGAGAAGAGATTGAAGGTTGTGTGATCCTTGGATTTTATTTGGTTTGGAATTGGATTAATTTTTTTGAAAGTAATATTGATGTGTGCATAATACTAGAATTCTTGGGTTATCAATCGTATCATTATAAGGAACTGATTGGAAGAGTTTGGTTTGGATAATGGAAAGGGATTATATTTTTAATCGATCAAGATTTAATATTATTTGGAGAAAGTTAGGAGTGAGATGGATTCATGTTTCGATATGTTGCAGCCTAGTGATGAATTAATGGCGATCCTTGGGAGAATTGATCGATTACTTTATACATGGTTGAAGTATGGCGATGTTAACAAGGATTTAGATCATGTTCGAAAGAATATGGTTGATGTATGCATAGTGAAAGATTTAGATTTGGTTGGTAATTCAGTATGATTTGTTGTTTTTTGGATTGAGTAATTCTTGGGAGATGGAGCGTGGATCAATTCAATGGTAATTTCTAAGCTGGTAAGATTTTTGCTAGAATTGGGTATTAATGTTTAATTTTGATTGGAACCTTGAATGCAATCAAGTTTAGCTAATTGGTTGATGATTGAATTTGATGTCTTGAAAATCGTTTGGATTTGTTAAAGTGAAACACTTGGGATTGAGTGGACATATCGATTGGATTTGGCCTATAGTATTTAGGTAAGTAGAGGTAGTGTGATAAGTTTCTTGCAAGGCTTATAAGGATTTGAGAATGATTGATATTGTTGGATGAATTACCATGTAATGGCTTGATGGAAATCAGATCTAAGTTGATTTTGGTTATATTCGTTTGATTTAGAATTGAATGGGGTGTAGTGCTTGGGTAGACTATCCTAGCCCTTAGTTGGTTCCTTGGTGATGTGAGTGTTAGCATTCCAAGTGAGTTTGAGAAGTTTGTTTCAGTACGGGGTGCGTTGTTGTTGACATAGAGATGCCGGTGATACTTTTAAAAATGGATGGATTGAGTTTGGCGATATAAGTTGTTCTGTAGATTTGGCTAAGTCATGTGTGAGCTTGCATTGGTTGGGAATGATGGAATAGTTGTAAATGATCTTTAATATTATGCAAGTGCATTTTAGTTGGACTAGGGGAAGTACTTTATGGAGTTTACTGCGTTCAATTATTTGAGTATCTTGGTGCAACTATGGATTGGATGTATATGCATTATCTTGAGTGAAGGGACCTGATGTAGATGAGTTTGTTGTGTATGGAGGGATGTGCTCAATGTTGATCATAATGAAAATTGTTTTTGAATGCTTGGTTGTAACTCCACTTCCCCATTTATTTTTGAGAAATTAAAAGTTTCTAATAATCATTATAGGTTTTAATTGAGTATTTATAATTTTAGTAAATATTTTAGATATTGGAAATTTATCTATTTTGGAAGGAAATTAAATTTGGAGAAATTTCAATTTCAAAAAGTGGTTACAACTAACTTGTGGTCCCCTCATATTTTTCCAAAAATTTTTTAACTGTTTTTCTTCATTTTTGTAATATTCAAAAAGGGGAAGGGGTTTATTGCCAAACCTTTCTGGCGGGAGGACTTTTATGCAAAATTGCACAAACTTTTGTTTAAAACCTATAGCTGGGAAGAGAGAGAGAGAGAGAGAGAATGATTCAGAGTTTATTTTTATTTCACCTCTTTTCCCTTTTCTGTTCTTCTCGAGCCAAGCCCTAGTTTGATGGCGGCGACACCACGGCGACCCTCATGGCGATTCCGACGACGGTTGTGCGAGATTGTCTCCGACGGCGCGAGCCCTAGCCCTATTCTCGGTGGTTTTGATCGACAGCCGGCGGCGGTTTCGAGCGGCCCCGGTGACTTCGACGGCGATGGGGGTCCTCTCCACCAGCGATCGGTCATCCTTCCCCGACGGCGACGGTGGTTTTCTTCTCCGGTGACATCGATCCACCCTCACGGCGGTTCCCTCCCGACGATAGGCGACTCCTTCATCGATCTCACGATCCCCACTTCCACGACGAGCTCAGCCCTAGCTCCTCATTCTGGCGATGGCGACTAAGTCGGACGACTTCTCCGGCGAAGGGCGTGGACGGCGCATCTCATCCAGGCAGCGCTGGACTGCGGGGACCTTCTCCGATGGTCACTCTCCCACGGCGAGGCGATTCCGACGGTGACTAGGTCGATCTCCTCCCTGGGATCGATCCGAGCCCAGTAAGCCTCGATCGAGTCTTGAGCTAATTTCGAATTTCCAATCGTGTTCTTAAATTCTGGGATCACCTTGTTGATCATTTCTTCTCATTATTTTTGTGGATAAGTTTTGGTAGAACTCTCTGTCCAACTGCTTGGTCGATCGTTACTTCGAATTCGGTCTGTCATCTTCCACGACGTTGTTCCGGCATTCACGAACTCAAGATCAGGCTTCGATCCTCAATTATGGTAAGTAACATTTCAAATCCATTGGTTCAAATATGACTCTGATCGGTTGTTCATGACTGCACCCATCCACTTGCTTGATAAATGACTAAACAGGGGCGTAGCAATGTTTGGACGTGAGGCTTGTAACCGTTCTGTGGTTGTGTCCCAGTTTCATGGACTTGTCATCTTCAGGTATTGCACTGCTCTCCTCAAGTTTGATTGTTTAATTTATAGTTAGAATTATTGGGGTTGAACGGGGTTGTGATCGGGCTGCAGGAAGGTGGGAGTCGTGTCTGATCTTTTTGCTCGTGTCGGTTGTGTTGGCCAGGGTCGTTGCGGCGTGGAAGGGTCAGTCGTGTCATGTGAGTAGGTTCGTGATATTCGTATCGGAGGACGGGTGCGTGTCCGGAGTAGGTGTTTGAAATCAGTGTAAGAGGATGGACCATTGCAGTAATAGGGGTATCGATCCTCTTTGAATATGTATTTTGAAGCTCCAATGATTCAGTAGCAGCCACCTTGCAATATAGTTGTTTTTGATTTCAAAACGTTTCTCTAGATTTTATTTTCCTGCTCTTTGTGTCTTTTGATTATAACTGATTTGGTTTGGGAGTATTTCTTGGAAGCCTCGATGACCTAGTTGGACTTGGAATGTATTTTGATTACTAATTCAATCTTACATTTTCATATGAAATTTCTTATAGATTTATGATTCAATTGTATGGTTCCTACTCTCCTTCTTGTGTCGTTAATGCAAGCAATGCTGGCTCCTTTCCTTTGAAATTTTGTTGCAGCAAGCATGGCAGCCGTCTATTTCAATTTGGGTGAGTTCTGGAACAAGTGGTGTTGTCTATGTATGGTTGTGTTGACGCTGGATCTTGGTGGAGATGGGTTTAGCTTATGGGTGTGGCTGAGTTTTGTTTGAACAAGTATTGGTGAATCCTTGAGTAGGCTTAAACCTCAGGCATAGTGTTTTGTTGAACCATGATAGGCAGGAGGTTGGGCTTGGGTTTCTCAAATTAAATTAGGACCCAGAGTATGAGTTGTGGAATACCTTGGATTAATTCTATAGCTGTTGAAGTAAGGTGGTAAATTCTTTTAGGTAATTCAAATGTATTTTCTTCAAGCAGTATACTTGCTTAATTAGTACTATTGATATGTTAAGATAAATAATCTTTTCTATGAATAGTAGAAGTTGTTCAGTATCAAGAAATCTAATCCTAGTTAGGAAAGAGTGTGGGTTAGTGGTATATCTAGTTGGTAAAGTGTATGGCTAGTGCATTAATACATTTATACTATAGATAGTTGTGGATTAGAGAATAAATATCTAGTTGGATTAATTGTGTAGACCTTAACCAACTTATACCAAATTAACAGGAGGACATCTAGCTCCGATCTTCACCCATACTTTCCCGGAGCAAAGGCAAGTACTTTTCTACGGTTTTGTGCATTTACATTCTTGTACCATTTCTTGTGACACGTCATGGCACGATATTCATGTACTCATGTATTCCTGTACCCCTGTTCTTGTACTTATTAGTGTCGGGTGGGGAAATACACTAGCCATGTGACCAATCCCGGTTACTATATATTCCTGTACCTAGCTTAGGCCTCGCACTGTGCACGCGGGTCCTAAGTCGTACCCTATTCATGTACTCCTGTGCATGCTCCTGTACTCATCCCAGCCGGTCACATGGACTAGATGTATTTCGATATTGTGCACTTGTCATGTCTGGTACTTCAGGATTATAGTTTCATTCCTGTACTTTACATGTTCCTGTACTTTACATTCATGTACTATAGTTCCTGTACTTACTTTATGTACTACTTTTCTGTACTTTCATGTTCATTCCTGTATTTCATTTCCTGTACTCCTGTACCCTGTTCATATCATGTTCATGTTTCATTATCTAGAACTGTACTTTGCTCCGCTCCTGAATAGGATATATTGCAGGTATGCTTGCAGGACATTGATCTACTCTATGGGCCAGAGCCCAGGATTTAGCTGAGCAGGATGAGGCTTAGCTTGAGGCTTCAGGTTTAGATTACTTAGCTTTACTTTGAGATATTGCCTTTAGAGTTCATAGCAGTTTTCATTCCTGTTGATTCTGGTACATTATGATATCTGGATTTGTGGATTATGGTGATCATTCTGGGATACGTTTTTAGATGCTGTGATTCTATACTTTCATGTTTATCTGGTTAGTTTTCCCTAGCTTGGTACAGCTTACTTCGTCGTGTCTAACGACGAAGGCTGGGCGTGTCCGACTCGTGTCCGATTATTCGGGAGCGGATCGTGACATGTTTTTAGTGGTGGCCCATGCAGGTCTATCCTAATGGTACCTAGGTTTTAGCGTACTATTGGGGGGACTTGATTTAAACTAGGGAAACTTGATCACAGCATAGTAAAAATCGAGAAATAAGGGTATATCAGGTATATCAGGTATATTGATATTCTATAAACACTTGTTGTATTTAGGTCTAGGTTATTTTAACAGTTTTCTGTTTTTCAGATAGTTCAAAAGCACGCGACACCGGGACAGTCGACCCACCTACACTTGAAGGTTTCGAGCTTCCACTATCTTCTATCGCCACTACTATCCCCATGGGTAGTACGCAGTTGACGGAGACGTTTCAAGAGTTCCTTGATAACCAGAAGGAGCATGCCACCCTTTTCGAGCCAGACTTGTGGATATACTCTCCGAGCCAGGAAGGACTTCTGATTTCCAGACTCTCAGACACTTGGCTTTTTTTTGACACCGAGCGCATATCTTACACCAAGGAGCAGATCGAGAACCTGGAGTTACCACAGAAGATCACCCAAGTTTCTGAGGACCCGACTTCTCTGAAGATTTGAGCCACCTGCCAATAGATCCAGAATGAAGCACAGACAATAGGACACCACGGGAAACTGAAGCTCAGAAGGAACATGAAGATTTATGACAAAGACAACAACTACCCTGGACCCGCAAAGCGTCACAACACTCAGTCAGCGTTTCTTCGGTCACACCACCAGTCGCATCATCAGGAGCAGATCAAAGCAGCCAGCACGCCAGCAGCCATATATTCCTGCCAGAGCCCTGCACTTCAGTCCCAGCGGGAGATCCAGATTCAGATCCAGCCGACGATCATTTACAATTTCTGCCACCTCTCAGGATACCACTATGAAGAGTGCCGCAAAAGATGGAGACTACGCTAGTACTACGGATCGTCTGCCCACCAAGTCAAGACTGCTGGAGAACGTTGATCACACTGCCCGAGAACAAGCGCGTGGAGCATCAGACTACAGCAAAAGGAACCATCTTTTCAGAATCAGCAACCACATGGAGCACTACCGCATGGACCAGTCTACGACAGAATACTTGAAGAAGGTTGAAGAGATTCCAGTCCCGGAAGAATACTGAAGATAAACTGAAGACAGAAGACTATTTTGCATGGTTGGAGAAAACCATGGATCATGATTCATAATCCAGTTTTTCCTTAGATTCCTCTTGCACCTAATTTGTTTCTTAAAAACCTCCTTGTTTCCTATTTAAGGATTATTAGATTTTATTTCCTCTTCTGAAACCTTGGTCGCTATTCGAGATGTATTTTGAAAGTTTGTTCCATTCTTGTTCATAACTCTGCTCTTATTCGAGATTTTTTTTTCCTACTCGATAACTTGTTTCCTATGGCGTCGTTTCCTAATTCAAGATTTGGTTCTACTCGAATCTTGTTCCCCATTCAGACCCTGTTGATATTTAAGACTTTACTTCGGATTACATTCCTAATCAACTTATGCCTTTCAAAACCTTGTTTGAATCTTGCTTCTATTCGAGATTTTATTTGCAGATTTCGTTTTCTATTTTGAAATTTTGACTCGTTCCCTATGAGATTTTATTTCTCATTCGTGAATTGTTTTTCGTTCTATTCACGATCTTGTTTGATCTTGCCTCGTATTTTGAGGTTTCACTTGTTTCATATCCGTTATTTAATACCATGTTTTTCATATTCATTTTTCATGACTTTGTTTTCTATTATTGGATTCTATTTGAAATTTTGTTTCCTATTTGAACTGTGTACTATTCAAGAATTATTCCTACTCGAAATATCATTCTAAAACCTTGTTTGAACCTTCGTTTCTATTGATGCTTGTTTGAGATTATATTTCCTATTCTTGGCTTTATTCGGGACTCGTTCTCTATTTACAATTTTGTTGCTATTGAGATTCGCTTGTTTCATGTTTACAATCCAATACCTTGTCTCCTATTAGAACCTGTTTACTAGTCACTATCTAAACCTTATTCCTCGTCAAGATTTTCTAGTCGAGATTTTATTTCCTAATCATGACCTTGTTGATATTGGTTCTCTAATTGAGGCCTTGTATCCTATAGGAGGTTGTTTTCCCTTCGAAACCTTGTCTGAGGTTTCGTTGTTAATTGAGATGTTGAAACTCGTTTCCAGTGCAGAATTTTATTTCTTATTTTGAAACTTGTCTCCTATCTGATACCTTGCTTCAGTTCATCCTTCGAGACTTTATTATCCCTTCGGAATAATGTTCCATATATGAAATCTTGTTACCATTCCAGATATCAGTTAAAAAAAAATCCTGTTATAATTTGAAACTTTGCTCTCTGTCTGAAATTTTAAATCTCCCTGGTTGTCCTTTTGTACTCACCGAAGGGATCCCTTGTCGTCTTTTAGTACCTAATAAAATCCTTGTATTCTAACAGTCAGGTAACTTCACCATTTCCGTGACTTGGACTATTAAAATTCATTTTGAATTCCTTGAAACTCTTTTGAAATTCCTAGGGATAAAGTCGAGGCTATTCGATGACCTACTATGGCATGACAGTTGCGCGCTGCAGCCATTAGCTGGATTATGGAGACCGAGGGTTCACTGCAGCCAGTAGCGCACTGGCGAGGCAGGAACTCTAAGTTGAAGTGATTTCAGACACCCATAGGTTTTCGAGTATTGTCGAGACTTGTCATATTCTTCATATCTTGATCTCTTGGGTTGTTTCGTCAATGATTGTTGGAAAATGGATAAGGTTGACAGATTATTCGGTGACATATTGTCATTTGAGTCACGGAGCCGAAAGTCCACTGCAGTCAGATATATACTGGCGGGGTAGGGATTCTAGGCAAAGTGATTTCAAATAGCTATATGTTCCCGGACACCATGGAAACTATATCCCTTTTTATATGACTATTGATTTTCGAGAATCACAAATCCTTGCACGTTCATTCCAATTTGATACTGTACCTCCTGAGTATTTCGTACGTTCCTCAAATCAACCCTTGCTAATTACCTTCTAGTATTGTATCGTTAGATCATTGATTTTCTTAAATTATGCATTACCAGATTTTGCTTCCATGCTTCGTTTGTGTCTTGTCTAAATTTCGATCTTAAATCATGTCTGTCTGACCATGATTCTCCTACCTTGTTCTAGCCCACTTGTGTTAAACCATCAATTTTGATCGTACTTAATAGTTGTGTCTTCATGATTTGCTCCTCTAAGTTGTAATTGGAATTCCTTCCACTTCGTGACTATTTGATCCTCGATCCTTGTCAAAGCGTGATATCCCAAACTTCTTGTGTGTACCTGGACTCAAGGCTCAGAGTATCATGGATCGACAGAAGCACTAGGCGGACAGCAGCAAATGGTCACCGGAGTTCGCAGTTAGAAGCAGAGTGTTCCTGAAAAATCTCGCCGACCAGAGGCAGCATTCGTTTTGGCAGAGGCGGAAAGATCAGTCCGAGATTCATCGGGCCTTTCGACGTGATGACGCGTATTGGCGAGGTGGCATATCGACTAGCGCTTCCAGCCAGCTTGGAGGGAAAGTACGACGTTTTCCACGTGTTCCAGCTTCGATGCTACATTCCGGACTCGAGCCATGTGGGGGACTTTTCGGAGCTAGAGGTGGATCCGAGATTGACCTACGAGGAGCGGCCAGTGGACATCCTTGATCGGAGGGAGAAGCACTTGCGGAGCCAGACTATTCCACTTGTCCGCGTCATGTGTCGACATCACTCTCCGGAGGAGTCCATATAGGAGCGCGAGGATGAGATGCGGGAGCGCTATTCCAGTTTGTTTGTTTGAGTGTACCTTGATATTGAATTTTTTTTTCTTTTCTTTAAAATGCAATAAATGATTTGTGTTTGAACTTTCTTTGAGATATTGCTTTGAAATTTGTTTTGATTGTCTTCCGAATTTCGAGGACGAAATTATTTTAAGGGGAGAGATTTGTAACTCCACTTCCCCATTTATTTTTGAGAAATTAAAAGTTTCTAATAATCATTATAGGTTTTAATTGAGTATTTATAATTTTAGTAAATATTTTAGATATTGGAAATTTATCTATTTTGGAGGGAAATTAAATTTGGAGAAATTTCAATTTCAAAAAGTGGTTACAACCAACTTGTGGTCCCCTCATATTTTTCCAAAAAGTTTTTAACTGTTTTTCTTCATTTTTGTAATATTCAAAAAAGGGAAGGGGTTTATTGCCAAACCTTTCTGGCGGGAGGACTTTTATGCAAAATTGCACAAACTTTTGTTTAAAACCTATAGCTGGGAAGAGAGAGAGAGAGAGAGAGAGAGAGAGAATGATTCAGAGTTTATTTTTATTTCACCTCTTTTCCCTTTTCTGTTCTTCTCGAGCCAAGCCTTAGTTTGATGGCGGCGACACCACGGCGACCCTCATGGCGATTCCGACGACGGTTGCGCGAGATTGTCTCCGACGGCGCGAGCCCTAGCCCTATTCTCGGTGGTTTTGATCGACAGCCGGCGGCGGTTTCGAGCGGCCCTGGTGACTTCGACGGCGATGGGGGTCCTCTCCACCAGCGATCGGTCATCCTTCCCTGACGGCGACGGTGGTTTTCTTCTCCGGCGACATCGATCCACCCTCACGGCGGTTCCCTCCCGACGATAGGCGACTCCTTCATCGATCTCACGATCCCCACTTCCACGACGAGCTCAGCCCTAGCTCCTCATTCTGGCGATAGCGACTAAGTCGGACGACTTCTCCGGCGAAGGGCGTGGACGGCGCATCTCTTCCAGGCAGCGCTCGACTGCGGGGACCTTCTCCGATGGTCACTCTCCCACGGCGAGGCGATTCCGACGGTGACTAGGTCGATCTCCTCCCTGGGATCGATCCGAGCCCAGTAAGCCTCGATCGAGTCTTGAGCTAATTTCGAATTTCCAATCGTGTTCTTAAATTCTGGGATCACCTTGTTGATCATTTCTTCTCATTATTTTTGTGGATAAGTTTTGGTAGAACTCTCTGTCCAACTGCTTGGTCGATCGTTACTTCGAATTCGGTCTGTCATCTTCCACGACGTTGTTCCGGTATTCACAAACTCAAGATCAGGCTTCGATCCTCAATTATGGTAAGTAACATTTCAAATCCATTGGTTCAAATATGACTCTGATCGGTTGTTCATGACTGCACCCATCCACTTGCTTGATAAATGACTAAACAGGGGCGTAGCAATGTTTGGACGTGAGGCTTGTAACCGTTCTGTGGTTGTGTCCCAGTTTCGTAGACTTGTCATCTTCATGTATTGCACTGCTCTCCTCAAGTTTGATTGTTTAATTTATAGTTAGAATTATTGGGGTTGAACGGGGTTGTGATTGGGCTGCAGGAAGGTGGGAGTCGTGTCTGATCTTTTTGCTCGTGTCGGTTGTGTTGGCCAGGGTCGTTGCGGCGTAGAAGGGTCAGTCGTGTCATGTGAGTAGGTTCGTGATATTCGTATCGGAGGACGGGTGCGTGTCCGGAGTAGGTGTTTGAAATCAGTGTAAGAGGATGGACCATTGCAGTAATAGGGGTATCGATCCTCTTTGAATATGTATTTTGAAGCTCCAATGATTCAGTAGCAGCCACCTTGCAATATAGTTGTTTTTGATTTCAAAACGTTTCTCTAGATTTTGTTTTTCTGCTCTTTGTGTCTTTTGATTGTAACTGATTTGGTTTGGGAGTATTTCTTGGAAGCCTCGATGACCTAGTTGGACTTGGAATGTATTTTGATTACTAATTCAATCTTACATTTTCATATGAAATTTCTTATAGATTTATGATTCAATTGTATGGTTCCTACTCTCCTTCTTGTGTCGTTAATGCAAGCAATGCTGGCTCCTTTCCTTTGAAATTTTGTTGCAGCAAGCATGGTAGCCGTCTATTTCAATTTGGGTGAGTTCTGGAACAAGTGGTGTTGTCTATGTATGGTTGTGTTGACGCTGGATCTTGGTGGAGATGGGTTTAGCTTATGGGTGTGGCTGAGTTTTGTTTGAACAAGTATTGGTGAATCCTTGAGTAGGCTTAAACCTCAGGCATAGTGTTTTGTTGAACCATGATAGGCAGGAGGTTGGGCTTGGGTTTCTCGAATTAAATTAGGACCCAGAGTATGAGTTGTGGAATACCTTGGATTAATTCTATAGCTGTTGAAGTAAGGTGGTAAATTCTTTTAGGTAATTCAAATGTATTTTCTTCAAGCAGTATACTTGCTTAATTAGTACTATTGATATGTTAAGATAAATAATCTTTTCTATGAATAGTGGAAGTTGTTCAGTATCAAGAAATCTAAGCCTAGTTAGGAAAGAGTGTGGGTTAGTGGTATATCTAGTTGGTAAAGTGTATGGCTAGTGCATTAATACATTTATACTATAGATAGTTGTGGATTAGAGAATAAATATCTAGTTGGATTAATTGTGTAGACCTTAACCAACTTATACCAAATTAACAGGAGGACATCTAGCTCCGATCTTCACCCGTACTTTCCCGGAGCAAAGGCAAGTACTTTTCTACGGTTTTGTGCATTTACATTCTTGTACCATTTCTTGTGACACGTCATGGCACGATATTCATGTACTCCTGTATTCCTGTACCCCTGTTCTTGTACTTATTAGTGTCGGGTGGGGAAATACACTAGCCATGTGACCAATCCCGGTTACTATATATTCCTGTACCTAGCTTAGGCCTCGTACTGTGCACGCGGGTCCTAAGTCGTACCCTATTCATGTACTCCTGTGCATGCTCCTGTACTCACCCCAGCCGGTCACATGGACTAGATGTATTTCGATATTGTGCACTTGTCATGTTTGGTACTTCAGGATTATAGTTTCATTCCTGTACTTTACTTGTTCCTGTACTTTACATTCATGTACTATAGTTCCTGTACTTACTTCATGTACTACTTCCCTGTACTTTCATGTTCATTCCTGTATTTCATTTCCTGTACTCCTGTACCCTGTTCATATCATGTTCATGTTTCATTATCTAGAACTGTACTTTGCTCCGCTCCTGAATAGGATATGTTGCAGGTATGCTTGCAGGACATTGATCTACTCTATGGGCCAGAGCCCAGGATTTAGCTGAGCAGGATGAGGCTTAGCTTGAGGCTTCAGGTTTAGATTACTTAGCTTTACTTTGAGATATTGCCTTTAGAGTTCATAGCAGTTTTCATTCCTGTTGATTCTGGTACATTATGATATCTGGATTTGTGGATTATGGTGATCATTCTGGGATACGTTTTTAGATGCTGTGATTCTATACTTTCATGTTTATCTGGTTAGTTTTCCCTAGCTTGGTACAGCTTACTTCGTCGTGTCTAACGACGAAGGCTGGGCGTGTCCGACTCGTGTCCGATTATTCGGGAGTGGATCGTGACATTGGTTGTGATCTGCAAGTTTGGATGGTAATCTACCGTGGAGTCGGCATGGGATCTTGAATCAATGATTGAGTAAAGAGTTTTTCTATGGTCAGTTGGGTGCAGATGGAGCAGTTTGTTCTTATAAGTTTCGAGGACAAATCTTTTTAGTGGTATATTATGTAATGCCCCGCTCTTCTTGGTGCATTGAGTTGGTTTGTTGGCTCAAAGGGTCGTTGTTCATAAAACGGGTGTTTTAGAGATCTACTCGGCCGAGGCAGATCATCATTTCTTCAAGTGGGTAGTTTCGAGGATCCTTCGCTACTCTACTTTCAAACTAATAAAATGGAATGATGCCTGTTAGTTCTTTATGCTATGAATCATTGCATGCTAATAAAAGAGAAGAACCAATATAGATAAAGAGAATTTTCATTTCTTTTAACTTGCTAAATATAACATGGAATATTAACTCACTATTATAGACTTAGATTTTTGTACTACTATATTGATGAGATTTTATACTGCTAGTATGATATGAATTTTTGCACCTGTTCTAGCATGTTATCATATGAAATATAGCATCGTGAGTATAAATTTTTGTTGAGCATAGTGATGTAGTTTCAGAAGATAGAAATATGGAAATATTTAGGACCGTTGGATCGCATAGGTAGAATCCCTGGACTGGGATGAATGACCTAAGTGATGCCACAGGGAATGTGGTAATGCTGATGAGATGTGATATGGTTCATGTTATATAGTAGATCTAAAGTTATTTCATATTTGTAGAAATGTACCATGCATAAATTTTAGAGTTAACTGTTCATGCAATTTCATGGTCAGGGACAACTTGTTCACAAGGTTTTTCGCTGATTGAATGAATCGTCGGGGCATCGCAATCGTATCGACCTAGGATGACCTAGGGTAGTTGTGTTGACGTACTAGTATGGGTGATACGTACTAGTATGGGTGATTTGCGAACTTTCAGTAAGACTTGCTACCCGCGATGAAAGAATCATCGTCTAACCATGCTACTGTCTAGGAAGCAAGTCGCCAGTAACCTTTATAAATTTAGGCTGCATGCTAATTAGGCCTAGTACTTGATACAGAATTGGAACTTGACTCACTTATATTTCATGGAGGCTATTATGTAGAGACACGCTTGTGACAAACTTGTACATTATTTATGATATAGTTGTATTGACAGGGAAGGACAGTAAGTATTAGTAAGATAAACTTTGTTACGTGACACATTTATCATTAAGGACACTTATATGTTATGCTATATAATTGATAAAGTAAACTAACGCAAGATTGAAAGGACACAGAATGTTGCATACACTTACTAAATTAACATCTTGGTCTGGTGGTGTCGATAAAAGACCACTCACCAGTGCTTATGTATTGTGAAACCCGTATTTTTATTAATTATTTTAGTGTTATTTTATTTATTATAAATTAGATTAAATTATTAATATTCTGGAATTTCATTGTTGGGCCTGACCCGTCCAGACCTGTCCCGAACCCATCTCGAACCCAAGTTCTGTTTTCCGAAGTTAATTCGGAAGTCCCTCATATATTTATTTATTTTAATTGTTATTTAAAGGAAAAGAAATCTTTTTCTTATTAAATTCTTTATAACTTTTTAAACTTTTTTCTTTCCTTCACTTTCCTTTCACCAGCAAAGGAAAGAAAGCTTTTCCTTCCAAACCGTCGACTTTCCCTCTCCCCGCAAGCAACGGCCGTTGGCCGACCCCTCTCCTTCCGAAACTGGCCACCCCTCGGCATTCCGAAACCGTCGAGTCTCCTCTCTTCCCGTAACTCCTCTCCTCCACTCCTATAAAACCCATCTCCTTCTCCAAATCTTTCCACCACTCTCCCAAACCCACTTCCCATAATTTCCCCAAAGCCCTAACCCGAGCCCTAGTTGACCGGCCGCGCTTTTCCGGCGACTCTCGGTCGACCGAGCGGCTCCGCCCGCCCCGGCAACCTTCCGTCGGCAATCCCTCCGCCTGAGCGCGCCCCCGCTGCCCGCGCGGTTTCCCCGAGCCGACCGCCTCCCCGGCTTCCCCGCGCCCCGTGGCCACCTCCGCCCGCGGCTCCCCAGTCGGCCGCCCATCTCCTGGCCGCGCCCCTCTGGCACCGAGCCCGGCGACCCTGAACTCCCGCGGCCAGATCCGCCTCCAGCCCCCCTTTCCAGCCGATGCCGCCCCCGGCAGCCCCGATCCGCGCGCGCGTAGCCCCGTTCCGAGTGGCCAGTACCTGCGTGTGCTTTCGGCGTGGTTCGATTCCGTTTTCGAGTTCGTTTTCGCGGATTCGCGTGTCCCGAGTCCGAGGCAACCCTTCGGATTCTGTCGATTTGGGTAATTTTTGGTTAATCATAGTAGTTCGTCCCTCTCGTGTCCATGATGAGATTGGTCCAAGAATTTTCTTCGGGAATTCGATTTTGGGTTACATTTTGTTTCTAGGATTTTCCGAGAGACTTTCGGGAAAGCCTACGTTGGTTTGGTTTTGATTTTTCGAAACTTTCGGAAAAGGGTTCTGTGAATATTTGGTTTTTGGATTTTTGTCGAATGGTTGCTGTGATGTCTTCTGGGTTGATTTCGGATTTCCGAATTCGTTTCGGGTTGTTCCGAATTAATATTGGGAATGATTTGTGACTATTTATATATATATTGGATTTCCCTGGTTTGGGATACTTGCAGGAAAATATTGGCACACTTTCCCAGTTTTTGGGTTGACCGAAAATAGAGGAAGTGCTGCCGAATTTTTCTATAAAAATTTAATTATAATTTTAAAATGGTTTTAAAATGGTTTTTCGGAAAAGGATATTATTTTGGATTTTTGGGCGACGGCCGTATTGGTCAATGGGTCCTGGCTAAGTGCAAACGAAACCGGTTTCGCCCGGACGTTGAGGCATTAGCCTATATGACGATTGGACCAATATCTGAGACTCATTATTAATTTAATTTATTTTAATTATTAATTTATTCATAATTAAATTGTAGGAAGATTTTAGAACTAACAACTGTTTCTTCTTATTTCAATTTATGTAAAATAAATTGTAAGGGCATAAGCCCATTTGTTTATTCCTACTGTGAGAAAGTGTAATAGCTTAGGTTTTATTTTGTTTTCTTTTATTCTCTGGTTGATTTTCTGTCATGAGAACGTAGTATAAAATAATAATAATTTATTTTATTTTAAAAAGAAAAATAATAAATGTTTTATCACTTAGAAGTTAAGTTGTAAAATTTTTAAATAGAAATTCATGTATTTCTCATTAAAAAAAATCTTAGTTTTTATATTTATAGAATACTAAGTTTTTTCCAAATAAATCAATAAATACAATTTTTCCAGAAATTAACTATAAATTGATGTTTCATAATTATAACGCACCGATAATCGCGTTTTGTTTGTGTTACTAAATAAAGAATTAAAATTGACTAGGACAAATTAGAGATTGAAACTAGCACATCTAGTATGGCAACTTTGGAAATCTAAGACCGACTTCTCGATTGTAGGATTTCGAGGACAAGTCTGAAATTCATCTCGGAGTCATTACCCTCTTTCCAGTCAAACCAAGGCAAGTACATTTTGTGTTAGTTTATAATTATTTAGTAATCGTTTTAATGCAAGTTTAAACCACGATGCAACACGGAACTCTCTCTGAGAGCACTGACTGTAACTACTGTAACTATTGGGGACTGGGAGAATAGTGTAATGAGTATGACCATATCCTTTACTGTAACAAATCCTATATCCTTTACTGTAACAAATCCCATATCTTTTACTGTACAACCCAATCCGGTCATATTTCATTGCCTATTTACATCACACAACTGTAACTGTTTTAAAACTGTAATAGCTGAAAAACTGTAATTGCTTGAAAAACTGTTATTTCAAAAATGTTTAAAAGTGCATGATTCTATTATTATTTCAATTGTCAAATTAGCATGAATTGTACTTCGCTCCCTCCTGACTGGAGACCCAATATTTTTAGGTAACACTGATGAGGCTTTGTTCTGCGATATTTCTCGAGGTCCCAACTAGAGGACGATGATTTCGAAACTGATGAGCTGTTGGCCTAGAGTTTTCTTTTCTTCTTGATGTATGTAGAAAATGGATTTAAGTTGTATCTTTCATTTCATTGTAAAAGTTTTTAAATTCGGAATAATAAATTGTGGCAATTATTGTGTTGTTGATATTACCTGCAAGTGGACACAGCTTACTGCCGCCGTCTCAACAACGGTGCAGGCTGGGCATGATCCGATTCGACCCAAGTAATTGGGACCGGGTCGTGACATGTTTTTAGTGGTGGTCCATGCAGGTCCAAATCAACAACTTAGGAGAACCAACTTAGAAACAATTAGAACACTAGAACATCAAATTGCCACAACATAGGACCGATAAATATATATGTTAAATATTTTGTTTGATTATAGACTGGTAGGCTACCTTGCTTATGTGTGTATCCTAAACCTTCCAGAGAATGGCCATTGACAAGACCAATCCTGCTGGCGATGAGGTGTCATCTCCGGATCATACCCCATCTCCTCAACTAAGTCCAGGGTTTATTCCCTCGCGGCTGATTGACCGTCCCCATAATGCATCCAGTGAAGTTTTTACTACACCGGCGGATCCTACCTCTTCTCAAACTGAGCTGCATTTCCTTGGAGAAGTACCCATTCCTGATGCTCCACCAGTACCAGCGAACACCTCCCAAATGGTTGCTCTATTTCAAGAAATCCTGGAGTCCCAGAAGGCTCAAACTGAAGCCCAGCAGGAACAGATGGATATCACGAGAGAAGTCATGAAGAACGTCAATGATGTAGCCTTAGCTATCTTAAACCAAGTTGGAGCGGAACCTCGTCCTAGGAGGGATACCCCTGAATCTAGAAGATATTTGGGCCCTATCAAGTACTCTACTTCCCGGCAGTCATGTCATAAGAAGCTATTGGCTTGTGCCTACTGCAAGAGGCCTGGTCATCTAGCCAATAGTTGCCGCAAGAGATTGGGACAATGTTTGGCATGTGGATCCGCTGAACATCGGGTAAAGAACTGCCTCTTATCTTTCCATTTTACCAGAGCACCCATACCAGCAACACCTGCTATGCCGCAACCTAGGGACTCTCTTCCTATCGAGTAGACCTTGCCTCCTACACCCACTGCAGAAAGGCATGATGCAGACTCGAGGATCATAGAAGAAGATGAAGCAGTTGGAGACTGCTCATGCAAGAGCCAGAACCATGAAGAATAGTACCTAGGACTGCTGAATAGTATTATCTATTGTTATAAGAAGTTGTAATAGGATGTCCTTAGATCAATCATGAAAGTTTTTTTTTCTGTAATTCTCCACATGAATAAAATTCTTAGTTACACCTTTATGGTAGATGTCTTCCCTGATAGTCTTCTCGGATTACCCTAGATCGAGACATAGAAATCATCATTGACCTAGTCCCCGGCTTTCCCCTATCTCTAAGGGACGCTATAGAGTCAACCCGAAGGAGGCCAAGAAGTTGAAGGACCAGATCAATGAAGGCTCTAAGATTTATCCAAGATGGAACTTCACCCTAGAGAACACCTGCCTTGTTTGTTCCTAAGAAGGACGAAACAGTACGGATGTGCATCGACTACCGGGCGCTGAACAATATCACCATCAAGAACAAGTACCCTCTGCCCCGGATCGATGACCTATTTGATCAATTGCGCGGGGCCAAGGTATTTTCAAAGATTGATCTTAGATCTGGCTACCATCAGATCAGGGTCAGGAAGGAAGATATTCCTAAGACGGCATTCAACACCAAGTATGGGCAGTTTAAATTCTTGGTCATGCCGTTTGGACTGATGAATGCTCCTACTGTGTTCATGAATCTCATGAACAGAGTCTTTCATGAGTATTTGGATCAGTTTTGTTGTCATCTTCATTGGTGACATTCTGATATACTCGAAGACTGAAGAAAAGCACGAAGAGCACCTCAGGAAAGTTCTGGAAACTTTGAGGAAGAAGAAGCTGTATGGTAAGCTTTCCAAATGTGGATTCTTTCTAGACACGGTGGATTTTCTTGGCCATGTTGTCACAGGAGAAGGAATTTCGGTGGATCCAAAGAAGATAGCCTCTGTTGAGAAGTGGCCTACCCTAAGCTTAGTTGCTGAAATCAAGAGTTTCTTGGGCTTGGCTGGCTACTACCGGAAGTTCGTGAAGGATTTTGCCAGAATTGCTGAGCCGACGACGAAGCTCACTCGGAAGAATGAAGAGTTCATCTGGACGGAAGATTGCCAGACATTATTTGAGGAGCTGAAGAAGAGACTTACCACTGCACCAATCCTTGCGCTACCCGCAGGAACTGGTGGTTTCTCAATCTACAGTGATGCCTCTGGAAAAGGACTGGGTTGCGTTCTTCAACAACATGGAAAAGTGATTTCTTATGCATCTAGGCAATTACGGACTCATGAGAAGAACTATCCCATACATGATCTGGAGCTTGCGGCAGTCATCCTTGCTTTGAAACTATGGAAGCATTATCTATATGGAGAGAGAGTGGAAATATATACAGACCATAAAAGTCTGAAGTATGTTTTCACTCAGAAGGAGCTGAACAAGAGGCAAAGAAGATGGCTGGAGCTGATGAAGGATTTTGACATCGACTTGCAGTACCATCCGGGTAAGGCTAATGTGGTTGCAGATGTACTTAGTCGATATCCAGTGGCAATGTTCTTGACTAAGGAGCGGCACTTGTTGGAGGACATAGAGAAGCTTGGTCTGGAGATTGTACTGCCTAAGGAAAAGATGAAGGAACTGGGGCGAGAAGCTATTGTACCTAGAGCTGACTCAACCATGATACAGTTGCAAGTGAGCTCGAGTCTGATGGACAAAATCAAGGAGGTGCAGTTTCAAAATGAGACACTTTGTAAACTTAGAGATCAAGTGTTGGCAGGAACACTTGAGAGTTTCTCAATCGCCAGCGATGGAGCACTGAAGAATGGTATGAGGCTCTGCGTAGTATCTGGCGAAACTGAAGAACGAGCTAATGAAGGAAGCACACCAGTCATAATATTACATACATCCTGGAGCTAACAAAATGTATCGGGATATGCGTACCATTGTTTGGTGGTTTGGAATGAAGAAAGACGTGGCCAGGTATGTTGCTAGATGTTTAATTTGTCAACAAGTGAAGGCTAGCAGACAGAGACCCGCAGGACTTCTACAGCCGCTGGACATTCCGGAGTGGAAGTGGGAGCACATAATGATGAACTTTGTGTCAGGACTGCCTCGATCCCAAGGAGGGAAGGACGCCATTTGAGTTATAGTGGACCGACTAACGAAGTCAGCTCACTTTATCCCCTTCAGGGTTAGTTTCTTTACCGAGAAGTTGGCTGCACTGTACATGCGGCACATCTACCAGATTCATGGAGTACCGAGGGACGAGCAATCAGAGAGGTCAATCCAGACGCTTGAAGATATATTGAGATTTTGCGTCTTGGAATTTGGAGGGTCTTGGGAAGACCAATTGCATTTGGTGGAGTTCTCTTACAACAAAGCTGGAATTGGTATAACACCATTTGAAGCACTCAATGGGCGTCATTGTCGTACATCATTTGCATGGACGAAGTAGGAAAAAAAAAATATATATTGCTGGGACCTGAGATGGTGACTAATGCAGCAGAGAAGGTGAAGGTAATTAGAGACAAGCTCAGGATTATCCAAGACAGACAGAAGCATGGGGCAGATAGCAGTCGTCGACCAGTGGAGTTTGAAGAAGGAGATAGCATTTTTGTGAAGTTTTCTCCTACCAGAGGAACGATCAGTTTTGACAGAGCTAGGAAATTGAGGCCAGATACATCAGGCCATTTGAAGTTTTAAGACGAGTTGGAAAAGTAGCGTACCGGTTAGCTCTACCAGCTAATCTTGAGAGTGTGCAACGTCTTCTACGTGTCAAAGCTCAGACGCTACATTCCGGATCCGAGTCACATTTTGGATGATTCAGAGCTGAAGATTGGACTCAACCTTTCAGTGCCAGAGAAACCAGTAGCAAGCGTAGTCAGAGGTGAGAAGAAGATCAGAAAATTTGAGCCATCACATAACTCCTATTTCTTATCTTTTCGTTCTAAACTTGACTGATGCTGCTAAGTTAGCCTAGTTTTACAAGCTATTTCTTTATCAAGCTTGATCATGACAGTATTTTATTGGGTGCACCCACTAATATATTGTTTAATCAGGACCGGTGCATGATGGTCTGATCAACCTCGTGTACTTTGGTTCGCTTTTGTATTTTTCTGCATGGATGATATCATAAATGAAACTTGTCCCTAAACCGTCTCATCCACGACTGCCTTGGAATTTTTAGACCTGAGATTGCGGGAGCAATACCCGTACTTATTTGAGACCTGAGGTAATTCCTAACCCTATCCTTTAATTTCGAGGACGAAATTTTCTAAGGAGGGAAGGTTGTGAAACCCGTATTTTTATTAATTATTTTAGTATTATTTTATTTATTATAAATTAGATTAAATTATTAATATTTTAGAATTTTATTGTTGGGCCTGACCCGTCCAGACCTGTCCCGAACCCATCTCGAACCCAAGTTCTGTTTTCCGATGTTAATTCGGAAGTCCCTTATATATTTATTTATTTTAATTGTTATTTAAAGGAAAAGAAATCTTTTTCTTATTAAATTCTTTATAACTTTTTAAACTTTTTTCTTTCTTTCACTTTTCTTTCACCAGCAAAGGAAAGAAAGCTTTTCCTTCCAAATCGTCGACTTCCCCTCTCTTCGCAAGCAACGACCGCTGGCCGACCCCTCCCCTTCCGAAACTGGCCACCCCTCGGCATTCCGAAACCGCCGAGTCTCCTCTCTTCCCATAACTCCTCTCATCCACTCCTATAAAACCTATCTCCTTCTCCAAATCTTTCCACCACTCTCCCAAACCCACTTCCCACAATTTCCCCAAAGCCCTAACCCGAGCCCTAGTCGACCGGCCGCGCTTTTTCGACGACTCTCGGCCGACCGAGCGGCTCCGCCCGCCCCGGCGACCTTCCGCCGGCAATCCCTCCGCCTAAGCGCGCCCCCGCTGCCCGCGCGGCTTCCCCCGAGCCGACCGCCTCCCCGGCTTCCCCGTGCCCCACGGCCACCTCCGTCCGCGGCTCTCCAGCCGACCGCCCATCTCCTGGCCGCGCCCCTCTGGCGCCAAGCCCGGCGACCCCGAACTCCCGCGGCCAGATCTGCCTCCAGTGCCCCCTTTCCAGCCGCTGCCGCCCCCGGCAGCCCCGATCCGCGTACGCGTAGCCCCGTCCCGAGTGGCCAGTACCTGCGTGTGCTTTCGGCGTGGTTCAATTCTGTTTTCGAGTTCGTTTCCACGGATTTGCGTGTCACGAGTCCGAGGCAACCCTTCGGATTCCGTCGATTTGGGTAATTTTGGTTAATCATAGTAGTTCGTCCCTCTCGTGTCCATGATGAGATTGGTCCAAGAATTTTCTTCGGGAATTCGATTTTGGGTTACGTTTTGTTTCCAGGATTTTCCGAGAGACTTTCGGGAAAGCCTACGTTGGTTTGGTTTTGATTTTTCGAAACTTTCGGAAGAGAGTTCTGTGAATATTTGGTTTTTGGATTTTTGTCGAATGGTTGCTGTGATGTCTTCTGGGTTGATTTCGGATTTCCGAATTCGTTTCGGGTTGTTCCGAATTAATATTGGAAATGATTTGTGACTATATATATATATATATATATATATATATATATATATATATATATATATATATATATATATATATATTGGATTTCCCTGGTTTGGGATACTTGCAGGAAAATATTGGCACACTTTCCCAGTTTTTGGGTTGACCTAAAATAGAGGAAGTGCTACCGGATTTTTCTATAAAAAATTTAATTATAATTTTAAAATGGTTTTAAAATGGTTTTTTCGGAAAAGGATATTATTTTGGATTTTTAGGCGACGACCGTATTGGTCAATGGGCCCTGGCTAAGTGCAAACGAAACCGATTTCGCCCGGACGTTGAGGCATTAGCCTATATGACGATTGGACCATTATTTGAGACTCATTATTAATTTAATTTATTTTAATTATTAATTTATTCATAATTAAATTGTAGGAAGATTTTAGAACTAACAACTGTTTCTTCTTATTTCAATTTATGTAAAATAAATTGTAAGGGCATAAGCCCATTTGTTTATTCCTACTGTGAGAAAGTGTAATAGCTTAGGTTTTATTTTGTTTTCTTTTATTCTCTGGTTGATTTTCTGTAATGAGAACGTAGTATAAAATGATAATTATTTATTTTATTTTTAAAAGAAAAATAATAAATGTTTTATCACTTAGAAGTTAAGTTGTAAAATTTTTAAATAAAAATTCATGTATTTCTCATTAAAAAGAAAAATCTTAGTTTTATATTTATAGAATACTAAGTTTTTTCCAAATAAATCAATAAGTACAATTTTTCCAGAAATTAAATATAAATTGATGTTTCATAATTATAACGCACCGATAATCGCATTTTGTTTGTGTTACTAAATAAAGAATTAAAATTGACTAGGACAAATTAGAGATTGAAACTAGCACATCTAGTATGGCAACTTTGGAAATCTAAGACCGACTTCTCGATTGTAGGATTTCGAGGACAAGTCTGAAATTCATCTCGGAGTCATTACCCTCTTTCCAGTCAAACCAAGGCAAGTACATTTTGTGTTAGTTTACAATTATTTAGTAATCGTTTTAATGCAAGTTTAAACCACGATGCAACACGAAACTCTCTCTGAGAGCACTGACTGTAACTACTGTAACTATTGGGGACTAGAAGAATAGTGTAATGAGTATGACCATATTCTTTACTGTAACAAATCCCATATCCTTTACTGTAACAAATCCCATATCTTTCACTGTACAACCCAATCCGGTCATATTTTATTGCCTATTCACATCACACAACTGTAACTATTTTAAAACTGTAACTGCTGAAAAACTGTAATTGCTTGAAAAACTGTTATTTCAAAATTGTTTAAAAGTGCATGATTCTATTATTATTTCAATTGTCAAATTAGCATGAATTGTACTTTGCTCCCTCCTGACTGGAGACCCAACATTTTTAGGTAACACTGATGAGGCTTTGTTCC
>JANAVB010019799.1:15109805-15129175 GCA_029216955.1 Iris pallida
AACGGATTAGCGATGGCCGTATCCGTCGCTAATCCGTCGGCAAATAGATTTAGCGACGGACTACCGGTGGATTTTGGCTAAAAAATCCGTCGGAAAATACCCCGTCGCTAAACATATCCGTCACTAAGTTGTCGCCATTCGACAACTTAACGACGGATTACCGTCAGCATGATTCGTATATTTAGCGACGGTTAGCCGACGAACTTTCATCAATTCAAGTATCAACAAGATTCGTATATTTGGCGACGGTTAGCTGACGGACAAGTCCGTCGGTATATGTCGGTAAACGCGTATCAGAGAGGTTCTGATACGCAAAATTCGTCGCAGATTCGTCGATAATAGTCGCTAATGTGCGACGGATTAGTGATGGAATATCCATCGCTTAGGTTCTGGAAATCTTTCATGGTTACAGAACCTAAGCGTCGCTAATCCGTCGTTCGTTGTCGCTAGGTTGTCGCCAATTAGTCGCGGTATTGGCGACGGATAATCCGTCGAAAAGTGGTTACCGACTACTAGCGACGAAATTGCGGCGGATAATCTATCGCTTAGGTGCTGGAAATATTTTATATTTCCAGAACCTTGTCGACGGATAATCTGTCGCTTCGTAGTCGCATCGACACCATATCTCGTGCATGAGCCTCACAACCAGGATATAAAGGAGTATCTGTATCCTGAAACATATCATAGAACTCCTTCGCATTGGGATTAGGATCCTCCGGATCAAAATTAGGCCCTGCCGCATCATACACCATATCTCGTGCAAGGTTCTGCAGGTCTCCATAATCAACAGAGCATCCGTCGTCTTCGATGACAAAATCAGTTGCAGCATTATCATCAAAAGCGTAAGTAGCAGCTTTCGCAGCTTATCTTTCCATATATAGTTCACCTTGCGATAACCACAGGCCGTTAGCAAGTACGAAACCCTTACAGGTCAAATGATCTCTCACAGTCACTACTTCTTCGTAACATCTATTACGACAATTACCACATGGATACTTGATTTTGTTACCGTCCAGGTACTGAGCATTGCTCATGGCATACTTAAGAAACACTTCCACACCTGTCTGAAAATTATCACTCACACCTATTCTACTCTCGTATTTCCGTTTGTACATCCATGTACGATCAACGAAGTAACGATCCATCGCAGATTGGATGTGAAAGTCCGTATCGTAAGACAAACTAAACAGAATTAGTTCGATATCGATACCAATACTCATAGAAATAGTCTGATACCGATACCGATACCGATACTCATAGAAATAGTTCGATACCGATACCGATACCGATTCTTAAACTCAAAGGATTAATAGCCCGATACCTATACCGATTCTAGGGTTTTATAGGTTTAGGGTTAGGGTTTTAGGGTTAGGGTTCTAGGGTTAGGATTTTAGGGTTAGGGTTAGGGTTTAGATACCGATACTCATAGAAATAGTCCGATATCGATCCGATACTCATAGAAATAGTCTGATACCGATACCGATTACGATACTCAATAAAAGTCCGATACCGATACCGAAGTAAACACATCAAGTTGTTAGATCGTGTCACGACCCGCACCCAGTAAGGGCACGGGAAGTGGTTACGTCCAGCCTACGCTGCAGTGTCGGCGGTAGAACGCTGTCATAGGTCACAATATCTAACACAATAACCAAACATGTACAATGATATACACTCCAAAAGGAGGACAATATAAAGGTACAACTCAATCACAGCATCTAAGGTAGAATAAAGAGAATAGATGTAAAGATAAGATAAAGGAATAATCTCCAACTAGCTACAAACGAGAGTAATATTTGAATATACAAACATCACCAATTTCCAAAACTGAAAGTACATAAAATAAGACAACTAAAGGGAAACTAGTCTAGAGATATAAATTAGAAAATAGGCAAGTCCTCAACGACTGTAGGATCCTCCTGAGGGTCCAAGTCACTAGTGTCATCTAAGCCTGTGCCATAATATGTAGGGCAGAACTCCTCCTCATCACCTGTAATATTTTCAACAGTCCAATCAGGACGGAAACGAGCATATATATCTCACGCAGTTTATATCTTGACAGGAAATATAAAGCATGTGATAGATTAAGATACATGAAACGCTGTAAGAAATAAGCATGAAAGAAAGAGAGAAACTGCTAAACAAAGCTATCTATACATGATAATAGAGAACTTTAAGTGACTATGTGATTTAGAGTACAAGATAGACATGTGAACGGCTTAATTTGCACATGATTATATAAATAGTTTGTACATGATTACACTACTTTAGAATTATTCACATGACTATTTCTACTCTCCCATGCCCCAATCAATACACAAGGATCTAGACAGGTTATGTTATGTACATGATAGTTTATACATGAAGCTCATGAGATCATGAGAGTACATGAGAGCACATGAGTATACATGAATAATAAGAGTCCACCAAATATGATGTTCGTGAAAAACACATGACATGATGTATTCGATGCACCCGAGGGGATAACATCTCATGTAAAGATCTATATAGTACTAATCCGTGATAATATCATGTCAGCATCAAGTAAATTAAACTATGACAAGAATATAATTCCTAACAAGTATGAAACGGTCAGAGAATGTACTCGTCTGATATCCTGGCTGTCTGATGAGAATATAACTCTGAGCTGGAGTACCTGAGTCCTATTTAGAGCAACACAGGTCACAACATGTCTAACATGAAATAAGAATAGCCTACAATGCATTCTAAATGGTTCTAGGTCCTTCTAGGTCAAAGTCAACCCTTGGTCAACTCTGGTCAAACTTGGTCAACTCTGGTCAAACCTGGTCAACTATAAGTCAACTAGTCCATCTACCAAATTTTAGGTCAAACACAAATTATCTAGTCATTCCAAGTCTGTTTGAGTCGATTTGGATCAAGTTTGACTTAAAGTTGACTTTTGTCAACTTGGTCGACTTGATAGTCAACTCGGTCAATTTAGGCTTATTGGGTCAATCCTAAGCTGACTCATTAACCCTTAGACTATATCTACTTCCAATCACAACATATACAATCCGTTAGATTCATTCCCTACATGATATATATATATTATATATATAATATATATATATTATATATATATATTATATAATATATATACTCATTCACATAAACATAGGCATGTAAAGAAAGGAAATGAGTATGTGTGTGTGTGTACTGATGTCGAGGCTGCTGTGGCTAAAACTGAGATTAGCTTACACATATGTATTTATATACAATACACATATATATACAAACAAAGAAACTATATACATTGACATATATACATTATGTATAAATGATATCAAAGAAGAAAAAGGAAAAAGGAAGAAGGGAAGATATGCGAATAACTTCAAGTTGAATACAAACAACTCCATGTTCACAGTTCAAAAAGGAAAAAACAATAAACAAATTCAGGATAATAAATACCAACTCATATTTGAAAAAATTCAAAATGATACATGAAGTATACATGAAGTATCAACCCCTAAACGACCTATTGTCAACTGACAAAATGAATATCATAGAACCCAGCAATTTGCATTAAATCTAACCTTAGTTCTCAGGAAAACAATGTCCATATCTCAGAATTAACATCGAATAGGGAAGTAAACCTGAACTTCATGTTTTTAGTCAAGTATCGAGTATCCCATATATTCAAAAACTAAATTACAAACCCAAACATGAATACATATGAAACCCAACTATGAAACATCAACCCAGGCATGTATACGTGTTAATCATCATCAATTACTCATAAATTAGAAATTTAATCAGTTTAAAACTCTGAAAATACATTTCAAAATTCTGAAAATATATTTATTAGAACCCCGTATCAGTAAAAATGAATAAACCCTAAGTTAATCATCACAAAACCATTTAAATATCAAATTAAGGGTTGAGAACATGTCGTGTACATGTGTATGTGTCCCACAAGGTGTATCGGGTCCATACAATAGGACACGAAGTGTCCAGACACTCAAAAATGTGCACAGTTGTGCACAGGCTGCACTGTCTCGTACGGTCAGTCCATGAACTCGTGGACACGACACGAGGCACGACACGTCTCGTGCTCGTATCCACGTGTAGCCCAGGTATAGGCCTACACACACGACACAACACGAGACACAGGCGACACGTGTATGTGTGATACGACACGCGTATCAGTCGGGATTTTTCCCGTGCGCACAGTGTCAGCAAAATTCTTGCGCGTGAGATTTCTCGAGATCTACTCGATGAAATCTCACAAAATTTGATCAGCCCCGTGTCAGTCATGTGCCCTATATGTCCACCAATTTTGGGGTCACGAAGTGTCCTATCGTGTCCGCTATAGTGCCCGAGCAGCAGGGCACGCAAACGGCTCGTGCGCGAGCGGGTTCGTGCCCAATTTGGACACGGACATAGCACGAGTTTTCCCTCAGTATGACACAAATCCATAAGAAATGTATATATCTACATTTCTATTCCAAAAGATTTGAAAAATAACAATAAAAATTCCTTTTGGGCATTTTATCAAACACGTACGTAAAAATACTGATACGTGTCCGATACGGACACCAAACCAATATCAATTCCTACAAAACTCATCCTACAGCTAGGGTACACCTAGATGGATGCATTTACGGGAAGAATTCATAAGTTTGAAGGGTTTTGGAGAGATTACCTATTGAGGGTAAATTCCCAATAAAAGCTCCAAAAGTGAAGATACTTCTTGCGACTTCAAAACTCCGATGCTCTCCAAATCTGAGTTTTTCACCATCAACAATCCATAAACATAGATCAGAACCCAATACAAGAGACTAGGGTTAGAAAGAAGAGAAATGAAAAAAATAGAAAAGAAACATACCTAGGTTTTTCCAGGATGAGAAGGAAGGGAAAAAGAGATGCAAGTCTCTCTAAGAGATATTAAATAGGCTGTGGGAACCTACTTGGCAGGCTAGGATGAGATTGGGCTAGGGTTTCCTAATCCATGGGCTTGGGCTTCTTTCTATAGGTTAAAATGAATCATTAAATCAATGGTTTCTAATATAGCCTCTAATCAAACTTGCTAATTAGCTTCTAACCTTAGACTAACTGGAATAGGATTTACTAACACTAACTAATCATGCTAACTAAGTCACTAAGTCTTGGTGAGACACTAGGCTAGGTTGCACCAAGGCTATACTATCAAAAGGCCAAAAATCACAATACTAATAATATAATATATTAAAATAATCAAAAAAATTATAATTACCAAAATACCCTTAACTAGAAAAATGGATGTGACAAATCTACCCTCCTTAAAAGAATTTCGTCCTCGAAATTAAAGACAAAACTCACTACCAAAAATCAGCGACGAGTTTAGCGACGCTTAATGAAAACGTCGCTATTATTTGGCAATTTAACGACGTATAATTTTTACGTCGCTGGACGTCACTACTACACGACGTTCAGCGACGTATAATTTTTACATCGCTGGACGTCACTACTACCGACGTTCAGCGACGTATTATGACTAATTTTTTTATAACAAAATTTTACGTCGTCCAAAAGTTGGTAAACGTCGCTATTGTTTTACTATTAGCGACGTTTTTGCGATACTAGAATACGACGTCGCTATATTTTAGAATATAGCGACGTTCAGCGACGGCTTTTACTGACATCGGTAAATCTTTTCCATTAACCCGATCGGATTTTCCTTTCCCCCCATTCTCACACGAAAATTTTCCAAATTTTTTCCCCCCACTCTCTGCCGTCGCCCAGCCTCCTCCTCCACCGCCTCTTCGAGCTCCTCCTCCTCCACCGCTCCTTCTCCTCCACCGACCTCCTCCTCCTACTCCTCCTCGGTCGACCGGCCTCCTCCTCCTTCTTCTCGTTGCTGCGTGCTCCTCCTCCTCTCCGAGCTCCTCCACCGACCCCTCCTCCTCCTCCACCGTGAGCTCCTCCTCCTCCTCCTCCTACTACTCGGCCATCCCAAGATCCCCTCCTCCTCCAACCGAGCTCCTCCACCGAGTTCCTCCTCCTCCAACCGCCTACACGCACTGCGGAGCTCCTCCACCACGAGCTCCTTCTCCTCCTCCTCTAGGCCACCCCTTCCTCTATCAGCCCCAAAGCTCAGGTAAACCCTAACCCGATATCTCTAGTAGTCATTTGATATGGACACGATACAACACAATACGACACGAACATATATATATGTGCTAATTCTCTTTGAGCAGTTATGTCATTTTGTAACATATATAATATAGGCTAGTTAGGGACTGGTTTAGGGGCTATGGGGTGGTTTGTGACAGCAAATAGCTGAGTTATAGGGACTAAAATGGGACAGGTTTAAGGGGCCTATTAAGGACTGTTATGGGACAGTCTATGGGCTGTCATAAAGGTTGAATATAGGACAGTTTGGGGTTTATATGGACTGCTATGGGGCAGCTAAGGACAGGTATTATGGACTGGTTTTGGAGTGCTTATAGACTGCTAAATGGGGGACTAGTTGGCTGTCAACCTTGGACTGGAATGGGGGTGTTAAATGGGTTGATATGGCTGATATGGTTGATCCCCTGCCCCCCTCACTGCTATTAAATAGCAGTAAGTTACTGCTACTGCTGCTACTAAATAACAGTCCCCTTTGGGGACTATTGAGTCTCCAGAGTTCAGTCCCCTGGGTGGGGACTGATATACTACAATGCTGCTGTTCACAGCAATGAAGTCCCCCCTTTTCACTCCATCAGTCACTCCCTCTAATCCCTCACTCTCTCTAACTCTATATATACACACACTACACAAAATCAAAACCCCACACTCTCAATCCTTCCTCTCTAACAAATACACATACACTCACAATATCAACCAATTCCAACTCTAATTCACCACCCCATTGGCCGAACTCTCACCCAACATGAACACAAATGTAAACACACATAATATCACATATATATACATATATATAAGCCACAAATATATACATATATATATATATATATATATATATATATATTAAAAATATATATATATATTATATTATTATTTAATATATATATATAATATATATATAGATAAAACATATATATAACCATTGATATATTATACATATAATATAGTTAAATTATGATACAATATGATACATAGAAAACACATCTCTAAACCAATAGAAATCTGGGATTTAATATCTAAATAACATTTAAACAATATATATTAAATCTATTGGGATGGATGTAATCACTTTCCCCCCTAATTTCCCTTCCATTGGGAATCATTTTCCTTTCCTCCTCAATTTCTTTGGCATCCAAACATAGGAAAGTAATCACTTTCTTTCCCAATATACATGATTAGAAATGATATCCCAAATTGAGGATACCTGAATATTTTAGTTAACCATAGTGAATATATATCTGAAATTCTTAAGAAAGAACATACATACTAAGACTGAGATGAATTGAACTAGAAAGAAAACAAATTGTTTTTTTAGAGAAAACTAAACTGAGAGAAACATGTATTTAAGTACTGTTCCCAACTTGAGATTTTGGAAACACTTGAAAAGGATTTCCCTTTTGAAAGTCTCATATGTAGTTATGTTTCTCTAAGAGAAGAGCCTTGTCCAACTTTGTACTAATTCTTTCTAAATCGAGTTAGTTATCCTTCTTCCTTCATGATTAAAGTTCGGTCATCATAGTCATGATTATGGATATCCGATATCTTAACCAAAGTGAAATATATCTGAAATGTTAATAACATACATCTTATGAATTAAGCAAGGAAGTAAACAAACACAAATGATCCGAGAAATTGTATACGAGCACATTGGACTTGGACACGAGCACATTGGACTTGGACACGATACATTGACTTGGACTATTAATCTAACATATACTTTATAGGAATGGTCGATATTACCGATTTCGATATCGATACTCATAGGAATGGTATGTTACCGATTTCGATATCGATGCTCATAGGAATGGTCTGATACCGATTTCGATATCGATACTCATAGGAATGGTCGATATGACCGATTTCAACATCGATACTCATAGGAATGGTGTGATGCTGATTTCGATATCGATACTCATAGGAATGGTCTGATACCGATTTCAATATCGATACTCATAGGAATGGTGTGATACCGATTTCGATATCGATACTAATAGGAATATCCTCAAATGGTCCCCTGTAGCAGGCAGTAAGGGCATTTCAAGTATATATTTCCTTACCTTATTGGTGTGATACCGATTTCGATATCGATACTAATAGGAATATCCTCAAATGCTATTACTTTCACAAGTGTTTCAACGATGTGCTTGTATCTATCTTACAGAATTATCCTCAAATATATGGAGCTGAATTACTATCTGCGAATCGTTCGTGGATGTACAACCGTCATCCTGATGACATGTGCGGTGTGCGGGATGAATTCATAGAGGGTGTACACCAGTTTGCAGTTTGCCAAGGCGTTCCCTCAGTACATGGACGGTACCAAAATTAAGTGTCCATGTGTGAGATGTCGCAACTTGAAATATTATCCAGAAGTGGATGTCACGTATCATTTATACTCGAAGGGTTTCACGCCGAATTACTATCAGTGGAGCGAGCACGGAGAACTTGTGTCTTTAGCATCGGAGTACGAGCCTTATGTGGATGTCCACAACAACGCTCCTTACGACGATGGGTTGGTGAACATGGTTTTTGACGCGGCCGGGCCTAGTTTCGATCCGGATGATCATGATGCACCTGAGGAGGCACCGAACCCTGATGCTGCACAGTTCATGGAGTTGCTGGAGAATGCAAGGACTCCATTATATCCTGGTTGTGAGGATCATTCACCGTTGGAGGTGGTTACAAGATTGTTGAGCATCAAGTCCGATTTTAACATGTCGCAAGATTGCTACAACCGTCTTATGGATTGCTTATAGAAATATTGCCTGAGGGTGCGAAGTTGCCTAAAGACTTCTACCGGTCTAAGAGGATGGTTAGATCGCTCTGGATGGGACACGAAAAAATCGATGCCTATCGCAACGGGTGCATTTGTACTACAAAGACGACAGGATGAAGACGCCTGCAGATTTTGTGGTGTCGATCGCTACAAGGCATGTGGTAGAGGAAAGTTGTCGGTGCCAGGAAGCCTACCTCTTCGATGCACTACTTGCCGTTGACGCCGCGGCATTGCAGCGTTGTTTATGGTGAAGGAAACTGCAGAAAACATGAGTTGGCATAAGCGGGAACATACCAAGGAGTGTTGGATCACCCCTGATGGAGAAGCATGGAAGCACTTTGATCGAGAGTATCCAGATTTTGCTTCTGATCCGTAATGTCAGATTGGGTCTCTGCTCCGACGGTTTTACCCCATTCGACTTTCGGGATCCCAGTATTCGTGTTGGCCTGTGATCGTCACCCCGTACAATCTACCGCCTGGATGTGCATGAAGACTCCGTATATGTTCCTCACCGTTATTATCCAGGTCCGAACAATCCGAAAAGGAACATCGATGTGTATTTACAGCCATTGATTGATTGAATCATCTGTGGGAAGTAGGTTCCAACACGTACGATGTATCTAGAAACAAAATTTCCAGATGCGGGCAGCACTTATGTGGACCATCAACGACTTTCGGCCTATGGAATGTTATCTGGATGGAGCACGCATGGTCGTCTTTCATGTCGTATTGCATGGACAGCACTAAGGCTTTCCGTTTGAAACACGGAGGCAAACCGTGCTTCTTCGATTGTCATCAATATTCTGCCGAAGGATCATCCGTACCGGAGGAACAAGAATGCTTTTCGTGCTGGCGTTGTGGAGAAGGCTAATCCCCCACCAGGTGGCCCGGATACACGATATGGGAAGAGGTAAAAGATTTACCAAGAGCTATTGAGCAGCCTGCTACGGGCTACAAGTGTGACGGATTTGGTCGTACTCATAACTGGACGAAGAGGAGTATATTCTGGGATCTTCCATATTGGAGCACCAATCTGATTAGACATAACCTTGATGTCATGCATATCGAGAAGAATGTGTTTGACAACATAATTAATACTGTAATGGACGTAAAGGGGAAGACGAAAGACAATCCAAAGGCTAGATTGGACTTGGAAGAAATATGTAGACGTCCTGCATTGCATTTGATAGAGGACGGGAATGGAAGTTGAAGCAGCCTAAGGCAATTTTCTTACTGGAGAAGGAGGATAAAGTGAGGCTTTGTAGGTGGATTCAAGGTCTGAAATTTCCAGATGGTATGTTTCGAACTTGAGAAGATGCGTCGACCTCAAGGAGAACAAACTGACAGGTATGAAGAGCCATGATTGTCACGTATTCATGGAGCGGTTAATTCGATTGCATTTCGGGAATTCTTACGCAGGCAGTTTGGGATCCATTGACGGAGCTTAGCATATTCTTCAGGGACCTTTGTTTAAGAAATTGCTCGTTGATCGTCTAGAAAAGCAAGAGAAGGACATTGCGGTAACACTGTGCAAGCTAGAGAGGGTGTTCCCTCCTGGATTCTTCGACTCTATGAGCATTTGCCGATTCATCTTTCCTACGAGGCACGTATGGTACCCGTCGAATATCGATGGATGTACCCGTTCGAGCGACATTTGAATCACTAAAAAGGTGAAAAATAAGGCTCGGGTCGAGGGTTCTATTTGTGAAGCCTATATTCTCGAGGAGATTACAAATTTCTGCTCCTCCTATTTCAAACTCATGTTGCTACGAATAGAACGAGGGCTCCGAGAAACGACGACGATATCAAGAATTTAATGATGGAATACTGAAAGTATTCAATGCGTCCGGAAAGTTCGGGGAAAATGAAGAAGAGATATTTGAATGACGAAGAGCTAAGGGCTGCTCAGTTGTATGTATTACTCAATTACGACGAGGATGAAGTGGAGAAGCTAGAGGGGTAAGTAACTCAGGATGATGAGTTTACGTCATCTCAATGGAATAGTATAAGCTAATATTATTGTACTAATCGGCGGTTGCTTCGTTGTTTTCCAGCACAAATGATGAGTTGAGGCTGGTTAGACCCTACCTAACAGACGAAGCATTAGAACAAGAAATGAGACGTCATTTTTCTTCTTGGTTGAGCGAATATGTAAGTAGCTCGGTAATTACTGGCCTCTTCTAATGCAACTGCGCAATAAATAACTTATTATCTCTTCTTTGATATTCAGGTCGATCGTCTAATTTCACCAGATTGAATTAGAACTCTTGCCAAGGGACCAATTACTTTTGTTAAAATATGGCCAAGTTACTGTGTCAATGGCTTTCGGTTCAAGTCGACAAATGCTCCGATCAGAGACAGCTTCCTGGATCTTGATTCCACAAAAACAGTTGTTTGTGTATCAAGTCTTCGAACTACAAAGACGTCGATCCAGGAAATGATTTCTTTGGCATCTTGCGAGAGATTATGGAGTTGTCATAAATAATGGCAGAGAACCTGCAAAGATCGTGTTGTTCAAGTGTGAATGGTTCGATCCGATTGAAAATCAAGGTTGAAAATTGACAAGCATGTCTTGTATATAAACTACAAGCGTAGATATCAAGGCTACGAACCATTTGTCCTAGCAACTCAGGCTCAGCTCGTGTACTTCACAGCTTATCCGAGACGGGGCAACAAGTCTGACTGGTGGGCAGTATGCAAGACTAAAGCTAGAGATACTTTTGATGTTGACGAAAAAGCTTACCAGGAGGACGAGCTACCTCTTGTAACCAATATTGTCGATGTGGACTCCACGAAGTTATGCATTACACGACACATAATGTAAAGATGTAGAATTATCCAAGAGGAAGACGAAGCCGACGAAGGCGAAGATGAAAGTGAAGATGAGGAGGAAGAGGAAGATGAGGTCGAGGAAGACGAACAAGATGATTATTCTGAAGATGATTGAGAGAGATATACTTATCTGAACTTAGATGTTCTTCTAGAATATATTATCTGGACTTAGATGTTTATTGTAGAATGTATCATCATATGTCTTGGTTATATCTTGTCATTGTTGTACTTTTATATTTCTAGTCTTTATTATTTGTTGTACTTTCATATTTCTAGTCTCTATTATTTGTTGTATTATCATATGCTGTTATCAGGTATGGCAGGTCGTCGCGGATCGTTCCGAAAAGGGGGACGACGAGGTCATGATCCTCCGGTACTTCCTACAGGTACTGCTAGAGGACGGGGTTTTCCTTCGGTACCTCCTACTGGTACCGCTCTGGATCCTTGTCGCCGATTACTTCTCCATATCGGACAGTAGCTGGGCCTGCTAACAACATCACGTGGCATATCTCCTGGGACGAGTAGTTCCAGGCCTGTTGAGAGTGCTCGCCCGTCTAGCGTTCCTACTGCTGATACGACGATGGAGACGGATGAGCATGACGGAGGCTGCGCGTCGACGGCCGACCAGCATCATGCAGATGATGTGTGCGCACTCCGAGGAGAGGAGGACGAGATCTGGGCCGACGGTACAAAGTAGGTGTTTTGGTTTATATTTTTTTTCTTTCTGTTTTTATCATAAATTAACTTTTTTCATGAAATAATATGTTTGTATAGATATCGTCCCCCAGAGGTACAGAGACGCCTAGGCCACATGCTGAGGCATAATTATGGTGGTCCTTGGATTAACTACTCTGATGCTCTAGACGAAAGGAAGAACTACTGGTTTACGCGCTTCAAGGTTAAAAGATTTGCTTTTAATATGAATCATATAATTAATTCATATTATATAAATGATAAATATTTGGTTTGCGCTCTTCTAGGATATGTTTTTCTATCCACCGCCGGGCCGAGCTTATCGAGGGGATGTTTCCTGCCGTCGCTGCCAAGCTGATCCGCGACGCTATTAATGATCAGAAGGATCGTGATCGTGCCGGAAAGCCGATCCAAGGTTGGATCACCCATGATCAGTGGAATGCGATGAAGGCTCGATTCGACGAGCCAAGGTACAAGGAGAAGTCGGAGAAGGCCAAGGCGGCTAGGCAACATGCCTCGAAGTGGTGCGGTGGGTCGATTCCGATGACAAATATTTCCGTCGTCTGGTATGTCTTTCTCTTTTAGAAATATTATTTTAATACAAAACTGATAAATTATTACTAAGATAATATATTTAATATATGTAAGAAGGTCGGTAACGCCGACATGGTGACCGTCTTCCTGGCCACCCATCGGAAGGGCGAAGGCCTTATTGACGAGAGGGCCGAGCAGACCTATGTAAGTATTACAATACATTATCTTAATTTAATACTTCGTGTCAATTTTAATATAACTTAGTAAATATGATGCAAATAAATATTCATGTAGTTAGTAATAATAAGTACATTAATTAGAAATTAGAAATTATAGAGTACTATCTACTTTTAGGCCGAGTATCAGAGGCTGCGGGAACGGGCGGCTGCTAGTGCACCTAATGCAGGAGAGGCCGGTACTTCCTCGCAGCCCACTCAAGCTCCGTCGGACGAGCTGTGGATGACCGCCGCTGGTGGACTCCATAGGGGTACGTACTACGGTACGGGATCCTATGGCGCCCTAGTTGCGACCCAGTCCTCTAGGACATCTCCTGTTAGTGTGCATGGTCCACAGCCTCCCAGGAGTCTGCCCGAGTCCACCAGATGATGGAGTCTCTCCGTGACGATCTGCTACGACGGATCGAGGAGCAGTCTCAGCACCCTACGGACGATCCTGTGCTGCTAGCACGATTGGATGCGCTCGACGCGGCATTATGGAGCTCATGGAGACGACTGAAAGGACAGAGCGCAGCGTTGGAGGGTTAGAGCGCACGGTGACGGAGCTGCAGACAGTACAGGTGACCATGACCGATAGGCTGAGATTGGTGACGGATTCGATGGTCCAGAGCAGTGATAGACTGTTATCTACTATGGATTCATACAACCAGCGACTTACAGCGTTGGAGCGTGCTGGTCCTCCGGGTGCGCCTTCATCGTCGTCGACTTCGCCGCCTCCACCGCCTTCTTCATCGACACCGACTCCACGACATCACTGCCTGCTCCATCGGTATCGATTTCACTTGAGGAGTATGAGTTGTTCTTATCCCTTCGTCGCGACGGTGCCCCTCCTGCACCATATCCCTAGTAGTCCTAGTTAGGACTGTTTATTTGTGTTTGTTTGATCCTTTGTTTGTGACTTGGATATTTGTTGGTTGTGTAGACTTGGATGTTTGGATCATATTTGTTGGATCCTATTCTATTTTTGGTTGTGTGTAGACTTTGGTTATTTGGTTGTAGACTTTGTTATTTGGTGTAGACTTGGTTATTTGGATACTTGTTGGTTGTGCCTATTCTATTTGTTGGATCCTATTCTATTTATTGGATCCCATTCTATTTGTTGCCTGCTACATTGTGTTATACTGTTGTTTATGTTATTATTCGTTTCAATTGGATGTTAATGTGCTTATGTGGTTTACGTTTACCGGTGTTGAGTGTTCCACCGAAGGGGTCAGCGAACCCAGGGAGAAAAGGATATCTGTTATACTGTGTCTTTATGGTTATCTTTTTAAACTGCAGGGAGAAAAGGACATTCTGTATTTTATTTTTTATTTTTTTGCAGATTTAGCGACGTTTACCGACGTTTACCGACGTCCACCGACGTACGTTTGCGTCGATAAACGTCGGTAAATCTACAAAATTTTCCAGGGTACCGACGTTTACCGACGTCCATATACATCGGAGACCGTCGATAAACGTCGATAATAATCTCAGGAATTACCGACATTTAGTGACATTTTAAACGACGGTAAACGTCGGTAAGTTCCCAGGATTTTACCGACGTGTAGCGACTTTCAACACGTCGCTAATCCACCGACGAAACGACGGTAGACGTCGGTAATATCCCAGGATATACCGACGTAAATATACGTCGGTAAACGTCGGTATTTGCGACGTTTGGCGACATTTTAAAGATCAGCGACTTACGTTTCCGCGACAAGTCCAAAACGTCGGTAATTGCGTCGGTAAATATTTTTAGCGACGAAATTTGTCGTTTTAGCGACGTCTTTAAGCGTCGCTAAAACGACTTATTCTGGTAGTGACTGAATAGATGAGAAGGATAGAAAAGTCATACCTCACGGCTGAAAAAGATAAGGGTATTGCTCGTGCATCTCATCCTCCCTCTCTAGATAGACTCATCTGGAGAGTGGGCCTCCAAGCTACATGAACCAAGGGTATTGTCTGGTTCCTCAGTACCTTCTTCCGTCGATCCAGAATCTCCACAAGCTATTCTGGATAACTAAGAGTAGGGCCCACCTCGATCTCGGAATGTCCAGTACATGACTGGAATCTGCCACATACCGTATCAACTGCGACAGTGTAACGCCTCAGTCCCAAAATACGTAGGACTAGGATTCGTATACATGCCAGCTACGCATCGAGAGGACTCCAGCCCAGCTCGAATACGTATAAGCTGTCTGTTTCCTAAAGCAATCTATAAATATCTCAATCCACTGAAGATAAACTCTTGTATAAACCAAGTAAACTAATGCTGGTCAGACATTAGCAAACCGGTTACTACAAGTAACAAGAAAAGATAATATACAATAAAGTAGACCAGACTCTAATGCAATTATCTTGAACAAGCTTCTAATGAAAGATAAAGCTTATAAAACTAGGCTATAGCAGCAATGTCAAAGTAATATATATAGAACAAAATCTAATTATGGAAGAGAACGATAAAACATCAACTAAATATACCTGCAGTCTTGGTGTAGCAATCATCCTCCATCAGTGTACCATACCTTCTCTAATACCTGGAGAGATCACCAGGTCCTCAGAGGACTAGCAAGACACATAATATACATGCCTACTGTACAATAAATAACATGCGAGAAAAAGAAATGGTACAAGGAACAATATGAGACTAAAGAATAAGTATAAATGGCATACCGTCAAGGATAGTGCTATCAAGCGTGACTAATAGTAAGTCGGGGGTAACCGCAGCCCGATGGGAGCTCACAGTCCTATAGTCAGTAGCCGATGGGAATCTCTAACTATAGTAAGGCTCATTCGCACTCGACGGGAGCTCACGAACGAGGTGGTCAGATATAGTCACGTCTAATAACAGGTCAGGGTCAAATCAAACGATCATGACCGGGTCAAGTCAATCAAGTACCAAAAATCATACTAAGTCAAGTCCAAGTCAAACAGGTCAGGAGATCATGTCATGGACAAAACAATACTATCACTAGACATGAACAGGATAATAGAGTAGATCAAGTAATATGGAAAGTAAAAATCTATGCACGTAAAACTAAAAGTAACAAAACACGGAAGAAAAGAAATATGGAACTAAGTAATATATAAAAAATAGTAATATGGAAAAGCATGTAAGTACTGTAGAGTTTGGCAAGGTGTACTTGCCTGAGGGTTGCACGGAGAACCAACAATATATCGCCAATCAACAAGTCAGAAAGTCCAAGTCTCACAACTGCATCCAGAAGCTTTAATAGATGTTACCAACATTCACAGATTAGTTGAATTAGCTAGGATTGCCTGTCCTTAAGTCCAATTCTGGACACAGGGGCAAAACGGTAATTTTGGGTCAAAACGGTGTCCGCCGTTGGACCCGCTTTGCACCGAAAAGCATGCCAAAGTCAATGGTCTCTAAAGTCATCAAACTGTATGTCTACGGATTTGTATTGATGATACGAACCAACGGTATGTCCAATTTTGGAAACCGATGAGCCGTGCACAAAATCGTCCGTTGAATCGAATCGTGGGGCCCACAAAACGGTGATCCGGTCAACTGTCTCAGAATCGGACCAAACTTGGTACAGGATCAAAAAAATGATACAGTCCTGCTGGCGCTAGTTTTGTCTTGATTTGATGAACGTGCAAAAGTAATTGGAGAATTTCGAAACGGTCGATACAGTAATTTCGACGGATACGCATCAAATTCGTCGCGCATACGTAACCAACTTGAATTCCGTCAAAGCCCACACGTCCACGAAGTCGATACGCACCTTTCGATGCTTTCTGTTCGCGACCACGTCGCCCGGATTGGCGGGACACACGTTGGATCGGAAGAATTTCAAAGTTTTGAAAACTGTTTTTAATGGGTTTTTCTGTGATTTTGAAAACAGTTTTCATAGCACATAATTAAAGAAAATCAAAAATACAAAATAGGTTAGGAAGCCCAATATGTTGTCTTTAAGTTATTTTATTTAGTTTTCTTACACTATCGTTGGTTCGACGATGATTCGCCTTCCAACAAGGGTGTTTGGACTGACTTATGTCCTATTTTGGACAGGTTTTTCGATGAAGTTTTCATCGATTTTCTGGATGGGGTGCATGTCTATCACAAAACCTATCTACTGGGTTCAAAACTTGGTTATATTGGCTTTCCCAATTTACAGCTTGAAAAACGAACAATCATAGACGGAGATACGTACCTACGAAGTCGACTCCTCGGTGCACTGCTGCTGCGTACTGCTGCTACTGTGCACGCGAAATACGGCAGTTGCGGTGGCTCTGGCGGGGCTGGGTGGCACGCCTGGTGTCGAGGAGGGTGTGCACGGAGACAGGGGTCGTGAGGAAGAGTTAGGGTTAGGGTTTCGATGAATTCATCCCCCTCTCTCTCGATCTTCCTCGATATATAAGTGCGGGTGGGCTCGGGTTCTATATATGGAGGATGCGGATTTGGTGAGTCACTGTTCCCATAAGGAAACAATGTTTCTATTTCATCTTTTTTTCATTATTAACCTACATATATCTATATATGTAAATATCTATATATACACCTATAAAATCTCAAAAACTTCAATATTATCTATCCATATTTTTTAATCTATTTAAATATGGGCACCTATGTATATAAATTCGATTGCAAATAAAACTCAACAATAATATCTAATAATAATTATAATTATTTTATCACAAAAATTAACTTTAATAATAAAATAATAAAAATACCCAGTGGTTGTTTTAATGAACTTATACTACACACCCGTATTCGGTCCAAAAATTGTACAAATATTGGAACACAGTATTTAAATAATAATAATACAATATTGTACAAATATTTAATAATTAGAAATATATTATCAAATTCTAAAATAATTTAAGAAATATTCGCACACACATAAAATATGCCTACATGGTCATCTTTGGTCCACTACACGCCTACATGGTCTTGGAATTAAGTTGGTCCAGTTCGGGCTGATTGGGTACAATCGGGTCATCTAAAAATCGATATATCTAATTAATAAATAACTAATTCATCAGCGGGGGTTAAGTCACAACTTTACCTGGTTTTCCTACTTAGGATACAGCTATGGCCGGGCCTTCCCTAGCATGGCTAATATACTAGTCAAAGCACACAACTACACTAACCATACCAAAATTCCTAGTCGCTATGCATCTTAGAACTTAACCATGACTAAGGCCATATCTATATACAATATTAGGCTATTATAATATAATCATATATACAAAATTGTATATAAATCTATTTGACTGTATAACCTCCCAAAACCATAATAATTATACTGTCATGGCAACCTAACATGGCTTCCTACCAAGTGGGGTTGGCTAGGTTAGGGTCCAAATATATTTTCTAATTTAATCAAACTCTAAGAGTCAACCAATTAAGTCTTTTGTGCCATTCGCAATTAAATAGCACATGTAGACTCGATTGAGTGGTACACCCTTGGCATGTGTGTCGTAGAATCAAAATGGGTCAAACCATATATTGGGTCAAATAGTTTTGATCTATATCGAGTTCTGAACTCACGTAGGAAGTTAGGTCTGGAATTATGGTAAATAATCAAATGGCCTAAATTTGACCCGAAGTTGCACGAAGTCAAAAGGATGCTAGGGGACAAATTTGGACGGGACATGATATACCAAATTGAAGGTCATCCTGTCTACTACAAAAATCATGAAGGACATTTCAAGAGATGGACATGTCTTGTGCCCCAAAAATCAAAGACACGGATAAGTACATATATAATCATATTTAAATATACAATATAACATAATAATTAGAAATAATATAAAAAATAATTCCCAAAAATCAGGGTCCTTACATTCTACCCTCCTTAAAAGATTTCGTCCTCGAAATTAAAATAAGGCTCTATAACAAAGAACTGTGCTAGGGTAACTATGAATAGTTTAAGGGATATGCTAGGTCACTACAGTGTCTCCTAATAAGTCAAGTAATAATCGAGTCTAAACAATTTGGATTTGTAACCTCTATATCGTAAGAAGTTATCTCTAGTGGCTCTTCTTGGTACTGGCAGTCTTGCAAAGATCACATTGAAGACTTGTCCCTCTTAACCATACTATTGCAATTATATGAGTCTCCGTTTTACCTAACCAAGCTAAGTGGTACCTACTAATCCGCCTAATCCTCACTTTAAACCTAACAAGGTATAATATAATGGGTTAGGTTAGACTACGTCTAC
>JANAVB010019799.1:15129188-15181688 GCA_029216955.1 Iris pallida
ACTAGTATGGGTGATACGTACTAGTATGGGTGATTTGCGAACTTTCAGTAAGACTTGCTACCCGCGATGAAAGAATCATCGTCTAACCATGCTACTGTCTAGGAAGCAAGTCGCCAGTAACCTTTATAAATTTAGGCTGCATGCTAATTAGGCCTAGTACTTGATACAGAATTGGAACTTGACTCACTTATATTTCATGGAGGCTATTATGTAGAGACACGCTTGTGACAAACTTGTACATTATTTATGATATAGTTGTATTGACAGAAGGACAGTAAGTATTAGTAAGATAAACTTTGTTACGTGACACATTTATCATTAAGGACACTTATATGTTATGCTATATAATTGATAAAGTAAACTAACGCAAGATTGAAAGGACACAGAATGTTGCATACAACTAAATTAACATCTTGGTCTGGTGGTGTCGATAAAAGACCACTCACCAGTGCTTATGTATTGTGAAACCCGTATTTTTATTAATTATTTTAGTGTTATTTTATTTATTATAAATTAGATTAAATTATTAATATTCTGGAATTTCATTGTTGGGCCTGACCCGTCCAGACCTGTCCCGAACCCATCTCGAACCCAAGTTCTGTTTTCCGAAGTTAATTCGGAAGTCCCTCATATATTTATTTATTTTAATTGTTATTTAAAGGAAAAGAAATCTTTTTCTTATTAAATTCTTTATAACTTTTTAAACTTTTTTCTTTCCTTCACTTTCCTTTCACCAGCAAAGGAAAGAAAGCTTTTCCTTCCAAACCGTCGACTTTCCCTCTCCCCGCAAGCAACGGCCGTTGGCCGACCCCTCTCCTTCCGAAACTGGCCACCCCTCGGCATTCCGAAACCGTCGAGTCTCCTCTCTTCCCGTAACTCCTCTCCTCCACTCCTATAAAACCATCTCCTTCTCCAAATCTTTCCACCACTCTCCCAAACCCACTTCCCATAATTTCCCCAAAGCCCTAACCCGAGCCCTAGTTGACCGGCCGCGCTTTTCCGGCGACTCTCGGTCGACCGAGCGGCTCCGCCCGCCCCGGCAACCTTCCGTCGGCAATCCCTCCGCCTGAGCGCGCCCCCGCTGCCCGCGCGGTTTCCCCGAGCCGACCGCCTCCCCGGCTTCCCCGCGCCCCGTGGCCACCTCCGCCCGCGGCTCCCCAGTCGGCCGCCCATCTCCTGGCCGCGCCCCTCTGGCACCGAGCCCGGCGACCCTGAACTCCCGCGGCCAGATCCGCCTCCAGCCCCCCTTTCCAGCCGATGCCGCCCCCGGCAGCCCCGATCCGCGCGCGCGTAGCCCCGTTCCGAGTGGCCAGTACCTGCGTGTGCTTTCGGCGTGGTTCGATTCCGTTTTCGAGTTCGTTTTTCGCGGATTCGCGTGTCCCGAGTCCGAGGCAACCCTTCGGATTCTGTCGATTTGGGTAATTTTTGGTTAATCATAGTAGTTCGTCCCTCTCGTGTCCATGATGAGATTGGTCCAAGAATTTTCTTCGGGAATTCGATTTTGGGTTACATTTTGTTTCTAGGATTTTCCGAGAGACTTTCGGGAAAGCCTACGTTGGTTTGGTTTTGATTTTTCGAAACTTTCGGAAAAGGGTTCTGTGAATATTTGGTTTTTGGATTTTTGTCGAATGGTTGCTGTGATGTCTTCTGGGTTGATTTCGGATTTCCGAATTCGTTTCGGGTTGTTCCGAATTAATATTGGGAATGATTTGTGACTATTTATATATATATTGGATTTCCCTGGTTTGGGATACTTGCAGGAAAATATTGGCACACTTTCCCAGTTTTTGGGTTGACCGAAAATAGAGGAAGTGCTGCCGAATTTTTCTATAAAAATTTAATTATAATTTTAAAATGGTTTTAAAATGGTTTTTCGGAAAAGGATATTATTTTGGATTTTTGGGCGACGGCCGTATTGGTCAATGGGTCCTGGCTAAGTGCAAACGAAACCGGTTTCGCCCGGACGTTGAGGCATTAGCCTATATGACGATTGGACCAATATCTGAGACTCATTATTAATTTAATTTATTTTAATTATTAATTTATTCATAATTAAATTGTAGGAAGATTTTAGAACTAACAACTGTTTCTTCTTATTTCAATTTATGTAAAATAAATTGTAAGGGCATAAGCCCATTTGTTTATTCCTACTGTGAGAAAGTGTAATAGCTTAGGTTTTATTTTGTTTTCTTTTATTCTCTGGTTGATTTTCTGTCATGAGAACGTAGTATAAAATAATAATAATTTATTTTATTTTAAAAAGAAAAATAATAAATGTTTTATCACTTAGAAGTTAAGTTGTAAAATTTTTAAATAGAAATTCATGTATTTCTCATTAAAAAAAAATCTTAGTTTTTTATATTTATAGAATACTAAGTTTTTCCAAATAAATCAATAAATACAATTTTTCCAGAAATTAACTATAAATTGATGTTTCATAATTATAACGCACCGATAATCGCGTTTTGTTTGTGTTACTAAATAAAGAATTAAAATTGACTAGGACAAATTAGAGATTGAAACTAGCACATCTAGTATGGCAACTTTGGAAATCTAAGACCGACTTCTCGATTGTAGGATTTCGAGGACAAGTCTGAAATTCATCTCGGAGTCATTACCCTCTTTCCAGTCAAACCAAGGCAAGTACATTTTGTGTTAGTTTATAATTATTTAGTAATCGTTTTAATGCAAGTTTAAACCACGATGCAACACGGAACTCTCTCTGAGAGCACTGACTGTAACTACTGTAACTATTGGGGACTGGGAGAATAGTGTAATGAGTATGACCATATCCTTTACTGTAACAAATCCTATATCCTTTACTGTAACAAATCCCATATCTTTTACTGTACAACCCAATCCGGTCATATTTCATTGCCTATTTACATCACACAACTGTAACTGTTTTAAAACTGTAATAGCTGAAAAACTGTAATTGCTTGAAAAACTGTTATTTCAAAAATGTTTAAAAGTGCATGATTCTATTATTATTTCAATTGTCAAATTAGCATGAATTGTACTTCGCTCCCTCCTGACTGGAGACCCAATATTTTTAGGTAACACTGATGAGGCTTTGTTCTGCGATATTTCTCGAGGTCCCAACTAGAGGACGATGATTTCGAAACTGATGAGCTGTTGGCCTAGAGTTTTCTTTTCTTCTTGATGTATGTAGAAAATGGATTTAAGTTGTATCTTTCATTTCATTGTAAAAGTTTTTAAATTCGGAATAATAAATTGTGGCAATTATTGTGTTGTTGATATTACCTGCAAGTGGACACAGCTTACTGCCGCCGTCTCAACAACGGTGCAGGCTGGGCATGATCCGATTCGACCCAAGTAATTGGGACCGGGTCGTGACATGTTTTTAGTGGTGGTCCATGCAGGTCCAAATCAACAACTTAGGAGAACCAACTTAGAAACAATTAGAACACTAGAACATCAAATTGCCACAACATAGGACCGATAAATATATATGTTAAATATTTTGTTTGATTATAGACTGGTAGGCTACCTTGCTTATGTGTGTATCCTAAACCTTCCAGAGAATGGCCATTGACAAGACCAATCCTGCTGGCGATGAGGTGTCATCTCCGGATCATACCCCATCTCCTCAACTAAGTCCAGGGTTTATTCCCTCGCGGCTGATTGACCGTCCCCATAATGCATCCAGTGAAGTTTTTACTACACCGGCGGATCCTACCTCTTCTCAAACTGAGCTGCATTCCTTGGAGAAGTACCCATTCCTGATGCTCCACCAGTACCAGCGAACACCTCCCAAATGGTTGCTCTATTTCAAGAAATCCTGGAGTCCCAGAAGGCTCAAACTGAAGCCCAGCAGGAACAGATGGATATCACGAGAGAAGTCATGAAGAACGTCAATGATGTAGCCTTAGCTATCTTAAACCAAGTTGGAGCGGAACCTCGTCCTAGGAGGGATACCCCTGAATCTAGAAGATATTTGGGCCCTATCAAGTACTCTACTTCCCGGCAGTCATGTCATAAGAAGCTATTGGCTTGTGCCTACTGCAAGAGGCCTGGTCATCTAGCCAATAGTTGCCGCAAGAGATTGGGACAATGTTTGGCATGTGGATCCGCTGAACATCGGGTAAAGAACTGCCTCTTATCTTTCCATTTTACCAGAGCACCCATACCAGCAACACCTGCTATGCCGCAACCTAGGGACTCTCTTCCTATCGAGTAGACCTTGCCTCCTACACCCACTGCAGAAAGGCATGATGCAGACTCGAGGATCATAGAAGAAGATGAAGCAGTTGGAGACTGCTCATGCAAGAGCCAGAACCATGAAGAATAGTACCTAGGACTGCTGAATAGTATTATCTATTGTTATAAGAAGTTGTAATAGGATGTCCTTAGATCAATCATGAAAGTTTTTTTTTTCTGTAATTCTCCACATGAATAAAATTCTTAGTTACACCTTTATGGTAGATGTCTTCCCTGATAGTCTTCTCGGATTACCCTAGATCGAGACATAGAAATCATCATTGACCTAGTCCCCGGCTTTCCCCTATCTCTAAGGGACGCTATAGAGTCAACCCGAAGGAGGCCAAGAAGTTGAAGGACCAGATCAATGAAGGCTCTAAGATTTATCCAAGATGGAACTTCACCCTAGAGAACACCTGCCTTGTTTGTTCCTAAGAAGGACGAAACAGTACGGATGTGCATCGACTACCGGGCGCTGAACAATATCACCATCAAGAACAAGTACCCTCTGCCCCGGATCGATGACCTATTTGATCAATTGCGCGGGGCCAAGGTATTTTCAAAGATTGATCTTAGATCTGGCTACCATCAGATCAGGGTCAGGAAGGAAGATATTCCTAAGACGGCATTCAACACCAAGTATGGGCAGTTTAAATTCTTGGTCATGCCGTTTGGACTGATGAATGCTCCTACTGTGTTCATGAATCTCATGAACAGAGTCTTTCATGAGTATTTGGATCAGTTTTGTTGTCATCTTCATTGGTGACATTCTGATATACTCGAAGACTGAAGAAAAGCACGAAGAGCACCTCAGGAAAGTTCTGGAAACTTTGAGGAAGAAGAAGCTGTATGGTAAGCTTTCCAAATGTGGATTCTTTCTAGACACGGTGGATTTTCTTGGCCATGTTGTCACAGGAGAAGGAATTTCGGTGGATCCAAAGAAGATAGCCTCTGTTGAGAAGTGGCCTACCCTAAGCTTAGTTGCTGAAATCAAGAGTTTCTTGGGCTTGGCTGGCTACTACCGGAAGTTCGTGAAGGATTTTGCCAGAATTGCTGAGCCGACGACGAAGCTCACTCGGAAGAATGAAGAGTTCATCTGGACGGAAGATTGCCAGACATTATTTGAGGAGCTGAAGAAGAGACTTACCACTGCACCAATCCTTGCGCTACCCGCAGGAACTGGTGGTTTCTCAATCTACAGTGATGCCTCTGGAAAAGGACTGGGTTGCGTTCTTCAACAACATGGAAAAGTGATTTCTTATGCATCTAGGCAATTACGGACTCATGAGAAGAACTATCCCATACATGATCTGGAGCTTGCGGCAGTCATCCTTGCTTTGAAACTATGGAAGCATTATCTATATGGAGAGAGAGTGGAAATATATACAGACCATAAAAGTCTGAAGTATGTTTTCACTCAGAAGGAGCTGAACAAGAGGCAAAGAAGATGGCTGGAGCTGATGAAGGATTTTGACATCGACTTGCAGTACCATCCGGGTAAGGCTAATGTGGTTGCAGATGTACTTAGTCGATATCCAGTGGCAATGTTCTTGACTAAGGAGCGGCACTTGTTGGAGGACATAGAGAAGCTTGGTCTGGAGATTGTACTGCCTAAGGAAAAGATGAAGGAACTGGGGCGAGAAGCTATTGTACCTAGAGCTGACTCAACCATGATACAGTTGCAAGTGAGCTCGAGTCTGATGGACAAAATCAAGGAGGTGCAGTTTCAAAATGAGACACTTTGTAAACTTAGAGATCAAGTGTTGGCAGGAACACTTGAGAGTTTCTCAATCGCCAGCGATGGAGCACTGAAGAATGGTATGAGGCTCTGCGTAGTATCTGGCGAAACTGAAGAACGAGCTAATGAAGGAAGCACACCAGTCATAATATTACATACATCCTGGAGCTAACAAAATGTATCGGGATATGCGTACCATTGTTTGGTGGTTTGGAATGAAGAAAGACGTGGCCAGGTATGTTGCTAGATGTTTAATTTGTCAACAAGTGAAGGCTAGCAGACAGAGACCCGCAGGACTTCTACAGCCGCTGGACATTCCGGAGTGGAAGTGGGAGCACATAATGATGAACTTTGTGTCAGGACTGCCTCGATCCCAAGGAGGGAAGGACGCCATTTGAGTTATAGTGGACCGACTAACGAAGTCAGCTCACTTTATCCCCTTCAGGGTTAGTTTCTTTACCGAGAAGTTGGCTGCACTGTACATGCGGCACATCTACCAGATTCATGGAGTACCGAGGGACGAGCAATCAGAGAGGTCAATCCAGACGCTTGAAGATATATTGAGATTTTGCGTCTTGGAATTTGGAGGGTCTTGGGAAGACCAATTGCATTTGGTGGAGTTCTCTTACAACAAAGCTGGAATTGGTATAACACCATTTGAAGCACTCAATGGGCGTCATTGTCGTACATCATTTGCATGGACGAAGTAGGAAAAAAAAAATATATATTGCTGGGACCTGAGATGGTGACTAATGCAGCAGAGAAGGTGAAGGTAATTAGAGACAAGCTCAGGATTATCCAAGACAGACAGAAGCATGGGGCAGATAGCAGTCGTCGACCAGTGGAGTTTGAAGAAGGAGATAGCATTTTTGTGAAGTTTTCTCCTACCAGAGGAACGATCAGTTTTGACAGAGCTAGGAAATTGAGGCCAGATACATCAGGCCATTTGAAGTTTTAAGACGAGTTGGAAAAGTAGCGTACCGGTTAGCTCTACCAGCTAATCTTGAGAGTGTGCAACGTCTTCTACGTGTCAAAGCTCAGACGCTACATTCCGGATCCGAGTCACATTTTGGATGATTCAGAGCTGAAGATTGGACTCAACCTTTCAGTGCCAGAGAAACCAGTAGCAAGCGTAGTCAGAGGTGAGAAGAAGATCAGAAAATTTGAGCCATCACATAACTCCTATTTCTTATCTTTTCGTTCTAAACTTGACTGATGCTGCTAAGTTAGCCTAGTTTTACAAGCTATTTCTTTATCAAGCTTGATCATGACAGTATTTTATTGGGTGCACCCACTAATATATTGTTTAATCAGGACCGGTGCATGATGGTCTGATCAACCTCGTGTACTTTGGTTCGCTTTTGTATTTTTCTGCATGGATGATATCATAAATGAAACTTGTCCCTAAACCGTCTCATCCACGACTGCCTTGGAATTTTTAGACCTGAGATTGCGGGAGCAATACCCGTACTTATTTGAGACCTGAGGTAATTCCTAACCCTATCCTTTAATTTCGAGGACGAAATTTTCTAAGGAGGGAAGGTTGTGAAACCCGTATTTTTATTAATTATTTTAGTATTATTTTATTTATTATAAATTAGATTAAATTATTAATATTTAGAATTTTATTGTTGGGCCTGACCCGTCCAGACCTGTCCCGAACCCATCTCGAACCCAAGTTCTGTTTTCCGATGTTAATTCGGAAGTCCCTTATATATTTATTTATTTTAATTGTTATTTAAAGGAAAAGAAATCTTTTTCTTATTAAATTCTTTATAACTTTTTAAACTTTTTTCTTTCTTTCACTTTTCTTTCACCAGCAAAGGAAAGAAAGCTTTTCCTTCCAAATCGTCGACTTCCCCTCTCTTCGCAAGCAACGACCGCTGGCCGACCCCTCCCCTTCCGAAACTGGCCACCCCTCGGCATTCCGAAACCGCCGAGTCTCCTCTCTTCCCATAACTCCTCTCATCCACTCCTATAAAACCTATCTCCTTCTCCAAATCTTTCCACCACTCTCCCAAACCCACTTCCCACAATTTCCCCAAAGCCCTAACCCGAGCCCTAGTCGACCGGCCGCGCTTTTTCGACGACTCTCGGCCGACCGAGCGGCTCCGCCCGCCCCGGCGACCTTCCGCCGGCAATCCCTCCGCCTAAGCGCGCCCCCGCTGCCCGCGCGGCTTCCCCCGAGCCGACCGCCTCCCCGGCTTCCCCGTGCCCCACGGCCACCTCCGTCCGCGGCTCTCCAGCCGACCGCCCATCTCCTGGCCGCGCCCCTCTGGCGCCAAGCCCGGCGACCCCGAACTCCCGCGGCCAGATCTGCCTCCAGTGCCCCCTTTCCAGCCGCTGCCGCCCCCGGCAGCCCCGATCCGCGTACGCGTAGCCCCGTCCCGAGTGGCCAGTACCTGCGTGTGCTTTCGGCGTGGTTCAATTCTGTTTTCGAGTTCGTTTCCACGGATTTGCGTGTCACGAGTCCGAGGCAACCCTTCGGATTCCGTCGATTTGGGTAATTTTTGGTTAATCATAGTAGTTCGTCCCTCTCGTGTCCATGATGAGATTGGTCCAAGAATTTTCTTCGGGAATTCGATTTTGGGTTACGTTTTGTTTCCAGGATTTTCCGAGAGACTTTCGGGAAAGCCTACGTTGGTTTGGTTTTGATTTTTCGAAACTTTCGGAAGAGAGTTCTGTGAATATTTGGTTTTTGGATTTTTGTCGAATGGTTGCTGTGATGTCTTCTGGGTTGATTTCGGATTTCCGAATTCGTTTCGGGTTGTTCCGAATTAATATTGGAAATGATTTGTGACTATATATATATATATATATATATATATATATATATATATATATATATATATATATATATATATATATTGGATTTCCCTGGTTTGGGATACTTGCAGGAAAATATTGGCACACTTTCCCAGTTTTTGGGTTGACCTAAAATAGAGGAAGTGCTACCGGATTTTTCTATAAAAAATTTAATTATAATTTTAAAATGGTTTTAAAATGGTTTTTTCGGAAAAGGATATTATTTTGGATTTTTAGGCGACGACCGTATTGGTCAATGGGCCCTGGCTAAGTGCAAACGAAACCGATTTCGCCCGGACGTTGAGGCATTAGCCTATATGACGATTGGACCATTATTTGAGACTCATTATTAATTTAATTTATTTTAATTATTAATTTATTCATAATTAAATTGTAGGAAGATTTTAGAACTAACAACTGTTTCTTCTTATTTCAATTTATGTAAAATAAATTGTAAGGGCATAAGCCCATTTGTTTATTCCTACTGTGAGAAAGTGTAATAGCTTAGGTTTTATTTTGTTTTCTTTTATTCTCTGGTTGATTTTCTGTAATGAGAACGTAGTATAAAATGATAATTATTTATTTTATTTTTAAAAGAAAAATAATAAATGTTTTATCACTTAGAAGTTAAGTTGTAAAATTTTTAAATAAAAATTCATGTATTTCTCATTAAAAAGAAAAATCTTAGTTTTATATTTATAGAATACTAAGTTTTTTCCAAATAAATCAATAAGTACAATTTTTCCAGAAATTAAATATAAATTGATGTTTCATAATTATAACGCACCGATAATCGCATTTTGTTTGTGTTACTAAATAAAGAATTAAAATTGACTAGGACAAATTAGAGATTGAAACTAGCACATCTAGTATGGCAACTTTGGAAATCTAAGACCGACTTCTCGATTGTAGGATTTCGAGGACAAGTCTGAAATTCATCTCGGAGTCATTACCCTCTTTCCAGTCAAACCAAGGCAAGTACATTTTGTGTTAGTTTACAATTATTTAGTAATCGTTTTAATGCAAGTTTAAACCACGATGCAACACGAAACTCTCTCTGAGAGCACTGACTGTAACTACTGTAACTATTGGGGACTAGAAGAATAGTGTAATGAGTATGACCATATTCTTTACTGTAACAAATCCCATATCCTTTACTGTAACAAATCCCATATCTTTCACTGTACAACCCAATCCGGTCATATTTTATTGCCTATTCACATCACACAACTGTAACTATTTTAAAACTGTAACTGCTGAAAAACTGTAATTGCTTGAAAAACTGTTATTTCAAAATTGTTTAAAAGTGCATGATTCTATTATTATTTCAATTGTCAAATTAGCATGAATTGTACTTTGCTCCCTCCTGACTGGAGACCCAACATTTTTAGGTAACACTGATGAGGCTTTGTTCCGCGATATTTCCCGAGGTCCCAACTAGAGGATGATGATTTCGAGACTGATGAGCTGTTGGCCTAGAGTTTTCTTTTCTTTTGATGTATGTAGAAAATGGATTTAAGTTGTATCTTTCATTTCATTTTAAAAGTTTTTAAATTTGGAATAATAAATTGTGGCAATTATTGTGTTGTTGATATACCTGCAAGTGGATACAGCTTACTGCCGCCGTCTCAACAACGGTGCAGGCTGGGCATGATCCGATTCGACCCAAGTAATTGGGACCGGGTCGTGACATGTATTGACCCCTACCAGATCTTTTCAGGTGCGGAGTTTGCTTGGACGTGCTGAGGCTTTGCAGCTCGGTTGGCAACTTGTAGTAGATTGGCATGATTACTTTGTATATAGAGAACATCATCATTTGTGTAATTTTTGACATGTAAGTCTTGTGACATGTTTCATTGTATAGAAAGAGTGTGTGAGCGCTTGTAATTAAGCTATTATTGGCTTTGGGTCGTTGTAATCCCACTGATATTATCAATAAAGAGGTTTATTTTGTATATCTTGTCTATATAGAATTCCTATTTATTTCTTATGCAATGTCTTAGAAAATTGGGATCACTTTGATTGACCGATATTTTAGTGTTTGCCTTGTACAAGTGCAATTTAGGCTTGTACGACATCACGTCCAGTGGCGACTTTCGGTCCTATACGATCGGGATGTGACAATATCAAATAATTTACTTACTATTTAACCCTAATTTAAATAATAATAATAATAAAGATAAATCTAATAATAAATAAATCTTGCTGGATTGGATAAACCCAAGCTCATGGTCCCACGTCATAACGATGTAGGACGGGACTATAGGAACAACAATCTATAATTCTACATAAGATAAATCAATAGAGGAAACAATTATTTGAACATTTTTAGTACTAGTACATTGCAAATATTCTAAGAATTTACTAATTCTAAAAATAAAATAAGATCAAATTTAGAGTTCCCCCATATCACAAAAAATTTCATATATTTAAAAATGATCAAATAAAAATCCAATATTTAATCATCGTGGCTTTCAAAAATTATTTTGGAGCTATACGAAAATATTTTAGCGCCATACTTTTAATTTTGGCTTAGAAAGCTTAGACATATTTTATAAAATTTATTGAAAAAATTTTGGATGCATTTTTTGGATTTATTTGGAGTTAAAAAGTTTTAAAATGAATTAATTAATAATTAAAATTTCCAATCAACTAAATGAAAAGAAAATAAATATACTTAAATCCTAATCATTAAACAACCCTGACTAAGGCCTACCAGTCAGGAACCCGTATGCACTTGGCAGGCTCTAGCTGCCAGCCACATACCCACGTTGGTCCAAGAGCTTTTCGGAGTCCAGCCGACCTGAGACTACGAATCTAGCTGAGCCGGCTTCATTCAGATCTGTCGAATCTATGCGGGAAGGACCTAGATTACGACATGTGGCAGCTCCCAGGTTAGTCGCTCGTGTGTGTGTGTGTGCGTGTGTGTGTGTGTGTGTACATATATATATATATATATATATATATATATATATATATATATATATATATATATATATATATATATATGCGGGTGATTTCATATTATAGAACCACTTTATATATTATAGAACCACTTTATGTTACATCACTTGGATTTGAATTAAGAGGGTGAGATTAAAAGGTGTAGGCCCAATCACCTTTTAATCTCGCTCACCCAATTCAGATTCAAATTCAAGTGATATAATATAATGTGGTTCCATAATATGAAACTATCTGGTGGTTTATATATAGAGGGAAAAACGATTGATCTAGAACCACCCGAGTGGTTTCATATTATGGAACCACCCTATATTTGGACCTACACCTTTTAATCTCATCCTTTTAATTCAAATTTAAGTGATGTATATAGGGTGGTTTATATATATATATATATATATATATATATATATATATATATATATATATATAAAAAAAAAAAAATTATATATATATATATATAATATATATATATATATATATATATATATATATATATTATATATATTATATATATTTTATATATATAAAAAAATATATATTTTATATATATATATATTTTTTTATATATATTTATATATATTTTATATATATTATATATATATATTTTATATATATATATATATATATATATATATATATATATATATATATCTATATATATATATATATATATATATTAGAGAGAAAGAGAGCGGGGAGAGAGAGAGAGGGGGGATCAGGATCCCCGTACTTATGTATCCCTGCATTGACGCGGGACGAAAATCCAAAAAATAAATCATTAATATAAATTAGAGATTTTGAGAAGATTGGACGCGGAAGCTTTAATTGAAGAGTAAACAAGAACTATTATAAATTTATCACAAAATTATAGTTGAAATTGAAAATAATAATTAGGATTACCGTTGGAGATCGGAAGCGTTGAAAGCAGAGAAGCTACGTTGAAGACGTCAACATCGAAAGCGGAGAAGCTAAGTTGATAGAGAGATCCACTTTAAAGTTTTGGCATCGCACCATCTAAACTCAAAATAGATTTCTCATTCTCAATTCTTCGATTCCATCACTTATGAAATTATAAGCTTTTTATAAGCTACAAAAAAAATCAAAATAAAATAAAATAAATCTCTAAGTTCTCATCCATGAGATAAGTCAATCTCTAACCAACCCCAACCATCTCGACAGATAAAATTCTCTTTATTTGGTTTATCCTAATAAACAAGCTAAAAAAAATCCAAAATAGCTGAAAATCCCAAGTGGTTCTCCATCATTGCAATTTTCCCAAAATAGCAGCCATTGGATTGTATTTTTTGGTCATTCTGATTAGATTCTTAAAATATCGATCTAATTTGAACCAATGGTTGCTATTTCCAAATACATATGGGGATGCTTAAGTACAGGGATCCCGATACCTCCTCTCTCTCTCTCTCTCTCTCTATATATATATATATATATATATATATATATATATATATATATATATATATATATATATATATATATATATATATATATATATAAATCCTAGAGCCCAGGAGTTTCTTCATTCAGTAGTGGCCTCCCAAGGATTTTTTTTGGGCATTTATAGATCATTTTGTTTGCCCTTATATATATATATATATATATATATATATATATATATATATATATATATATATAGGGGAGGGATATTGCACCAAACTTATTGCATCATTGTTGCACCAAACAATCTCAACCACACATTTATTTCAATCATGTGATTATAAAGCATGCCGACGTGGCAACAACTTTATGGAATGCTTTATAACCACATGATTGAAATAAATGTGTGGTTGAGATTGTTTGGTGCAACAATTGATGCAATAAGTTTGGTGCAATATCCCTTCCCATATATATATCCTAGTTTTTTTTCTCTGATTACTTATTTAGGAGAGAGAGAGAGAGAGAGAGAGAGTATATTGTATTCTTCAATTTTTGTGAAGGCATAACAACCCCAACATCAGCTTCTATCGCCTTGTTGTTGGAATCATCTCGAGGTAAATTTTCTTTATTTGTAATTTGTTTCTAGTAATTCGAAACCTATATTTCTGTAAAATTATTTAAGTTTTAGTCATCCAAAATACGACCACGTCTCTCTGTTTTCAAGTTTTTTGGTAGACTTTGAACTCATTTCACTATTCGTTTGATGTTTTCAAAAGCTGACACAAAGATATATTTTCTAGAATTTGATAGGTTACTTTTATATTCTGTTTAATTTGTGTAATTTCTAGATGACTAGTGATCTACTAAAATTATAACATATAAACCGTAACTGCAATATCTTGTAACCGATCGAGATATGTGTAAACCGTCGGTTCCAACATACTTGTAGAACTGAAATTACATGTTTATGCACTCAAATTTTATTTTTGTGTTGATTGAATTTTTGATCAACAGAAGCCTTGATTTACATGACATGAATCCAAAATTTCAAGCATAATTTATATTTATCCAAAATTTATGTGTAACTTGAAATTCATAATGTAAGTAAATAAATAATAATTATAGAGAGTAGTATGGCATAGTTTTAGATGGTATAATTAATAAACGACTTAGGTGACATAGTTAACAAGCGACTTGGACCTATTTAACTTCCCTAGTTAGGAGTAGTTATTTATGTTTGTATTTTGTGTGTAATATTTAGTTGTTTGTGATTTAGGATTGGTAGATATTCATGATGATCATAGTTCATTGGTTTGTTGATAGATTTGGCTAAACTTTGGTCCCACAAACTGAGTAGGCTTGGACGAACTCTAAGAAAGTATACATTGCCCTCATTCAGTATTTTATGCTTCTTTCTTATTTGTGTACTTGTTTCTTTGGTAGTAATATTTTTAAAATAATGATTAGTTGATCTCCATGTGTTATATTCTTTTTGATATATTCCGTTGACAAAGGACCATGACATATTTTGTACATGCATTATAGTTAGATATGTAGTATTATTTTCATTACTTGTTAGCGTTATAATCTCGAGTTCATGTGACTTGTCATATTATTTGTTATATAGTTTACTGTACTTTCATGATTTTTGTTGGGCTTGCGTATTTGACTCGATAGTACTTGTATAGGACATTGGGTGGGGAGAACCTGACTAGACTTTGAGTACTATTCCCATCGATCATAGACTCGCTACTAAGGAACAATAGATAGACTATAGCCTATAGAATCGCTAATGATGAATGGTACATAGGCTCTCCACAGAATTACTTTATTTTGTTTGACTCAACAGGTAGCCATATTCCTATTTACTGTTCTTGATTGCATTTACTCGTTGATTGGTTGGTGATATCATACCATATTTTTTTGTCTTTCTTTATGCTTATTATACTATTACATTCGGCGTGTATATTATGTATCTTGCTACATCCATTTTGAGGACTTAGTTTCTTTCTAGGTATTTGCTGAGCTTCTGTGATAGATTGTGTGTAGGTTATTTTCTTCGAATTTCAGGTATACTTAGTTTTTTTTTTTTTCCTTTTTCATGTCTTCCATTATTATTTCCTATTACACTACCAAAATTTAACGGATTAGCGATGGCCGTATCCGTCGCTAATCCGTCGGCAAATAGATTTAGCGACGGACTACCGGTGGATTTTGGCTAAAAAATCCGTCGGAAAATACCCCGTCGCTAAACATATCCGTCACTAAGTTGTCGCCATTCGACAACTTAACGACGGATTACCGTCAGCATGATTCGTATATTTAGCGACGGTTAGCCGACGAACTTTCATCAATTCAAGTATCAACAAGATTCGTATATTTGGCGACGGTTAGCTGACGGACAAGTCCGTCGGTAATATGTCGGTAAACGCGTATCAGAGAGGTTCTGATACGCAAAATTCGTCGCAGATTCGTCGATAATAGTCGCTAATGTGCGACGGATTAGTGATGGAATATCCATCGCTTAGGTTCTGGAAATCTTTCATGGTTACAGAACCTAAGCGACGGATAAACCGTCGCTAATCCGTCGTTAGGTTGTCGCCAATTAGTCGCGGTGTTGGCGACGGATAATCCGTCGAAAAGTGGTTACCGACTACTAGCGACGAAATTACGGCGGATAATCTATCGCTTAGGTGCTGAAATATTTTACATTTCCAGAACCTTGTCGACGGATAATCTGTCGCTTCGTAGTCGCATCGACACCATATCTCGTGTATGAGCCTCACAACCAGGATATAAAGGAGTATCTGTATCCTGAAACATATCATAGAACTCCTTCGCATTGGAATTAGGATCCTCCGGATCAAAATTAGGCCCTGCCGCATCATACACCATATCTCGTGCAAGGTTCTGCAGGTCTCCATAATCAACAGAGCATCCGTCGTCTTCGATGACAAAATCAGTTGCAGCATTATCATCAAAAGCGTAAGTAGCAGCTTTCGCAGCTTATCTTTCCGTATATAGTTCACCTTGCGATAAGCACAGGCCGTTAGCAAGTACAAAACCCTTACGGGTCAAATGATCTCTCACAGTCACCACTTCTTCGTAACATCTATTACGACAATTACTACATGGATACTTGATTTTGTTACCGTCCAGGTACTGAGCATTGCTCATGGCATACTTAAGAAACACTTCCACACCTGCCTGAAAATTGTCACTCACACCTATTCTACTCTCGTATTTCCGTTTGTACATCCATGTACGATCAACGAAGTAACGATCCATCGCAGATTGGATGTGAAAGTCCGTATCGTAAGACAAACTAAACAGAATTAGTTCGATATCGATACCAATACTCATAGAAATAGTCTGATACCGATACCGATACCGATACTCATAGAAATAGTTCGATACCGATACCGATACCGATTCTTAAACTCAAAGGATTAATAGCCCGATACATATACCGATTCTAGGGTTTTATAGGTTTAGGGTTAGGGTTTTAGGGTTAGGGTTCTAGGGTTAGGGTTTTAGGGTTAGGGTTAGGGTTTAGATACCGATACTCATAGAAATAGTCCGATATCGATCCGATACTCATAGAAATAGTCTGATACCGATACCGATTACGATACTCAATGAAATAGTCCGATACCAATACCGAAGTAAATACATCAAGTTGTTAGATCGTGTCACGACCCGCACCCAGAGTAAGGGCACGGAAAGTGGTTACGTCCAGCCTACGCTGCAGTGTCGGCGGTAGAACGCTGTCCTAGGTCACAATATCTAACACAATAACCAAACATGTACAATGATATACACTCCAAAAGGAGGACAATATAAAGGTACAACTCAATCACAGCATCTAAGGTAGAATAAAGAGAATAGATGTAAAGATAAGATAAAGGAATAATCTCCAACTAGCTACAAACGAGAGTAATATCTGAATATACAAACATCACCAATTTCCAGAAACTGAAAGTACATAAAATAAGACAACTAAAGGGAAACTAGTCTAGAGATATAAATTAGAAAATAGGCAAGTCCTCAGCGACTGTAGGATCCTCCTGAGGGTCCAAGTCACTAGTGTCATCTAAGCCTGTGCCATAATATGTAGGGCAGAACTCCTCCTCATCACCTGTAATATTTTCAACAGTCCAATCAGGACGGAAACGAGCACAATATATCTCACGCAGTTTATATCTTGACAGAAAATATAAAGCATGTGATAGATTAAGATACATGAAACGCTGTAAGAAATAAGCATGAAAAGAAAGAGAGAAACTGATAAACAAAGCTATCTATACATGATAATAGAGAACTTTAAGTGACTATGTGATTTAGAGTACAAGATAGACATGTGAACGGCTTAATTTGCACATGATTATACTAAATAGTTTGTACATGATTACACTACTTTAGAATTATTCACATGACTATTTCTACTCTCCCATGCCCCAATCAATACACAAGGATCTAGACAGGTTATGTTATTGTACATGATAGTTTATACATGAAGCTCATGAGATCATGAGAGTACATGAGAGCACATGAGTATACATGAATAATAAGAGTCCACCAAATACATGATGTTCGTGAAAAACACATGACATGATGTATTCGATGCACCCGAGGGGATAACATCTCATGTAAAGATCTATATAGTACTAATCCGTGATAATATCGTGTCAGCATCAAGTAAATTAAACTATGACAAGAATATAATTCCTAAAAAGTATGAAACGGTAAGAGAATGTACTCGTCTGATATCCTGGCTGTCTGATGAGAATATAACTCTGAGCTGGAGTACCTGAGTCCTATTTAGAGCAACACAGGTCACAACATGTCTAACATGAAATAAGAATAGCCTACAATGCATTCTAAATGGTTCTAGGTCCTTCTAGGTCAAAGTCAACCCTTGGTCAACTCTGGTCAAACTTGGTCAACTCTGGTCAAACATGGTCAACTATAAGTCAACTAGTCCATCTACCAAATTTTAGGTCAAACACAAATTATCTAGTCATTCCAAGTCTGTTTGAGTCGATTTGGATCAAGTTTGACTTAAAGTTGACTTTTGTCAACTTGGTCGACTTGATAGTCAACTCGGTCAATTTAGGCTTATTGGGTCAATCCTAAGCTGACTCATTAACCCTTAGACTATATCTACTTCCAATCACAACATATACAATCCGTTCCATTCATTCCCTACATGATATATATATATATATATATATATATATATATATATATATATATATATATATATATATATATATATATATATATATATATATATATATATATACTCATTCACATAAACATAGGCATGCAAAGAAAGGAAATGAGTATGTGTGTGTGTGTACTGATGTCGAGGCTGCTGTGGCTAAAACTGAGATTAGCTTACACATATGTATTTATATACAATACACATATATATATACAAACAAAGAAACTATATACATTGACATATATACATATATGTATAAATGATATCAAAAGAAGAAAAAGGAAAAAGGAAGAAGGGAAGATATGCGAATAACTTCAAGTTGAATACAAACAACTCCATGTTCACAGTTCAAAAAGGAAGAAAACAATAAACAAATTCAGGATAATAAATACCAACTTATATTTGAAAAAATTCAAAATGATACATGAAGTATCAACCCCTAAACGACCTATTGTCAACTGACAAAATGAATATCATAGAACCCAGCAATTTGCATTAAATCTAACCTTAGTTCTCAGGAAAACAATGTCCATATCTCAGAATTAACATCGAATAGGGAAGTAAACCTGAACTTCATGTTTTCAGTCAAGTATCGAGTATCCCATATATTCAAAAACTAAATTACAAACCCAAACATGAATACATATGAAACCCAACTATGAAAACATCAACCCAGGCATGTATACGTGTTAATCATCATCAATTACTCATAAATTAGAAATTTAATCAGTTTAAAACTCTGAAAATACATTTCAAAATTCTGAAAATGCATTTATTAGAACCCTGTATCAGTAAAAATGAATAAACCCTAAGTTAATCATCACAAAACCATTTAAATATCAAATTAAGGGTTGAGAACATGTCGTGTACATGTGTATATGTCCCACAAGGTGTATCGGGTCCATACAATAGGACACGAAGTGTCCAGACACTCAAAAATGTGCACAGTTGTGCACAGGCTGCACTGCCTCGTACGGTCAGTCCACGAACTCGTGGACACGACACGAGGCACGACACGTCTCGTGCTCGTGTCCACGTGTAGCCCAGGTATAGGCCTACACACACGACACAACACGAGACACAGGCGACACGTGTATGTGTGATACGACACGCGTATCAGTCGGGATTTTTCCCGTGCGCACAGTGTCAGCAAAATTCTTGCGCGTGAGATTTCTCGAGATCTACTCGATGAAATCTCACAAAATTTGATCAGCCCCGTGTCAGTCATGTGCCCTACATGTCCACTAATTTTAGGGTCACGAAGTGTCCTATCGTGTCCGCTACAGTGCCCGAGCAGCAGGGCACGCAAACGGCTCGTGCGCGAGCGGGTTCGTGCCCAATTTGGACACGGACATAGCACGAGTTTTCCCTCAGTGTGACACAAATCCATAAGAAATGTATATATCTACATTTCTATTCCAAAAGATTTGAAAAATAACAATAAAAATTCCTTTTGGGCATTTTATCAAACACGTACGTAAAAATACTGATACGTGTCCGATACGGACACCAAACCAATAACAATTCCTACAAAACTCATCCTACAGCTAGGGGACACCTAGATGGATGCATTTACGGGAAGAATTCATAAGTTTGAAGGGTTTTAGAGAGATTACCTATTGAGGGTAAATTCCCAATAAAAAGCTCCAAAAGTGAAGATACTTCTTGCGACTTCAAAACTCCGATGCTCTCCAAATCTGAGTTTTCTCACCATCAACAATCCATAAACATAGATCAGAACCCAATGCAAGAGACTAGGGTTAGAAAAGAAGAGAAATGAAAAAAATAGAAAAGATACATACCTAGGTTTTTTCCAGGATGAGAAGGAAGGGAAAAAGAGATGCAAGTCTCTCTAAGAGATATTAAATAGGCTGTGGGAACCTACTTGGCAGGCTAGGATGAGATTGGGCTAGGGTTTCCTAATCCATGGGCTTGGGCTTCTTTCTATAGGTTAAAATGAATCATTAAATCAATGGTTTCTAATATAGCCTCTAATCAAACTTGCTAATTAGCTTCTAACCTGAGACTAACTGGAATAGGATTTACTAACACTAACTAATCATGCTAACTAAGTCACTAAGTCTTTGTGAGACACTAGGCTAGGTTGCACCAAGGCTATACTATCAAAAGGCCAAAAATCATAATACTAATAATATAATATATTAAAATAATCAAAAAAATTATAATTACCAAAATACCCTTAACTAGAAAAATGGATGTGACAAATCTACCCTCCTTAAAAGAATTTCGTCCTCGAAATTAAAGACAAAACTCACTACCAAAATATCAGCGACGAGTTTAGCGACGCTTAATGAAAACGTCGCTATTATTTGGCAATTTAACGACGTATAATTTTTACGTCGCTGGACGTCACTACTACCGACGTTCAGCGACGTATAATTTTTACATTGCTGGACGTCACTACTACCGACGTTCAGCGACGTATTGCGACTAATTTTTTTATAACAAAATTTTACGTCGTCCAAAAGTCGGGAAACGTCGCTATTGTTTTACTATTAGCGACATTTTTGCGACACTAGAATACGATGTCGCTATATTTTAGAATATAGCGACGTTCAGCGACGGCTTTCACTGACGTCGGTAAATCTTTTCCATTAACCCGATCGGGTTTTCCTTTCCCCCCATTCTCACATGAAAATTTTCCAAATTTTTTCCCCCCACTCTCTGCCGTCGCCCAGCCTCCTCCTCCACAGCCTCTTCGAGCTCCTCCTCCTCCACCGCTCCTTCTCCTCCACCGACCTCCTCCTCCTACTCCTCCTCGGTCGACCGGCCTCCTCCTCCTTCTCCTCGTTGCTGCGTGCTCCTCCTCCTCTCCGAGCTTCTCTACCGACCCCTCCTCCTCCTCCACCGTGAGCTCCTCCTCCTCCTCCTCCTACTACTACTCGGCCATCCCAAGATCCCCTCCTCCTCCAACCGAGCTCCTCCACCGAGTTCCTCCGCCTCCAATCGCCTACACGCGCCGCGGAGCTCCTCCACCACGAGCTCCTTCTCCTCCTCCTCTCGGCCACCCCCTTCCTCTATCAGCCCCAAAGCTCAGGTAAACCCTAACCCGATATCTCTAGTAGTCATTTGATATGGACACGACACAGACACGAATACGACACGAACATATATAATATATGTGCTAATTCTCTTTGAGCAGTTATGTCATTTTGTAACATATATAATATAGGCTAGTTAGGGACTGGTTTAAGGGTGCTATGGGGTGGTTTGTGACAGCAAATAGCTGAGTTATAGGGACTAAAATGGGACAGGTTTAAGGGGCCTATTAAGGACTGTTATGGGACAGTCTATGGGCTGTCATGAAGGTTGAATATAGGACAGGTTTGGGGTTTATATGGACTGCTATGGGGCAGCTAAGGACAGGTATTATGGACTGGTTTTGGAGTGCTTATAGGCTGCTAAATGGGGGACTAGTTGGCTGTCAACCTTGGACTAGAATGGGGGTGTTAAATGGGTTGATATGGCTGATATGGTTGATCCCCTGCCCCCCTCACTGCTATTAAATAGCAGTAAGTTACTGCTACTGCTGCTACTAAATAACAGTCCCATTTGGGGACTGTTGAGTCTCCAGAGATCAGTCCCCTGGGTGGGGACTGATATACTCCAATGCTGTTGTTCACAGCAATGAAGTCCCTCCCTTTCACTCCATCAGTCACTCCCTCTAATCCCTCACTCTCTCTAACTCTATATATACACACACTACACAAAATCAAAACCCCACACTCTCAATCCTTCCTCTCTAACAAATACACATACACTCACAATATCAACCAATTCCAACTCTAATTCACCACCCCATTGGCCGAACTCTCACCCAACATGAACACAAATGTAAACACACATAATATCACATATATATACATATATATAAGCCACAAATATATATACATATATATATATATATATATATATATATATATATATATATATATATATATATATATATATATATATATATATATATATATATAAAATATATATATATATATATAGATAATAACATATATATAACCATTGATATATATACATATATACATATAGTTAAATAATATGATACAATATGATACATAGAAAAATACATCTCTAAACCAATAGAAATCTGGGATTTAATATCTAAATAACATTTAAACAATATATATTAAATCTATTGGGATGGATGTAATCACTTTCCCCCCTAATTTCCCTTCCATTGGGAATCATTTTTCTTTCCTCCTCAATTTTTTTGGCATCCAAACATAGGAAAGTAATCACTTTTCTTTCCCAATATACATGATTAGAAATGATATCCCAAATTGAGGATACCTGAATATTTTAGTTAACCATAGTGAATATATATCTGAAATTCTTAAGAAAGAACATACATACTAAGACTGAGATGAATTGAACTAGAAAGAAAACAAATTGTTTTTTTAGAGAAAACTAAACTGAGAGAAACATGTATTTAAGTACTGTTCCCAACTTGAGATTTTGGAAACACTTGAAAAGGATTTCCCTTTTGAAAGTCTCATATGTAGTTATGTTTCTCTAAGAGAAGAGCCTTGTCCAACTTTGTACTAATTCTTTCTAAATCGAGTTAGTTATCCTTCTTCCTTCATGATTAAAGTTCGGTCATCATAGTCATGATTATGGATATCCGATATCTTAACCAAAGTGAAATATATCTGAAATGTTAATAACATACATCTTATGAATTAAGCAAGGAAGTAAACAAACATAAATGATCCGAGAAATTGTATACGAGCACATTGGACTTGGACACGAGCACATTGGACTTGGACACGATACATTGGACTTGGACTATTAATCTAACATATACTTTATAGGAATGGTCGATATTACCGATTTCGATATCGATACTCATAGGAATGGTATGTTACCGATTTCGATAGCGATGCTCATAGGAATGGTCTGATACCGATTTCGATATCGATACTCATAGGAATGGTCGATATGATCGATTTCAACATCGATACTCATAGGAATGGTGTGATGCTGATTTCGATATCGATACTCATAGGAATAGTCTGATACCGATTTCAATATCGATACTCATAGGAATGGTGTGATACCGATTTTGATATCGATACTAATAGGAATATCCTCAAATGGTCCCCTGTAGTAGGCAGTAAGGGCATTTCAAGTATATATTTCCTTACCTTATTGGTGTGATATCGATTTCGATATCGATACTAATAGGAATATCTTCAAATGCTATTACTTTCACAAGTGTTTCAACGATGTGCTTGTATCTATCTTACAGAATTATTCTCAAATGGATATGGAGCTGAATTACTATCTGCGGAATCGTTCGTGGATGTACAACCGTCATCCTGATGACATGTGCGGTGTGCGGGATGAATTCATAGAGGGTGTACACCAGTTCCTGCAGTTTACCAAGGCGTTCTCTCAGTACATGGACGGTACCAAAATTAAGTGTCCATGTGTGAGATGTCGTAACTTGAAATATTATCCAGAAGTGGATGTCACGTATCATTTATACTCGAAGGGTTTTACGCCGAATTACTATCAGTGGAGCGAGCACGAAGAACTTGTGTCTTTAGCATCGGAGTACGAGCCTTATGTGGATGTCCACAACAACGCTCCTTACGACGATGGGTTGGTGAACATGGTTTTTGACGCGGCCGGGCCTAGTTTCGATCCGGATGATCATGATGCACCTGAGGAGGCACCGAACCCTGATGCTGCACAGTTCATGGAGTTGCTGGAGAAATCAAGGACTCTATTATATCCTGGTTGTGAGGATCATTCACCGTTGCAGGTGGTTACAAGATTGTTGAGCATCAAGTCCGATTTTAATATGTCGCAAGATTGCTACAACCGTCTTATGGCATTGCTTATAGAAATATTGCCTGAGGGTGCGAAGTTGCCTAAAGACTTCTACCGGTCTAAGAGGATGGTTAGATCGCTCTGGATGGGACACGAAAAAATCGATGCCTGTCGCAACGGGTGCATGTTGTACTACAAAGACGACGAGGATGAAGACGCCTGCAGATTTTGTGGTGTCGATCGCTACAAGGCATGTGGTAGAGGAAAGTTTGTCGGTGCCAGGAAGCCTACCTCTTCGATGCACTACTTGCCGTTGACGCCGCAGTTGCAGCGGTTGTTTATGGTGAAGGAAACTGCAGAAAACATGAGTTGGCATAAGCGGGAACATACCAAAGGAGTGTTGGATCACCCATCTGATGGAGAAGCATGGAAGCACTTTGATCGAGAGTATCCAGATTTTGTTTCTGATCTGCGTAATGTCAGATTGGGTCTCTGCTCCGACGGTTTTACCCCATTCGAACTTTCGGGATCCCAGTATTCGTGTTGGCCTGTGATCGTCACCCCGTACAATCTACCGCCTCAGATGTGCATGAAGACTCCGTATATGTTCCTCACCGTTATTATCCCAGGTCCGAACAATCCGAAAAGGAACATCGATGTGTATTTACAGCCATTGATTGATGAGCTGAATCATCTGTGGGAAGTAGGTTCCAACACGTACGATGTATCTAGAAAACAAAATTTCCAGATGCGGGCAGCACTTATGTGGACCATCAACGACTTTTCGACCTATAGAATGTTATCTGGATGGAGCACGCATGGTCGTCTTTCATGTTCGTATTGCATGGACAGCACTAAGGCTTTCCGTTTGAAATACGGAGGCAAACCGTGCTTCTTCGATTGTCATCAACAATTCCTGCCGAAGGATCATCCGTACTGGAGGAACAAGAATGTTTTTCGTGCTGGCGTTGTGGAGAAGGCTAATCTCCCACCAAGGTGGCCCGGATACACGATATGGGAAGAGGTAAAAGATTTACCAAGAGCTATTGAGCAGCCTGCTACGGGCTACAAGTGTGACGGATTTGGTCGTACTCATAACTGGACGAAGAGGAGTATATTCTGGGATCTTCCATATTGGAGCACCAATCTGATTAGACATAACCTTGATGTCATGCATATCGAGAAGAATGTGTTTGACAACATAATTAATACTGTAATAGACGTAAAGGGGAAGACGAAAGACAATCCAAAGGCTAGATTGGACTTGGAAGAAATATGTAGACGTCCTGCATTGCATTTGATAGAGGACGGGAATAGGAAGTTGAAGCAGCCTAAGGCAATTTTCTTACTGGAGAAGGAGGATAAAGTGAGGCTTTGTAGGTGGATTCAAGGTCTGAAATTTCCAGATGGGTATGTTTCGAACTTGAGAAGATGCGTCGACCTCAAGGAGAACAAACTGACAGGTATGAAGAGCCATGATTGTCACGTATTCATGGAGCGATTAATTTTGATTGCATTTCGGGAATTCTTATTGCAGGCAGTTTGGGATCCATTGACGGAGCTTAGCATATTCTTCAGGGACCTTTGTTTTAAGAAATTGCTCGTTGATCGTCTAGAAAAGCAAGAGAAGGACATTGCGGTAACACTGTGCAAGCTAGAGAGGGTGTTCCCTCCTGGATTCTTCGACTCTATTGAGCATTTGCCGATTCATCTTTCCTACGAGGCACGTATTGGTGGACCCGTTGAATATCGATGGATGTACCCGTTCGAGCGATATTTGAATCAGCTAAAAAGAAAGGTAAAAAATAAGGCTCGGGCCGAGGGTTCTATTTGTGAAGCCTATATTCTCGAGGAGATTACAAATTTCTGCTCCTCCTATTTCAAATCTCATGTTGCTACGAATAGAACGAGGGCTCCAAAAAACGACGACGGATATCAAGAATTTAATGATGGAATACTGAAAGTATTCAATGCGTCCGGAAAGTCTTCGGAGAAAATGAAGAAGAGATATTTGAATGACGAAGAGCTAAGGGCTGCTCAGTTGTATGTATTACTCAATTACGACGAGGATGAAGTGGAGAAGCTAGAGGGGTAAGTAACTCAGGATGATGAGTTTACGTCATCTCAATGGAATAGTATAAGCTAATATTATTATACTAATCGGCGGTTGCTTCGTTGTTTTCCAGCACAAATAATGATGAGTTGAGGCTGGTTAGACCCTACCTAACAGACGAAGCATTAGAATAAGAAATGAGACGTCATTTTTCTTCTTGGTTGAGAGAATATGTAAGTAGCTCGGTAATTACTGGCCTCTTTTAATGCAACTGCGCAATAAATAACTTATTATCTCTTCTTTGATATTCAGGTCGATCGTCTAATTTCACCCGAGATTGAATTAATTAGAACTCTTGCCAAGGGACCAATTACTTTTGTTAAAATATGGCCAAGTTACTGTGTCAATGGCTTTCGGTTCAAGTCGACAAATGCTCCGATCAGAGACAGCTTCCTGGATCTTGATTCCACGAAAAACAGTTGTTTGTGTATCAAGTCTTCGAACTACAAAGACGTCGATCCAGGAAATGATTTCTTTGACATCTTGCGAGAGATTATGGAGTTGTCATATAATAATGGCAGAGAACCTGCAAAGATCGTGTTGTTCAAGTGTGAATGGTTCGATCCGATTGAAAATCAAGGTTGGAAAATTGACAAACATGGTCTTGTGGATATAAACTACAAGCGTAGATATCAAGGTTACGAACCATTTGTCCTAGCAACTCAGGCTCAGCTCGTGTACTTCACAGCTTATCCGAGACGGGGAGCAACGAAGTCTGACTGGTGGACAGTATGCAAGACTAAAGCTAGAGATACTTTTGATGTTAACGAAAAAGCTTACCAGGAGGACGAGCTACCTCTTGTAACCAATATTGTCGATGTGGACTCCATGGAAGTTATGCATTACACGACACATAATGTAGAAGATGTAGAATTATTCGAAGAGGAAGACGAAGCCGAAGAAGGCGAAGATGAAAGTGAAGATGAGGAGGAAGAGGAAGATGAGGTCGAGGAAGACGAACAAGATGATTATTCTGAAGATGATTGAGAGAGATATACTTATCTGAACTTAGATGTTTCTTCTAGAATATATTATCTGGACTTAGATGTTTATTGTAGAATGTATCATCATATGTTGTCTTGGTTATAATCTTGTCATTGTTGTACTTTTATATTTCTAGTCTTTATTATTTGTTGTACTTTCATATTTCTAGTCTCTATTATTTTTTGTATTATCATATGCTATTATCAGGTATGACAGGTCGTCGCGGATCATTCCGAAAAGGGGGACGACGAGGTCATGATCCTCCGGTACTTCCTACAGGTACTGCTAGAGGACGGGGTTTTCCTTCGGTACCTCCTACTGGTACCGGCTCTGGATCCTTGTCGTCGATTACTTCTCCATATCGGACAGTAGCTGGGCCTGCTGGGACAACATCACGTGGCATATCTCCTGGGACGAGTAGTTCCAGGCCTGTTGAGAGTGCTCGCCCGTCTAGCGTTCCTACTGCTGATACGACGATGGAGACGGATGAGCAGATAACGGAGGCTGCGTCGACGGCCGACCAGCATCATGCAGATGATGTGTGCGCACCTCCGGAGGAGAGGAGGACGGAGATCTGGGCCGACGGTACAAAGTAGGTGTTTTGGTTTATAATTTTTTTTCTTTCTGTTTTTATCATAAATTAACTTTTTTCATGAATATAATATGTTTGTATAGATATCGTCCCCCAGAGGTACAGAGACGCCTAGGCCACATGCTGAGGCATAATTATGGTGGTCCTTGGATTAACTACTCTGATGCTCTAGACGAAAGGAAGAACTACTGGTTTACGCGCTTCAAGGTTAAAATAGATTTGCTTTTAATATGAATCATATAATTAATTCATATTATATATAAATGATAAATATTTGGTTTGCGCTCTTCTAGGATATGTTTTTCTATCTACCGCACCGGGCCGAGCTTACCGAGGGGATGTTTTCTGCCGTCGCTGCCAAGCTGATCCGCGACGCTATTAATGATCAGAAGGATCGTGATCGTGCCGAAAAGTCGATCCAAGGTTGGATCACCCATGATCAGTGGAATGCGATGAAGGCTCGATTCGACGAGCCAAGGTACAAGGAGAAGTCGGAGAAGGCCAAGGCGGCTAGGCAACATGCCTCGAAGTGGTGCGGTGGGTTGATTCCGATGACAAAATATTTCCGTCGTCTGGTATGTCTTTCTCTTTTAGAAATATTATTTTAATACAAAACTGATAAATTATTACTAAGATAATATATTTAATTATATGTAAGAAAGGTCGATAACGCCGACATGGTGACCGTCTTCCTGGCCACCCATCGGAAGGGCGAAGGCCTTATTGACGAGAGGGCCGAGCAGACCTATGTAAGTATTACAATACATTATCTTAATTTAATACTTTGTATCAATTTTAATATAACTTAGTAAATATGATGCAAATAAATATTCATGTAGTTAGTAAAAATAAGTACATTAATTAGAAATTAGAAATTATAGAGTACTATCCATACTTTCTAGGCCGAGTATCAGAGGCTGCGGGAACGGGCGGCTGCTAGTGCACCTAATGCAGGAGAGGCCGGTACTTCCTTGCAGCCCACTCAAGCTCCGTCGATGGACGAGCTGTGGATGACCGTCGCTGGTGGACTCCATAGGGGTACGTACTACGGTACGGGATCCTATGGTGCCCTAGTTGCGACCCAGTCCTCTAGGACATCTCCTGTTAGTGTGCATGGTCCACAGCCGTCCCAGGAGTCTGCCCGAGTCCACCAGATGATGGAGTCTCTCCGTGACGATCTGCTACGACGGATCGATGAGCAGTCTCAGTACCCTACAGACGATCCTGTGCTGCTAGCACGATTGGATGCGCTCGACCGCGGCATTATGGAGCTCATAGAGACGACTGAAAGGACAGAGCGTAGCGTTGGAGGGTTAGAGCGCACGGTGACGGAGCTGCAGACAGTACAGGTGACCATGACCGATAGGCTGAGATTGGTGACGGATTCGATGGTCCAGAGCAGTGATAGACTGTTATCTACTATGGATTCATACAACCAGCGACTTACAGCGTTGGAGCGTGCTGGTCCTCCGGGTGCGCCTTTATCGTCGTCGACTTCGCCGCCTCTACCGCCTTCTTCATCGACACCGACTCCACTGACATCACTGCCTGCTCCATCGGTATCGATTTCACTTGAGGAGTATGAGTTGTTCTTATCCCTTCGTCGCGACGGTGCCCCTCCTGCACCATATCCCTAGTAGTCAAAGTTAGGACTGTTTATTTGTGTTTGTTTGATCCTTTGTTTGTGACTTGGATATTTGTTGGTTGTGTAGACTTGGATGTTTGGATCATATTTGTTGGATCCTATTCTATTTGTTGGTTGTGTGTAGACTTTGGTTATTTGGTTGTAGACTTTGTTATTTGGTGTAGACTTGGTTATTTGGATACTTGTTGGTTGTGCCTATTCTATTTGTTGGATCCTATTCTATTTATTGGATCCCATTCTATTTGTTGCCTGCTACATTGTGTTATACTGTTGTTTATGTTATTATTCGTTTCAATTGGATGTTAATGTGCTTATGTGGTTTACGTTTACCGGTGTTGAGTGTTCCACCGAAGGGGTCAGCGAACCCAGGGAGAAAAGGATATCTGTTATACTGTGTCTTTATGGTTATCTTTTTAAACTGCAGGAAGAAAAGGACATTCTGTATTTTTTTTTATTTTTTTTGCAGATTTAGCGACATTTACCGACGTTTACCGACGTCCACCGACGTACGTTTGCGTCAATAAATGTCGGTAAATCTACAAAATTTTCCAGGGTACCGACGTTTACCGACGTCCATATACATCGGAGACCGTCGGTAAACGTCGGTAATAATCTCAGGAATTACCGACATTTAGTGACATTTTAAATGACGGTAAACGTCGGTAAGTTCCCAGGATTTTACCGACGTGTAGCGACTTTCAACACGTCGCTAATCCACCGACGAAACGACGGTAGACGTCGGTAATATCCCAGGATATACCGACGTAAATATACGTCAGTAAACGTCGGTATTTGCGACGTTTGGCGACATTTTAAAGATCAGCGACTTACGTTTCCGCGACAAGTCCAAAACGTCGGTAATTGCGTCGGTAAATATTTTTAGCGACGAAATTTGTCATTTTAGCGACGTCTTTAAGCGTCGCTAAAATGACTTATTCTGGTAGTGACTGAATAGATGAGAAGGATAGAAAAGTCATACCTCACGGCTGAAAAAGATAAGGGTATTGCTCGCGCATCTCATCCTCCCTCTCCTAGATAGACTCATCTGGAGAGTGGTGCCTCCAAGCTACATGAACCAAGGGTATTGTCTGGTTCTTCAGTACCTTCTTCCGTCGATCCAGAATCTCCACAAGCTATTCTGGATAACTAAGAGTAGGGCCCACCTCGATCTCGGAATGGTCCAGTACATGACTGGGATCTGCCACATACCGTATCAACTGTGACATGTGTAACGCCTCAGTCCCAAAATATGTAGGACTAGGATTCGTATACATGCCAGCTACGCATCGAGAGGACTCCAGCCCAGCTCGAATACGTATAAGCTGTCTGGTTTCCTAAAGCAATCTATAAATATCTCAATCCACTGAAGATAAACTCTTGTATATACCAAGTAAACTAATGCTGGTCAGACATTAGCAAACCGGTTACTACAAGTAACAAGAAAAGATAATATACAATAAAGTGGACCAGACTCTAATACAATTATCTTGAACAAGCTTCTAATGAAAGATAAAGCTTGTAAAACTAGGCTATACAGCAGCAATGTCAAAGTAATATAATATAGAACAAAATCTAATTACGGAAGAGAACGATAAAACATCAACTAAATATACCTGCAGTCTTGGTGTAGCAATCATCCTCCATCAGTGTACCATACCTTCTCTAATACCTGGAGAGATCACCAGGTCCTCAGAGGACTAGCAAGACACATAATATACATGCCTACTGTACAATAAATAACATGCGAGAAAATAGAAAATGGTACAAGGAACAATATGAGACTAAAGAATAAGTATAAATGGCATACCGTCAAGGATAGTGCTATCAAGCGTGACTAATAGTAAGTCGGGGGTAACCGCAGCCCGATGGGAGCTCACAGTCCTATAGTCAGTAGCCGATGGAGAATCTCTAACTATAGTAAGGCTCATTCGCACTCGACGGGAGCTCACGAACGAGGTGGTCAGATATAGTCACGTCTAATAACAGGTCAGGGTCAAATCAAACGATCATGACCGGGTCAAGTCAATCAAGTACCAAAAATCATACTAAGTCAAGTCCAAGTCAAACAGGTCAGGAGATCATGGCATGGACAAAACAACACTATCACTAGACATGAACAGGATAATAGAGTAGATCAAGTAATATGGAAAGTGTAAAAATCTATGTGCACGTAAAACTAGAAAGTAACAAGAACATGGAAGAAAAGAAATATGGAACTAAGTAATATATGAAAAATAGTAATATGGAAAAGCATGTAAGTACTGTAGAGTTTGGCAAGGTGTACTTGCCTGAGGGTTGCACGGAGAACCAACAATATATCGCCAATCAACAAGTCAGAAAGTCCAAGTCTCACAACTGCATCCAGAAGCTTTAATAGATGTTACCAACATTCACAGATTAGTCGAATTAGCTAGGATTGCCTGTCCTTAAGTCCAATTCTGGACACAGGGGCAAAACGGTAATTTTGGGTCAAAACGGTGTCCGCCGTTGGACCCGCTTTGCACCGAAAAGCATGCCAAAGTCAATGGTCTCTAAAGTCATCAAACTATATGTCTACGGATTTGTATTGATGATACGAACCCAACGGTATGTCCAATTTTGGATACCGATGAGCCGTGCACAAAATCGTCCGTTGAATCGAATCGTGGGGCCCACAAAACGGTGATCCGGTCAACTGTCTTAGAATCGGACCAAACTTGGCATACAGGATCAAAAAAATGATACAGTCCTGCTGGCGCTAGTTTTGTCTTGATTTGATGAACGTGCACAAAGTAATTGGAGAATTTCGAAAAGGTCGATACAGTGAATTTCGACGGATACGCATCAAATTCGTCGCGCATACGTAACCAACTTGAATTCCGTCAAAGCCCACACGTCCACGAAGTCGATACGCACCTTTCGATGCTTTCTGTTCGCGACCACGTCGCCCGGATTGGCGGGACACACGTTGGATCGGAAGAATTTCAAAGTTTTGAAAACTGTTTTTAATGGGTTTTTCTGTGATTTTGAAAACAGTTTTCTTAGCACATAATTAAAGAAAATCAAAAATACAAAATAGGTTAGGAAGCCCAATATGTTGTCTTTAAGTTATTTTATTTAGTTTTCTTACACTATCGTTGGTTCGACGATGATTCGCCTTCCAACAAGGGTGTTTGGACTGACTTATGTTCTATTTTGGACAGGTTTTTCGATGAAGTTTTCATCGATTTTCTGGATGGGGTGCTTGTCTATCACAAAACCTATCTACTGGGTTCAAAACTTGGTTATATTGGCTTTCCAAAACAATTTACAGCTTGAAAAACGAACAATCATAGACGGAGATACGTACCTACGAAGTCGACTCCTCGGTGCACTGCTGCTGCGTACTGCTGCTACTGTGCACGCGAAATACGGCAGTTGCGGTGGCTCTGGCGGGGCTGGGTGGCGCGCCTGGTGTCGAGGAGGGTGCGCACGGAGACAGGGGTCGTGAGGAAAGAGTTAGGGTTAGGGTTTCGATGAATTCATCCCCCTCTCTCTCGATCTTCCTCGATATATAAGTGCGGGTGGGCTCGGGTTCTATATATGGAGGATGCGGATTCGGTGAGTCACTGTTCCCATAAGGAAACAATGTTTCTATTTCATCTTTTTTTATTATTAACCTACATATATATCTATATATGTAAATATCTATATATACACCTATAAAATCTCAAAAACTTCAATATTATCTATCCATATTTTTTAATCTATTTAAATATAGGTACCTATGTATATAAATTCGATTGGAAAATAAAAATCAACAAATAATAATATCTAATAATAATTATAATTATTTTATCACAAAAATTAACTTTAATAATAATAAAATAATAAAAAATACCCAGTGGTTGTTTTAATGAACTTATACTACACATCCGTATTCGGTCCAAAAATTGTACAAATATTGGAACACAGTATTTAAATAATAATAATAATACTAATATTGTACAAATATTTAATAATTAGAAATATATTATCAAATTCTAAAATAATTTAAGAAATATTCGCACACACATAAAATATGCCTACATGGTCATCTTTGGTCCACTACACGCCTACATGGTCTTGGAATTGAGTTGGGTCCAGTTCGGACTGATTGGGTACAATCGGGTCATCTAAAAATCGATATATCTAATTAATAAATAACTAATTCATCAGCGGGGGTTAAGTCACAACTTTACCTGGTTTTCCTACTTAGGATACAGCTATGGCCGGGCCTTCCCTAGCATGGCTAATATACTAGTCAAAGCACACAACTACATTAACCATACCAAAATTCCTAGTCGCTATGCATCTTAGAACTTAACCATGACTAAGGCCATATCTATATACAATATTAGGCTATTATAAATATAATCATATATATACAAAATTGTATATAAATCTATTTGACTGTATAACCTCCCAAAATAAATCCATAATAATTATACTGTCATGGCAACCTAACATGGCTTCCTACCAAGTGGGGTTGGCTAGGTTAGGGTCCAAATATATTTTCTAATTTAATCAAACTCTAAGAGTCAACCAATAAGTCTTTTGTGCCATTCGCAATTAAATAGCACATGTAGACTCGATTGAGTGGTACACCCTTGGCATGTGTGTCGTAGACTCAAAATGGGTCAAACCATATATTGGGTCAAATAGTTTTGATCTATATCGAGTTCTGAACTCACGTAGGAAGTTAGGTCTGGAATTATGGTAAATAATCAAATGGCCTAAATTTGACCCGAAGTTGCACGAAGTCAAAAGGATGCTAGGGGACAAATTTGGACAGGACATGATATACCAAATTGAAGGTCATCCTGTTTACTACAAAAATCATGAAGGACATTTCAAGAGATGGGCATGTCTTGTGCCCCAAAAATCAAAGACACGGATAAGTACATATATAATCATATTTAAATATACAATATAACATAATAATTAGAAATAATATATAAAAATAATTCCCAAAAATTAGGGTCCTTACATTCTACCCTCCTTAAAAGAATTTCGTCCTCGAAATTAAAATAAGGCTCTATAACAAAGAACTGTGCTAGGGTAACTATGAATAGTTTAAGGGATACGCTAGGTCACTACAGTGTCTCCTAATAAGTCAAGTAATAATCGAGTCTAAACAATTTGGATTTGTAACCTCTATATCGTAAAACTATAGATAGTTATCTCTAGTGGCTCTTCTTGGTACTGGCAGTCTTGCAAAGATCACATTGAAGACTTGTCCCTCTTAACCATACTATTATTGCAATTATATGAGTCTCCGTTTTACCTAACCAAGCTAAGTGGTACCTACTAATCCGCCTAATCCTCACTTTAACCTAACAAGGTATAATAGTAAATGGGTTAGGTTAGACTACGTCTACTTTATTCTTGTTGAAGGACAATCATTACACTAAAATTACCATCCTTTTCTCTATCGAGTGACTACCATAAGGACGTAACCTAGTACGATCATCTATTTATTTCTATATTTAGGACATCTACCCACCTTTGGTTAAACTACCTCATCAAACACATGACGCCCTATGGCATCTCTAATCCCCATTATCTATCAAGCAATCACAATACAATAAGCAGACTAACTTACACTATAACTTAAGAATTTCTGATAAATCCTATATAGCATAATTATTCGTCACTCCGAAATTGGAACGGACGAGAAGCAATGATACGAGAAAGCAAGGAAGAGTAGTCGAGAGCAAATACGAAGTTCAAGGGCGGTAGTAAAATTTCGAAAAGAATTGTCAAGGTAATTGTGGATTGAGATTCCTAAGGGTTTAGTCATGTCGCAGGCCCGTCCGGTACAGTAACGTAACCGAAACGGCTAACTCGACCTGCATGGGCCACCACAAAAATATGTAACGCTCCAGTCCCAAAATACGTAGGACTAGGATTCGTATACATGCCAGCTACGCATCGAGAGGACTCCAGCCCAGCTCGAATACGTATAAGTTGTCTGGTTTCCTAAAGAAATCTACAAATATCTCAATCCACTGAAGATAAACTCTTGTATAAACCAAGTAAACTAATGCTGGTCAGACATTAGCAAACCGGTTACTACAAGTAACAAGAAAAGATAATATACAATAAAGTGGACCAGACTCTAATGCAATTATCTTGAACAAGCTTCTAATAAAAGATAAAGCTTGTAAAACTAGGCTATACAGCAGCAATGTCAAAGTAATATAATATAGAACAAAATCTAATTACGAAAGAGAACGATAAAACATCAACTAAATATACCTACAGTCTTGGTGTAGTAATCATCCTCCATCAGTGTACCATACCTTTATCTAATACCTGGAGAGATCACCAGGTCCTCAGAGGACTAGCAAGATACATAATATACATGCCTATTATACAATAAATAACATGCGAGAAAATAGGAAATGGTACAAGGAACAATATGAGACTAAAGAATAAGTATAAATGGCATACCGTCAAGGATAGTGCTATCAAGCGTGACTAATAGTAAGTCGGGGGTAACCGCAGCCCGATGGGAGCTCACAGTCCTATAGTCAGTAGCCGATGGGGAATCTCTAACTATAGTAAGGCTCATTCGCACTCGACGAGAGCTCACGAACGAGGTGGTCAGGTATAGTCACGTTTAATAATAGGTCAGGGTCAAATCAAACGATCATGACCAGGTCAAGTCAATCAAGTACCAAAAATTATACTAAGTCAAGTCCAAGTCAAATAGGTCACGAGATCATGGCATGGACAGAACAACACTATCACTAGACATGAACATGATAAGAGAGTAGATCAAGTAATATAGAAAAGAGTAAAAATCTACGTGCACGTAAAACTAGAAAGTAACAAGAACACAGAATAGAAGAATTATGGAACTAAGTAAGAGATGAAAAATAGTAATATGGAAAAGCATGTAAGTACTGTAGAGTTTGGCAAGGTGTACTTGCCTGAGGGTTGCACGGGGAACCAACAATATATCGCCAATCAACAAGTCAGAATGTCCAGGTCTCACAACTGCCTCGAGAAGCTGTAATAGATATTACCAACGTTTCTAGATTAGTCGAATTAGCTAGGATTGCCGGTCCTTAAGTCCAATTCTGGACATAGGGGCAAAACGGTAATTTTGGGTCAAAATGGTGTCCGCCGTTGGACCCGCTTTGCACCGAAAAACGTGCCAAAGTCAATGGTCTCTAAAGTCCTCATAGTACATGTCTACAGATTTGTTTCGATAATACGAACCCAACGGTATGTCCAATTTTGGATTTCGATGAGCCGTGCACAAAATCGCCCGTTGAATCGGATCGTGGGGCCCACAAAACAGCGATTCGGTCAACTGTCTCAGAATCGGACCAAGCTTGGCATATAGAAACAGAAAAATGATACGGTCCTGCTGGCGTAAGTTTCGTCTCGATTTGACAAACGTGCACAAAGTAATTGGAGAATTTCGAAAAGGCCGATACGGTGAATTTCGACGGATACGCATCAAATTCGTCGCGCACACGCAACCAATTTGAATTTCGTCAAAGCCCACACGTCCACGAAGTCGATACACACCTTTCGATGCTTTAGGTTTACGACCACGTCGCCCAGATTGGCGGGACGCACGTTGGATCGGAAGAATTTCATAGTTTTGAAAACTGTTTTTAATGGGTTTTTTGTGATTTTGAAAACGGTTTTCTCAGCACATAATTAATGAAAATCAAAAATAGGTTAGGAATCCCTATATGTTGTCTTCAAGTTGGTTTAATTAGTTTTCTTAAACTGTCGTTGGTTCGACGATGATTCGCCTTCCAACAAGGGTATTTGGACTGACTTATGTCCTATTTTGGACAGGTTTTTCGATAAAGTTTTCATCAGTTTTTTGGACGGGGTGCTTGTTTATTACAAAACCTATCTACTGGGTTCGAAACTTTGTTATATTGGCTTTCCAAAACAATTTACAGATTGAAAAATGAACAATCATAGACGGAGATACGTACCTACGAAGTCGACTCCTCGGTGCACTGCTCCTGCGTACTGCTGCTACTATGCATGCGAAATACGGCGGTTGCGGTGGCTCTGGTGGGGCTGGGTGGTGCACCTGGTGTCGAAGAGGGTGCACGCGGAGGCAGGGGTCGTGAGGGAAGAGTTAGGGTTAGAGTTTCGATGAATTCATCCCCCTCTCTCTCGATCTTCCTCGATATATAAGTGCGGGTGGGCTCGGGTTCTATATATGGAGGATGCAGATTCGGTGAGTCACTGTTCCCGTAAGGGAACAATGTTTCTATTTCTTTTTCTTTCTTTTTTTCATTATTAACCTACATATATATCCATATATATTTAAATATCTATATATACACCTACAAAATCTCAAAAAATTCAATATTATCTATCCATATTTTTTAATCTATTTAAATATAGGTACCTATGTATATAAATTCGATTGGAAAATAAAAATCAACGAATAATGATATCTAATAATAATTATAATTATTTAATCACAAAAATTAACTTTAATAATAATAAAATAATAAAAATACCCAGTGGTTGTTTTAATGAACTTATACTACACCCGTATTCGGTCCAAAAATTATACAAATATTGGAACACAGTATTTAAATAATAATAATAATACTAATATTGTACAAATATTTAATAATTAGAAATATATTATCAAATTCTAAAATAATTTAAGAAATATTCGCACACACATAAAATATGCCTACATGGTCGTCTTTGGTCCACTACACGCCTACATGGTCTTGGAATTGAGTTGGGTCCAGTTCAGGCTGATTGGGTACAATCGGGTCATCTAAAAATCGATATATCTAATTAATAAATAACTAATTCATCGGCGGGGGTTAAGTCACAACTTTACCTGGTTTTCCTACTTGGGACACAGCTATGGCCGGGCCTTCTCTAGCATGGCCAATATATTAGTCAAAGCACACAACAACACTAATCGTACCAAAATTCCTAGTCGCTATGCATCTTAGAACTTAACCATGACTAAGGCCATATCTATATACAATATTAGGCTATTATAAATATAATCATATATATACAAAATTGTATATAAATTTATTTGACTGTATAACCTCCCAAAATAAATCCATAATAATTATACTGTCATGGCAACCTAACATGGCTTCCTACCAGGTAGGGTTGGCTAGGTTAGGGTCCAAATATATTTTCTAATTTAATCGAACTCTAAGAGTCAACCAATAAGTCTCTTGTGCCATTCGCAATTAAATAGCATATGGAGACTCGATTGAGTGGCATACACTTGGCATGTGTGTCGTAGACTCGAAATGGGTCAAAACCATATATTGGATCAAATGGTTTTGATCTATATCGAGTTCTGAACTCACGTAGGAAGTTAGGTCTGGAATTATGGTAAATAATCAAATGGCCTAAATTTGACCCGAAGTTACGCGAAGTCAAAAGGATGCTAGGGGACAAATTTGGATAGGACATGATATACCAAATTAAAGGTCATCCTGTCTACTACAAAAAACATGAAGGACGTTTCAAGATATGGGCATGTCTTGTTCCCCAAAAATCAAAGACACGGATAAGTACATATATAATCATATTTAAATATACAATATAACATAATAATTAGAAATAATATAAAATAATAAAAAAATAATTCCCAAAAATTAGGGTCCTTACAACACGTGAAATACAATGTGGACTCCCTCTAATGCAGGGGGCAAGTCCAGTCTGTATGACACATCACCAACTCTTCCGCTGATGACGAAAGGTCCGATGAAACACGGACTAAGCTTTCCACCTCCACCAAAGCGAATAGTACCACGCGTCGAAGATATCCTCAGGAACACCAGATCTCCAACCTAGTATAAACATGGTCTCAAGCTTAACTATAACAATCACATGATCAAGCACAAAAATCACAAAACAAACAAAACCTAATCCTAAGTCTAAGCTGTACCTTAAACTGCAAAGGTCTTCGGTGGCTATCGGCCCAATGTCGTTGTCTGTCCTGCGCCACGCGAAGTCGATCTCTGATGAGCTTCACCTTCTCGGCTGCGTCAACAACCATCTCAGGTCCCAATAAAGCTCGCTCTCCAACGTCGTCCCAAGACAAGGGTGTACGACATCTATGCCCGTACAGTACCTCGAATGGTGACATCTCAATGCTGGCCTGGAAACTGTTGTTGTATGCAAACTCTACTAAATACAAATAATCCTTCCAAGAGCTTCAAAAATCCAAGACACAAGTCCGTAGCATGTCCTCAAGTGTCTGAATAGTCCTCTCTGACTGTCCGTCCATTTGAGGGTGGTATGCAGTACTAAACTTGAGCTGAGTGCCCAAACTAGTCTACAGACTCCGCCAGAAATGGGAAGTAAAGCGACTATCCCAATCCGAGACAATGCTCACCGGAACTCCGTGTATCCTGACAATCTGCCGCCAACTCCAAATCATGGGTAGGGTAGTTCTTCTTATACGAACGTAATTGCTTAGATGCATAGGCAATCATCTTCCCATGCTACTGCAAGACACAACCTAAACCCTTCCCTGAGGCGTCACTGTAGATAGTGAACCTGTCTGATCCTGATGGCAATATCAAAATTGGAGCTGTCGTCAGTCGCTTCTTCAACTCATCGAAAGCAACCTGACATTCCTTTGACCAGATAAACTTTGCGTCCTTCCGGTTCAGCCTAGTCAATATCTCTACAATTCGGAAGAAATCCTGAACGAACCTCATGTAGTAGCATGCCAATCCCAGAAAGCTCCTGATCTCCGCAACTGAACTCGGTGCTATCCACGCCTCAACTACTCTGATCTTCTTCGGGTCTTCTGAGATCCTATCTTCGGTCACAACATGACCTAGAAAATCAACTTGGTCCAAAAAGAACTCACACTTCAACAGCTTGCCGTAAAGCTGCTCCTTCCTGAGAGTCTCCAGAACCACTCTCAAATGCTCCTCGTGCTCCTCTGGGGTCTTCGAATACACCAAGATGTTGTCGATAAACACCACCACAAACTTGTCCAAGTAATGGTATAACACCTTATTCATCAAGTTCATGAATACCGTCGGGGCGTTAGTTAACCCAAACGGCATCACCATGAACTCAAACTGGCCATACCGTGTCTTGAATGTTGTTGTCACTTCCCATTCCCAGAATACGTATTTTAATACATGTACTGCTTTAATATATTTATTTAAATATTTATCATGTATTGTTCTGTATTTAAATTCCTTTAATTTCACGCTAATTATTTTTCTGTATTTTACTTTCTACTTTTTACTTTGCTTTTGGGTTTGGCCTGAGTTGGTTTATTTTTCGGCCATCAGGTGGTTCAACAATTCCCCACCTACCCCCTCTTCATTTAAAGCCCCAAACCCTTTCTCTCTCTCTTCATTACTTCTCCTTCTCATTAACTCTTCTTCTTTATCCTCCATAACTCTCCCCCACCTACCCAGCCGCATAGGCAAGTGCCAACTTGCTTCATAATGGAACCCCAGTATTATTGTTCCATCATCTTCCTTACTTGATCTTAAGTCTCTTTAGTATTTAACATTTTCAATTTCCATGACTTATTTTGTGTAGATCTAAACTTGTTGTATATTTTTTGGATTATCGGGTTCTGATCTAACTAACCTTGTTATTTTTAAGTTTTGATGGTTCCATGTTGTAAAGAATTTCGTTCTACCCCATTTCGACCTATGGAAGTCCAGATTTAGACTTGGAATGATAGATTTAGAGAGCTTGGAAGCAATGGCTTGCTTGGTTCTGTTCTCGAAAATTGGAGAAGAAGAACAGTGCTTGGCCGCATGAGTTTTCATGCGACAAGTCTCCTGGCCGCATGAGCAATCTTGGCCGCATGAGCAATCCTGGCCGCATGAGCAAACCTGGCCGCATGAGCAATCCTGGCCGCATGAGCAATCCTGGCTGCATGAGCAAATCTGGCCGCATGAGCAATCCTGGCCGCATGAGCAATCCTGGCCGTATGAGCAAACCTGGCCGCATGAGCAATCTTGGTCGCATGGCACTTCCTGGACGCATGGCACTTTTCTAGCCGCATGGCTTTAGCAGCCGCAGCCGCATATACTTCTACTTGCCGCTAGCCGCATAAGATTGTTCTCCTTGCCGTAGCTCAGCTGCATAGACTTAATCATCTAGAGCCGTATAGACTTAATCATCTTGAGCCGCATGAGAGTTACTTTTCTAGCCGCATAAGGCTTGACCTTTCCAGCCGCATGGCTGAGCTTGAATCCCAGCCGCAGAAGGCTCGTGACTTCTTGGCCGTATGGCATTGAGCCGCATGAGACCCGATTCTTGACCGCATGTCATTGAGCCGCATGATACCCTATTTGCTCGATCACATAAACTCTAGCCCATAATGCCTTTGGCTGATTTTGTCCCGAGTTGACATTAATTAATATTAATTGTTATCTTGGCATTAATTAACATTGATTGTTATCTTGATTTATAATTGATCATGCGTTCCTAGTTGGAACTAAGAGACTGGTTAGTCATCTTATTGAATTGAATGAATGAGACACGTTCATATTAATTATGAACTATTGCAATCGATTGGCCAATCCCGAATATTAGCATACATGCACGTACAGGCTTCAATTTATTTACTTTAAAAAAAGCAGCATTTTTACTTTATGGTCAGTGCATGATTATTTCGTGGTTAGTTTTGATTGTTGCATTACGCTATGTAAGACCTACAACATAACCGCACGGGTATCGTTGTGGAGTTGGGCATATCGTACTTTGTACGGAAGTACTCATTCTGAATGACCATGATCCACGGCATGGGATTTCACTTAACATAGAGGCTACTAAGTTAAATAAAATAATGATTGCATGGAGAGAATGGATTTCCGAGTTCTTACATGGCAGCCCTCTTTGGGACTATTAGTGCCCGACAGGCCGGCTGGTTCCCACAGATACTACAAATCTGCCACACGGGCAGGGAGCGGTATTTGCTTATATTATTTATTGTATATTGATGACGGGCGTCCCGCTGGGACTCATCTAATTCATGATTGGCACAATTGATTGACTGGGTAGACTAGCCTTGCTTGCATATAGTAAGAACTGAGGAATCCTTATTGCATATTTTCAGGGTGACTTGGAACTCACAGTAGCAAGCCTAGTAGTTGAATGGCCGTTTAAATTGATTTGTTTATGTACTGTACCTACTCTGTTAACTACCGAGATGATCAGAATATCAGGACATGACGGGTCAACTTCTGTCCTTGTTTGGTTGGGAAGTTGGTTCGAAGTGTCGTGGTATTATGAGAATCCCAGTAGCAAGCAGAGATCTATTTATCATATTTTTTATTACTGGTTCTAATTTCTCATATCGTGCTTCCTTGCGGTACTTGCTATTAGAGGTCTAACCTCTCTGGTTTTGCATGGCCAGATTTAGAGCCGGTCCTCGAGGACTCAGCTTACTTCCGCCTCCAAGATGGTCAATACTAGAGGGTTGATCGCAGGAGGACTCGAGTGGGTTCCTTACTTCCCCGCTCGTTTTGTTACTTACTTTATATACTTTGCCGTTTGGCACCGACATGTTAGTCGGATTATCTTGTACTTACTTTTACATAATTGTAACTAAGTCAGGCTGCAGCTGATAACAATTGTGTATACTTTGCTACATCATCGGGCTATATTTTGTAAAGCCAGATATCAAGAACATTTTGACTGAGCGTTTAGGACGCCTTACTGCTTTATCTTACATGTTCTCTATTACTGTTTTCTTATTTTAATGATTGAGACAATAGATGTTGAGTGACCCTAGTAAGACTCAAATGTAGTATGCACCCCCTCGTCTTTTAGACAGCATTGATCGTATTATATGGTATTTATCTACCCGTAATACGTAGCTGGCTGAGTCATTCCCCCGCTCTCCAGTATTCTGGTTCTGGGGCGTGACAAGGTTTTAGTGGTGGCCCATGCAGGTCTATTTCAGACTTGTGGGGTATTTTAATTTATAGGATGTCTCAATCACACATGTTCCCCCTTGATCTCATGATTCGTTGATTCTCGACCCTAGCTTGACCTTCTGGTATCCTTGGACTTCATTGATCTTCCTTGTCCGATCGTTTGATTGTTCTCTTGTCCCTTTTCTTAGGGGCACCTCGTCCGCATCTGTCAGAATTGGACAGCAGCAACAAGGGCAACATGGACAACCTGACCATATTGGTCAGCAACAAGGGCCAGTGCTACCTCAAGAGACTATCCAAGAAGAAGTGATAATAGAACCAGCAGCTGGACCGCAGTATCCGGAGGTTCCGACACCGCCAATAGTTCCACCTACCACTGTGGAAGTGCACACACCAGCCCTTCTGGAGATCATGAGAGGGATGATGGCTACTCAGCAACATCAGATGTTAGCCCACCAGCGCATGCACGCTCAGTTGCAAGAGCAGAATGTGCTACTCAACCAAGGATTGCAGACAGCTTTGGAAAGAGGGGCGAGGACGGATTCAGGAGCATCAACCAGATTTTGCAAGTACAACCCCCGCCGTTTCGAGGGCACGGAAGATGCCATCTCAGCAGATGCATGGCTTAAGGATATTGAGGCTATTCTGACGGCGGCTAAGGTGCCGGCGGAAGAACGTGTGGATCAAGTGAAGTTGTTACTTCAGGATCTCGCACGTGATTGGTGGGAATCAGAGGAAGTAGGCATCAGACGTCCTGTTGCTTGGGACGATTTTACTGCAAGATTCAAGATGAAGTACTATGGGGTTGTGGCGTAGTTTGAGCTACAACAGAAGTTTATCAGCCTCAAACAGGCTGGCAAGACAGTAGATGCTTATGCAGTGAAGTTCTACAGATTGAGTAGGTTCGTCCCGGAGATGGTAGCAACAGAGAGCTAGAGGGCTATGAGATTTCAGTAAGGGTTTCATCTTGAGATCTCGCAATTGATAGAGGGACAAAATTACCAGACTTTTGATAAAGTGTTGACGGCAACCCGAAGGCATGAGATCACCATTCAGAGGATCACGACAAGGAATGGAGGTCAGAAAAGATCCCACAGTCAGATTGAAGGAGGAGGGGAAGTAGCGCCCCGAACAACAGCACCGTCCCTTGGCATTCGCATTCACGATATGGCAATACGAGGGCCAGTACCACCACCAAGGCAGCAGCAACAGCATCAGTAGAAGAACCAGCAACCCCCAGCGGGCTGCACTTATTGTGGAAAGGCAGGACACACTAGAGATGTGTGTCGGACATTGAACGGGCAGTGTTTGATATGTGGAAGTCCAGATCATCGGGTTACCACCTGTCCTATGAATTCGAGGTCAGGAGGACCAGTACAATAATTTCCTGCTCTGCCAGCACCAGGGGCAGGCCAGTATCGAGGACCAGCGGTAGCAGTAAGACCGTTGGCACAGCGCCCGTTCATGACACAGGCTCAGATATTTCGGCAGCAGGGACCGCCGATGCAGCAACAGTACAGACCACCCCAGCATCACCAAGACAGGGGCCAGCAGCAACACCAGGCTAGGCCGCAATATGGGAACCAACAAGGAGGTCGAGGGCAGGCATTCACTTTGTCCTTGGAAGAGGCACTGGCAACGAGAGATGTTGTGGCAGGTAACATTCTCGTCGTCTCATATCCCACAGTAGTATTGTTTGATTCGGGAGCATCACACTCATTTATATCTGCACAATTTACGACACGGCTAGGAATAGAGTTCGAGGCATTGCCAGGGAGGTTGAATATACTCACTGGTAATAGGCTCGTAGGAGTTAGTAGGATTATTCTAGCGTGTAGCATTGTAGTTTGCGGGCATTCCTTATCCGCCCGGTTGATAAAATTTCCTGTTGGAAATTTTGACGTTATCTTAGGCATGGACTGGCTGAAAGACAGTCATGCGACAATAGATTGTCGTAGAGGGAGTGTATCTTTTGATATTCCAGGCATGAAGTGGTTCACCTTAGTCAGATCAGTGGCAACGCAACAAGAGCAAGGAGTAGTAACGGCAATAGAAGAAGTTCAAGTTTCGAAGGTAGTTGAAGAGTTTCTAGATGTATTTCCCGAAGAACTTCCTGGTCTACTACCAATTAGAGATATTGAGTTCAGTATAGAATTGGCACCTAGAACTAAACCGATATCAAATCGAGTTTACAGAATGGCGGATTCAGAGCAGGCCAAGGTATATCAGCACATAGAGGAACTGAAGGAGAAGAAGTTCATCCAAGCTAGCATATCACCATGGGCAGCACCAGTGGTACTTGTGGGGAAGAAGGATGGGTCATCTAGATTGTGCATTGACTACAGGAATCTCAACGCGACAACAGTAAAGAACAAGTACCCACTACCAAGGATCGACGACATGTTTGATCAGTTGAGCAGAGCTAGAGTTTTCTCCAAGATAGATCTTCGTTCAGGATATCATCAAGTGAGGGTTCGAAAGGAGGATATTCCCAAGACAGCATTCAGGTCGAAGTATGGGCATTATGAATTCTTGGTAATGCCGTTTGGTTTGACCAATGCTCCAGCAATATTTATGGATTTGATGAACCGTATCTTTATGCCATACTTAGATCAATTTGTCATTGTGTTTCTTGATGACATTCTCGTATACTCTGCTAGTGAAGAGGAGCATAAAGACCACCTCCGGAAAGTGTTGCAGGTTCTGAGAGAGAACCAGTTGTATGCCAAGCTCAGCAAGTGTGAGTTCTGGACGGATCACATTTTATTTTTGGGTCACATCATATCAGGAGCTGGAGTAGCAGTGGATCCTAAGAAGGTAGAAGCAGTAGAAAGTTGGCCAGTACCCAAGACCGTAGCTGATGTACGGAGTTTCTTGGGATTGGCAGGATATTATAGAAGGTTCGTATCAGAATTTGTAAGACTTTCAGCACCCATGACCCGTTTGACACGGAAGGACGTGCCATTCGTCTGGTCGACAGAATACCAGACATCATTTGAGACTTTGAAGCAGAAGTTGATATCAGCGCCTATTCTTACCTTGCCAGTTGGACCCGGAGGTTTTACAGTATATTATGACATGTCAGGAAAAGGACTTGGGTGCGTCCTCATGCAACATGGAAAGGTAATAGTGTATGCATTTAGGCAGCTTCGGGACCACGAGAAGAATTATCCAACTCATGATTTGGAGTTGACGGCAGTAGTATTTGCTTTGAATCTATGGAGGCATTACTTGTACGGTGATCGAGTGGACATGTACACAGACCACAAAAGTCTGAAGTACATCTTTACTCAGAAGGAACTGAACATGAGGCAGAGAAGATGGTTGGAGTTTATCAAGGATTATGACGTGGAGCTTCAGTATCATCCAGGCAAGGCTAACGTGGTAGCAGATGCTCTTAGCAGGAGAGACGGCGCATTTATGTTGACAACACAGAAGCATATCTTAGAAGACCTTCAGGAGGTGGGCATCGAAGTTATACTTCCTAGTGATGTAGGAATTCTAGCAAGTCTACAAGTTCAATCCGACTTGGTAGACATGATCAAGACAGCTCAGGCACAGGACCCAAGGATTCAGAAGCTCAGGGCAGAATGTGAGTCAGGGCTCAGAAAGGAGATAAAGATTCATGAAGATGGTACACTTAGGTTTGGATCACGTCTATGTGTACCTAGTGGAGATATCAGACAGGAGGTTATGACAGAAGCTCACAGTTCTCAGTATTCTATACACCCTGGTGGGACTAAGATGTACTAAGATATCAAACAGCACTTCTGGTAGAACGGAATGAAGAGAGAGATAGCTAGATTCGTTTCACGTTGCTTGATATGCCAACAAGTGAAGGCAGAACAGCAGAGGCCAGCTGGATTATTGTAACCACTTCCTATTCCAGAATGAAAGTGGGAACACATCACAATAGACTTTATGACCGGTTTACCGAGATCGCCAAGTGGTAAAGATGCTATTTGGGTGATAGTAGATCGACTTACAAAGGTGACACACTTTCTTCCTTTCAGAGTAGGGCAATCTACAGAAAAGTTGGCAGAACTGTATATGCAACAGATAGTCAGGCAGTATGGAGTCCCTGTCAGTATTGTGTCAGACAGAGATACCCATTTTACAATACATTTCTGGATGAGCTTACATCATAGTCTGGGTACCAAGTTAAGATTTAGCATGGCTTACCATCCACAGACGAACGGGCAATCAGAAAGAACAATTCAGACTTTAGAAGATATGTTGCGAGCTTGCACTCTGGATTTTGAAGGATCTTGGAAGAGTCATCTGCACTTAGTCGAGTTCTCATACAACAACAGTTATCAAGCCAGTATCCAGATGGCGCCATTTGAAGCACTATATGGTAAGAAGTGTAGGTCGCCACTAGCATGGGATGCTATCGGAAAGAAAAAGATGCTAGGCCCAGAAATGATTGTTCAGACAGTTGAAGTGGTTAAGGGAATTAGAGAGCGACTTCGAGTTGCACAGGATCGACATCGTCATTGGACGGACCAGCATCGTAGGCCGCTAGAGTTTTCTGTTGGGGACCACGTGTTCTTGCGGATCTCACCTATCCTTGAGGTCATTAGATTTGGCGTTCGCGGGAAGTTGAGTCCGCGATACGTGGGCCTATTTGCTATCCTTGATAGGATAGAGGATGTTGCTTATCGTTTATCCCTTCCACCTTCGTTACGGGAGGTACATGACGTGTTTCATGTATCTCAGTTGCGAAGGTATGTATCGGACCCAAGCCATATCCTTGATCATTCGGAGCTGGTTGTTGGTACCAACCTGTCTTACGAAGAACAGCATGTGTCCATCTTGGACCGAAGGGAGAAGATACTCAAGAACCGAACAATTAACCTTGTCCGGGTTGCTTGGGGTCATCACTCTTTAGGGAAGTCAACGTGGGAACGTGAGGATGATATTCGATCACGGTATCCGCACCTGTTTGACTCACAAGGTATATTTTTTTCTGTATACCTTGATTATCTTAACTCCTCATGCTTGTCACCTTATGGATAGAACTGCTTGATGTTGTAGATTGTTAAATATAGATATGTTACTTGCTATTGACATTGTAAAATGATTACTTGCTCAAATTGCTTGTACTTAGATTAGTTTAGCTCTGATGTTTCTATCCTATTTGGATTTGAAATTTCGAGGACGGCATTTTTCTAAGGAGGGTAAAGATGTCACTTCCCGTTCCCAGAATACGTATTTTAATACATGTACTGCTTTAATATATGTATTTAAATATTTATCATGTATTGTTCTGTATTTAAATTCCTTTAATTTTACGCTAATTATTTTTTTGCATTTTACTTTCTGCTTTTTACTTTGCTTTTGGATTCGGCCTGAGTTGGTTTATTTTTTGGCCATCGGGTGGTTCAATAATTCCCCACCTACCCTCTCTTTATTTAAAGCCCCAAACCCTTTCTCTCTCTTTATTACTTCTCCTTCTCATTAATACTTCTTCTTCATCCTCCATAACTCTCCCCCACCTACCCAGCCGCATAGGCAAGTGCCAACTTGCTTCATGATGGAACCCCAGTATTATTGTTCCATCATCTTTCTTACTTGATCTTAAGTCTCTTTAGTATTTAGCATTTTCAATTTCCAGGGCTCATTTTGTGTAGATCTAAACTTGTTGTATATTTTTTGGATTATCGGGTTCTGATCTAACTAACCTTGTTATTTTCAAGTTTTGATGGTTCCATGTTGTAGAGAATTTCGTTCTATCCCATTTTGACCTATGGAAGTCCAGATTTGGACTTAGAATGATAGATTTAGAGAGCTTAGAAGCAATGGCTTGCTTGGTTATGTTCTCGAAAATTGGAGAAGAAGAACAGTGCTTGGCCGCATGAGTTTTTATGCGGCAAGTCTCATGGCCGCATGAGCAATCCTGGCCGTATGAGCAATCCTAACCGCATGAGCAAACCTGGCCGTATGAGCAATCCTGGCCGTATGAGCAATCCTGGCCGCATGAGCAAACCTGGCCGTATGAGCAATCTTGGCCGCATGGTACTTCCTGGCCATATGGCACTTTTCTAGCCGCATGGCTTTGGCAACTGCAACTGCAACTGCATATACTTCTACTTGCCGCTAGCCGCATAAGATTGTTCTCCTTGCCGCAGCTCAACCGCATAGACTTAATCATCTAGAGCCGCATAGACTTAATCATCTTGAGCCGCATGAGAGTTACTTTTCTAGCCGCATAAGGCTTGACCTTTCTAGCCGCATGGCTGAGCTTGAACCCCAGCCGCATAAGGCTCGTGACTTCTTGGCCGCATGGCATTGAGCCGCATGAGACCCGATTCTTGACCGCATGATACCCTATTTGCTCGGTAACATAAACTCTAGCCCATAATGCCTTTGGCTGATTTTGTCCCGAGTTGACATTAATTAACATTGATTGTTATCTTGCCATTAATTAACATTAATTGTTATCTTGTTTTATAATTGATCATGTGTTCCTAGTTGGAACTAAGAGACTGGCTAGTCGTCTTATTGAATTGAATGAATGAGACACGTTCATATTAATTATGAACTATTGCAATCGATTGGCCGATCCCGAATATTGGCATATATGCACGTGCAGGCTTCAATTTATTTACTTTATAAAAGCAGCATGTGTACTTTATGGTCAAGGCATGATTATTCTGTGGTCAGTTTTGATTGTTGTATTACGCTATGTAAGACCTACAACATAACCGTACGGATATCGTTGTGGAGTTGGGCATATCGTACTTTGTATGGAAGTACTCATTCTGAATGACCATGATCTACGGCATGGGATTTCACTTAACATAGAGGCTACTAAGTTAAATAAAATAATGATTGTATGGAGAGAATGGATTCCCAAGTTCTTACATGGCAGCCCTCTTTGGGACTATTAGTGCCCGACAGGCCGGCTGGTTCCCACAGATACTACAAATCTGCCACACGGGCAGGAAGCGGTATCTGCTTATATTATTTATTGTATATTGATAACGGGCGTCCCACTGGGACTCGTCTAATTCATGATTGGCGCAATTGATTGACTGGGTAGACTAGCCTTGCTTGCACATAGTAAGAACTGAGAAATTCTTATTGCATATTTCTAGGGTAACTTGGAACTCACAGTAGCAAGTCGTAGTAGTTGAATGGCCGTTTAAATTGATTTGTTTGTGTACTGTACCTACTCTGTTAACTACCGAGATGATCAGAATATCAGGACATGACGGGTCAACTTCTGTCCTTGTTTGGTTGGGAAGTTGGTTCGAAGTGTCGTGATGTTATGAAAATTCCAATAGCAAGCAGAGATCTATTTATCATATTTTCTTATTACTGGTTCTAATTCCTCATATCGTGCTTCCTTGCGGTACTTGCTATTAGAGGTCTAACCTCTCTGGTTTGTATGGCCAGATTTAGAGTCGGTCCCCGAGGACTTAGCTTACTTCCGCCTCCAAGATGGTCAATACTAGAGGGATGATCGCAGGAGGAATCGAGTGGGTTCCTTACTTCCCCGCTCATTTTGTTACTTACTTTATACTTTGCCGTTTGGCACCGACATGTTAGTCGGATTATCTTGTACTTACTTTTACATAATTGTAACTAAGTCAGGCTGCAGCTGATAATAATTGTGTATACTTTGCTACATCATCGGGCTATGTTTTGTAAAGCCAGATATCAAAAACGTTTTGACTGAGCGTTTGGGACGCCTTACTGCTTTATCTTATATGTTCTCTATTACTGTTTTCTTGTTTGAATGATTGAGACAATAGATATTGAGTGACCCTAGTAAGACTCTCATGTAGTATGCACCCCCTCGTCTTTAAGACAGCATTGATCGTATTATACGGTATTTATCTACCCGTAATACGTAGCTGGTTGAGTCATTCCTCCGCTCTCCAGTATTTTGGTTCTGGGGCATGACAGCTGTCTTCGAAATGTCCTCCTTCTACACCTTTACTTGATGGTAACCTGACCTCTGATCAATTTTGGAGAATACCTTTGCTTCGTTCAACTGATCGAATAGATCATCGATCCTCGACAGCGGGTACTTGTTCTTGATCGTGAGGCTGTTGAGAGCCTTGTAGTCGATACACATCCGTACCGACCCATCCTTCTTCGGCACAAAGAGTACTGGTGCACCCCATGGTGAAGAACTCGATCAGATAAAGCCTTTGTCCTGCAACTCATCTACTTGCTTCTTCAACTCTACTAGCTCGTTGTTGTTCACTCTATAGACGTGCTGAGACATCGGCTCTACGTCGGGCACTAAATCTATATAGAACTCCACATCTCTGTCCGGAGGTAACCCTGGTAACTCCTCCGAGAATACATCCATGAACACAACTATCATTGGATGTGACACGCTCTGCTTTTCTACTGAAGCTCCGCAGAAGACTCCGCTGCTCTAGTTCATCTTTCGTCTGGTGAACTCGAACTCTGGCTCTCTTGGCACTCTGAAGAGAACTCTACCACCTGGACAATCTATACTGGCATGGTGCCTGTTCAACCAATCCATACCGAGTACAATATCGTAGTTCGGTAATGGCATTACGAGCAAACTCACATCCAGTTCTCGGCCTCCCAAAACTACTCTCCGATCCTTGCAAACATCATGGACGAGGATGATACCACCCCCAGTCGTGATCTTACAAGTCCTAGGCAATGGTTCAGAAGAAAGCTGGTGTCTCACAGCAAAAAATACAGACACAAAACTATGGGAAGCCCCCGAATCAAACAAAGCAAATGCAGGAAAGAAGTCAAGAAGAACAGAACCTGCTATCAGATCTCCTACTGCCTCTGCATCCTCGGCTGACATGGCGAAGGCTCACCCTGCTGAACTCCTCTGGTCTGCTGCTGGTGTTGGATAAACTTCTGCTGCTGAGTCTGCAATGGTCCCTTCTGTTGTCCTGCCGGAGCCTTGGCTCCTGCTCCCTGAGCTGTACGTTCCGAAGACATGGGATAGTCCCTCAATTGGTGCTCCGCTGAACCATAAAGGAGGCACTTGCCTAACCTCTTCCTACACTTGTTCCACACATGTCCAAGCTTCTTACAGAAAGTGCAACTGATGACTTGCTGCTGTCTAGGCGCCTGCTGTATCTGCTTCTGCTGAAAAGGCG
>JANAVB010019799.1:15186688-15199454 GCA_029216955.1 Iris pallida
TTGGACATAGACACAGCACGAGTTTTCCCTCAGTACGACACAAATCCATAAGCAATGTATAGATCTACATTTCTATTCAAAAAGATTTGGAAAATAACAATAAAAATTCATTTTGGGTATTTCATCAAACACGCACGTAAAAATACTGATACGTGTCCGATACGGACACCAAACCAATATCAATTCCTACAAAACTCATCCTACATCTAGGGGACACCTAGATGGATGCATCTACGGGAAGAATTCATGAATTTGAAGGATTTTGGAGAGATTACCTATTGAGGGTGAATTCCCTATAAAAGCTCCAAAAGTGAAGATCCTTCTTGTGACTCCAAAACTCCGATGCTCTCCAAATCTGAGTTTTCTCACCATCAACAATCAATAAACATAGATCAAAACCCAATGCAAGAGACTAGGGTTAGAAAAGAAGAGAAAAGAAAAAATAGAAAAGATACATACCTAGGGTTTTGCCAGGATGAGAAGGAAGGAAAAAAGAGATGCAAGTCTCCCTAAGAGATATTAAATAGGCTGTGGGAACCTACTTGGCAGGATAGGATGAGATTAGGCTAGGGTTTCGTAATCCATGGGCTTGGACTTCTTTCTATTAAAATGAATCATTAAATCAATGGTTTCTAATCAAGCCTCTAATCAAACTTGCTAATTAGCTTCTAACCTGAGACTAACTAGAATAGGATTTACTAACACTAACTAATCATGCTAACTAAGTCACTAAGTCATGGTGAGACACTAGGCTAGGTTGCACCAAGGCTATACTATCAAAAGGCCAAAAATCACAACACTAATAATATAATATATTAAAATAATCAAAAGAAATTTACAATTACCAAAATATCCTTAACTAGAAAAATGGATGTGACAGATCGACAACAAATAACAATAAGTACTAATCAAACTAGCAAGCAAAAATCACATCACAGTAGTAACGAAGTACAATGACTTACACCGTTTAAATAATTGAACAATTGAAAATTGATGATTATCATATATTCTCCGTATGCACTATCATAATGCAGGATGAATATATAGCTTATTTGTTAAAATTCATACGATTAACTCAAAAATATGAATTATAGTGTTATGATGTATAGCAGAAATCACATTGATAAAATAATTTATATGGTGCAACCAGAAAACTTTGTTACGAAAGACCCAAAGAATATGGTTTGTAAACTGACAAAATTTATGGACTCAAGCAGGCTTCTCGTCAAAGGTACTTCAAATTTTACCAAGTGATTATCTCGTTTGGTTTTGAGATAAACACTGTTGAAGATTGTGTGTATCACAAGTTCAGTGGGAGTAGGAATATTTTTCTGATTTTGTATATCGATTAAAGTATTTAATACAAACCATGTGACACATGTCGCTAAAGGAGACAAATTCAATCTCAATCAAGTGCCCCAAGACTAGCCTTAAAACTAAAATGTAATAGATTCTCTATTCATCAGTTGTAGGGAGTCTAATATATGCTCAAGTATGTACGCGTCCAGATATTGCGTACATAGTTGAAATATTAGACAGATATTTAAGAAAATATGGGATGGATCATTGGGTAGCAGCCAAACTACTTAAGTTATTAATAGAGAACAAGAAATTATATGCTCTTTGTAGAAGATCGGATAATTGTGGAGAGATCATAAGGTATTTCGACTTCGAATTTGTTGGATGCCAATACAGCAGGAGATCCACATCAAGTTATGTTTATCTGTTGACTGGTGGAGATATTTTGGATGAGTGTCAAACAGAAACTCATAACTTCTTCCACCATGGCAGCAAGGTTTATAGCATGTTGTGAGACATTTATTTAGGGAATATAGTTGCAAAATTTTATCACAAGGCTGCGCCTACATGAGGGTGTTGAAAAACCACTCAAATTATGGTGTACTAATAAATCAGCAGTACAGTATTCCAATAACAACAAGAACTTGTATAAGTCAAAATATATTGACATAAAGTTTTTAGTTGTGAAGGAAGGAATTCAGAATAGTTAAAGAGTCCATATAGCACATTAGGATAAACTCCATGTTAGCGGATCTGCTCATAAAAGTATTATCACCCAAGGTCTTTCATAAGCATACTGCTCATATGTGTGTTATCTTAATTAAGAATATGGCAATATTGTGGAAGTTTGTATTTTATGTATTTCACTACTAAAATATGCTATATTAGCGACGTTATTTAGCGACGTAATAAATAACGTCGCTAAATATGTAATATAGCGACTCCTTTCTACAGACATCGCAATACGTCGCTGAATAGCGACGTTCAACGACAATAGGTAAATTACGTCGCTTTACAGCGACGTTCAGCGACATATTATTAAAATATGTCGCCATATATTAAAATGTTTGTGACGTTTAGCGACGTCGACTCTTGACGTCGTTAACTTTTTTACTTAGGGCACGTTGTTTCCTTTTTTCCCCCTCACTCGAAAAACTCGAAAATTTCAGAACGAGCTCTCCCTCCCCCCCCCCGGCGACCCCTTCCCCCTCCGGCGACCCCTACCCCCCTCCTCCTCCTCCTCCTCCTCGAGCTCCTCCTCCTCTTCCTCAGGTAAACCCTAACCTAACTCCTCTCCCTTCTCCTCCTCCTCTCCTCCTCCTCCTCTCCCACGGACACACACACACGGACACACACACACACACACACACAGACACACACACACACACACATACACACACACACACACACACACACACACACACACGGACACACGGACACACACACACACGGACACACACGGACACACACACACGGGCCGAACCCAATCGGATAAACCCGTTAATGGGTTGGGTTAGGGTTGAAGATACTCGAGTTCGGGCTCGGATTTGGGTTAAAATATTTGAACCCTTGTAGGTGCTAGTGCATGAGTGAGGGAGTGAGTGTCAGCCAAGAGTGTGTGTATCAGTGCTCCACACACATGGGTATCAGTGTGTGCATGCCTATTGCATGTCTAAAGTATCAGAAGGGAAATTCTACTGCTAGTGTAGGAGCAAGATATGTATCCTGTATGTGTTTCTTGTGTGTCGGGTGTCATGTGTGGATAGTATAGTGTATATGAGTAGTGAGAGGGGGATGGAAGGGTGTGTGACTGAAACAGTAGGAATTTTTGGGTCCATATATAAACAGATGTATGAAAGGAAGATCTAGGATATCTGCTAGATTAGTGCATAGCAGTACATGTTATAGAGAGGGAAATAGTAGCATTTGCAGCGGCTGCACTAGCAAGGATGCAGCATTATCAGTAGTATGGGAGTGCTAGAAAAGTGTGCAGGAGTATATTATGAATTTGTGATATACAAATATTCAGAAATCCTGTGCAAATTGCTTTCATTAGAAGTTATGTGTCTATGGTTAAGGAGGGTACCTGAGTGTGTACATGTTTGTGTCTAGGACTGCAATAGTGTCCAGTAGAAGTATGGCTTGAACTTGCATAGCCAAGGCTGGCTTTAGAGCCTGTACACAGGTTTTGGGGCAGTAGAGTGATGCCCACTCGAGTGCAGGCATGAAGGGGACTTAGTTTCACTGCAGGAGGCTCGGGGAGTTCCTGCAGAGAGCAGGTTGGAAGGAAAGTGCTGGGACTACACTTGGCAGCAGTAGGTTGCCTGCACTTAAGCAAGGATTGGGAGGGTAGCCCAATACAGAGATGTAAATATAGAGTAGGTGTCATATATTAGTTAAATAGATAGACTATTAGTCTTCAGTTGTATAGTTGTATGTATCAGTTTCAGTCCCCCTTACATCCAGTTCAGACCCATTGGAGTATGGTATCAGTTTAGGATAATTAGTTCAATCTATTATTCCTATCTTTTTCAGTATAATGCCTTTGAGTTTCAGTCCCATTTGTTAATGGTCAGTCCTAAATGTTCACTTTATTACATTATTGATTCAATCCCATTCCCTTTAAAGTTCAGTCCATTACTTGTTATATTAGTATCAGCCATATGAAGTACGAAAAGGTTTATAGTATCAGTCTTTTGATAGGATATATCAGTCCTTTGATGAAGTGGATCAGCCCCTATGTGAGTGTTAGGAAGAATTGATATCAGTTGGTATCAGTTGATAGGTAAAGGGGGGGAGGAATTTTAGAATCAAGTATCAGTCAACCTTTCCTATCTTGATATCAAATATCTGATATGAAGAGGATATGATATCAAGTCGAGTAGAGGAATTGGCTTGGGGCATAGGCTAATAGGTCATGTACACTACTCATGTGCACTGGTATGCACTGATGTGCAAGTGATGAAGGGGAGGAAAGGGTCAAGTGTAAGGCAGGCTAGGGGAACTACCCTGTAGACAGTGAGCTCAAGTAGGCAGAGCCATGCCCCGCCCGAGTTGCACCCCTACACACGGTTACCATGTCTCTCTAATGTAATATACAGTAGGAAGTTCGGACACTGCAAATATCGGTGTTTCTTTCATGTCTATGTCTAGTGAAGGATAATTTCCTAGACTTAGTCAACTTTACCCAGTTTGACTAGTTTGTCTAAGATATTGACTTAGTCAACTCAACTTCACCCAGTTTGACTAGTTACTGTGCTGAACATGTGTGTCCATCTTTGCAAAATTATTTCCAAATGGATATGAATTACTACTTGCGAAATTGTTCATGGATGTACAATCGTCGTCCTGATGATATGTGTGGTGTGCGGGATGAATATATAGCGGGAGTAGAGCAGTTCCTGCAGTTTGCTAAGACGTTCCCTCAGTACATGGACGACACCAAAATTATGTGTCCGTGTGTGAAATATCATAACGTAAAATATTATCCAGAAGTGGAAGTGACATATCATTTGTACTCAAGGGGTTTCACACCTAATTACTATCAGTGGACCGCACACGAAGAACTTGTGTCTTTAGCATCAGAGTCGGAGCCTTATGTTGAGCCGTATATGCATGCGGGACCTAATTTTGTTTCAGATAATCATACATACGACGACGGGTGCGTGAACATGGTTTTCGATGCTGCGGGGCCTAGTTTCGTTCATGATGCAGCTGAGGAGGCATCGAATGTCGATGCTGCAAAGTTTATGGAGTTGCTGGAGAATGCAAGGACTCCATTGTATCCTGGTTGTGAGGATCATTCACCGTTGGAGGTGGTTACAAGACTGTTGAGCATTAAGTCAGATTTTAATGTGTCGCAAGAATGCTACAATCGAGTATTGGAGTTGATTATAGAGATCTTGTCGGCGGGTGCTAAGTTACCTAAAGACTTCTATCGGTCTAAGAGGATGCTGAGATCGCTCTGGATGGGATACGAGAAAATTGATTCTTGTCGCAATGGGTGCATGCTGTACTACAAAGATGACAAGGACGCAGATGTGTACAGATTTTGTGGTGCTGATCGCTATAAGACAACTAGTATAGGAGCTGTATACAGGAGCTGTATACCGGTGTAAGAAGACCGACCGATTTGATGCGGTCGAGCGCAGTATACAGGAGCTGATGAGTATGCAACAGGCTACTGCTGCCAGCTTGCACACGTTCACCGAGTCTACGCAGCGCACAGAGCGTAGACAGGTCGAGCTGGAGGGATCGCAGAGGACCATGTTTGTCTCACTCACTCAGGTACAAACTTCGATTGAGGAGAGTACTCAGAGGATGGTGAGTACCCTTGCTGTGCATGGTGAGCGACTGCGAGAGCTGGAGCAGATACGTCCTTCCGGTCCATCGACGGTGTCGACTCCAGATATTGCACTGCCTCCTACTGCCCTTACGGTACAGCTCACACAGGAGCAACATGAGTACATGCTATCCCAGATGCGCGGCAGGGGTCCTCAGTGATCCAGTAGATTTTTTTATCATCTTTGTATGTATTGGCCCTATGGACCCATTGACCGTTCTGTACACTGATTTTCATTCTTATCTGCCCTCCATTGTGGACATGTATGTTTGTTGGATATTTACTTTGTGATATTTACTTTGTTGGTATTTTCATTGTGATATTTACTTTGTGATATTTACTTTGTGATATCTGCGACGGGGATGACAAATATACCTACGCTGGGTTATAAGCGATGATCTGATATACAAAGGAGGTGCTGCCCAATTTTTAAAAAAATATGTTTGGTATTTTTGTGATGATGTGTGTCTGTGTACAGCATAATAAAAATACCAAACATATTTTTTTTAATTTTTTTCATAATATCAGCGACGTATAGCGACGTTCTGCGACGTATAGCGACGTAAACAGACGTCGCTAATTAGCGCCGTCACGTCGCTATCCGTCGCAATCCGTCGCTCAGTAGCTGACGTGGCACAGAGTTGACGTCGCTAATTTGGTCGCCATACGTCGCTAATTTGGTCGCCATACGTCGCTAAAATGCTGACATGGCATGCATGCCATGTCAGCACATAAAAAGGAACGACGTCGCTATGTAGTCGCACAATGTCGCTAATTTGGCGACGTTACTATTTGTCGCCCTCTGTCGTCAATTTTATGACAACCCAGCGACATTGTGGTGACGTCGCAAACAGCGACGTCGGACGACGAATTTGTCATCTGCGACCAGCATTTTTGCGACCTTCATTTTTCGTCGCTAAAGTCGTCGCTAATTACCTTTAGCGACGTATTTTCCTTAATTAGCGACGTATCTGGACGTCGCTAATCTGCCTTATTTTAGTAGTGTTTTGGTGCTATTTGGTTTTGGACACATTTATGTATTAAAGTATTTTGGATATTTATCTGATCAAATATGTGAAAAATTCAGTTTATTCTATTTTTATTATGTTAAAGTATTGATCTTACTAAAGTTCATGAGGACCAGTTGGAAATAGACATGTATTGATCATATTGCGTGTAATTTTTATGCTACGCATCCATGATTGATCTATATCGTTTAGCTATATTAGTATATATGACCATTGATGGTTTAGTTATGCTATTTATGACGAATGCTGCTTTGATCCTATGTTGATATGGTTAATGAACGAGATTGTCCGGATATACCCTAAGGATTAAGATATCAATTTATGAGCTCACTAAGGTTAACACAATTATAAGATTACATATGTGGCCCAATAGAAGATTGTTGGAATTATTCAATAATTAGGGACTACACATGTAAATTAATTGTGTTGGGCTATCTAAATAATTAAGCCAAATTAAACTGGTCTATTTAATGTGTAGATACCGGAGATAAATCTAATTTGATGAGAGGCCAAATTAGAAATATCAGAACATATAAATATATATATGTATTCATTAGGGTTATGGTCCCTAACTCATACGACCACCAAAAAGGAGATTTTCTCTATTCTCTTATGCATCACCGTCAACAGAGAGAGGAACAAAGATTTTATTTTTGTTATTAAGGGTCGTAGCGGGTTGGAATTAAGATCGAACCCCATAAAGAGACGTCTGCTTCAAGATCCATCAAGCCAATCAATGGATTCAGGTATGCTTCTGCAATTATTTTGTTCTTTATTTCATGAGTCAACAGGCAATAATTTCTAATAGAGATGACGAGGAAGAACCAATATAGAACTCCCCGAAATCTAATCTTCAAAGCTCAGAAAGCTTTTTCCTCTTAGTTAAAGAATTGCACCATTTGAGAAACCCTCTCTTTCAATTGTAATGCTTTTAGTTTAGGGTTAGAAAACAGCTATTTAATTCACTTCTCTTGAAAAGATCTAGACCGTTGGTTAAGATCCAACGATGTTAATAAAACATTCAACTTTTGCCTTCACTCCTGAAACCGACATGTCGATGGTATACCAAAAAATGAACATTTCGAGTCAGTGCGGTTCTGGAACAAGAATATGTTTCTCCGGTATACCGACAGTGTGTCGCTTACACTGATACAACTTTTTCTAATTTGCCTACAAATTGAGCAACCTTTGTCGCATTTGACTCCTCAAGTTTCTTCGACACACGATAATGTTTGTGCAATAATTTTTTTTACATATGTTGTAAATCTCACTCAGCACCAACAATACTCGTAATAACCAAAAAAAATAATAGAATTATAAATACTAGAAAAATAAAAATACAATTAAGTTTCAAAATTATTTTGCAACATTAAATTAATAAATTTCTAAAACTAAAAATACTATTTAAAAAAATTATGGACCCACTTTACAAAAGTCGTTCCTCAAAATTTAAACAGTTTCTCCTGAAAGTTTCGCATACCAAAAAACCGTAAAGAATTAACATGGGAGAGGGACAGGGAGCATGGAGAAATGAGCTGCGGTCTCGTGGTCATGTCGTCACGGTCGCGGCTGCCGAAGTGGAACCTGTTGGGCTGCGTGGGCATAAAGTTAAAGATTGGGATGAAAACTGCCCTCTACACCCCTCTGAATGATTCCATTCCCCATTTTCAAAAGTACAAAAACATTTTTTTTCTCCTTAAAACAGATTTCGTCACCCGATCCGTTTTTCTCGGGTCCCGTATTAATTAGGCCCGGTCCATTTCAACTCGTTAGTAGCTACTATATTATTCTCCTCTCCTGTTTCATAGATTTGAAAGTGAGTTGAGGAGGAGAAAGAGGAGCTAAGCCTAAGCATGGGGAAGGAATGGCAATGGAGCCGTGGGTAGCAGGAAGGAAGAGAAGGAGGTGGTGCCTGGATGCATGAGTGGCATGATGCATTTCTTCGATTTCCGCCAGCTCCTCTTCAGCACAAGTACTTGCACCAGACCACCACAAGAAGCAGCTGCTGCAGTAGCTGGCTCATCTCCCCAAAACCAACACAACTACTCTGCTGATGAACTCAAAGGTACTTGACATTCTAATACTCTCTTCCTGTTTTTTGTTTGCATTTGTGCTGCTGATGTTTATATTAATCCAGGCGTTGAGGCGCCAAGGAATAGTCTGGAGCTGGACGAGGTTGCAGCAGCGAAAGCTTCTGCTCCAGCCACTGGAGACTACTACTTTGGCATTCCTGTAAGCAATTTTAAAAAAACTGAGATTGGGAACGTCTTATTTATTTTCGTAATTTTTTAGTATGGCTTACAGTTGGCCCCAGCGCCCTCCCCAGTGAAGAAGAAGAAGAAGAAGCAGGAGCTGCATTTGCTGGTGGAGGAAGAGAAGAGGAGCTCGCAAGCCATGACGCCGAGGACGCCCAACGTCGTCGCACAGCTCATGGGCCTAGAGATTTTGCCGGACGACGAGTTCTTCACTCCGACTGCCGGCTCGCTGTCGGCATCTCTCCAGCATTCTCCCAAGATCACCACCAAGTCGAAGAGGAAGGTAAACAAGAAGACTAATTCTGATCACGAATCCCGGGGGGAGTCGACGCCGACGCCGCCTCCTGCTCGGCAGCCGCTCCAGAGGAGGGACTGCAACGTGCCATCTCACGCGGCGGCGGCGGCAGGCTCCTCCCGCTCGTTGCCGGAGACCCCAAGAGCGTCGTCGGAGAGGTACCGCGACGCGGATCCGAGGCTCTCGCTTCAGCTCAACAAGGAGAACAGCAACAGGAGCGTCAAGGAGTACATCTATCCGAACGAGGCGCCCGGGGAGCGCTCGCTCCCTCCTAGGCCGTCTCTTCAAACGACGAACCCTCGAAGAAGAGATTGCTCGAAGGTTCATGACGAGAATAAGAGCCCGAGGAGCCGGTACGACGCCAGGGAGATAGTGAAGCAGGTGAAGGAAAGCATTAGCAGAAGAGGAAGTACTGCCAATGGCAGCAATAGTGACGAACATCTGCTCAAGTCCAGGAGGACAAGAACGTCGACAGCTGAGAAGAACGCGATAGGAAACAATGAGAGTAAGAATTCGGCAGCTAAGCTTTCCCCTTCTCTTTCTCCACCCCCACCACCACCACCTCCTCCTCTGTTGTGGAGACCATCGTGCTCGCCGGAGTTCGACATTCCTAGACCTCAACTGATACCAAAGCCCTCTACATCCACTTCAAGTTTCTCTTATGCCGCCACCAGAGACTATCCCGAAGCCAAAGGGAACAAGACGGGATCGACCAAGTGCCAGAGAGCGAGCTACGAACGGTTCACCGAGAGGATAACGAGACACACTCCACCACCAGCCGAGGTCCTGGCTTCACCGGCATTGTCGACCTCTAGTCCTTCCAACATGGCGGCGGCAGCGCGAAGAAGGAAATTAGAAGCTTCTCAGGATCATCGTCAATCACCACCAGATCCTCCAGTCCACCAAGAGAAATTGGTACGCCGCTGGCCCACTCTATCACCGTTCTTTCCTTTCCATGCTAAACTATCAGTTGGTTATTTCTGAACCCTCTCCCACTGTCTCTCCAGTTGAATGGTTCAGTGAAAGCAGCAGCGCTTAGCAACCAAGTATGCAGCTTCCAGCAATGGCCAAGAAAACTGTCGAAAGAGCAGGATCCGGAGTTTCACTATGTGCGGTCCATACTAGAACGAGCAGGCATCATGGACCCATCACAGCAGCAAGCCAGATGGTTCTCTCCTTCCCTTCCCATAGACCCATTCGTCTTCCATCAGCTCGAGCTCGACCTTCCAATCTTCCCTCCCGGCCCAGTTCGGCATCGCTGCAACCGCAAGCTCCTGTTCCATCTGGTACACGAGATTCTAGGCGAGCTCGTCGGCTGGTCCGCCACCTGCTCGTTCTCCGTCGGCCACCAGCAGCACAGGAGGCTGCGCGCGCTCGACAAGGAGCTGCTGCTGGAGAGGCTGTGGTCGCAGATCAGGGGCTTTCCGTCCGCCAACTGTCAAGTCATCGGTGACATCGACGTGCTCGTGGCCGGGGACCTGACGGAGACGAGGGTGAAGAGGCTGCTCCAGCACCCGTCGGTGGTGGCGGAGGCGGAGGACATAGTTTTGGAGATCGAACAGGACGTCCTCGACTCCATTCTCGGGGAAGCTGCAGCATCATTTACTTACTGGGAATTAACCCCGACCGAGTGAATGATGTCATTTCTCTGTTCTTGGTCTGTTGCTCTCGTATGATTGCCAAAAGTTGACGGTACGGGTCCCTGTGGTGGCCCACGTTGCTGTTCATCTTTGGGTATGTGTATAGGCAATGTGCGTCCATCCTGTAGCTTTCTTTCTTGTTTATTATATTATTATATGGGAGTTTGTTAATTAACAGGAATAAAGCCGAGTTTTTTTTTTTTCTCTTAAAAAAAAAAAAACAGTTGCAACGTTTCTGATGCCGAACTTCGAGATGCTTCTCGATTTAATTTGTTCAACTTTCATCTTTAGTCTTTTAACATTTTTAGTATTTATGGGTGATTTTACTACCTTTGGGTAAGTTAATCAAAATAATATTGGTCTCCCAAAAATTTAGATAATGTCATCTCTCATTATGTGACATCTGACATAACAGCTAATAAGGTAAAATTTAACTAAAAATTAATTATTTAATTTTTTTATTGTTAATGTTAATATTAATATTAATGTTTATATTAATACTAATATTAATATTAACGATAAATTTGTCATGTCAACAACAATATCATATGTCACATAATAGGAGCCGGCATACTCAATTTTTTTGGAAGACAAATATTAGGCGTATATCATATCATCGAGACAATACGACATCCCTACACCAAACATTGGTAAAATGTGTCGTATCACTCCGAGAAAGGATACATCCTCCAACCATGGTTAGGATTCAATATTAATATTAATGTTAATACTAATATTTTAATATTAATGCTAATGTTAATATTAATTTAAATATTAATACTAACTTTAATGTTAATTTTGTATGTCAGCTGCCATGTCATCAGCCATAATGGGTGCTGGCATTATCCAAAAATTTTGGGAGACAAATATCATTTTTGAAATTAATAAAAATGTTAATATTTTATTAGTTGTCATCTTTCAGCTCGAAGAACCAACAGTGATTACAAAATATATGCAATTTTATAAACTCGAGTTCCTTCGGTCTTGATTCATGTTGGATAAATGGAGCATTCACCCAAACCCTTACTTGATTGATAAAATGTTTAAATCTCAATATTTGCCACATTGTCACGATCCGTTTCCAGATGATTGGATATAACTCATTAAATTGTCCAGCCTACATCACGAAATTGACGATAATGTACTGTTTAAACCTCATATATCTCCAAAATACATGTACTGGTTCTACTCTCACAGCCAATCTATGATCGTGCCCAGTTAGCAATCGTCATATATATTACGAATTTCTACTATTATTACATGCATTTACAATGTTCCTCATGAGACAAATCCGGTAAATGACTAAAGACAATATCCACACAGATCATCTGCACAACACATATATTCATGACAAAATATAGGAAATATATACATGGAGTCATAATCAAATCTCTCCAGAGATAGGCTCTGGGTCCAATGCAACATCTACACTGGCATCTCCTAACATATCCTCATATGACCCATATAAGTAGGATAACCATCCTCACCTGTTCAACATATCCAGTCAGGATAGAACAAAGCATAATACATCTCAAACACCACTAAACAATATGATACAGTAACTATAAAAAATAATAAACTGAAATGAGTACATAAAAGACAGTAAATACCTGGTTATATAATATGTATCTATGTGTAGCAAGTGAAACTAGAACACTAATTGAACATATATGGGCTAAGCATGAATAAGGTACATCATAAATGATGGCATCAATCAATCAAGTGTTTGAACATAAGGCATATCTCACAACGGCTAGCAGTCATTATTTAGGTAAACTAGATGCCACATTAGTTTTATCCATCCCGACACAGCTTGGTAAACATGTACGACACAATGAAGACACATGGTACGAAAACAGTGTGAAAAGGAATGCAATATTATGAAGCGGAGTCAAGTAAGTACTTGC
>JANAVB010019799.1:15202767-15207767 GCA_029216955.1 Iris pallida
CCAAAAGTCAATTGTAGGCCAACTCTTGACCCCGTTTGACTTTCTTCGAATTGTTTTGACCTGTGATGACTGGTATGACCTAGGGTTGACTTGGTCTGACTTAGATTGACTTGATATAACTTGATTTGACCTAGATTTGACTTGACAGGACTTAGTGACTCAGTGAGACCTAGTTCGACCTAGATTGCATATCATTCATGGTGAATCATTCTTAAACTGTTTAAACCTAAATTAACATACAGTATCTCATATTTAGGTCTCTGATTACCGCTCTAAGCATTGATATACCCTATAGCTCAGGGAGCAGACGAGTACATTCACTGATAGTTTTATTGTCTTGATAACTGCTATATCCGATTCAGTCGTAGTGTCTTATTTGATTCTCAGTCACGATAGTTCACGGACTAGTACACGTTGGATCATGACATGCGATGTTGTTCCTAGATTTCTGGATATATTGGTACACTTCTGTCTTATTTCCTGTACTTGTATAGACACTGATTTCTAAGGGATTTGCTACCCTCTTACGAAATCATGCCATGACGTGTCATGTCCAAATCCATTACTATTCGGGGATGGAAAATTATTAGGGGCTATGTGATCCAAGCCACCCTGTCACTATTCATGTGCTCGTGCCACTCTTCCCTCACGAAGGGTGTTTAGCGAGATCCTTTGCCTTGTGCTCGTTATCCAGGTTGGCCGGCATGACTTTCCGTTGAGGTCACCGCGGATTGCCGGGCCAATTGGATAGCCTGTCCTGTCACTTATCCCAAGCCGATCACATATCGCTCTAATAATTCAAGTCACATTTTATATTTATTATATCGTATACTGCTCTGTTCTACATTCAGTATTTTCTTCACCATGCCATGATAACAGTTACTCACATGCTCTACATGCCTTATATTGTACCTTGATTGGAGACTAAGTTTGCTCAGGAGAAGAGTTACAACCCCGGTCCTTGTTTGGTTTAAGGGTTGTAACTCGACTTCCGAACGGTTTCCAAGTTTTCATATATCTTTGTCTCGTAGTTCATTATACTGTCTCTTATGAATTTGTCAATTCACATGGAACTGCTGTTAGTACTTGTACTTGCTCATTTTCCTGACAGGATACCGTTATGATATATTACAGATGATTCTGAGTAGGACTGCTCGACCTATATGGGCTCGAGTCAGATGGAGTAGTCTTGGATCGTGGCCTTATAGTAGAGCCACTAGATTTTGTACTTCCAGAGTAGTGTAGATTAGCTAGGTTTGACTGGACTGTGATCCAGCTAGCTTTATCAGACTATAGCTTCTACATTATATTTTAAGACCTGTGATGTTGTATATATCTGGGCTTGTATTGGACTCTGGACTTATTTACTCTTTCATCTATCATAGTTCTCTTTTGAGCTATCTACCATAGTTTTATTCTGTGATTGAGACTGTATTGATATGTCACCTCCATTCGGAGAGTATATACTGTACAGGTACCTTTATATGTTAGTCGTAGTATTACAGGCGTTATATACAGCGTTCTACCGTCGATACTGCGACGTAGGCTGGACGTACCCACGTGCTCGTTCCCCTCATAAGGGTACGGGTCGTGACACATTTTTGTGGTGGCCCACGCAGGTCTCGTGTCGCAATTAGTGCGATTTCGTAATGGTGCTCGACTTAGAGTACTAATTACGAGCCTGCGACTAGGACGTAGGATCTAGGGTATGATAGGAGTTACTCAATCACATTCTAGGAAATTTTAAATCTTTTGATTATCATGATTATTCCCTTGTATTAAATTAACTGTCCTTCTTTGATAAATCTACTCATGTGCCATATTGATCTCTTTGTTTCAATTCATCTCCAGGATGACGAAGACGTACCCGCAGGCCTCTCGATCGAGTAGCTTGCCCGAGAGATCTGATCAGGCTGAGGAGGAGGTTCACGAGACTGCCCCGAGTGATACCACTATCCCGGAGACCCCGGCAGTTGCAAGGAGGTCTACTACCTCCACCCCAGAGGGTTTCGGTCGTCGTTCTGGAGATGCTGCCGCCACGACCATCGATACCGACGGTTACACATTATATGTTCCTTCTCCTTCAGCAGATGATGGAGACACAGCGGGTCCAGGCAGAGGGTCGCAGCGCCAGTCGGAGGCGTCACACCGTCAATGAGATGCTGAGGCAGAGTATGGAGAACTTGCATCAGCTTGCACTGGCAGCAGTGGAGAGAGTGGCACCGGGTACGGTGCAGGGCCCTACTGGCCAGCAGCCGTACCAGCAGCAGTCCAGGCCGGGGACAGTATTAGACTTTAGGAAGATGAGCTCCAGGGACTTCACAGTCACAGAGGGCATCCTTTATGAAGACGACTGGCTAAAGGATGTACAGCGGAGCATGAAGCTGGCAGAGCTTCCTAGAGCACTTTAGGTTTCGGCCGTAGCCAGCCGATTCTTCGACATTGCGCTGTGAAATGGTACCGTACGAATCCTCGTACGTCGGTGAGAGGGCTGATATGGGAGAACTTCCGGAGGCTCTTCAAGGAGAAGTTCTTCCCGGACGTGGCTCTTACAGCATTGGAGGGCCAGTTCGTGGGTCTTGTGCAGGAGAACTCGTCGGTGGACGAGTATGCAGCTGAGTTCTTCCACCTTAGCAGGTTTGCTTCCGATATGATCCAGGATGAGGGGCAGAAGGCTCGTAAGTTTCGCAGGGGACTTATTCATGCAGTGCGCACCCGCACCTTGGGTCGCCGTGACGCGACATTCGATCAGATATTGATGGACACGCAGATTGCAGAGGAGGACTTCGGCCTCAAGCTGAAGAGGAGCGAAGATACTATGGGGGCGAGTTCCAGTGTGGGACCGGCCAAGCACCCCCATATTCAGCATCAGCAGAGGCCGTTTCAGCAGCAGCCTCTGTTGCAGATTCAGCAGGCACCGACGCGTGCCCAGCAGCATCAGGGTCAGGGCCAGAGACCGGCTACTCCGTGCGGCTTCTGCGGGAAGCTGGGGCACACCATGGAGGCTTGCAGGAAGAGGTTGGGCATCTGTCTTTACTGTGGGGTGCCCGATCACCAGCTGAGGGATTACCGTTTTTGCGGAGTCCAAGGAGGCCAGGACAGAGCGTAGCCGGCTAGAGGACCAGCAGTTCAGCAGAGGGGTCCTCCACTTCAGACCCAGCAGCAGCGCTTTGTTCAGCACCAGAAGGGAGCATCCGCGGGCAGGGTATTCGCTTTGGCTGCAGAGGAGGAGGCAGAACCCGTGGGAGATGTTGTAGTAGGTCATGTCCTCCTAGATTCTTTCCCTGCTTTTACCTTGTTTGATTCTGGGGCGACCTATAGTTTTGTGTCTGTTTCTTTTGCTTTGAGACACAATATTACTGATATATGGGTAGGACTTGCAAGATTATGACCGGGAGAGGCATTATCCTGGTTAATAATATTTGCAAGGGGCGGAGAGTCACTCTGAGGACCGGGACTTGAGTGCATGTGCTCGTAATGTCCCTACCGAGGTACGATATGGTACTGGTATGGATTGGTTGAGCATGCACCATGCTAGCATTGATTGCAGAGGAGGCAGAGTTCTTTTTAGGACGCCGGGAGAGCCAGAGATCGAGTTTGCTCGAGGAGCAGTGGAGCCAGATGCTGGATTCTGTGGAGCTTTGTTGGCGGGGCAGGATTTGCCATTCGTTGATAGCTGAGTTCTCGAATGTCTTTCGAAGAGTTGTGGGGATGCCGCCAGACAGGGACATTGAGTTCTCTATAGACTTGGTGCCGGGTGCCGAGCCTATATCACAGCATGTTTATAGGTGAACATAGCGAGTTGATAGAGCTGAGAAGCAAGTCGACGGGCTGCAGGACAAGGGGTTCATCATATCCAGTTCTTCATCATGGGGAGCGCCAGTCCTTTTTGTGTCGAAGAAGAACGGTACGTCCCGTATGTGCATTGATTACCGGGCGCTCAACAACCCACTATCAAGAATATGTATCCTTTGCCGAGGATCGACGACTTGTTCGATCAGCTGAGTTGGGCAAAGGTCTTTTCGAAGATAGACTTGAGGTCGGGTATCACCAGCTGAAGGTGAGGCGGGATGACATTCCCAAGACGACATTTCGGACTCGGTACGACCAGTACGAGTTTACAGTAATGCCATTTAGGTTGACCAATGCTCCCGCGGTGTTCATGAACTTGATGAACAAGGTATTCCATTAGTACCTTGACAAGTTTATGGTGGTCTTCATAGACGATATCTTGATCTATTCAAAGACGCAGGAGGAGCATGAGGAGCACTTGAGAGTTGTGTTAGAGACTCTGTGGAGGGAGCAACTCTACGGAAGCTTTCGAAGTGTGAGTTCTTCTTAGACCAGGTGGAGTTCTTAGGTCATGTTATGACCGAGCACAGGATTTCAGTGGACCAGAGGAAGATTTTGGCAGTGGAGTCTTGGTCTACGCCCAGTTCAGTTGCCGAGGTTCAAAGCTTTCTGGGTTTGGCTGGCTATTACTGAAAGTTCATCCAGGACTTCTCGCAGATTGCAGAGCCGATGACTAGACTCACCAGAAAGGACATAGAGTTCGTCTGGACTGTTGAGTGTCAGGCTGCATTCGATGAGCTGAAGAGGAGGTTGACTTCAGCTCCGATCCTGACTTTGCCATCTGGGTCAGGAGGGTTCTCGATCTTCAGCGATGCTTCGGGGAAGGGTTTAGGGTGTTCTTCAGCAGCACGAGAAGGTGATTGCCTATGCATCTAGGCAGTTGCGTCCTCATGAGAAGAACTATCCTACTCATGATCTGGAGTTGGCCGCGGTTATTTTTGCTTTGAAGTTATGGAAGCATTACCTGTACGGAGAGCGAGTTGAGATCTTCACAGATCACAAGAGCTTGAAGTACGTGTTCACTCAGAAGGAGTTGAACATGCGGCAGAGGCGGTGGTTAGAGCTGATGAAGGACTTCGATATATCCTTGTAGTATCATCCGAAGAAGGCCAACGTAGTTGCAGATGCCTTGAACAGGTATCCAGTTG
>JANAVB010019799.1:15212767-15325267 GCA_029216955.1 Iris pallida
GATTGCCGGGCCAAGGATAGCCTGTCCTGTCACTTATCCCAAGCCGATCACATATCACTCTAATAATTCCAGTCATATTTTATATTTACTTTATCTTATCGTATATCCTGCTCTGTTCTACATTCAATATTTCCTCACCATGCTATGATATACAGTTACTACATGTTCTACATGCCTTTACATTGTACCTTGATTGGAGACTAAGTTCTGCTCAAGAGAAGAGTTACAACCCCGCGTCCTTGTTTGGTTTAAGGGTTTAACTCGGCTTCGAACGGTTCCCAAGTTTTCATATATCTTTGTCTCGTAGTTCATTATACTGTCTCTTATAGAATTTGTCAATTCACATGGAACTGCTGTTAGTGCTTGTACTTGCTCATTTTCCTGACAGGATACCGTTATGATATATTACAGATGATTCTGAGTCGGACTGCTCGACCTATTATGGGCTCGAGTCAGATGGAGTAGCCTTGGATCGTGGCCTTATAGTAGAGCCACTAGATTTGTACTTCCAGAGTAGTGTAAATTAGCTAGGTTTGACTGGACTGTAATCCAGCTAGCTTTATCAGACTGTAGCTTCTACATTATATTTTGAGACCCTGTGATGTTGTATATATCTGGGCTTGTATTGGACTCTGGACTTATTTACTCTTTCATCTATCATATGTTCTCTTTCTGAGCTATCTACCTTAGTTTTATTCTGTGATTGAGACTGTATTGATATGTCACCTCCATTCGGAGAGTATATACTGTACAGGTACCTTTATACTGTTAGTCGTAGTATTTACAGGCGTTATATACAGCGTTCTAACCGTCGATACTGCGGCGTAGGCTGGATGTACCCACGTGCTCGTGCCCCTCATAAGGGGTGCGGGTCGTGACACTCCCCCCTGGCGACCCTACCCCCCCGTCGAGCTCCTCTCCTCGAGCTCCTCCTCCCCCAATCCGAGCTACTCCTCCTCTCCGGTAAACACTAACCTAACTCCTCCTCCTCCTTCTCTCCCCCCTACACACACAGAACACACACCACACACACACGGACACACCCACACACACACACACACACACACACACACACACACAGACACACACGATTAGGTTTAGTGATGAGATTTGGGGCTTGAGTTTATTTAAGGTATTAACCTATATATGTAATGGTATTAACCTATATATGTAATGGATTTATCCTATATGTAATGGGTATTAACCTATATATGTAATGGGTTTATCCTAAAATGTTTTGCCTTGCCTTAGGAATAGGTATAACCTATATTGTAATGGGTTTATCCATCTTGATTTAGCACTGCCTAGTATCAGTCCTCTTGGGGATTAGGTTTAGTGATGAGATTTGGGGGCTTGAGTTTATTTAAGTGTCTTAAACTACCAAGAGCATGTACTGATACTTCTTACAGTTCAGTATGAGATTTGGATGGTTTTGGTGAGGGATAATCTACCTGGGGGCCTAACCTTGTACTATCCAGACTTTGTGCAGGACATGGGTATTGGTATGAAGCCACGTCTTGCATTGATCTCATTCCTGATCTACTTAAAACCATGTACTGTCTCTTTGACAGATCTTTCTCCTTTCATGCGTGTGTGAGTGTTGGAGAGATAAAGAGGAAATTTGGGAATAAGGTTAGAGGAAGTTGGTAATTCTGGGCTTGAGTGATAGAAAGGATGCTTGTGTGAGTGAGTGAACATATGAGAGTGTCAGTGAAGAACTGTAGTAGTAGGAGCAGGGAATTAGTCATAAGGAGAAGGGTTGGCTACGACCACTTGGCCATTTGGCTTGGGAGTGGATGAGAAAAATTAGAGAGTGTAGTGTTAGTATCAGTAGCTACAGTGATGGTATCAGTAAGGGTGTCATGGTACAAGATGTGCGTATAAAATTGGATAGATACATAAGTTCTAAGTATATATATATATATATATATATATATATATAATATATATCTATAATAATATATATATATAGTGGAGTATAGTGAATGGGAATGGATGGTTCATGATAGGCAATGGATGAAGGGATTTGGTTAGTGCACTCTGTTTAGAATGTGAGAATGGTGCTAGTGTAATAAGAATATAGAAGAGAGCAGCAGTAGTAGGGTCTGCCATACCTTTTATGCAATACAACAGGTTGGGGGATACCATGGAAGCCCTGCAGGCAAGAGAAGGCCAATGCTCACTGCTCTTAGGCAAGGACTAGTGGTAAGATTAGGGGGGAGTAAGGTATATGTGTGTGTGTATGTTAATTATCTGTGTGTATGAAGAAAGAGCTTAAATTGGTGTGGGTGTATAGTTGTGTACAGAAAATAGTGTCTGTCCCTGTTTTCTAAAGGAAGTAGCTATGAAGAGTGAGATGAGTGTGTACAAGAGCCAGTAGGCAGGCAGGGGTCATCCTAAATCAGTGTGTATTGGATAATGTGTGTCCCATAATAAGACATAATATACGAATTTCTGCCTATTGGATAATGTGTGTCCATCTTTGCTGAATTATTTCCAAATGGATATGAATTACTACTTGTGGAATCGTTCATGGATGTACAATCATCATCCTGATGATATGTGTGGTGTGCGGGATGAATACATAGCGGGAGTAGAGCGGTTCCTGCAGTTTGCTAAGGCGTTCCCTCAGTACATGGACGACACCAAAATTAAGTGTTCGTGTGTGAAATGTCATAACGTAAAATATTATCCAGAAGTGGAAGTAACATATCATTTGTACTCGAGGGGTTTCACGCCTAATTACTATCAGTAGACCGCACACGGAGAACTTGTGTCTTTAGCATCAGAGCCGGAGCCTTATGTTGAGCCGTATATGCATGCGGGACCTAATTTTGTTTCAGATAATCATGCATACGACGATGGGTGCGTGAACATGGTTTTCGACGCTGCGGGGCCTAGTTTCGTTCGTGATGCAGCTGAGGAGGCACCGAATGTCGATGCTGCAAAGTTAATGGAGTTGCTAGAGAATGCAAGGACTCCATTGTATCCTGGTTGTAAGGATCATTCACCGTTGGAGATGGTTACAAGACTGTTGAGCATTAAGTCAGATTTTAACATGTCGCAAGAATGCTACAACCGAGTGTTGGAGTTGATTATAGAGATCTTGTCGGCGGGTGCTAAGTTACCTAAGGACTTCTATCGGTCTAAGAGGATGGTGAGATCGCTCTGGATAGGATACGAGAAAATCAATTCTTATCGCAATGGGTGCATGCTGTACTACAAAGACGACAAGGACGCAGATGTGCTCTGGTGAGATCGCTCTGGATGGGATACAAGAAAATCAATTCTTATCGCAATGGCCTGTGATTGTCACTCCGTATAACCTACCGCCTTGGATGTGCATGAAGACTCAATACATGTTTTGTCATGACCCGCACCCTAGAGTTAGGGCACGAGACGTGGGTACGTCCAGCCTACGCCGCAGTGTCGGCGGTAGAACGCTGTCCTAGGTCAAACATCTAACAATATAACGGTACCTGTACAGTATATACTCTCCGAATGGAGGTGACATAGCAGATACAGTCTCAATCACATCTAAGGTAGAGCATGATAAAGATAGATAAAACATGAAATCCAAAAGAGATACAGCAGATAGAAGTCTAAGTGTCTAAGATACACAAACCCAGAAATACATCTCAAAGCTCAAATACAGTAATCCATAAAGTGAATACAACTCAAGACAACTGAAATGACTATCTATACAACCTCTACATGTGTCTCTTCTAGGCTAGCAGGCAACCTCCAGGCTATCTGTAAAATTTATCAACAGGTCCAGTCAGGACAGGAACGAGCACATCTCATCTAGAAAACCCAAGTAAATGACAGAGAACTATAAAGCAGTTATAGACAGTTGTATTGATGAATATGACAGTTTATATTCAGGTGATGGTATAGAGAGACAGATAAAGTACAAGAAAAGTAAGTAACTAATCAATAGAAGAAATCATAGCAATAAAGACTGTAAAATAAAATCTAGCTGAACTAGAGCAACATAATGAGTCCATATGGTACAATATAAGTCGAGTGTAATCCCAATGTGAGTCTAATACAAGATGAGTCGAATGTGATTCTAATCATTGTTCTTATAAGGTGATTCGAATAAGGTGATACGAATAAGGTGATACGAATAGTGATTCGAATAATAATCAAACAATGATTCGAATAAATTCTCCAAGTGTGTTTTAAAATACTTAGATAGACATGTAAACGGCTATGGGTAAATCCGGCACATCACGCACTGATCAGGTGAGAGATGGCTATCGTTTGAATATCATTCACAGGGGGTGGTTCAAATAGTGGGAATGTTCACATGTCTAATCAAGTATTTCCCCGCCTATTCTAATACAAATGAATCCATAATCCAACACATTAGACGAATACCAGTTCAACCAGCATATAAAGATACGAATAGGTGGTTCGAATAGTGATTCGTATGGTGATTCGAATAATAGAGGTAAGACGAGTAAGTATGTGTGTCGTATACATGGATTCAGAAATAATAATACGTGTTTGTAACAGAGAATCACATACAACTAACTAGAACTGAAGTACAGTAATTGAGAAATAAATGAGAGAACTATCAGAAAATATACTCGCCTGTATCCTGAGTATCTGAAGAATATCTACTGTCCGAGGAGTGGTGTCTGTCTCCTATAGAACAGTACAAGTCACAACATGTCTAAAATAAGGAAATAGACTGCTACAATGCATCTACATGATGTTTGGGGTCAATCTAGGCTAAAGTCAACCTTGGTCAACTCTAGTCCTCAATACTAGTCAAACTAGGTCAACTAGGTCAAGCCTAATCCCAACAAGTCTCACTAAGCCTAACCAGTCTATCCTAGCAAGCACACAACAACACAAGGCTAAACAAGCCATCACTCACAACCATCTATATATATTTATCATATATATATACATCCAAAGTAGGTTAAGGCATCTATAGATATTAGGCTATAACAAGACAATATATCATACAAGTCATGTATTAAAATGCTAAGAGATAGAGTGTGATAGTGTTAAGTGTCAAGTGTTCATGTGATACATCATGTGAAACTAAATCAGCATTAAGACCAATGTGTAAGTGTTAATACAAGTGTTTGCATTATCTAGATTCACATTTTCAAGAAAGGGTTATAGTGTACAAGTGTGTTCAGATTTTACATCAAGTTAAAGGGGTTGCATGGCTTGTCTAATATACATTCATTCATATCCCATATGCATGCATATTTCAGTTCAGGCATTATATCCATTCACATATCATTAAGTTGCATACATATACTTATTTTTATTACATACATGTCATTCATGCATATTACATACTTACATGCATCTATACATTATATACATTGTATACAACATGTAAAAATAGAAGAGGGAAAAAGGAGAAAAAAACTGAAAAAGAAAGGGAAGGGAAGGAAAATGTAAGAAAAAGGGAAAACAGTGGACATATACATGCTTGCATCATATATTCTACATTACCATACATGCTATCATTGTATATTGCATTATGTTATTTATATATTATGCATTCATATCTATCATTACATGTATACCTTGCATTTATATCTAGCATTCATTATATACTTTCATGCATACATTGTATATCATTCTTTCATTCATGCATTTATGCATTGCTTACATACATTATATTAATTACATTCCTACATGCTTGCGTTCAACCATATATATATACATTAATGTAAAGAGGATATATATATCATATATATATCATTTCATTCATCTAATATATCATGTATTACATACTCTATATTCATTTAATATCCATACTACATAGGCTCATAGGTTACACAAAATGCATATATCGTACATTTACTCTTCTACTTAAAATCAATACTGTACCAATTGGGCCTCTACTAAATTCTAGGATTAAAGTATGTTGTAGCCCTTCGTGTTAGCTTTCCGAAACTTCAAACGGATCATATTTTCGTGTCCGAAAGCTCCCGAAATTGCAAAAATACCGAAACACGTTCGCCTTTCGTACAGCTGACACTCAAATAATTCTACAGAAGTTACACAAAGAATTTGACTTATTAAATATATATTTGGAAAATTAACTTCGATACGGTTCTTTTAAAAAAAACGAGAGATAAATTGGAGTTCTAAGCTAAACGTTATGACATTTCTAAGTTGCTTTGGTAAATAAAAACGTGGATGAATATTATGACGAATTTGAGTTATTTTGGACAAAGAACACATATAGGCCAAGATACTTGGATACAAACATAGGTATCCAAATGAAACTCATTCTAACCATCCTAACTAAGATCAATCCACTCTCTAACCATTATAAAACTGAATTTAAATATCTATTTAAACTATTATCATACATACATACACATGGGGTGTCCTAATTTGGGATCTATCAAGTAGGACACAAGACACATATCTAAAATCCTCAAGAGAGCTCCAAATGGCCTTAAATTTGAATCTAAATGGGACACATGCATGAGGATGGATCCTACGGATTCAAAACTAATTTATATGCAAAGGAAATCGATTTAGAGGATGGGTTTTACCTATTGGGAGTGGAATCCCAATAAAATCCTTTAGGACACGGCTCCGATACGAAGACCCCTCAAAGTGGACACTCCTCCTTGCACTCCTCTTCCAATCCTTGGTAGCACCCTTCCCTTGGAGAATGGGAATGATTTAGGGAAGGTTTGGTGAAGGAATGATTTGATTTGGAGATCAAATCAATGGGAAGGCCCTCTAAAATTGGGGAAGAACAAAAGGAAAATAAAAGAGGCAAGATTGTAATGAATGAAATGAATCATTCTCCCCTAAAGGTGGCTGCCATAAAGAGTCCATAAGGGCTAATAAAAAATGTCCTAATTGCCCCTCTCTAGTCTCATATGGTTAAGTCTAGACTAGGTTCAAGTTTGGGGTCAAAATGATCTAGTTTTTAGTCTCTAACTTAACCATTCTAACATGATAAAAATTAATTTAATTAACTAACTTAAATATTGGGTCTTGTGAGCCATGTTTAACTTAATATTGGGTCCCATCTAGAGTTTAAGCTGCCCGGATCACAATACAAGTCGGAACGAGACGAAACTCAAACCCGACTAAACAAATCCAATAAAAACAATATTAAAAATATAAAATTTTCCCAAAATATTAAAATATAAAAAATGACCAAAATCATAATACATCAATTTAAATATTATTAAAATAATCTAAAATTCACCAATTAATCAAAATCCTAAATAATTCAAAAGTCACAAATGACCAAAATACCCTTCGCCTAAAAAGTTGTAAATAGTCATTCTAATCACATGGTTAGGTCCCCATGGTTATGGTTAGTCTCTAGGCTCAACAGTTCTAGAGTTCACCAGCTAACACATCAAAATTATAATTCACCAATTTTAAATAGTATTAAATTAATTAAAAAAAATTCCATAAATCATAAATCCTATTATTAAATAATAAACTTTTACAAAAGTTCAAAATTACCCTCATTTGGAAAACTGGGTGTTACAATCCTACCCCCCTTAAAAAAATTTTGTCCTCGAAATTAAAATGTTCATACTCCTTCTAGGTCAACCCCCCACAATCAAAGTCTCAGAACTTACCTAAATCATACAATTTAAAAGAATGGCATACAGGGTCATGGCATACGGTGGTAGTGTAAGTCTCATCTAGGTATACTAGTTACACTAGACCAAAACAATCATAGGATATCAAACTTACAAGCAATCAGGGGTGTTAAACTGGAAAAAATACAGAAATAACAAATCATCAAGGCTTTAAGGCATAATCAAAATCAAAATTTAAAGCACAAATGTCGAGCATTAAAATCCAATCACAATATATATATATATATATATATATATATATATATATATATATATATATATATATAGATATAGAGAGAGAGAGAGAGAGAGAGAGAGAGTGTTAGAAGGGGAAAAACTAGCATTATGTAAGGGTTATGTGGTTCGTGTGTGTATGTGGACATGTTCATATGGTTAGATAGTAGGTATGTGTGTATGTGAAATATACATGAAAGTGTATATGAGGATTTGGGTTTCAAAACAATAGCTATCCAGTTACACTACTCATGGCATATTGGTTAACAATCTACAATGCACAACATATTTACTCATAGCATGCATGGCTAACCATATATATATATATATATATATATATATATATATATATATATATATATATATATATATATATATATATATATATATATATATATATAAAAAGAGGTAGAAATTTAGTTATGTATCTATATACATTATAACATGTATGCATAAACTCTATATATATCTATATAGATATATGAACATAACATAGAGAGGAAGGGTTAGGTTTACATGGCAGTGTATACTAAGTTAGGGTGTGTGTGTCCTTGTACAGGGTTATAGCTTTAGTATTGAAAGGTTAAACCCAGTTTTAGTTCAGCATTTACATACAAAATCTGAAAATAAGCTAACATTTAAACCAGTGTAATATTAACATAATGCAGTTTCAGATTTTTGGGGTATGAAACATCACAACCAACTCAATGCTCCCAACACATCCTAACATGATAGAGATGAAACCTAACATACTATCCATATATTTAGCTATACATACAGTTCAATATTACATATTAAATCTGAAATTGAACTAAACATTTGAAATCAATGTGAAAATGTTAACATGTATTCAGTTTTAGGATTTTGGAGAAATTCGAACATCAAACCAACCCAATGTTTATCACAACCTAACATGTAAGAATATGAAACCTAACATTATATCCCTACATACAACAAAATATATAGCTCAAAATATTATATTTAAAAACAGCAAATTGAACTAATCACTTAGAATCCAGTATTAAGGGTTAATATGCACACAGTCTCAGATTTGACAAATTCAAACACAAAACTTAACCAATTTTCTTAAGAATTGAAACCCTGTATATAACATACATGTGCATCGATGTAACAAAACTAATAACATAAAATTTATATTTAAATTACAAATTTAAGCTAAAAAAGCAGAGAACCAGAAATATTGGGGTTTTGAGAATTTAAACACCAACAACATATTAATATGTATTTAGATAGGTGGGAAATCAAGTGTAGCATGCATACGTGTCAGGCAAAGTATCCACTATATATATTTCATGTTCTATTATAAAAATCAAATTCTATATCAAGACTAACATTTAGATTCCTACCAATATTGCAATTAGGTGATTGATGTAATCAAGACAGTTTTATTATTATTATTATTATTTAATACAAGAATAATAGCAAGACGGAAATAACGATAAAATCTGTTCTGCTTATCTGTTTAAAAGAAGGAACCATTTTGAAATCAGAGCTATAATATCAAATCCAAGATAAGGTCTAGCAGAAATCATCAATTCATTGTATTAAGAAGAAATTCATAGTAAGAAGTTACACAAAGGTTTATAAAAACAGCTAAACCTACTCCTAAGTTAAATAATGAGAAGCAAAACAAAACAAACAAATAATAATTCTTTTTTTTTTGAAGGACTGGAACAAAAGTAGAGAAAATATGTTCAAAAACATTTAAGGTACAATCTGATAATCATATGCGTCTATCCAAAATCATGGTACTCTAAATCCTCGTCATACTAGTAAGCAAGGCTACGATAATCACAGAGTCCTCGACTTAGGCACATACCTCTAGAATCATGGTATTTAAAATTTTTGCGATGCCGCTAGCTTGGCTGCGAAAACCTTAAATTTCTACACCCGAGAAATATATCCAAAATCAGACTATATGTCCCCACCATGCTGGCTAATATGACTATAGAAGACTAGATTCCATAACTTAGATGACCTAGCCCATATAATTTTATCTTGACAAAAATTATATTAAATCGACAATGGATACCCAAAGATCAAATTTATCAACGAACATCAAGATTCAAAACTGAACAATAATCCATCAAATCATATAAATACAAACTCGGATGCAACAGCTAACATCAAGATTCAAAACTCCACAATCATCATCAAAATCAATAAATACAAACTCAAATTCAACAATAATCCATCAAAATCAAGTTCAACAACAGAAAGTAAAGATAAATCAAATCAAGGGAAGAAGAGTTTTCAAATCGAAGTTAAAATAAGATTCTCAAGGGTCGTCCCAGAAATCTCTCAAGAAATCCTAACTGTGATTGAGTACCTTCAAAAAATATCCTAATTCTACTGCAGGCTGTAGTGGTACTCTAATTCGAATACCACTACACAAACTCGACCTGCATGGGCCACCACTAAAAATGTGTCACGACCCGCACCCTAGAGTTAGGGCACGAGACGTGGGTACGTCCAGCCTACGCCGCAGTGTCAATGGTAGAACGCTGTCCTAGGTCAAACATCTAACAATATAAAGGTACCTGTACAGTATATACTCTCCGAATGGAGGTGACATAGCAGATACAGTCTCAATCACATCTAAGGTAGAGCATGATAAAGATAGATAAAACATAAAATCCAAAAGAGATACAACAGATAGAAGTCTAAGTGTCTAAGATACATAAACCCAGAAATATATCTCAAAGCTCAAATACAGTAATCCATAAAGTGAATACAACTCAAGACAACTGAAATGACTATCTATACAACCTCTACATGTGTCTCTTCTAGGCTAGCATGCAACCTCCATGCTATCTGTAAAATTTATCAACAGGTCCAGTCAGGACAGAAACGAGCACATCTCATCTAAAAAACCCAAGTAAATGACAGAGAACTATAAAGCAGTTATAGACAGTTGTATTGATGAATATGGCAGTTTATATTCAGGTGATGGTATAGAGAGACAGATAAAGTACAAGGAAAGTAAGTAACTAATTAATAGAAGAAATCATAGCAATAAAGACTGTAAAATAAAATCTAGCTGAACTAGAGTAACATGATGAGTCCAGATGGTACAATATAAGTCGAGTGTAATCCCAATGTGAGTCTAATACAAGATGAGTCGAATGTGATTCTAATTATTGTTCTTATAAGGTGATTCGAATAAGGTGATACGAATAAGGTGATACGAATAGTGATTCGAATAATAATCAAACAATGATTCGAATAAATTCTCCAAGTGTGTTTTAAAATACTTAGATAGACATGTAAACGGCTACGGGTAAATCCGGCACATCACGCACTGATCAGGTGAGAGATGGCTATCATTCGAATATCATTCACAGGGGGTGGTTCGAATAGTGGGAATGTTCACATGTCTAATCAAGTATTTCCCCGCCCATTCTAATACAAATAAATCCATAATCCAACACATAAGACGAATACCAGTCCAACCAGCATATAAAGATACGAATAGGTGGTTCGAATAGTGATTCGTATGGTGATTCGAATAATAGAGGTAAGACGAGTAAGTATGTGTGTCGTATACATGGATTCAGAAATAACAATACGTGTTTGTAACAGAGAATCATATACAACTAACTAGAACTGAAGTACAGTAATTGACAAATAAATGAGAGAACTATCAGAGAATGTACTCGCCTGTACCCTGAGTATCTGAAGAATATCTACTGTCCGAGGAGTGGTGTCTGTCTCCTATAGAATAGTACAAGTCACAACATGTCTAAAATAAGGAAATAGACTGCTACAATGCATCTACATGATGTTTGGGGTCAATCTAGGCTAAAGTCAACCTTGGTCAACTCTAGTCCTCAATACTAGTCAAACTAGGTCAACTAGGTCAAGCCTAATCCCAACAAGTCTCACTAAGCCTAACCAGTCTATCCTAGCAAGCACACAACAACACAAGGCTAAACAAGCCATCACTCACAACCATCTATATATATTTATCATATATATATATACATCCAAAATAGGTTAAGGCATCTATAGATATTAGGCTATAACGAGACAATATATCATACAACAAGTCATGTATTAAAATGCTAAGAGATAGAGTGTGATAGTGTTAAGTGTCAAGTGTGCATGTGATACATCATGTGAAACTAAATCAGCATTAAGACCAATGTGTCAGTGTTAATACAAGTGTTTGTATTATCTAGATTCACATTTTCAAGAAAGGGTTATAGTGTACAAGTGTGTTCAAATTTTACATCAAGTTAAAGGGGTTGCATGTCTTGTCTAATATACATTCATTCATATCCCATATGCATGCATATTTCAGTTCAGGCATTATATCCATTCACATATCATTAAGTTGTATACATATACTTATTTTATTACATACATGTCATTCATGCATATTACATACTTACATGCATCTATACATTATATACATTGTATACAACATGTAAAAATAGAAGAGGGAAGAAGGGGAAAAAAAACTGAAAAGGAAAGGGAAGGGAAGGAAAATGTAAGAAAAAGGAAACAGTGGACATATACATGCTTGCATCATATATTCTACATTATCATACATGCTATCATTGTATATTGCATTATATTATTTATATATTATGCATTCATATCTATCATTACATGTATACCTTGCATTCATATCTAGCATTCATTATATACTTTCATGCATACATTGTATATCATTCTTTTATTCATGCATTTATGCATTGCTTACATACATTATATTAATTGCATTCCTACATGCTTGCGTTCAACCATATATATATATACATTAATGTAAAGAGGATATATATATCATATATATATCATTTCATTCATCTAACATATCATGTATTACATACTCTATATTTATTTAATATCCATACTACATAGGCTCATAGGTTACACAAAATGCATATATCGTACATTTACTCTTCTACTTAAAATCAATACTGTACCAATTGGGCCTCTACTAAATTCTAGGATTAAAGTATGTTGTATCCCTTCATGTTAGCTTTCCGAAACTTCAAACGAATCATATTTTCGTGTCCGGAAGCTCCCAAAATTGTAAAAATACCGAAACACGTTCGTCTTTCGTACAGCTGACACTCAAATAATTCTACAGAAAGTTAAAGAAAGAATTTGACTTATTAAAATATATATTTGGAAAGCTAACTTCGATACGGTTCTTTTAAAAAAACGGGATATAAATCGGAGTTCTAAGCTAAAAGTTATAATATTTCTAAGTTGCTTTGGTAAATAAAAACGTGGATGAATATTATGACGAATTTGAGTTGTTTTGGACAAAGAACACATATAGGCCAAGATACTTGGATACAAACATAGGTATCCAAATGAAACTCATTCTAACCATCCTAACTAAGATCAATCCACTCTCTAACCATTATAAAACTGAATTTAAATATCTATTTAAACTATTATCATACATACATACACATGGGGTGTCCTAATTTGGGATCTATCAAGTAGGACACAAGACACATATCTAAAATCCTCTAGAGAGCTCCAAATGGCCTCAAATTTGAATCTAAGTGGGGTGTCCTAATTTGGTGAAGGAATGATTTGATTTGGAGATCAAATCAATTGGAAGGCTCTCTAAAATTGGGAAAGAACAAAAAGAAAATAAAAGAGGCAAGATTGTAATGAATGAAATGAATCATTCTCCCCTAAAGGTGGCTGCCATAAAGAGTCCATTAGGGCTAATGAGAAATGTCCTAATTGCCCCTCTCTAGTCTCATATGGTTAAGTCTAGACTAGGTTCAAGTTTGGGGTCAAAATGATCTAGTTTTGAGTCTCTAACTTAACCATTCTGACATGATAAAAATTAGTTTAATTAACTAACTTAAATGTTGGGTCTTGTGAGCCATGTTTAACTTAATATTGGGTCACATCTAGAGTTTAAGCTACCCGGGTCACAATACAAGTCGGAACGAGACGAAACTCAAACCCGACTAAACAAATCCAATAAAAATAATATTAAAAATATAAAATTTTCCCAAAATATTAAAATATAAAAATGACCAAAATCATAATACATCAATTTAAATATTATTAAAATAATCTAAAATTCACCAATTAATCAAAATCCTAAATAATTCAAAAGTCACAAAATGACCAAAATACCCTTAGCCTAAAAAGTTATAAATAGTCATTCTAATCACATGGTTAGGTCCCCATGGTTATGGTTAGTCTCTAGGCTCAACAGTTCTAGAGTTCACCAGCTAACACATCAAAATTATAATTCACCAATTTTAAATAGTATTAAATTAATTAAAAAAAAATCCATAAATCATAAATCCTATTATTAAATAATAAACTTTTATAAAAGTTTAAAATTACCCTCATTTGGAAAACTGGATGTTACATGTTTCTAACCGTTATAATTCCTGGTCCGAACAATCCTAAGAGGAACATTAATGTGTACTTACAGCCTTTGATAGATGAGTTGAATCAGTTATGGAAAGTAGGTGCTAACACGTACGATGTTACTAGGAAGCAGAATTTTCAGATGAAGACAACCCTTATGTGGACCATCAACGACTTTCTGGCCTAGGGAATGTTATCCCAATGGAGCAATCATGGCCGTCTCTTATGTCTGTATTGTATGGACCGTACTAAGGCTTTCCGCTTAAAAAATGGAGGAAAACTGTGCTTCTTTGATTGTCATCAGCAATTTCTGCCAAAAGATCATCCGTTCAGAAGGAACATGAATGCATTCCGTGCCGACGCTGTCGAGAAGGATGATCCACCGCCAAGGTAGTACGGAGCCACGATATGGGAGGAGGTTAGAGATTTTCTAAGTGCTATCGAAGATCCTACAATTGGGTACAAGTGCGATAGATTTGGTAGAGATCATAACTGGACAAAGAGGAGCATATTATGGGATTTGCCATATTGGAGTACCTGTAACACCCATATTCTGAATATGTATTTTGTCAAGCTTGCATGTATTTCAGATCTGTATTTATTTTCTTGGATTTTGGCATGTTCTTGTAATTGGCTTGACTTGCAGATTTTGGTTCTCGTAACTGGGTTTTACCTGGCTTGGTTTATTTTGTGGAGGAGAATTGGTTTGGTTTGGTTTGGTTTAATATGCATGGAACACTTTAACCTATACTCCACCCTCAACACAATACAACCCACCCTTATAATATCTCCACCAACCTTCTCTCTCTTCATTATTCTCTCATTTATTTCTCCATCTTCTTCTTCCTTCCTCTACACAACACCAAAACCCCTTAGGCAAGTACAACTTGCTTCCACAAAAGAGCCCATTTTTATTGTTCCATTAGCTTCTCCTCATGTTTCTAAGACACATTAGAACTTGTCATTTTCTATTTTGAGGCTTTGATTTTTGTAGATCTAGAAATTAATTATTTTTAGATTTTAGTGGTTTTGATCTATCAAACATCTTTGTTTTCAAGTTTTGATGGTTCCATGTTATAGAGAATTTTATTCTACCCAATTTTGACCTTTGAAAAGTTGGATTTGGACTTGTTTTGACCAAGTTATGGATTTTTGAAGTTTTAGGTTCAAACCATGGAGTTCTTGCTGGTTTCCTACGGCCAGGGATTCATACTGAATCTGGCTAGGTTAATGACTAGATTGATCAAATAGTTCATGGAGAATTTCCCAGTTACCTGTTGCCCCTTGGGTCCCGGCCTTATATATATATACATAGGATTTGTTGCTATCCGTCGAGATGAGCGCACTTCCAGCTCGCCGTCGAGTGTGGTACCTTAGAACACATGTATCTTACTACAGTGTGTCTGCTATATCCTGCTATCTTTTTCCTTTCTTGCTGGGATCACTCAGGTAGTAACAAACAGGTAACCGGACTTGGGATTCTCATTGCATCTTGCTAGTAACTAGGCCGATGATAACCCTAGTTAGTTAAAGTAGCAAGCCATATTTATTGCTTGGCCGAGATTGATTGGATAGAGTCTAGTCCAGCTTTGTCTCGTCTTGATTCTGTACCATTTCTGGCATGCCATGATTATTTGTGCTTTATCTTAATTCTACATCATGAATAATTGCATGACCAGATTTCTTACCTTGTCGATAAATGGTGGAAGAAACCAAGTTCTGTTCAGACGAAGGGTTACAACCTCGGTCCTTGTTTGGTTTACGGGTTGTAACCTGGTTATCTGAATAGTCCCATGGTTATCTCATCGTATATCATCCTGTTATGCTCTTCCATATGTTCTGTCTTTTATCGATTCTGTACAAGATTGTCTTTTATATTCACGGGTTGTAACCTTGTATGGCCAGATACCGGAGCAGCAGCAAAGGATCTACCTGCCTTCCAGCCACATGGTGACCACTAGAAGGAATCCTGGCAATGAGTAGGTTATTTTGGCTCTCCCACTCTATTGTACATTTTTATTTTGAGGCGTTTAGCCGACGAGCACTTGTTAGCTCGATGCACTTTACTTCTGCCTGCCTACGGGCTGTAATCATGATTGGCAACTCGAGGTTGATCATGTATGACTTAACTCTTGCTAGTCCTTACATTTTGTACGACTAGTTTCATGATCATCTGGATATGTAATGTTTGGGACGTCTTACAATTGTATATTTGGTGATCTGATATCTTATGATTATTACTAGTTGGTTGAGATTGAGACAATAGGATAATTTATGACCTTAAGAGACTGATGGCTTGTAGATAAACCCTCACATATCTAGACAGCCATGACCGTATGGTGAGATGGATTCCATTTCATTATACGTAGTTGGCTATGTCTGCCCCCGCTCTCCAGTATTCTGGTTCTGGGGCGTGATATGGTTTAAGTGGTGGCCCATACAGGTCTTGTAAATCAAGATATGTGAGGGTTTACCGAATAGATGTCTCAATCAGTATTCGTCCTTGATCTCTGCTCGTATCTTCTGAATCCCTGGATTCTTGTCCTGATCATATGCTTGTATCGTTGATCTGTCCTGGTCCTTCCTTATTGTTTCCTAGGTCGTATTCTTCAGCGACATTGTTCGTGGTCCTACCGACCAGCAAGGCAGAGCACCTTCCGCGGACCAGCAGCAACCTGGAGATCAAGCCCAGCATTCCGGAGTAGCCTCCAGAGTCGTGCCTTCTGGCGGAGAGTCACCAGTCCAGCCAGTTCAACCTGTAGAACATGATGACGGCACTTTGGTAGGACTCGTTAGGACCTTGATAGCTTCCCAAGACCGGCGTGGAGATGCCTTGCACCAGGCAGTGACGGATGCTTTGACCCGGGGTGGTTATCAGGGTAACATTGCGGTCAACAATTTCAAACGCCTGAACCCTTCCTTCTTCGACGGCAGCGAGGATGCTATTGCTGCAGATGCCTGGCTACAGGACATTGAAGTTATCTTGGAGGCAGCCAGGACCCCTAAAGCAGAGAAGATGGCTGTGGTGCGCCTGCAGTTACTAGATCTAGCCCGCAGCTGGTGGGCTATGCAAGCAGCGAGTTTGGGTACGCCTGTCATGTGGGCGGTATTCAGTGATATGTTTCAGACCAAGTACTTCGACGCAGTGGCTAGATATGACTTGCAGACCAGGTTTAGTAATCTCAGGCAGATGAACAGGACGGTCGACGGATATGCGGCCGAGTTTTCAAGGTTGAGTCGGTTTGCTCCCATCTTGGTGGCAACCGAGCTAGACAGAGCACAGCGATTTCAGCAGGGGCTCCACTTGGAGATCATATTGGCAGTAGAGCAGTTCGAGCACAGAACTTTTGATGCCGTCTTGCGAGCAGTGAGGAGGCATGAGTACACTTCCTGAAGGATAGCGGACCGGACCGGAGGTCGAAAGCGGTCTCACGACCAGATGAACCAATCCTCAGCACCGGCCCCAGCAGCTAGGGCCTTGACCATTGGAGCTACGAGGACAGATTCGGTTACCTCCTTACAGCATCCTGCCCCGACCTATCCCCAGCAGCAGAAGCAGAAGCAATCTTCCGCAGTGGGCTGTTCTCATTGTGGGAAGCCAGGCCATGTGGTGACAGAATGTCGCAGGGCACAGGAATTGTGTCTGGCTTGTGGAGCACCAGACCATAGGGTTGGATCCTGCCCGAATAGGGGTGGTTCATCATCGTCCAACCTTTCTAGCTCCTCGGTGAGAGGACCAGCTCCGGTCCAGCAGCAGCAGTATCCATTGCCGAGACCCTTGTCGCCTCAGACCCAAGTGTTCCAGCAACAGAGGCCTCAGCAGTTCGCCCAGGCCCAGATCCAGAATCGACAGAGAGGTATCTGTGTCCTATTGTCTTGCTTTCCACCGTTGTTATGCGGGACACGTGTCATGTTTCATGTGTCCTAATTACAACGGTATATCCCGGGCCCGAGCCATATCCTAGATCATTCGAAAAAGGTTATTGGTACCAATATTTCGTGTGAGGAGAGGCCCGTGTCCCTGTTTGACCAAAGAGAGAGACCTCAAGCACAAGACTATCAGTTTAGTTCACGTGGCTTGAGTTCATCGCTCCTTGGAAGAGTCAAACATGGGAGTGTGAGGATGACATCCGATCACGTTATCCCTACCTGTTTGACTCGTAAGGTATAATGTCTTCCTTATGCCTTATGCTTTTCCATCCCTTGCTTGCATGTATGATTGTTTGATTGTTTGCTTAGTGTAGTCTTGTGGATAGTATAGTTAGCTTTTACATCTCTAACTCCTTGATTAAATTCCGAGGACGGAATTCTTTTAAGGTGGGTAGAGTTGTAACACACATATTCTGAATATGTATTTTGTCAAGCTTGCATGTATTTCAGATCTGTATTTATTTTTTTGGATTTTGGCATGTACTTGTAATTGGCTTGACTTGCAGATTTTGGTTCTCGTAACTGGGTTTTACCTGGCTTAGTTTATTTTGTGGAGGAGAATTGGTTTGGTTTGGTTTGGTTTAATATGCATGGAACACTTTAACCTATACTCCACCCTCAACACAACACAACCCACCCTTATAATATCTCCACCAACCTTCTCTCTCTTCATTATTCTCTTATTTATTTCTCCATCTTCTTCTTCCTTCCTCTACACAACACCAACACCCCTTAGGCAAGTGCAACGTGCTTCCACAAGAGAGCCCATTTTTATTGTTCCATTAGCTTCTCCTCATGTTTCTAAGACACATTAGAACTTGTCATTTTCTATTTTGAGGCTTTGATTTTTGTAGATCTAGAAATTAATTATTTTCAGATTTTAGTGGTTTTGATCTATCAAACATCTTTGTTTTCAAGTTTTGATGGTTCCATGTTGTAGAGAATTTTATTCTACCCAATTTTGACCTTTGAAAAGTTGGATTTGGACTTGTTTTGACCAAGTTATGGATTTTTGAAGTTTTAGGTTCAAACCATGGAGTTCTTGCTGTTTTGGAGAAGACAGTGAGCAGTACGCGAGCTTTTTAGCTTGCGCCACTGAGCTGCGCGCGCTCTTTAGCGCAGCGCAGTCTACCTCATACGCTGCCTTTTGGAAGCGTATGTCTTGCATATGCCGACTTGGGTGATAAGGAGTCGTATGGACCTCATACGCTGCCTTTTGGAAGCGTATGTCTTGCATACGCTGCCTGAGCGTACGCTGACTGAGCGTATGCTGCCTGAGCGTAAGCTGACCTGAGCGTAGCCTGACCTGAGCGTAAGCTGACCTGAGCGTAGCGTGACCTGAGCGCAGGCTGACTTAGGCGCAACTGGACCTGACCCTACTTACCCTGGATCTTCTATAGCCCTGTATATTGATATTTTATTATATATTTAACGTCCATTTTATATCCTTACGCCTTTTGTCATGAACTTGATAATTTCAAATTTATTTATTATGTTTGGAATGATAATTGAACAATGCTTGATAGTGGCCCGTCGTGGTGCACTCCTGACTTGATAACTTGACCTGCTACACATGACATGATAGTGACCCGTGGTGGTGCACTCTTGACAAGTAATTTGACATGATAATTCTTGATGGTGGTCCGTCGCAACGCACCCTTGCCTTGATAAGTAATCTTGACAAGTAATCTTGACACGATAACCTTGATACGCTGTTGCGACGGCTAACTTGACATGCTAAGTGAATTCTTGACACCGTGGGTGATTGTATTGAATGTGCTTGTGTAAGCAACCAGTCTTGTCTCGTATCTTGTCTAGGACATGAATCCCTGGTTTCCCACGGTCAGGGATTCATACTGAATCTGGCTAGGTTAATGACTAGATTGATCAAATAGTTCATGGAGAATTTCCCAGTTACCTGTTGCCCCTTGGGTCCCGGTCTTATATATATATACATGGGATTTGTTGCTATCCGTCGAGATGAGCGCACTTCCAGCCCGCCGTCGAGTGTGGTACCTTAGGACACATGTATCTTACTACAGTGTGTCTGCTATATCCTGCTATCTTTTCTCTTTCTTGCTGGGATCACTCAGGTAGTAACAAACAGGTAACCGGACTTGGGATTCTTATTGCATCTTGCTAGTAACTAGGCCGGTGATAACCCTAGTTAGTTAAAGTAGCAAGCCGTATTTATTGCTTGGCCGTGATTGATTGGATGGAGTCTAGTCCAGCTTTGTCTCGTCCTGATTCTGTACCATTTCTGGCATGACATGATTACTCTTGCTTTATCTTAATTCTATATCATGAATAATTGCATGACCAGATTTCTTACCTTGCCGATAAATGGTGGGAGAAACCAAGTTCTGTTCAGACGAAGGATTACAACCTCGGTCCTTGTTTGGTTTACGGGTTGTAACCTGGTTATCTGAATAGTCCCATGGTTATCTCATCGTATATCATCCTGTCATGCTCTTCCATATGTTCTGTCTTTTATCGATTCTGTACAAGATTGTCTTTTATATTCACCTATCATGCTTTTTCTTAAATTAACTGTCTCTTATTATGTAATTATATTATTATGCTAATTGCTGGTTTTAGTTCTTAAGTGAAGCCTCCTTTGTGGCACTTGCTCTTTCTAGGGTCTGACCCAACTGGTTTTGTATGGCCAGATACCGGAGCAGCAGCAAAGGATCTACCTGCCTTTCAGCTACATGGTGACCACTAGAAGGAATCCTGGCAACGAGTGGGTTATTTTGGCTCTCCCACTCTATTGTACATTTTCATTTTGAGGCGTTTAGCCGACGAGCACTTGTTAGCTCGATGCACTTTACTTCTGCCTGCCTACGGGCTGTAATCATGATTGGCAACTCGAGGTTGATCATGTATGACTTAACTCTTGTTAGTCCTTACATTTTGTACGACTACCTTCATGATCATCTGGATATGTAATGTTTGGGACGCCTTACAATTGTATATTTGGTGATCTGATATCTTGTGATTATTACTAGTTGGTTGAGATTGAGACAATAGGATAATTTATGACCTTAAGAGACTGATGGCTTGTAGATAAACCCTCACATATCTAGACAACCGTGACCGTATGGTGAGATGGATTCCATTTCATTATACGTAGCTGGCTATGTCTGCCCCCGCTCTCCAGTATTCTAGTTCTGGGGCGTGACATAGTTTAAGTGGTGGCCCATGCAGGTCTTGTAAATCAAGATATATGAGGGTTTACCGAATAGATGTCTCAATTAGTATTCATTCTTGATCTCTGCTCGTATCTTATGAATCCCTGGATTCTTGACCTGATCATATGCTTATATCGTTGATCTGTCCTGGTCCTTCCTTATTGTTCCCTATGTCGTCTTCTTCAGCGACATTGTTCGTGGTCCTACCGACCAGCAAGGCGGAGCACCTCCCGCGGACCAGCAGGAACCTGAAGATCAAGCCCAGCATTCCGGAGTAGCCTCCAGAGTCGTGCCTTCTGGCGAAGAGTCACCAGTCCATCCAGTTCAACCTGTAGAACATGATGACGGCACTTTGGTAGGACTCGTCAGGACCTTGATAGCTTCCCAAGACCGGCGTGGAGATGCCTTGCACCAGGCAGTGACGGATGCTTTGACCCGGGGTGGTCATCAGGGTAACAGTGCGGTCAATAATTTCAAACGCCTGAACCCTCCCTTCTTCGACGGCAGCGAGGATGCTATTGCTGCAGATGCCTGGCTACAGGACATTGAAGTTATCTTGGAGGCAGCCAGGACCCCTAAAGCAAAGAAGGTGGCTGTGGTGCGCCTGCAGTTACTAGATCTAGCCCGCAGCTGGTGGGCTATGCAAGCAGCGAGTTTGGGTACGCCTGTCATGTGGGCGGTATTCAGTGATATGTTTCAGACCAAGTACTTCGACGCAGTGGCTAGATATGACTTGCAGACCAGGTTTAGTAATCTCACGCAGATGAACAGGACGGTCGACGGATATGCGGCCGAGTTTTCAAGGTTGAGTCGGTTTGCTCCCACCTTGGTGGCAACCGAGCTAGACAGAGCACAGCAATTTCAGCAGGGGCTCCACTTGGAGATCATATTGGCAGTAGAGCAGTCCGAGCACAGAACTTTTGATGCCGTCTTGCGAGCATCGAGGAGGCATGAGTACACTTCCCGAAGGATAGCAGACCGGACCGGAGGTCGGAAGCGGTCTCACGACCAGATGAACCAATCCTCAGCACCGGCCCCAGCAGCTACGGCCTTGACCATTGGAGCTACAAGGACAGATTCGGTTACCTCCTTACAGCATCCTGCCCCGACCTATCCCCAGCAGCAGAAGCAGAAGCAATCTTCCGCAGTGGGCTGTTCTCATTGTGGGAAGCCAGGCCATGTGGTGACAGAATATCGCAGGGCACAAGGATTGTGTCTGGCTTGTGGAGCACCAGACCGTAGGGTTGGATCCTGCCCGAATAGGGGTGGTTCATCATCGTCCAACCTTTCTAGCTCCTCGGTGAGAGGACCAGCTCCGGTCCAGCAGCAGCAGTATCCATTGCCGAGGCCCTTGCCGCCTCAGACCCAAGTGTTCCAGCAACAGAGGCCTCAGCAGTTCGTCCAGGCCCAGATCCAGAATCGACAGAGAGGTATCTGTGTCCTATTGTCTTGCTTTCCGTCGTTGTTATGCGGGACACGTGTCATGTTTCATGTGTCTTAATTACAACGATATATCCCGGGCCCGAGCCATATCCTAGATCATTCGAAAAAGGTTATTGGTACCAACCTTTTCGTGTGAGGAGAGGCCCGTGTCCCTATTTGACCAAAAAGAGAGACCTCAAGCACAAGACTATCAGTTTAGTTCATGTGGCTTGAGTTCATCGCTCCTTGGGAGAGTCAAACATGGAAGTGTGAGGATGACATCCGATCACGTTATCCCTACCTGTTTGACTCGTAAGGTATAATGTCTTCCTTATGCCTTATGCTTTTCCATCCCTTGCTTGCACGTATGATTGTTTGATTGTTTGCTTAGTGTAGTCTTGTGGATAGTATAGTTAGCTTTTACATCTCTAACTTCTTGATTAAATTCCGAGGACAGAATTCTTTTAAGGTGGGTAGAGTTGTAACACCCATATTCTGAATATGTATTTTGTCAAGCTTGCATGTATTTCAGATCTGTATTTATTTTCTTAGATTTTGGCATGTACTTGTAATTGGCTTGACTTGCAGATTTTGGTTCTCGTAACTGGGTTTTACCTGGCTTAGTTTATTTTGTGGAGGAGAATTGGTTTGGTTTGGTTTGGTTTAATATGCATGGAATACTTTAACCTATACTCCACCCTCAACACAACACAACCCACCCTTATAATATCTCCACCAACCTTCTCTCTCTTCATTATTCTCTTATTTATTTCTCCATCTTCTTCTTCCTTCCTCTACACAACACCAACACCCCTTAGGCAAGTGCAACGTGCTTCCACAAGAGAGCCCATTTTTATTGTTCCATTAGCTTCTCCTCATGTTTCTAAGACACATTAGAACTTGTCATTTTCCATTTTGAGGCTTTGATTTTTGTAGATCTAGAAATTAATTATTTTTGGATTTTGGTGGTTTTGATCTATCAAACTTCTTTGTTTTCAAGTTTTGATGGTTCCATGTTGTAGAGAATTTTATTCTACCCAATTTTAACCTTTGAAAAGTTGGATTTGGACTTGTTTTGACCAAGTTATGGACTTTTGAAGTTTTAGGTTCAAACCATGGAGTTCTTGCTGTTTTGGAGAAGACAGTGAGCAGTGCGCGAGCTTTTTAGCTTGCGCCACTGAGCTGCGTGCGCTTTTTAGCGCAGCGCAGTCTACCTCATACGCTGCCTTTTGGAAGCGTATGTCTTGCATACGCTGACTTGGGTGACAAGGAGTCGTATGGACCTCATACGCTGCCTTTTGGAAGCGTATGTCTTGCATACGCTGCCTGAGCATACGCTAACTGAGCGTATGCTGCCTGAGCGTAAGCTGACCTGAGCGTAGCCTGACCTGAGCGTAAACTGACCTGAGCGTAGCCTGACCTGAGCGCAGGCTGACTTAGGCGCAACTGGACCTGACCCTACTTACCCTGGATCTCCTATAGCCCTGTATATTGATATTTTATTAGATATTTAACGTCTATTTTATATCCTTACGCCTTTTGTCATGAACTTGATAATCCCGAATTTATTTATTATGTTTGGAATGATAATTGAACAATGCATGATAGTGGCCCGCCGTGGTGCACTCCTAACTTGATAACTTGACCTGCTACACATGACATGACAGTAACCCGTGGTGGTGCACTCTTGACAAGTAATTTGACATGATAATTCTTGATGGTGGTCCGTCGTGACGCACCCTTGCCTTGATAAGTAATCTTGACAAGTAATCTTGACACGATAACCTTGATACGCTGTTGCGACGGCTAACTTGACATGCTAAGTGAATTCTTGACACCGTGGGTGATTGTATTGAATGTGCTTGTGTAAGCAACCAGTCTTGTCTCGCATCTTGTCTAGGACATGAATCCCCGGTTTCCCACGGTCAGGGATTCATACTGAATCTGGCTAGGTTAATGACTAGATTGATCAAATTGTTCATGGAAAATTTCCCAGTTACCTGTTGCCCCTTGGGTCCCGGCCTTATATATATACATGGGATTTGTTGCTATCCGTCGAGATGAGCGCACTTCTAGCCCGCCGTCGAGTGTGGTACCTTAGGACACATGTATCTTACTACAGTGTGTCTGCTATATCCTGCTATCTTTTCCCTTTCTTGCTGGGATCACTCAGGTAGTAACAAACATGTAACCGGACTTGGGATTCTCATTGCATCTTGCTAGTAACTAGGCCGGTGATAACCCTAGTTAGTTAAAGTAGCAAGCCGTATTTATTGCTTGGCCGTGATTGATTGGATGGAGTCTAGTCCAGCTTTGTCTCGTCCTGATTCTGTACCATTTCTGGCATGACATGATTACTCGTGCTTTATCTTAATTCTATATCATGAATAATTGGATGACCAGATTTCTTACCTTGTCGATAAATGGTGGGAGAAACCAAGTTCTGTTCAGACGAAGGGTTATAACCTCGGTCCTTGTTTGGTTTACGGGTTGTAACCTGGTTATCTGAATAGTCCCATGGTTATCTCATCGTATATCATCCTGTCATGCTCTTCCATATATTCTCTCTTTTATAGATTCTGTACAAGATTGTCTTTTATATTCACCTATCATGCTTTTTCTTAAATTAACTGTCTCTTATTATGTAATTATATTATTGTGCTAATTGCTGGTTTTAGTTCTTAAGTGAAGCCTCCTTTATGGCACTTGCTCTTTCTGGGGTCTGACCCAGCTGGTTTTGTATGGCCAGATACCGGAGCAGCAGCAAAGGATCTACCTGCCTTCCAGCCACATGGTGACCACAAGAGGGAATCCTGGCAACGAGTGGGTTATTTTGGCTCTCCCACTCTATTGTACATTTTTATTTTGAGGCGTTTAGCCGACGAGCACTTGTTAGCTCGATGCACTTTACTTCTGCCTGCCTACGGGCTGTAATCATGATTGGCAACTCGAGGTTGATCATGTATGACTTAACTCTTGCTAGTCCTTACATTTTGTACGACTAGCTTCATGATCATCTGGATATGTAATGTTTGGGACGCCTTACAATTGTATATTTGGTGATCTGATATCTTGTGATTATTACTAGTTGGTTGAGATTGAGACAATAGGATAATTTATGACCTTAAGAGACCGATGGCTTGTAGATAAACCCTCACATATCTAGACAGCCGTGACCGTATGGTGAGATGGATTCCATTTCATTATACGTAGCTGGCTATGTCTGCCCCCGCTCTCCAGTATTCTGGTTCTGGGGCGTGACAGTACCAATCTGATCAGACATAATCTTGATGTCATGTATATTAAGAAGAATGTGTTTGATAACATAATTAATACTGTGATGGACGTAAAGGGAAAAACGAAAGACAATCCCAAGGCCAGGTTGGACTTAGAAGAAATATGCAAACGCCGTGCGTTGTATTTGATAGAGGAGAATGGAAAAGAGTTCCTGCCGAAGTCAGTTTTCTCTCTGGACAAGGAGGATAAAGTGAGACTTTGTCGGTAGATCCAGGGCCTAAAATTTCCAGATGGATATGTGTCAAATCTGAGTAGATGTGTCGATCCGAAGAAAAACAAATTGACGGGTATGAAGAGCCACGATTGTCACGTATTTATGAAGAGGTTAATTCCAATTGCATTTCGAGAATTCTTACCGCAGGCAGTTTGGGATCCATTGACGGAGCTTAGCATATTCTTCAGGGATCTTTGTTCTAAGAAATTACTCGTTGATCGTCTAGAAAAGCAAAAGAAGGACATTACGGTAACACTGTGCAAGCTAGAGAGGGTGTTTCCTCTTGGATTCTTCGACTCTATGGAGCATTTGCCGATTTGTAACACCCAGTTTTCCAGATGAGGATAATTTTAAAATCTTGTAATTTTAATCTTTTAATAATGATATTTTAAATCATGATGTAATTTTTGGTAATTTTAAATCATTTTAAAACTATTTTTAAATCGTGACTTATGATTTTGGTGTTTTGATAGTGTAACACTAGAGACAGCTCAACCTAGAGCCTAGCCATGTGATTAGGGTGTTTCATTTATCATTTCTAGTTCGAGGGAACTTTTGTCATTTTGATTTTAATTGAATTTAATATATATTATTTGGAATTTAATGTATTATTAAGAATGGTGGGTTTTTAATATTATTTAATTGATTGCCATGTTTTGTGATTAGCCTAACTTGGTTTGGACCTAACCTAGATTAGTCACAGCTAGTCTTAGCTAACCATGGTTAGTGATAGTTAGTATTAATTAGATTTATTAGAATTAATGTGATTTTTAGTGATTTTTAGTATAATTGATTTTGGGCCTATAGTTGACTTTGACTAGTGTTGACTAGGAGACTAACCTAGAGACTAACCTAGGTTATGACCACTTGGTTAGGTTAAGTAACCTTAGCTTGACCTAAGTTAGTGAGGTTTAACTCATTGAAACTTGTTTGGAGAGATTAGGGATTGATTAGGCTAGAATGGCTTATGACTTCATAAGTCATGACTAATGACTTGAGCCTTAAATCCCATAGGCCCACACCATGTAGCCAAACCCTAACCCTAATCAGCCCATGGCTGGTCATATTGGTCTCCCCCATCCTATTTAATACCCCTCAAAGTTAGGGCTAGCCTCCATTAGGAATTTTGCCAAGTTTTAGAAGGAGGTAAGTCCCCATCTTCATTAAATCCTAAAAAATCCATTTCAACTCCTTTTTCCTTCAAACCAATTGCAATGGGTTCTAATTTTACTCCTCTGGCTGTTGGTATCAAGAAATCTCAGCTTGGGAGCAAATTGAAGGAGTTGACTATCAAGAAGAATACCTCCTTGTGGAGCTTTTTGAGGATTTTGACACATATAGGTAACTTTCAATCCCCTCCATAGAATCCTGATTTTATTGCATATCTAGCGAGTCCTAGGCATGACCTAACTGTAGGAATAGGAAGCCCTAAAATTTGTGTCCATTTCGTGTCCTAATTAGACACGTATCAGCCCATGTTGTATGTGTTTGTTGAAATGCCTCAATGGGCATTTCGAGTGAATTTTGGGATTGTATTTGAATAGAAAATTAGGTTTAGGTGTCGCTTACACATTTCTGGTGTCCTTGTGTCATTTTCGTGTCGTGTCGAGTCTGCAAGGACACGCGAACACAGGGTCGCGCGCGCGTGCACGGGCACTGTGCATGCCCTGCACTTCGGGGGACACAGCGCCTTGGATACGATACTTCGACACGTCAAATTTGACGTATGGCACGGGGCCGACACTGACATGGGACTTCCAAAATTTTAGAGCCCAACGTGTAGTGTCGGACATGCACGAGCGCGTGCATTGATTTGTGCACTGCACAGTCGGCTGTCACTTTGAGCACTGATACGAGGGTCCTGTGTCACGCACGCGTATCGTGGACATGTGGCAGGGTGTCCTAACCCTAGTCCTACACTAGGTTGACCCTTGGACACGACCACGTGGGTTGTGTCGTATCGTGTGCACGGACACCGTGAACACGTGCACGATAATTATCCTGTGTTGCACTATTTTTGTACTGTTTTCGTATTTAATGTGATTGGACACGTTTGTGTCCACTTTAGTGGACACAAACTCATCACATGACACGTGTATGACGTGTATTCACATTACCAACCACTGTTTTGGGTGTTTAGCTCGATTTCATTGTTCAATTCTCAACTTTCCTATTTTTACTGATTCTTAATAATCAGTCTCTATTTTTCTGTTTGTTCTAGAATTTCAAATCTCGATTTTGTCATCATTTTAACTATTATATGCTGCTAATTAGTGTGGGCTAAAACCTATAATTTGTTCACCCATTTGTTAGCTAAATGTGTGTCAAATTTGCAATGATTTGGGGACTGTTCTAGGTTCAAATCTGGGAATGAAGTTATGGCTGAAAACTGGGTTTGAGTTAAGGGTTTAAACTAATTTTTGGGTTTTATTTGAGAACTGCGGAATGTTTCCAGTGTTGTAAATCTGAGCATGGTTGGCTGGACCGTTTTAATGGTCTTCAATATTATTAAAAATGAATTTGTGGACTGTTCTTCAATATTGGACTGTTAAGGTTTCCTATGTATTAAATCTGAGTTTCATAAACTGATTTTTATGTTTCCTTCAATTGATGAACTGAGATGGAGGGGGGGGGGGGGTTTCTTCTATGTGTTAACTGAGGTTGAATGGGACTGTTACACTGTTTGTTCCTCACTGTTTTCACTCCTGCACACTATTTTCTCACTGAATTTTCACTCACACACACACAAGTCCTACACACTAATCACACCCTCATATATCATCACACATTCACACACACACACATACCACACTCCTTGACACTAGCATACACACATGCCTCACTTCACTCACACACACATTAGCATACATGTATCATTCACCTCTCACACTCACATGTCTATGCATCACTAACACACATGTTTCCTCTCTCATATCACACACACTCTCACTACACACACACTCTTGTGTTTGCACACATGCCTATGTCTAACACACACACACATGAGCACATGAGCACATGTGTCCCTCTCTCTCTCTCTCTCTATATATATATATATATATATATATATATATATATATATATATATATATATATATATACTGACATATAATGTTGTATATGGTATTGCATAGGAGCCTATATGCTATGTTTTCCTATTAGCCTATCTAAATAGATTAATGTGTGTATCCCTATATTAGATTATATAGTCATATTGTAATTTGTGTATTATTTTAGATATAGAATAGCCTTGTGTAGGTGTGTTATAGGTTGGGTTAGACTTGGTTTAGCCTATGGCCTAATCTCTTAGCCTATGGCCTATGTGAGTGTCTGTGTGTCAGTGTAGAGTCTAGATTAGACTTGTTTAGTCTAGTTAGACATAGAATAGCCTTGTTAGCCTAGTATAGACTAGTTTGACTTAGGTTTGACTTGATTGACCTAGTTTGACTTCTAAGGTTGACCAGAGTTGACCAAAAGTTGACTTTGGTCAAGATTGACCTAGAATCATGTAGAATGCATAGTAGGACTTCATTATATCATTTTAGACTTGTTGTGACCTGTGCTGTTCTGATTAGGAGCCAGACACCTCTCCTCGGACAGTATATTTCATCCGGACACTCAGATACAGGCGAGTACATTTTCTGATCATTTCATATCCTGCTTAGAATTATTTTCCTGCATTAAATTACTTTACTTGATACTGTCACGTTGGTCACACGGATTAGTACAATATGGATCCCTCCCTGAGATGTTATCCCTTCAGGGAGCATCGGGGTACTCTATGTTCTGTGTGTTTTACTTACATGGCGTATCATTATGCTTCTTTGGTTCTTTGATCACTTGTGACATATACTCTTATGATCACAGAGTCTTCTTTGAATCCTTATCCTATTTATTGGGTTTCCCAGAATCCTCATTTATGGGACTACTATGTACCACCCTTTGGGGGTTTATCACCCTTTGGGAGCTTACCACCCTTTGGGGGCTTATCACCCTTTGGGGGCTTACCACCCTTCGGGGGCTGTTACATAGAATCATAACATAACCTGGTTGGATCCTTGTGTATTAATTGGTGGTACGGGGGAGTATAAATAGCCATGTGAACAATTTCAAAGTAGAATAGCCATGTACGTCTCTTTAGTATAACCATGTACAAATCAAGCCGTTCACATGTCGACTTTGTACTCTAAATCACTAGTCACTGGTAGCTCTTTACTTATAGTAGATATTTCTATTACAGTTCTCTCTCTCTGTTTACATTCTGCATTTCTTCAGTATCTATATCTTACTTTACTGCATGATTATATTTTCTAACCCGCTATGAACTGTTGAGATGTATTGTGCTCGCTCCTGTCCTGACTGGCCTGTTGAAAATATTACAGAGGACGAGGAGGAGGCCTGTGCGGATACCTTTTGCAGGACAGCTCTAGCTGACGACTTTACCCTACTGCCTAGACTAGCTTAGTTAGGCTTTATCTTACTTATGTTGTCTTGTGACTAGTAGTTAGACTTTATTTCTGCCTTTGAGATTTGGGGTTGTGTATATTCTTTCATTTTCAGTAGCTGAGACCATGTATTTCTGGATATTGCTGAGATGTTATCTTAGACTATTTGATCATCTGTATTTACCTTGAGTTCTATATCATATCGTGCTTTCTTCTTCCTTAGTTGTGATTGAGTTCATTTACTGCTATGTCACCTCCACTCGGGGAGTATAAACTGCATAGCTTTATATTGATAGATGTTGTGACCTAGGACAACGTTCTACCGCCGACACTGCGGCGTAGGCTGGGCGTTGTTACGCTCTCGTACCCTCACAGTGGGTGCGGGTCGTGACACATTTTTAGTGGTGGCCCATGCAGGTCGAGTTTATGTAGTGGTATTCGAACTGGAGTATCACTACAGCCTGGAGTAGGATTAGGATATTTTTGAAGGTACTCAATCACAGTTAGGATTCCTTGAGAGATTCCTGGGACGACCCTTGAGAATCTTATTTTAACTTCAATTTGAAAACTCTCTTCCCTTGATTTGATTTATCTTTACTTTCTGTTGTTGAATTTGATTTTGATGGATTATTGTTGAATTTGAGTTTGTATTTATTGATTTTGATGGAAGATCGTTGAATTTTGAATTTTGATATTAGTGGTTGAATTTGAGTCTGTATTTTTATGATTTTTGATGGATTATTGTTGAATTTTGAATCTTGATGTTAGTTATTGTTGAGTTTGTATTTATATGTATATGTACATTTTTTTTTGGAGTTAAGGTATAACCTGATAACATACTTGATGAGGACAGTGAGATAGGTAAAAGTCTACTTTATTATGGAATTTAGAATTTATTGCAGTCATATTTGCTAGCATGACAAGGACGTAGAGCCTGATATAGCTATACTTATCTTAGTTATGAAATCTAGATTTTCTTGCAGCCATAACGGGTGGCGTGGTAAGAATTCTAGATAACATGATTATAGGGTGTATGCCTTATTATGGACTCTATCGTTTATTGCAGCTATGCTTATTGGCGTGGCAGAATTCTGACAACATAATTTCAGGAAGTCGCATATGATTATCAGATTGTACCTTAAATATTTTTGAACATGTTTTTTCTACTTTTGTTTCAGTCCTTCAAAAAAAGGGATTATTGTTTGTTTTGTTTGTTTTGCTTCTCATTATTTAACTTAGGAGTAGCTTTAGTTGTATTATAAACCTTGTGTAACTTCTTACTATGAATTTCTTCTTAATACAATGAATCTATGATTTTGCTAGACCTTGACTTAGATTTGATATTATAACTCTGGTTTCAAATGGTTCCTTCTTTTAAACAGATAAGCAGAACAGATTTTATCATTATTTTCTTCTTGCCATTATTTCTTGTATTACCTTAGAATATATAATATAGTGGACACAGATACTTGCCTGACACGTATGCATACTACCCATGTTACCAACCTATCTAAATGCATGTTAATATGATTGATGTTAAGTTCTCAAAATCCTAGTATTCTAATATAGTACAGTATCAGTGACTAGTTCTCTGTTTCTCCATATTAAATTCGTAATTTAAATTTAAATTTCATATTATTAGTTTTTCTTACATCACTACACATGTATGTTATATACAGGGTTTCATTTTTTAAAGTAATTGGTTGAGTTTTGTGTTAAATTGTCAAATCTGAGACTGTGTACATAGTAAACCCTTAACCTTGGATTCTAAGTGTTTAGTTCAAATTGCAGTTTTAAATTGTAATGTTTTGAGCCGTATACATGGTTGTGTGCAGGTATATAATGTTAGGTTCATACTCTTACATGTTAGGTTGTGGTTGTGGTAAACATTGAGTTGGTTTTGATGTTCGAATTTCTCCAAAATTTGAAAACTAAATACATGTTAACATTTTTTTTCATTACTTTCAAATGTGTAGTTCATTTTCAGATCTAAAATGTAATGTTGAGCTAAACTGAATGATTGAACCCTTCATCTCAAGTTTTAACCCATGTACACTTGACACTCTACACTAATGTTCACAACTGCCATGTAAACCTAACCCTTCACCTCAATGTTATGTTCACATAGCTATATATATATATATATATATATATATATATATATATATATATATATTTAGCTATATATATATATATATATATATATATATATATATATATATATATATATATATATATATATAGTTCTGTATATATGTTATAATATATGTAGTATATATATATATATATATATATATATATATATATATATATATATATATATATATATATATATATATATATATATATATAGTTCTGTATACATGTTATATTATATGTAGATGGATAATTAAATCTCTACCTCTCTATACATATAGATATACTTATATATATGGTTAGCCATGCATGTTATGAGTAAATAGGTTGTGCCTTGTAGACTGCTTAACCAATATGCCATGAATAGTGTAACTTGATAGCTATAGTTGAGACACAAATCCTCCTATACATTTTCATGTATATTTCACACAACCACATAACTCTTACATAATGCTAGCTTTTTCCTCTCTAACACACTCTCAATATATTATATTGTGTTTGGAATTCAACGCTATTGACTTTCGTTCCTTAAACTTTTGGTTCTGATTTTCTTAAATAGTACCCCTTTATAGATGATTAGAAGTTATCTTATTTTATTTTTGATAATTACTAGTTTTCATATAGGATGGTAGACTGCCTTACAGCTTTGATGATTGTTGTTTTTATAACTTTTCTAGTTCAACATCCTTGATTGCTTGTATGTTTTGATACCCTATGATTGCTTTGGTCTAGTGTGACTAGTATACCTATATGAGACTTTCATTACCACCGTATGCCATGATCCTGTATGCCGTCCTTTTAGATTGTATGATTGATTAAGTTTTGAGACTTTGATTGTGGGGGTTTGACCTGGAAGGGGTAGGAACATTTTAATTTTGAGGACGAAATTTTTATAAGGTGGGTAGGATTGTAACACCCAGTTTTCCAGATGAGGGTAATTTTGAAATCTTGTAATTTTAATCTTTTAATAATGATATTTTAAATCATGATGTAATTTTTGGTAATTTTAAATCATTTTAAAACTGTTTTTAAATCATGACTTATGATTTTGGTGTTTTGATAGTGTAACACTAGAGACAGCTCAACCTAGAGCCTAGCCATGTGATTAAGGTATTTCATTTATCATTTCCAGTTCGAGGGAACTTTTGTCATTTTGATTTTAATTGAATTTAATATATATTATTTGGAATTTAATGTATTATTAAGAATGGTATATTTTTAATATTATTTAATTGATTGTCATATTTTGTGATTAGCCTAACTTGGTTTGGACCTAACCTAGATTAGTCACAGCTAGTCTTAGCTAACCATGGTTAGTGATAGTTAGTATTAATTAGATTTATTAGAATTAATGTGATTTTGGGCCTATAGTTGACTTTGACTAGTGTTGACTAGGAGACTAACCTAGGTTATTACCACTTGGTTAGGTTAAGTAACCTTAGCTTGACCTAAGTTAGTGAGGTTTAACTCATTGAAACTTGTTTGGAGAGATTAGGGATTGATTAGGCTAGAATGGCTTATGACTTCATAAGTCATGACTAATGACTTGAGCCTTAAAGCCCATAGGCCCACACCATGTAGCCAAACCCTAACCCTAATTAGCCCATGGCTGGTCATATTGGTCTCCTCCATCCTATTTAATATCCCTCAAAGTTAGGGCTAGCCTCCATTAGGAATTTTGCCAAGTTTTAGAAGGAGGTAAGTTCCCATCTTCATTAAATCCTAGAAAATCCATTTCAACTCCTGTTTCCCTCAAACCAATTGCAATGGGTTCTAATTTTACTCCTCTTGCTGTTGGTATCAAGAAATCTCAGCTTGGGAGCAAATTGGAGGAGTTGGCTATCAAGAAGAACACCTCCTTGTGGAGCTTTTTGAGGATTTTGACACATATAGGTAACTTTCAATCTCCTCCATAGAATCCTGATTTTATTGCATATCTAGGGAGTCCTAGGCCTGACCTAACTGTAGGAATAGGAAGCCCTAAAATTCGTGTCCATTTCGTGTCCTAATTAGACACGTATCAGCCCATGTTGCATGTATTTGTTGAAATGCCTCAATAGGCATTTCGAGTGAATTTTGGGATTGTATTTGAATAGAAAATTAGGTTTAGGTGTCGCTTATACGATTCTGGTGTCCTTTTGTCATTTTCGTGTCGTGTCGAGTCTGCACGGACACGCGAACACAGGGTTGCACGCGCGTGTGCAGGGGCACTGTGCATGCCCTGCACTTCAGGGGACACAGCGCCTTGGATACGACACTTCGACACGTCAAATTTGACGTGTGGCACGGGGCCAACACTGACACGAGGCTCCCCAAATTTTAGAGCCCCACATGTTGTGTCAGACACGCACGAGCGCGTGCACTGATTTGTGCACTTCACAGTCGGCTGTCACTTTGAGCACTGATACGCGTGTCCTGTGTCACACACGCGTATCGTAGACACGTGGCAGGGTGTCCTAACCCTAGCCCTATACTAGGTTGACACTTGGACACGACCATGTGGGTTGTGTCGTGTCATGTCGTGTGTACGGACACCGTGAACACGTGCACGATAATTATCCTGTGTTGCACTGTTTTCGTATTTAATGTGATTGGACACGTTTGTGTTCACTTTGGTGGACACAAACTCATCACATGACACGTGTATGATGTGTATTCACATTACCAACCACTGTTTTGGGTGTTTAGCTCGATTTCATTGTTCAATTCTTAACTTCCCTATTTTTACCGATTCTTAATAATCAGTCTCTATTTTTCTGTTTGTTCCAGAATTTCAAATCTCGATTTTGTCATCATTTTAACCATTATATGCTGCTAATTAGTGTGGGCTAAAACCTATAATGTGTTCACCCATATGTTATCTAAATGTGTGTCAAATTTGTAATGACTTAGGGACTGTTCTGGGTTCAAATCTGGAAATGAAGTTATGGCTGAAAACTGGGTTTGAGTTAAGGGTTTAAACTAATTTTTGGGTTTTATTTGAGAACTGCGGAATGTTTCCAGTGTTGTAAATCTGAGCATGGTTGGCTGGACTGTTTTAATGGTCTTCAATATTATTAAATCTGAATTTGTGGACTGTTCTTCAATATTGGACTGTTAAGGTTTCCTATGTATTAAATCTGAGTTTGATAAACTGATTTTTATGTTTCCTTCAATTGATGAACTGAGATGGGGGGGGGGGTTTCTTCTATGTGTTAACTGAGGTTGAATGGGACTGTTACACTGTTTGTTCCTCACTGTTTTCACTCATGCACACTGTTTTCTCACTGAATTTTCACTCACACACACACACACACAAGTCCTACACACTAATCACACCCTCATATATCATCACACATTCACACACACACACCACACTCCTTGACACTAGCATACACACATGCCTCACTTCACTCATACACACATTAGCATACATGTATCACTCACCTCTCACACTCACATGTCTATGCATCACTAACACACATGTTTCCTCTCTCATATCACACACACTCTCACTTCACACACACACTCTTGTATTTGCACACATGCCTATGTCTAACACACACACACATGACACATGAGCACATGTGTCCCTCTCTCTATACATATACATATATATATATATATATATATATATATATATATATATATATATATATATATATATATATATATATATATATATATATATATATATATATATATGTACTGACATATAATGTTGTATATGGTATTGCATCGTAGCCTATATGCTATGTTTTCCTATTAGCCTATCTAAATAGATTAATGTGTGTATCCCTATATTAGATTATATAGTCATATTGTAATTTGTGTATTATTTTAGATATAGAATAGCCTTGTGTAGGTGTGTTATAGGTTGGGTTAGACTTGGTTTAGCCTATGGCCTAGTCTCTTAGCCTATGGCCTATGTGAGTGTCTCTATGTCAGTGTAGAGTCTAGATTAGACTTGTTTAGTCTAGTTAGACTTAGAATAGCCTTGTTAGCCTAGTATAGACTAGTTTGACTTAGGTTTGACTTGATTGACCTAGTTTAACTTCTAAGGTTGACCAGAGTTGACCAAAAGTTGACTTTGGTCTAGATTGACCTAGAATCATGTAGAATGCATAGTAGGACTTCATTATATCATTTTAGACTTGTTGTGACCTGTGCTGTTCTGATTAGGAGCCAGACACCTCTCCTCGGACAGTATATTTCATCCGGACACTCAAATACAGGCGAGTACATTCTCTGATCATTTCATATCCTGCTTAGAATTATTTTCCTGCATTAAATTACTTTACTTGATACTGTCACGTTGGTCACACGAATTAGTACAATATGGATCCCTCCCTGAGATGTTATCCCTTCAGGGAGCATCGGGGTACTCTATGTTCTGTGCGTTTCACTTATATGGCGTATCACTATGCTTCTTTGGTTCTTTGATCACTTGTGACATATACTCTTATGATCACAGAGTCTTCTTTGAATCCTTATCCCATTTATTGGGTTTCCCAGAATCCCCATTTATGGGACTACTATGTACCCCCCTTTGGGGGCTTATCACACTTTGGAGGCTTACCACCCTTTGGGGGCTTATCACCCTTTGGGGGCTTACCACCCTTCGGGGGCTGTTACATAGAATCATAACATAACCTGGTTGGATCCTTGTGTATTAATTGGTGGTACGGGGGAGTATAAATAGCCATGTGAACAATTCCAAAGTAGAATAGCCATGTACGCCTCTTTAGTATAGCCATGTACAAATCAAGCCGTTCACATGTCGACTTTGTACTCTAAATCACTAGTCACTGTTAGCTCTTTACTTATAGTAGATATTTCTATTACAGTTCTCTCTCTCTGTTTACATACTGCATTTTTTCAGTATCTATATCTTACTTTACTGCATGATTATATTTTCTAACCCGCTATGAACTGTTGAGATGTATTGTACTCACTCCTGTCCTGACTGGACCTGTTAAAAATATTACAGAGGACGAGGAGGAGGCCTGTGCGGATACCTTTTGCAGGACAGCTCTAGCTGACGACTTTACCCTACTGCCTAGACTAGCTTAGCTAGGCTTTATCTTACTTATGTTGTCTTGAGACTAGCAGTTAGACTTTATTTCTGCCTTTGAGATTTGGGGTTGTGTATATTCTTTCATTTTCAGTAGCTGAGACTATGTATTTCTGGATATTGTCGAGATGTTATCTTAGACTATTTGATCATCTGTATTTACCTTGAGTTCTATATCATATCGTGCTTTCTTCTTTCTTAGTTGTGATTGAGTTCATTTACTGCTATGTCACCCCCACTCAGGGAGTATAAACTGCTTAGCTTTATATTGATAGATGTTGTGACCTAGGACAGCATTCTACCGTCGACACTACGGCGTAGGCTGGGCGTTGTTATTCTCTCGTACCCTCACAGTGGGTGCGGGTCGTGACACGATTCATCTATCCTATGAGGCACGTGTTGGTGGACCCGTCGAATATCGATGGATGTACCCGTTCGAGTGACATTTAAATCACCTAAAAAGAAAGATGAAAAATAAGGCATGGGTCGAGGGTTCTATTTGTGAAGCCTATGTTCTCGAGGAGATCACAAACTTTTGTTTGATGTATTTCAAGCCTCATGTTGCAACTAATAGAACGAGAGCTTCCAGAAACGACGACGAAGATCATGAATGTAATGATACAATACTGAAGGTATTCAATGCCCCAGAAAAGCCATCGGGTACAATGAAGACGAGATATCTGAACGATGATGAGCTAAGGGCTGCTTAGGTGTATGTATTACTCAACTGCGACGATAATGAAGTAGAGGAGTTGGAGGGGTAAATAATTAATACGTCTATATTATTTTAATAGTGTTGATTATTATACTATTAAATTAATTGAACGATGTTGTTTTTAGCATATTTAATGATGATGTGAGGTCAGGTATGCCACACATAACAGAAGATGAACTAGAACAAGAAATGAGGCGTTATTTTCCATCATGGTTGAGTGCATATGTAAGACTTGAGAACTCTGTAATTACCTTTCTGTATATGCACTTGAGAATGAGCTTAATTTATTTTTTCGTGGTATTTAGGTTGATCGTCCATATGCAAGACTTGAGAATGAGTCTATTAGAATGCTAGCCAAGGGACCAATTTATGCTACAAAAATATGGCCAAGCTACTGTGTTAATGGGTTTAGGTTCAAGTCAACAACTTGTCCGATCAGAGACAACTTTGTGGATCTCGATTCCACCAAAAATAGTTATTTGTGTATCAGATCTTCGAACTACAAAGATGTTGATGCGGGCAACGATTTCTATGGCGTCCTACGGGAGATTGTAGAGCTGACATATAGTTATAGAATAGAGCCTGCTAAGATTGTGTTATTCAGGTGTGATTGGTTCGATCCGATTGAAGGTCAAGGATGGAAAGTAGACAAGCACGGTCTTGTGGATATAAACTATCGGCGTCGATATCAAGCCTATGAACCATTTGTCCTATCAAGTCAGGCTCAGCTCGTGTACTTCACAAGTTATCCTAAACGGGGAACAACAAGGTCGGACTGGTGGGCAGTATGCAAGACCAGCAGAGGGAGGGGCTGGTACTTCCTTCCAACTGCCTACAGCTCCATCGCCGGATAACCTCTGGATGACCGCCGTTGGCGGTCTTCAGAAGGGTACGTACAACGGTACGGGATCCTAAGGCACGTATTTGGCTTTAGAGTCATCCCGGGCCCCCTCTGTCAGTGCGCAGTCTCCAGCTTCGCAGGCGTCGTCACGAGCTCAGGATATTCGTCGTCAGATCGACGAGCTGCGTCGCGAGTTGCAGCAACAGATTTCTGATCCCCTTACCGCAGAGCGACGATTCGACCCTCCGATCATCACCGGACGATTTGATGCGGTCGAGCACAGTATACAGGAGCTGATGAGTCTGCAGCAGGCTACAGCTGCCAGCTTGCACACGCTCACCGAGTCTACGCAGCGCACAGAGCGTAGACAGGTCGAGCTGGAGGGATCGCAGAGGACCATGTCTGCCCCTCTCACTCAGGTATCGTCTTCGTTTGAGGAGAGTACTCAGAGGATGGTGAGTACCCTTGCTGCGCATGGTGAGCGACTGCGAGAGCTGGAGCAGATACGTCCTTCCGGTCCATCGACGGCGCCGACTCCATACATTGCACTGCCTCCTACTTCCCCTACGGTGTAACTCACACAGAAGCAGTATGAGTACATGCTATCCCAGATGCGCAGTAGGGGTCCTCAATGATCCAGTAGATTTTTTTTTATCATCTTTGTATTTATTGGCCCTATGGGCCCATTGACCGTTCTGTACACTGATTTTCATTATTATTTAACTCTGTTGGACATGTATGTTTGTTGGACATGTATGTTTGTTGGACATGTATGTTTGTGATATTTAATTTGTTGGTATTTTTATTGAGTACATGTATGATATTTAGTTATAGACTGTTATGATGGGAGACTGTTATTCATCTATTAGTTGTAGACTGTTATGATAGAAGACTGTTAATTATGATAATATCTACGACGGAGATGACAAATATACCTACGCTGGGTTATAAGCGATGATCTGATATACAAAGGAGGTGCTGTCCAAATTTTAAAAAAATATAATATGTATTTTTGTAATGATGTGTGTCTGTGTTTACAGTGTATGTGAAATGCAGTATTCGGAACCATCGATAGTTTCGATTACTGTTGTATGTTTTATCTTGGACAGAAAGAGCAACTGTTCAGGGTGTACTTCTGAGAGCTTCATTTTCACATCCTTCACTCTCTCGGAACGTCGTACAGGATCCCGAGAAGGTGAAGGACGTGAAGAGGAAGCTCTGAGAAGTGCACCCTGAACTGTTGCTCTTTCTATCCAAGATAAAACATAGAACAGTTATCGAAACTGTCGATGGTTCGAACACTGCACTTCACACACACTGTAAACACAGACACACAGCATAACAAAAATACATATTATATTTTTTTAAAATTTTTTTTCAGGATTCTGCGACGGATAGTGACGTATTAGCGACGTACGGGACGTCGCTAATACGTCGCTAATTAGCGGTATTCCGTCGCTGTACGTCGCTACTATGCTGACGTGGCAGTCATGCCACGTCATCTCATAAATAGAAATAAACGTCGCTACGTAGTCGCACTATGCCGCTAATTTTGCGACGTAAATTTGTCGTCGCTCTCCATCGCTAACTTTACGACGACCCAGCGACACGGAAGTGACGTCGCAAACCGCGACGTAGAGCGACGAATTTGTCATCTGCGACTATCTTTTTCGCGACCTTCATTTTTCGTCGCTAAAGTTGTCGCTAATTATGATTAGTGACATATTTTCCATAATTAGCGACGTATCTGGACGTCGTTAATCTGCCTTATTTTAGTAGTGAATATACGAAAATTTTAAAACTTTTAATATTCAATAAAGAGAAGTATAACTGGAAATGAAAGTACTGAAATAAAGTACTGAATTCAAAATCTACAAACTCCAATACAATAAAACTAGATAACTGGAAAACAACTAGCTAAATGGTCGGCTCTTCGGCCTCAGGTTCTGCATCCTCCAAGGAGGACTCTGGCAACACCACATGATATAATACTGGATCATAGTAGCTATTGAACAATAGCTCAGCATCATCCACATCACCTATGGGGGGATCCAGTCAGGAAAGGAGCAAGTACGAGTATATAATCCGACATTCTAAATAATAATGGAAAGATGCAATTTTAAACAGTTAAAATACTTTGAACAATATTTTTCAGCAATTTTCAGTAATTCAGTATTTAAAATAATGTGATTTGAATAGGTAACGTCTATGACTGGCTTGAGTTGTACAATAGCATCCTAGCGATGCGATACGGCTTATCCCCGTGTGTAGGAGGGATAAGCTCACGCAATAATGCAATATGAGGGTATTGGTCATAAATGCTACACTACTCCTCCAATATCCCCACAATCAATAATCGAACTCAAGGAGAGAGTTCCGTGTAGCAATGTGGTTTAAGCATGCAATATGACAATTACTAATTAAAATGCAAGAAAATATAACCGTAACTTGTCTCTGTTTAATGACTGGAATAGGATGTCGGTACCGGGGATGAAGTCAAATATGTCCTCGAAACCCTACAGTTGAGAATCCTGACTTAGAAACATAGATGAGCCAAATCTAGGTGTGCTAGTTGTAATTTCTAGAAGCAGGTCCTAGTCCAGTTTTTAAGTTATTAATTAAGCTATCAACCTACTCTACCGTCGCAGGATACAATTATCAATTAACGAAAAAGGAACTGATTTATTGATTTATTGGATAAAGATCGTATTTTCTAATTCATTTAACAAAACTTTGTACTTTAATATTATATACATAAACTTAGGTTTTTCTTTTAATGAGAAAAATGTAAATTTGTTTAAATAATACAAACTTGAATTTTATCCTTTTTATTTAGAAGTGAGAAAACAGTTATAATTTTTCATATAAAACTAATACCCATTTTAAGTACGCATCTAATTACGCAAAGCAACAACCAAAAAGAACAGAAAGTTCTAAACTACACAAATACAGGGCCACAGAAAAACAAAGGAAAACTGGGCTTATGCCCTTACAACAAATTAATTAATTTAATTTAAATGCTGAGGCGAGCTCTGAGTGCCGTGAAGCGGTCCAAACAGAAGGCCGAGGCCCTGCACCCAAGATACTAAAACTAGTAACAAGTTCTAAAAATAAAACATAATATAATTTAAATATAAATTATAGAAAATGGGCATCTCAGACTTGGTCATGCAATCTCACGTTGCTGGCTTACGCCTCAACGTACAGGAAATCCTGTAGCGTTTGCGTTTCGTCGATGCTCATCCGACCGATACGGTCGTCGCCTAACAGGGGATACAAAACTCACAAAATCCACAAAACCAAACCAACAAAACCAATTTTGGAAATCATTTGCAAAGACCGGGTATAAAAACAGGTTTTAATTTAATGAACTTAATTAATAATAATAATTTGAAAGATTTTACTGAAAATTTGGACAGCATCTCCTCTGTAAGTAGGACAACCTAGCCACGAGGCGGTACCGGAACCCACACCAAGTAAATATCCCAAACCAAGGAAACAATAACCCACAACATATGAAATGAAAACCATTCCTAAAGAATTAATCCACAGAACTAAATCCGAAACCAAATAATAATCATTAACCCAAAGGAAATATTAGCCAAGCATACAAACTAGAAACAATCCACAGAACTAATCCGAGCCAAACTCGGAAGAAGTATCCCCTAGCGCAACTAGTAAAACCGATCCCCACGTCGGGGTCGGGACCGCATCATCACCGACTAACTGCGGGAGGGACATAGGGACACGGAGTTATACCTCAGTTGCTCGGCTTGAGCTCTCAGATGCAAGAAAAATAGGGAAAAGAATCCGCGCATCTCGGACGGACTCGAAACGGTCCAGAAGCACGCGGAGGAGGTCGAAACGTTCACAGGGAACAGCACCGGAACAACGTGTAGGAGGCACGGAGCGCGCAAGACAGGGGCGGACAGCGAGCCCGGCTCGCGGGTCAGCGTTGGAAGGCACGGCGGACGGTGTCACCCCCGTTTTCCGTTCTACGTATTTTCAGTATACGTATACGGAATCCTGACATGTATTTTTAGTTTTTTACCTGGCTAGCTAATTTTGGATTAATCTTGTTTAGGTTCATCATGGCATGTAATGGTTTAACTTGGTTCATTTTGGAGTTGGCTTGGTTTATTTTGGTTGGTTCATCATGGAGAAACCACCCTACCTACTACCATCCCCCTTTATAAACCCACCCACTTTTTCTCTCTCCTCATTATTCTCTATAACTCCTTTTCCTTCTCCATTAAAACCTCTCCCCCTTCCATAGGCAAGTACAACTTGCTTCTACAAGAGAACCCATTTTTATTGTTCTATTAGCTTCTTCTCATGTTTCTAAGATACATTAGAACTTGTCATTTTTCATTTTGAAGCTTTGATTTTTGTAGATCTAGAAATCAGCCATTTTTGGATTTTTGGTGGTTTTGATCTATCAAACTTCTTTATTTTCAAGTTTTGATGGTTCCATGTTGTAGAGAATTTCGTTCTACCCCAATTTGACCTATGGAAGTCCCATTTTGGCTTGGAAATGAGAGTTTTATGGACTTTGAAAGTTCTTGGGTTCTTCTTGGCCATGGCTCTCAGCCTTGGTGGAGAAGAAGGCCCTGTAGCAGCCGGCGCACCTTGTCGTTCGTCGTACTGTTTAGTGCCCGGTGCATCTCGTCGTCCTGCGCACTTTATAGTGCCCGGCACAACTGGCCAACCTGCGCGCTTCTTAGCGCCAGAACCAGTTGGGCTCATCTTGCCCGACGCAACTGGCCAACCTGTACGCTTCTTAGTGCCAGAACCAGTTGGGCTCATCTTGTCCGGCGCAACTGGCCAACCTGCGCGCTTCTTAGCGCCAAAACCAGGTGGGCTCATCTTGCCCGGCGCAACTGGCCAACCTGCGCTTCTTAACGCCAGAACCAGTTGGACTCATCTTGTCCGGCGCAACTGGCCAACCCGTGCGCTTCTTAGCGCCAGAACCAGTTGGGCTCATCTTGCCCCGGTGCATCTTGCCCCCTGTTTCACTTAACAAAATGCCTAAAATTGTCTTTTGAAAGAAAACTAGAAAAAGTACAAAAGTACAAGTTGTTTCTGGGAAGTATTGCTATGGAAGTCTGATATGAGAGCGATCACTTTGTTCCTTGGACCATACGATGATGATGAAGAAAACTGCTTGAAGAAGACGAACAATCGGAAGAACTAAGTCACCAGAAAGGTATCGAGCAATGGCACTGATGGCACAGTCGAATGCTTTCCTGCTTTGCTTCACCCTGTTCTTGAGAAAACGTTGAAGAAATGCTTCTGGAAATATCACTCTGAAAGTATGAGTTTTCTCAGAATCTCCTCTCCTGTCTCTTGATCTCTTGATGATGTTTGTGTTAAAAATAAGTCTATATATATACTAGACCCTCTGTGCGTAAAAAGCAACAAAATTGGGTCTCTACGCGAGTAACTGTCACCCACGATGAAAATCATCCTTTACGCATGATGACACGTGTCCTATATAGAGTTTTGATCTCTACGCATGGTGACACGTGTCCTACTACTTAATCAAAATAAGGAGAGCACATACACACGTTCCTCGATAAGTGTGGCATGAAAGCCACGTAAGCAGACCACGTTCTCATATAGCCAGAAAAGATCGGGCGTAAAAAATGACCCAAAATATACTTCCTGCGTAAAGTAGCAGACTGGGCGTAAAATAGCCCAAAATAGACTTCCCACGTAAAGTGGCTGAAAAATAGCCTTGAGCTAAAATTAGCTCAAATAAACTTTACGCGCACAACAGCCTTGAGCGTAAAAGCTCGAAATAGCTTTCGTGCGTAAAAGAAGCAATTTCTTGAGCGTAAAGTAGCCTGTCTACACACTAAACGACAAGAGTTGGGTTTAGTGTAAATCAAATCCTCTTAGGTTCTGTGCAATCCTGCTGTCAGAAAATTATTATGTCAGAATCAGTATCACGCGCATTAAATGCAATGATTTGACAGCCTATCCCTCGCATAAAAGTTTTGAGGATGGCTTTCGCGTAAAGTAGCTCGCGTAGAGTTTTACTCTGTTTATCTTGCGTAAAGTTTGAGTTTGACTAGCGTAAAGCTCTTAACTTCTTTGACTTGGTTCATGAAGCACTTTTTAAGCTCCTACAAGACCCCCTTCAAAGTTTTCAAATTTTTTTCAAAATTTGATACTTTGAACAGAAGCATAAAATCTGGAATATTCAACAGTCTGTGTAAAATTCGGGATACCCAACGGTCATCTGCGTAAAGTTCGAGATACTCAACAGTCCGTGTAAAAGTCGAGATATCCAACCGTCAGCATAAATTTCAGGAATTTGAACCGATTTCAAAATTCTCTATAAATAGAGTTTTACGAGCAGAGAGATAACTTTACTCTTTCGAATTTTCATTCTCTCTATTCTCTTTTCCAATTCATACTCTCACTTCGACTCGATGGCCCCCAAGAGCAAGACCGCCGCCGGCAGCAAGGGAAAGAAGCCCGCCGCTTCGTCGACATCCGAGCGTGCAGAAACCAACACCCCATCATTGGCGGCCCACCGACAGTCCAACCCTACTGTGGCTCCGGCCATGAAAGGTAGAGCACTACCTAACTTCAGCCGTGAGTTTGCCGAAGAAGATGAAGAATCAAAGAATCGAACTTAAAACTCCACACCCACGTTATACGTGTCAGCGTAAAACTTGAAATAAGAAAATACGCCCACGTTTATCGTGTCAGCGTAAAAAGAGAAACATACGCCCACGTCTATACGTGCCAGCATAAAAATTGAAATACGCTCACATCAATATGTGCCAGCATAAAAATCGAAATACGCTCACATCAATATGTGCCAGCGTAAAATACGTATTTCGCTTACATCAATATGTGCTAGCGTAAAATTCGAAATACGCTCACATTAATATGTGCCAGCATAAAATTTACATTACGCTCACATTAATATGTGCTAGCGTAAAATTCATAATACGCTCACATCAATATGTGCCAGCATAAAATTCACAATACGCTCACATTAATATGTGCCAGCGTAAAATTTCACAAGTGAAAAGGCTGCGTAAAATAAAGAATTTTTACACTTTAAAAGTTTTTATCAACTTTAATAAGTGTAAAGTTTGCATAGTCAGAGTCTTTAATCTTTATGCGTAAAACTCAGACCAAATCATCTACGTAAAAATTTCAAATTAGATTTTCACTAACTTGATTTTTCTTTTTCTTTTGGCAGTGGATTTGCAAATTCACTCACTGGCAGAAATATTTGGCTCATCAGCTGGTATGGTGGGCTCAAATTATTTGGAGAACCTGTCCCATGTGGAGTTTCCCAGTCGAATCCGGAATATCCTGCAGAGAGACAACAACTGATATCTGCTCAAGGGGACAAAATGCTGTTGTCCATGATGAATGGAGAATTGTTGACATCGCTGGATGGCCAACAATTTGCAAAGCCAGCTTTCTTGTTCGGGGATACGATAGATTTCCAGTCACAAACACACTCCAAGAAGGAGGCTTGGGTGTTCAAGTTTGGAGAGAGAGCAATGTATCTCCCCGACATGGTTAGAGATTATCCCCTGTCTGCATTTGTCCATGCCACCCATCCCCGACAGATGCTATGGAACCTGACTCCCAGCAGTCATGGTAGGCCCGACAGAATCATCTTCAAGAGGGATGGAGCTAATGACATGGGCTACCACATCAGTGCTCCTAGCGGTGGTGTCGTCCCTTTCTCCGGTCTGTTACCTGGATTCACTCCGAGTGAAGATTCAGCTCTGATCCAGTCGGTGCATACCCAAATGTTCATTAATAAGTTCATAAGGGCTGCAGTATTATATCCTCAGGCCAACCCTAGGATACCAGTGTGGCTATCGCCTTATAACCAGAACTGGATCCAGCTTAGTGCTTGGATCATGAAGAACTTCAAGACAGACTTGGAAGCCATCGGTCTGTATGAAGCGGTAGCCTTTACGAGCCAGGGTATACCGATGAACAGTAACCTATTCTTGGCTCTGATGGAGTTGTATATGAGTTCAACAGGAACTTTTGCAACTCCACTCGGTGAGATGGGTCTCGCCCTGCACGAGATGCAATTCATCTCGAAGCTTCCGATAGGTGAAGCGCCATATGAAGAATATGTTCCCTCCAATCAGGAATTAGCAGAAATCAGAGAGAAAAATCCTCGATTGGTTGAGGTCTACCAAGAGCGTATGTGCCATTATTTAATTTGCACCAGTATATATGATAGTGGATCTCACTTGGTATATACTACTAAATGGACAACTTATCTATTCTACCATGAGAATAGGATAGCCAAGAACGAAAAAGGGGAGATTTTAAGAAAACTAGGCTCCAACTATTAACCCTTGTTCGATAATCCCTTCAGATCTGATCAATGGTTTAATGATCTCATATAAGTCTCTAAATCAGTATCTGTCCAAAAAGACCGGAAACATCCCTACGGGGACTGAAACCTTGAGCCACCTGAGGCATGGTAGCCAGAAGATCTCGAAGGAAGCCTTGCTGGCAGGCTTTCTATCTCTGTGGCTGCGGAGATGGGTTGTGCCCGGGATCAGCACAGTAGACAGAATTCACCGAAACGTACTGTGGCCGGTAGTACATTTGGTATTCAAGGTCAGAATCAACCTGCTATCGGCGATGGTGTGTCGAATAAATGCAGGTTTGAGAACCTTTGGTGAGGAACTAATCAACAACGCTCCTCACCGGAAGGATTTTCCTAGGGTAGAGATGCCCTATACTTATTTGATGGGCTGGCTACTGCATCACAACTGCAGTTTATTGCCACCGGGCCCTGGAGATAATGCGGAGGTCTTCCTCCAGAAATTCAACAAAGCCACATGGACTTCAACTACAGTGGCAGACACCCGAGCAGTATTGAATTATTCATACGGTTGGAACTTCTTCTGCACAAGACCACAAGTTCCAGCCGACTGCCTCGGTGTACAGTTTGAAGATAGAAGTGAAGGGAGGACTTCATTGCCTGAGCCAGTTTTCAAATGGCTAATGTGCATCAGACCCTCCCATCTGATGTACATGAATGAAGACAACTGTGCGTTCGAACCGTATCTACCAAGTCGGTTCTCTCGCCAGTTTGGATATGACCAACTTCATGTTGGTAATCCCTCCACCAGCTTCTACCATTATGGGAAGCTAATTGATGGTACGAGAGCCTGGAGATATTTTAGCACGGCTCGTACCGGTGCTAAATTCAGAGTATCGACTGCCACCAGCACAACCGAGCTACGTATACTTCATACGTATGCTCGCTTTTATGCATCCAGCCGTTCCTTCGCCCATGGCTACAACCTGAAGGGGAGTCTTAGATGGCCCAGGGAAGGGAATGTTGAAGAGCCAGTCAGGGTATTTCCAGACATACCCGACGACACTGCTGTTCCAGATGAGTATCTGGAAGTAATCCCTACGGGTGTTGGGGAGAAAGCTGCGGGACCAATCATTATCGGCAAGACCCGAAAACGGAAGCAAGGTGTAGAGAAGACCCTCCCTGAGAAGAAGAAGAAGGTTACCGTCAAAGGGCCTTCTAGACAGAGAGCCGCTACTCCAGAGAGCGACACTCCAGTCGAGGAGCCGCAACATATTGCATCTTTTTCAACTCATCTTGGAGAAGGTTCTTCGACGTCTCAACCGACAACATCAACAGAAGGTGTGGGGGTCCTTTCTCCTGGACGCCTCAGCTCATCACTTCATCTGTCTTTGCCACCAAAGGCACAAGCTACTGAGGAGGCTGCCCCTATACATACTGTTGATCGAGAGCTTATCCCATCTGATGAACCAGCTCTGGCCTTCGATGATGATGACTGGGATGGGGACTATGACTCGTACTTGGCACGTCCGACACCTACTCCAGGTAAATATAAATTACATAAAATCTATACAAAATTATGATTTTTGTATATTAACTTATTTTGTTTAATTTTTTGTAGGTGTTATCATTGTATCAAAGCCTGTGGCTCCTCCTCCTCCTCAAGAAGATATTTATGAAAAAAACATGGAATTTAAGGAGGAGAGTTCTTCTTCAGACGAAGATAATGTCCAAGAGGAAGTACCACAAGAGCCCGAAGTGGAGGCTCAGCTAGAATTGTCTCCTCCTGCTGAGGAGGGAGAACAAGAACAAACTGCAGTAGCACCTACTGTAGATGAAGAAGTGACTGCTGAAGAAGAAACAGACTTTAACGAAGAACCAGTTGTAGAAGGACCCACTACAACTGAACTACTTGAAGAGCCAGAAGGGTCGGTGGCCAAAGAAGGTGATGAAGATATAGTCGACCCATCAACTGAAGCTGGAGAAGTCATAATAACATCCTCAGTTATTGCTACTGATCTGGTACAAGTTCCTGAGAAGACAGTATCTAAACCGGAGCCAGCTACCATAAATACCATTCCATCCGCACCAATCACCGCCACCGAAACTCAAGTAGTTTCGACTCCAGAAATGGCTGGAGTAACAAATACTGAAGATATTGTCCCTGAAGCTATCAGTTGGCCATAGTAGCAGCGACAACAATGGTTTCATCTCAGTCTGTTACCAAGGCAACAACATCTGCTCCCAGTCTTCAGAAAAAGGATCTGGTAGATTTTGTCGCAACGCCAAGCTCAAATGCAGAAATGAATCTCTTAGTTGAGATTCATACTGAAACTTTTTACAAGACTCTGGCGGCTCTGATCAAAATGGTCCTGAAGAAGAGCCTAAATTATGAAAGCTTGAAGGCGGCTATCACTCTTACGATCAGAAATGTTGCCATGTTCAATGATGCAGCAAGAGCAGCAGCATTGGAGAAGGTCGTGGAGGAACTTGAACAGCCCATTAGAGAATATCTAAGGCTGTCAAGCGAAACCATTGAAAGTCTCATCCAAAGCGAGTATGACGTTTTATCAGCTGAATACACCGCTCGGGAGACGACTTTCAATGAAGCTCTCCAGGAATACAGCCTCAAGGTCGCCAAAGAAAAAGCTTTCTTGGCTGGAGCTAAACCCCAATTAGAGATCCAGAGAGAAGCTTATGACACTTCAAATATAAGAATTCATCAACATAATGATAGAATTCGTGAAGTCGAGGCTGAATTGGCTCGCTTGAAGGCGGAAAGGGAGCAGTTAATCACAACTCGAGACCAGCATCTGACGCAGAGCTCAATATTAGAGGAGCAAGTTTTCGGTGCCGAAGCTACCATCAAAACCTGACGAAGCCAAGGATAAGATGATAGCTACTTTCGCCGACTTCTCCTATATTTGTACTCCAGAAGCTCGTCGTACTTTAGCTACTATAACTGTGATGAACTCTCGCGAGAAGCGTCTAGCAGAGCTACAGAAACTGCTAGAAGACGTATCGGCACCGCCTTAGGCAAATAGAGAGCTTTTGTACTCTTCTTTTTGTTCATCAATAAAGAATTCTATATTCTTCTGTCTTTTTTCATTCTATAATATTTTCAAGACATGAATGATATATTTTCTTTTGTGACCCTATCATTTATTTTGAATTTAAACAATAGGTATGATATAGAAAACACTTATCAAAGGTAATATGGACATGACAAGTCTTCTAAACTCAATAAATTATATCTATCCAGAGGTAATATGAACATGATAGACAATGAATCTCGTTTTCTGTTTAGAGTATATGATACTATCAGAGGTAATATGAACGCGACAGATCTTAACAACTCAAAGAAAAATAGATTAATATTTATTCAGAGGCCATAGGGTCATGATAGATAGAAAAAGAAATAGACTTAATATTTATTCAGAGGTCATGAGAACATGATAAATAATAAATGTCTCTTTTTAATCAGCTGGTAAGATAGAAGATCAAAAATTCTCTTTTAGGAGACAAGTAATCAGCTTAACCAAACATTGGTAGCTGGAGAATAAAGAAGAAATTCAAACATAGTATTTCTTCAAGAATTTGCCATTAATCGGCATCATGAACAAATCTCCATTAGGTTTAGACAACCTATAGGCACCATTAGAGAAGACTGTCTCGACTACATAAGGACCTTCCCATTTCGCTTGGAATTTTCCTTTGCGCTTATGAGTCATCACCATCGGTCTTCGAACAACTAGAACTAGCTCACCAACTTTAAATACCCTCTCTTTAACTTTACGATTGAAAGTTCGAAATATGCGGGCTTGATATAGCTCAATGTGCTATTGCGCTTGAAGACGCTTCTCGTCCAATCCTTCAAGTTCTTGGAGTCGTAAGCGATCATTATTCTCTGAGGTTAGCTCATTAGCAATGGCTATTCTAAGAGATGGAATCTGGATTTCCAATGGAAGAACAGCCTCACATCTGTAAACCAGTAAGAATGGTGGAAAACTAGTTGGAGTTCGGACTGTCATTCGGTAAGCCCATAAATATTCTCCAAGTTTTTTATTCCAATCACGTTTATTAGAAGAGACGAACTTTTTGAGAAGTTTAATGATTGTCTTGTTGAAAGCTTCGGCCAAACCATTAGCAGCTGGATTATAAGCCGTAGAAGCCAGATTTTGGATCCGATTCTTGTCACAGAATCGATAAAATGCCTGACTGGCAAATTGTGGTCCATTATCATAAATTATCCGTCGGGGAATCCCAAAATGATAAATGACATGGTGTTTAATAAAGCTAACCACATTAGATGTTTTCACTTCAACAAGGGGAATCACTTCCGCCCATTTAGAGAAATAATCCGTTATAGCCAGTATAAACCAATGTTCCTTGACAGAAGGAGGGTTAATCGGACCAATAATATCCATGCCCCAAGCTTCGAAGGGCCAAGAAGCTGCTGTAGGATGTAAGAATTTAGATGGTTGATGAATAAAATCAGCATGAATCTGACATGCTTTACACCGTCTGGCGTACTCCACAGCATCTGCTATCATGGAAGGCCAATAATATCCCATTCTTCGGATACGGTCCTGTAATTTCGAACCCGGTTGATGGGCACCCCAGACACCATCATGAGCTTCACGGAGTGTTTGCTTAGCTTCACTCTCAGAGAGACAACGCAGCAAAAGTCCGTCATAAGAACGACGATATAACATCTGTAAAGAAGAATCGTAGTAAAATCGAAACGATCGTCTCTTGATTGACGCAGCTTCTTTTAGATCTTTAAGTAAAATCCCATGAACCGCATAATCAATAAACGGACTTCTCCAATCCCTTTGTTGAGAACTTGATTCTGTAGTATAACTCTGCTCGATATGCAAATTATTCTTGATACAGAATAAGTTTCGATCCAACAAAGTAATAGTATTTTGTCTTCTAATAGGAACAGCTAAGTCTGCAGCTAAACTAGCAAGAGCATCAGCTTCCAAATTTTGAGAACGTGGTACGAATTCGATGAAGAATCCTTTGAATGAAAGGACCAATTCGATTACCACTTGATGATAAGGAATGAGGTCAGGATTTCTCACTTCATATGTCCCTCTGACCTGATTAACAATCAGTTGAGAATCTCCATAAGCTTCCAGGAACTCAATATTCAATTATTTTGCTACTTGAAGACCAATCAACAGAGCATTATATTCTGCCACATTGTTGGAGCATGGTTCATTAAGAGAATAAGCACGGTATATGACCATTTTATCAAGAGAGACCAAGACGATGCCTACTCCGGAGATAATATTGCCTTTAGGTCCAACCCGCGATGCTCTATCAAAATTATAGTTGCCAAATATCCTCCTTCAAAGTCATGTTGCATTCCATGTCTTCATCTGGAATGTCCTCATATAGCTTAGATGTTTCAGGTATAGGGTGAGCGGCTAAGAAATCCGCTAATGCTTGACCCTTCACAGATTTTTGCGGTACATAGTCCATATCATAAGGAGTAAGCAACATCGCCCAGGTTGCTAACCTGGAGTTAAGAATGCTCGGTTTTCTCATCAGTACCGAAATAGGATTTATTCTAGATATGACATGAATAGTCTGTCCTTACACATAATGTCATGTCTTTTGAACGGCAAAAACCAAGGCCAGATATTCTTTCTCCACAGGAGTATACCTGTATTTAGCTCTGACCATCTTTCGGCTAAGATAATAAATTGCTTATTCGTGACCTTTATCACCTTTCTATGCAAGAAGAGCACCAAGTGAATGATCCAAGGCTCGAACATAAAGCAAAAATGGTCTTCCCACCACTGGAAGTACCAAAACAGATGGATTTGTAAGGTATTACTTGATGTCATTAAAGGCTTTTTGACATGCTTCATCCCAAACAAATGATACACCTTTCTTTAATAGACGAGAGAAAGGTTGGCTTCTCCCAGAAAGATTAGATATAAATCTTCTGATATAAGCAAGACGACCGTAGAAGCCACGTAGATGTTGACGCATTAACTCAAATACTGTCCTTAAGTCTTGAATGTGATCATCTTCTGATCGACTTTTGACAGCAATGTCATCCACGTAACATTCAACTATTTTTCATAGATGCTCTTGAAAGATATTGCTCATAGCCCGTTGATACGTAGCACCTGCATTTTTTAGACCAAATGGCATAACTGTATAGCAGTAAACCCCAAGGGGTGTACGGAAAGCGGTATGCTTTTCATCTCTTGGATGCATCTTAATTTGATTGTATCCTGAAAATCCGTCCATGAAAGACATGCGTTCAAAACCACATGTATTGTCTATCATGACATCGGTAATCGAAAGTGGAAATTCGTCTTTTGGACAAGCTGCATTAAGATCCCAAAAATCTATGCAAACTCAGACTTTTCTGTTCTTTTTCATAACAGAAACAATGTTGGCAACCCAGTCTGGGTATTGTTCTTCACGAACAAAGCCACATGTGATCAGCTTTTTGACTTCTGCTTCAATTGCATCCATCATATCTGGTCGAAAATACCACTGCTGTTGTTTTATAGGCATATCCTCATAACATTAGGAAGAATATTGAGTTTATGAGTAGCTACTTTAGGATCTAGACCCGGCATATCCTCATAACTCTATGTAAATATATCAATATATTCTTTAATCAGTTTTATCAACTCGTTCTTTTCATCTTCAGAAAGGTTTTTACTGATGAATATCGGCTTGGACGTAGTTCTGTCTCCGACGTCAATCTGGACAATTTCATCTTCCGTAGGTGGCTGTCGCTGTTCAAAACAAAGCTCCCACTGAGTGTCCATTTGTTGTGCCCAAGGGTCATTTTCAAATGGTTCAGATTCACCATCAGTTTGAAACATGTTGACTGAAAAGACGTACTCAGATTCATCATAATAGTCTCCTCCAGAATATAAGGATTGTAAAAAATTGGAAGAACATTCTTCTTCTATATCTTCCTTGCACATGTAGGGTGTATCCGATTCGATAAATTGGATTTCTTCAGAATCTAAGGATTGTGAAGAATTGGAAGAAAATTCTTCTTGTATATCTTTATTAAACATATGGGACAGATCGTATCCCAACCCATGCCGAGTTTTTTGGTAAAATGGATCACCACATAATGGTAACCGTCTACCTTTGTCTTGATTTGACCTTGCATAGTCTTCAAATCATATCCCATATTCTGGATAATCTTGAGAGATTGTTGACTATATTTGTCAATTCTGATTCTTTCTTTATCTTTATCTCTAAGATCATCTGTCTGAATAACAGGGATATTTCTGGCCAGATCGAACACAATTTGGCGCTTGTTTTTCTTATTAGACGGAATCACGAAATAAGATTCTTCGTGACGTCTATAAGTTACACAAGCTTGTGATGATGAGGCTACGGGAAGAAAATATGGAGAAGATGTTAAGAACCTTTGAGCATAAGGTCCAACATCGACATTAGGAGGAAAGGAATTTTCTTTATAGTTAATGTATAAGGTTTCCTCTGTATTTATGTCATTTTTATATTGATGACTTTGATCATCAGCAGATAAAGTCATTCTTTCAATGAATTTGATAGCCATATACTCCAAAAAAAAATCTTCATTGATATTAGAAAGTACAGAATGATCAATATTTACATCATTTACAATTTGACTACTACGCTTTGGATTGATCATTAATGGACCATCATCCGTTTTCTACATAGGCTTACCAAGGTTGATAATCAATGGTGGTTCTGGATCATTCGTACGAGAAGTACGTCCCTTGACCTTGATCATGAGAGGTTGAACTTGGCTCTTGGCTGGAATACTCCCTGATTCCCCAGACGAAGCTCGAGTTCTTCCTTTAACCTTGATCACCAAAGGTTGGTCATTGACAGGTTGGGGTTGGATTCGACCTTTGACTTTAATCTTCAAAGGTTGCTCTTCCGGAGGATCTTCATTGACAGATTGATCTTCTGCAAGTGATCAATCTTCGGCCATATCTGATTTCTCCTTCATATGCTCTTGTTTGTAGAGTATTGAATCAGAGAAATAGGCTTCAACACCCTTAAAAGGATTGATATCTGCGAATTCAGTCTTTATAACCTCTTGGGAATCCACGTACTTGAAGCATTGGTGGAGAGTTGAAGGCACAATGTTATGCTCATGTATCCACGGTCTTCCAAGAAGGATGTTGTAAGATACAGCTGAGTTAATAACATAAAAGGTCGCCATAGTTCGAAGATCACCAATTTGAATCTTCAGACGAATCTTCTCCAGTGGTTTACTCTTTCCAGAGTTGAAACCAACTATTGTGGTACTAGTGTAAGTCAAATCACTAGTAGGAATCCTCAATGGTCGTAGCATACTCTGGAGAATAATGCTAATAGAAGACCCAGGATCAATATAAATCCTGCCAATTTCAGTAGATTCAATATACCCTGTGTAGCACAGAGACCTGTCATGCTTATTATGCTTCAACAACATATCTTCTTGCGTGAAGGTAATGTTAGGAATTGCTTCCATTACACTATGACATTGTGGACATGACAATGGTATATTGTCAGGACTCTTGAGTTGAGCTAAGCATGAATCAGCTTGTAGCAAAGTTTCACTCAAAGTTTCGCGACTTTCTTTAGAAAGGCGTAGCAGCTCAAAGATTGAAAGTCTAGCCGGAGTATTAGCTAGTTGGGCTAGAATATCGAACTTGTAGGGTTTTATCACCACCCCTTGATTTGAAGCAGATTTCAATGGAACGTCAAAGCGTATTGCTTTTTGTTTCTATTTCTCAACCACAGATGGTTTAGAAGGCCTTCCCTCAGTAGGAACAGGAGATGATTGAGCTGGGAGTGTCTCAATAACGTCTTCTGCTTCTTTAGAAGTCCCCTCATAATCTTTGTGGTACTCTTTATCAGATCTCGTACCAGCAAAGGTTTCTTCTTCAGACTCAGGAGAATGAAGTACCATATTGCAGGATTTAGTCTTCTTTCCCTTAGTCTTCTTCTTGCGAGGATTTTTAAGAGGAACTTCAAAACCCAATCCGACAGTAGATTTTTGACTTAGAATTTGTAAAGGAAGTCGCATTCCTTTATCATAGTTTAAGCCTTCCGCCTTTTGAAAGTCATAGCCTATCTTTTTTATGAGATGGACTGATTATTGACTGTATAAATGAGTGCGTAGCGGACTTTCAATAGATGGTTTAACAGAGGAAGAAGAAACAGAAACTTCTGCAACCATAGGAGAAGGAGGCATAGAAATCTCTGTAGCCACATGAGAAGGAGAAATAGAAATCTCTGTAGCCACAGGAGAAGGAGGAATACTCGGAATAGAAGGACAAATCCCTGTAGGAGATTTCTCATAAGCAGTAAAGACCTGTTGTGCCCTGTATAAGGGGATACTATTCATTGCTAACCATTGCCGATGAGTAAGCTTGAGTTTGGTAGGAGGAGCCAAACTTGGAGGGCATATATTCAAACCTCTCAGTCTATCCTCCAAAGGAATGCCATCCCAAAGATGATCCAAATCATCATGATCCGGAGTAATATCATGAAAAATCATATTGCACGTTTTGACTTTCTTGCCTTTCTTGGATTTTAAAGTTTTACCTTCATCTTCCATTTCGGGTACTAAGTCAGGATGTACCCACATGATTTCACTATTTTTTAATGTGAGAGGCAATAATCCTTCATTTTTCTCTCTAGCAGGCGAGAAATTCACAATCTTCATTATCGCCTTAGGAATTGGAACAATCCCATCTGGAACTTGCTGTGGAGGAAAACCTCCAAATTGAAGAGAAATTATATTAGTTGTAACCGTATGCTCATCATTGGTTAAAGCGATGTCATTAGCATTTATCAACTCCTGGATTTTCTTCTTTAAGACATAGCAAGCCTTGGTAGATGATTTATGTATCTATGATAGATACAATATTTGGGGTTGTCAGTCAGATTCACCTCATTAGGCCTTTTTGGCTATGGAATATGGAGTTTGCCACTCTTAACGAGACATTGGAATATCCCTGGGATATCACTGTCATCAAAAGAGTACTCTTCTTTTGGTTTGGAAGACTCTAAATTATTCGGTGTCGTTTTGGGTTTTGAAAGATTAACCACTAGGGTTTCCTTCCCTTTCCCATTGCGATTGCCAGAATTATTGCCTGAAGAGCCTTTCTTTCCTTTGTCTTCTGAGTCGAAGATCATCCCGTGTTCATGAGCCAACCTACCATTGGTCTCGGCTGAAATTGCTGCTATAATGAACGAGGCCCAATCTGTGAATTGAGAGCCCATAAAGACAGCAATGGATGGTCGCAGATTTATTTTGCACGTATCAATCAATGCTGAATCTGGCATACCAGGAGGCATTTTCAAGGTTGTCTGTCGAAAACGTTCGATAAACGTCCGAGTATCTTCCTTCTCCTTTTGTTTGATTTCTATTAAGGAGGACATATTTATGTCCATGCCTCCTTCATAGAAACGAAAAAGAAACATTGCTTTAAACTCGTCAAAAGACGATATGCAATTGTCAGGTAGACTGCGATACCAGTCATAAGCTGAACCCGTCAAGCACCCGATGAAAACTCGGGTAAGAAGAGCATCATTCTTCTGTAAATATACAGTCATAATATCAAAATAATTGATATATTGACTGGGAGATGCCTTTCCATCAAATAACACCATCGATTGTGGCTTGAATTTTGGAGAAAAAGGCATATCATTCTAGTGAAGAGGATAAGGTTGCTTAATCCCTAACCTCTGGAGCTGATCCTAGTGCTTCAGAACTTCAAACTGTGCTTTTAGCTCATGCACTGCTTGAATAGCTTCACTAGTTTGAGGAAGCACATTCGATTGAATAGTTGTTGGATGTACCGTAACCCCCACCGGAGGTGGTACATCTTCTGGAATGAGAGGATCTGGAACTACAGAATTTTGATTGATAGCAGGCTCTTGAGTAAGATTATTGAAAGGTATATCAACCCCTTGACTATCTTGAGTTTGTGCTGCTACCTGAACCGGTGTTATCACTGCTGGCTTAGCAGTTTGCTGAGTCATTATTATTTGATGCATACTTTGCATCATGGCAAGCATGTCCTTCAGTGATTGCTCAACTGCAGAGAGACGTTCTGTATTTGCAGTTGACGTCTCCGGTTCATCTCCGATAGCATATGATTCAACCTCCCTTGAAGATACAAAGGGATTGGTGTAGAAGTATGAATCAACGCTATCAGTTTCGGACTCCAAAGACTGGGTACCCCCAGCTTCTGAATCAGAAGACTGCAACGAACTTTGAACTCTTGACCGAGTATTCTGATATACCCCTTCAAAAGTATCAAGGAGTCGGTTGAATTGTTGTTGGCCTGGAGTCTGGGACGAATTGCGTCTTGGACGTCGTCCTCTATTGGTATGAGATGCCATATTGACAGATGCACATGACAACTCATGTTCTTGATCATCAACTGATTGCTGAGACAAATTGTAGCTTAACCGATCAAAAACTGACCGTTTAGAAGCCGAACAGCAGCACTTGATTACAATCTGGTGACACTCACAATGGTGATCTTCTTTGGGGAGTGTCACAGGAGATTTTCTGTTTTTACACTTTTGTACGAGTAACTCGCGTAAATCAGAAGGGGTAGAGGGAGTAGTCTTCTTTATTATATTTGGGACAGAGAAATGTTTAGTCCCTTGGGTATAAAGAAGATTACTGGCTGCATTAGCAGAACCAAACTGTACATTTTTATGCGCTTGGAGTTGCGTGCATAAATCTTGCAATTTTTGTGCACAAAGGACTCCATCAGCATTACGCGTAATTTGAAGGTTTGGTACAATACGTAAAGCAGCGTAAGAAGGTTGTTGGTGAAAAACTGAAGTTTTACCAACAATAAAATTCATGTTTTTATGCTGCATGCGTGCAGGTAAATTCACTTTAGATGCAAAGGCATCATTGTGAACTTTATCTACGCTGTCACCGACAGGAGATTTACCTTTACGCGTAGAGCGTAAAACATGAGTATCTGCCATGTCACAGACGGGAGATTTTTTTTACGCGTAGAGCGTAAAACTTGTGTGTCTACCACGTCACAGACGGAAGACTTTTTTTTACGTGCAGAGCGTAAAACTTGTGTGTTTACCACGTCACAGATGAGAGACTTACTTTTAGGCGTAGAGCGTAAAACTTGATTTTTATGCGCAGAGCGTAAAACGTGAGAGTCTGACACATCACAGACGGGAGACTGATTTTTACGACCAGGGTGTATCACTGAAGTAGAGACTGCCTCGTCACAGACGGGAGCCTCCACAACAGGAGTAGGAAGGATTACTTTGCCTTCAGAGACAGAAGGGAGATCCGAGGATGCTTTGGATTTAAGGATCCAAACTTTTTGTGGCTTCCGTGATTTCTGAACATTGGAGCAGCGAGTACTACCCCCAGTTCGGAGCATTTCTTCGTAAGCAATCTGGTCGAAGTGAACAACCAGAGTCTTCTTTGTCGATCCGACCGACACATCATCATATTGAGCAATTGCCTTCTCGTCAGAGGAGAAGGTCGTCCCCAGCAGAGTCGCCATTTTGTATCACTTAACAAAATGCCTAAAATTGGCTTTTGAAAGAAAACTAGAAAAAATACAAAAGTACAAGTTGTTTCTGGGAAGTATTGCTATGGAAGTCTGATCTGAGAGCGATCACTTTGTTCCTTGGACCATACGATTATGATGAAGAAAATTGCTTGAAGAAGACGAACAATTGAAAGAACTAAGTCACCAGAAAGGTATCGAGCAACGGCACTGATGGCACAGTCGAATGCTTTCCTGCTTTGCTTCACCCTGTTCTTGAGAAAAAGTTGAAGAAATGCTTTTAGGAATATCACTCTGAAAGTATGAGTTTTCTCAGAATCTCCTCTCCTATCTCTTGATCTCTTGATGATGTCAGTGTTAAAAATAAGTCTATTTATAGACTAGACCCTCTGTGCATAAAAAGCAACAAAATTGGGTCTCTACGCGAGTAACTGTCACCCACGATGAAAATCATCGTCTACGCATGATGACACGTGTCCCATGTAGAGTCTTGATCTCTACGCATGGTGACACGTGTCCCACTACTTAATCAAAATGAGGAGAGCACGTATACACGTTCCTCGATAAGTGTGGCATGAAAGCCACGTAAGCAGACCACGTTCTCATATAGCCAGAAAAGATCGGGCGTAAAAAATGACCCAAAATATACTTCCTGCGTAAAGTAGCAGACTGGGCGTAAAATAGCCCAAAATAGACTTCCCGCGTAAAGTGGCTGAAAAACAGCCTTGAGCGTAAAATTAGCTCAAAACTTTACGCGCACAACAGCCTTGAGCGTAAAAGCTCGAAATAGCTTTCGTGCGTAAAAGAAGCAATTTCTTGAGCGTAAAGTAGCCTGTCTGCACACTAAACGACAAGTGTTGGGTTTAGTGTAAATCAAATCCTCTTGGCTTCTGTGCAATCCTGCTGTCAGAAAATCATTATGTCAGAATCAGTATCACGCGCATTAAATACGATGATTTGACAGCCTGTCCCTCGCGTAAAAGTTTTGAGGATGGCTTTCGCGTAAAGTAGCTCGCGTAGAGTTTTACTCTGTTTAACTTGCGTAAAGTCTGAGTTTAACTTTGTTTGACTAGCATAAAGCTCTTAACTTCTTTGACTTGGTTCATGAAGCACTTTTTATGCTCCTACACCCCCGACGCATCTTGCCTCCGGCGCATCTTGCCCTGCGCATCTTGCCCCGGCGCAATCCCTAGCCCGGCACAACTGGCCAACCTGCACGCTTCTTAGCGCCAGACCCAGTGGGCGCAACCTGGCCTGTGCCCCTGGCAGAGTCTGGCCAGTGGCCTGGCGCATTTTGCCTGGCGCAACTTAGCCATGGCACCCTAATTGCCCTATTTTAATCCCCCCTCATTAGGCATGGCATTCCCTATTTATATCCTTATGCCTTTTTGACACAAATTCGACACGGCACGACTCGTGCAAGCCTTGGCATGATTTGGCATGTATGTGGCCTTCATGTAGGCGCACAGAACCCCGTGGGCGCATAGCCTTGGGGCACACAATGATTTGGCATTTTTACATCGGTGGCCCGTTAGGGTGCACTCAGGATTTGTCTTTCTGCTTACATGGTGATATGATCATAACCATAATATATGAATATGAAATGATGATTGATATGTAATGAACCATGATGGTGACCCGTCGTGGCGCGCTCCTAACAAGTAACAAGTACAAGTAACGCAAGATGACAGTGGTCCGTCATGGCGCACTCCAGACAAGAACATGACAAGTAAAGTAACATGATGGTGACCCGTTGTGGTGCAGCCCTGACAAGTGATCCTGACAGATAACTCATGAACGCTGTTGCGACAGCTAACTGGACATGACACCATGGGTGATTGTATTGAATGTGGTTGTATAAGCTACTAGTCGAGTTTCGCATCATGTCTAGGACATGTGTCCCTGGTTACCACGGCCAGGGATCCATACTGAATCTGACTAGGTTAATGACTAGATTGATTAAGTAGTTCATATAGAGAGGTATTTCGGCTACAAGCAATCCCGTTATCTGGACATCTTACTGATGGACTTGTAGCCTGTCGACGAGTAGGGCACATTTCCAGCTCACTGTTATGTGGGGCACTTCAAGCAAGCAACGATTACTAAGAACACTGTCATGTGTTGCACTCAAGTTACCTAACAAGTATTGAATATTTCTTAACATGAACCTTGCGCCTGGATAACCTGGATAGTCTGCAGGGCTTGTGGCCGTAGGAATCCTCATTGCATCTTGCTAGTAACTAGGCTTGTGATAACCCTAGTTAGGTAAAGTATCAAGCCGTACTCATTGATTGACCGTGAATGATTGGATGAAGTCCCATTTGTCTAGTCTTATCTAGACCCAGTGCATGGCTATCTCAGGACATGATTGTGAATGCTTACTTTACCGATAATTGGTTAGAGACTAATTAGTTCCGTTCAGGTGAAGGGTTACAACCTCGGTCCTTGTTTGGTTTACAGGTTGTAACTTGGTTACCGAAATAGTCCTTTAGGTCTCTTAATCGTTTATCATCCCGTTTTATTCAACTGATGTCTATTGTTATTTCATCTATAACTTATGTACTAATGTGCTAGTTTTAGTTCTTAACACTACAAGAAAAAATCCTTTCTACAACGTTGAAAAAACATTGTAAAAGGACTTTTACAACGTTTAATATAATGTTGTTATATCCAGGGTTGTAAAAGGGGAGGATATCTTCCACAACGTTCATTTGAACGTTGTGAAGATGTTGTAGAATTTCTTCCCACAACAGTTTACAAATATTGTTAAAATTTATAAAATCTGACAAAAATATTTCTACAACATTTTACAAGTATTGTAAAATAACTTTTTAAAACATCCTACCAGTATTGTAAATATAATTTTAACAACGTTCTACAGCTGCAGTAAAAACAATATCTTCCACGTTCAGTAAATATTGTGCATAAATTTTGTACAACGGAATAAAAACATTGTAAAATGAGTTTATACAACTTTTGAAAAATATTGTATATGTTATTCAATCATGTTTGCCAAACGTTTTAAATAATATTTATATGTTGCAATTATAACATCGACAATGATTTAAAAGTATTATAAATAAAATTTACAACATTTAGAAAAGTTGTCTAAATTTTATCTTACAACAGTATTTAAACGTTGTTGATTGTGTTTCCATTTAAAAAAAAATACAATTTATAAATAAAATTATCTTATTTGCAATTATAATACAAATACAAATATATTCTTCTCATTCCCGCTCCATACAAATATAAAATGTTCCGTTGTTGTTGCTGCTGCTACTTGCTGCTGCTACTCGAGGTACTATCAGAACCAAGAAGACAAATCTTTTGCATATGCATCGACTTAAATGGTGCAATTGATGGGCTGTCTGAAGTGACAATGAGACGGAAGCAGTGACCTCTCATGAGCATAACAACGTACAACAAAAGCTCCTAAGAAAAAAAAATAAATCTTTTAGCATTAAACAATATATTAAGAATCTACATCTACAATATGCACACAAAGAGAAAGAGAGGTAGTCGTGGGAATATAAAAAAAATTGATCTGTCACACCATCACCAGTAAGAAGCTAGAATCAACAATGGAATCTAATTGAAAGTATTGAGCAGTATCACTCATTCATGCAGATCACTTTTGGTATGTGAAAATTGTGATTACCTCGTGTTTGTTTGAACTTCTTCTACAGATAAGGGTGGGTAGAATTAATAATGGAATCTAATTGAAAGAAACTGTAACTATGGTCGTGAACTTCTTCTACAGTTCCATAAAGGAGTAATTTCCATAATTATGCAAGATGACTAATATGGTCAGTCTGGGTGGCATTTTGGACAAGAGGAACATCAACAATCTATATAGGGTAACTTGCCTAAAAATTTCCATAAGAATCTGACAATGACTTAGATAACCATGTAGAAACCATGACAACAGCTATGAAATGTACAATTTACTTGGCCTATGATAAATATTGTTATCATGATTCCAGACTGATTGAAGTAGCATAAAATAAATAAGAAGTGTAAGCATAAGAAATAAGTGGTAACAGTCTACATACCACCCATCATCAACATTTGATGTCTCCAGATAGTAATCTCCTTTCTCATACTTCTTTTCCCAGCAAAATAATTCAGCCAATTCTTTGATTCTTTCATGTTCCTTCATAAGATCATCCTTTATTCACTATATATATATATATATATATATATATATATATATATGACCAAAACCTAATTTTATTCATGTATAATGCACAAAATGTCGAAGCCTTTACAAGTAAGCGCAAAGCCGACAAACGGCAAAATAAAAGCAGCAGGGAGCGAAGAGCCTCTCGCTACCCCGGAATATTTCAGGTGAACATGTAGTGCAAGAAATCCTCCCTAGCATGTTTGCAGAGTCTACTGACATTGATGATCTGTGTGAGGACCTCCCTGGCCAGTTGGGTAGAGTTATATTGACGGCCTTTGTATCTGAATTTGTTACGGTTCTTCCACATGACCCACATGCTGGCGGCTGCGACGATCTGGTGGCCGTGTAAAATTTTGTCCCAGATGGCGAGAAAATCGTTGAAGCCCCCAACCTCCTGCTCATGTCTGCACCTGTGGGAGAGGACGCCCCACACCTGGACGGCCAGGTCTCCGGAATACAGGACGTGGCCGACAGTCTCCGGCTGATTCTCTGAGCAACAGTGGCACTTTGAAGCTAGGCTGAAGCCTATAGTGGTGACGCATCATCCGTGGAGAGCTTCCTGCGGAACGCTCTCCAAATCAGGAACGATCATTTTTTTTGGATGCAAGTCTGCCAGAACGGGACAGTGATGGGGGAAGGCCCTCCGATGCCTCGGGTTACTCTCCTCGCCGATGCTAGCGTGAAGGCTCCATCGGTAGTGTGGGACCACCTGAAGGCGTCGGGGTCGTTGTTGATTCTCAATCCGGAGGCTTCCAGGCCCGTTGTTGCCTCTGTTCCTAACCACTCTCTAGCCCTAACCCAATTCCAGCCATTCTCGCTATCCCACAGAACTCGGATAACGCTATTTAGGGGGGGATAGTTGAGGACTGTGGGAGCAGGTTTGTTGACCCAAACTGGATCGCAGTCAACATAATATTGATAATTAACAAGACGATATTTGTTATAATCCAACTTGACACATCAAGCTCCATCAAGCTCCAAAACATAACGTCATCACATATCAGTTCAAGACAGACATCATCGACGATTGCTTCGACAATGCTGCTGTTACTTGTACTTTGACTCTGTATTTTTACTTTTCATTGTATCTAGGCTATTGTAAGTTGAGTCGTACTGAGTATCTCAACCCTAGACTTAATATCCAAGCTCCACCAAACAAACTCCAAAACCTGCCAAGCCCAAATAGCCAACTTGAACTTTCTGTCCCCTAGTAGACAGAGTTCGGGCCGAACTCTGCTCCACACATAGTGGGCCAAACTCTGCCCCCTTAATTTTAGGACCTGATTTTTAAGGCTTACTGGTTGCTAGTTGTGCAACGGCTAAATATTTGAATATTTGGGACAGAGTTCTGGCCAAACTCTGCCTCTTTGGACTAGTATATATAGGCCTTGATTTCTCTCATTTTCAATCATCCAATATTCTCATCTTCTCTTCTCCTATAGCCTATACATTCAAGAGCTTATTCTTCTCATCTAACTAGCCACAAAACTTTCTAAGCCCCCAAGATGCTCAGTGCGAGTCAACTAGAAGTTTGTGTGCAAGAGTTTCAAAAGTCACTTGGACAATTCTAAGTTTCGCCTTCCGCAAATCTGTAAGAAGTTGGCGTGCTCTTCTGAGTAAAGGCACGTGATTGTACGCTATTTCACAAATAGTGAATTTCAATCCTGAGTTAGAGTTCTCAGGACTGAACTAGTCCTCCACGAGGCAAACCAGGTTAAAAACTGTTGTGTTTGCGTATGCTTCTCTGATCTCTATTTATATTCTGCACTTATACTCTGATTATTATTTCTGTTTGGTGGACTTGAATAGAGTTATTTTTTAATTGGGTATTATCGACACATACTCTTTACCCCCCCTCTAGAGTTGCCTACACGTACTTCAAGGTTGTCCCCGAGCCAACGTTCGTAGAAGAGGGACAAATCGCCCGAACCAAGTTGGAGACGAATGAAAGGTTCGGCAAGGTGCCGCCCGTGACGAATGCGACGCCATGATGTTGAAGATCTGTTGTTGAACTCTGCGGTGGTAGGATACCGAAAATATATGGCATGAATTAACCGAATCCAGATGGAGTGGCTCGTGCGGAGCTTCCACCACAACTTCATGGAGTAAGCATTCACGATGTGCGTTAATCTGTTGAAACCCAGCCCTCCCTCCTCGGTAGGGCTGGCCACCCCAACTGGTCCAGTGGTATTTGTCATTGTCGTCGTTGTGGCCCCAGAAAAAGTTGGTGAAGAAGGTCTCGATGGAGGTGAGCACTTTCTTAGGGGGTAGAGCACGTGGCCAGAGTGAAAATGGGGATGGAAAAGAGGACGTGCTTAATGAGAATCATCTTCCCGCCCGGAGAAAGTATCGCGTTGTGCCATCTCTTGATTTTTTTTTTTTCTTATTTTGTTCACTAGCCCATCAAAGATTCTCGCGTTGGATCTGCCGTACACCAGCGGGCACCCTAGGTATGAGAACGGTGGGTAGGCGACCGAGAAGGAGGTGATATCTGGCCTTGTGGTGGGTGTAGATGACACTCTTGTCGGAATTGACACGTTGACCGGAGCATCTAGTATATCTCTCTAGCGTTTTCCTGACCACCTCCACGGACCCCACGTCGCCAGAGGAGAATAGCAATATATATATATATATATATATATATATATATATATATATATATATATATATTGCTATATATATATATATATATATATTCTCTTATATATATATATAAGAGAATATTTTTTAAAAAAAATCTAAAGTACAGACCTGAAGCAGAAAATTTTCATATGCACTCAGTCAAAATCAAGGGGATGAACAGAAAAAATATAAACATACAGTCATCCTGTTGGTCATCGTATGGTTGCACATCTTTGAGAAAACCTGGCCTTTCCAATTAATGCCATTCTCAATATAAATCGCTCCTCTTGAAGCCACCTGAAGCACAAAAATGTAAAGGAGTCGTAACAAAACAAAATTTTAACAGAAGAATAACTGGCCATAAGGCTTACCTCTTTATATAAATTGTATTGGTCCATGCATTTAGCATTATGGCATCAGGAAATTGTGATAATTCACCTTGAGGGACAAGACGGATGTGTCCCCTCAAGATAAGGAACTGCATTACATCCTTCAAAAATTCTTCCTATAAATCAAAAAAGAAAACTATATATAAGAAAGTTAATTAGCTTGCAGAAAGTCCATCAACAACTCAGAAGAAATTTAAATTTGTAAATCATGAGAAAATTTCAGTAAATAGAAAATTTTAAATCGTGAGAAATTTCTGTTCAATTTGTCCTACATAAACAGAAATGCTTGATCCACATAAATAAATATAAATTATTTTTCTTTTCTTTCTTTCTATATGTTTCTCATCTGTTTATGATTTGATATTTCTAATGACATGATCTATAACCTGAGGAAGGATGCTCAATCTGTTTAGTATAGGAGGTGTTACTTCTATGTGGGGAAATACAAACATATACGAATAGTAAAAACTAACAGCTACAATCATATAAGATTTTTAACTGTAGTACTTCGAAGTTGACAACCCCACAACTCAAAAATACAAAGAGAGTTAAGTAACTGTTGATATATATATAGTGTTATTGGGCTTTAGTCCCACATTGGCTAGAATGATAGGAGAGGAGGCTAGCCTCTCCTATATATATGTTGTTACTCCATTCAATAAAATCACTTCAAGTCTCAACATGGTATCAGAGCCTAAAATTGCTTAGCATACCGTTAGAGACCCCTCCTCCACACAAACCCTAACCCTAATCCCCCTTCTACGCCGCCGCTGCCGCCCGCTGCCGCTGCAGCTGCTGCCGCGCCGCCGCCGCCGCAGCGCCGCCCCGCTGCTGCTGCAGCTGCCACGCCGCCGCCGCCGCCGCTGCCGCGCTGCTGCCGTTGCTGTGCCGCTGTTGCGGCTGCAACTGCTGCTGCTGCTGCCGTTTTTACGGCTGCAGGATTCATTGTACCGCTATTGCGGGTACAAGATTCACGCTCGTTTCTGTACCGTTTTTACGGCTGCAGGATTCATTGTACCGCTATTGCGGGTACAAGATTCACGCTCGTTCTTGAGATCAATCTCAAGGAGATGCCTATAATCCCTAGATCCGATGAAATCAGACATATTCGGATTTAGGAGAGGACGGCAAGGACGAGCGTGAGTCGTGGAGCAAGTGTGAAGTGATCGAGAAGAAGCATCGATGGAGGAGATTCTCAAGAAGCTGGATGCTGACGATGTGGCGACATTGCTGAAGTTGATAAAGGTGTCGGCTGGTGAAAGCACGACACGAGCACCGCCAAAGTTAGAACTACCCTCCATCGATCTGAAGTTGGATGGACCAGCCACCTATTTGAGTTGGTCACGGCGGGTGAGAAGAACCCTTGCAGGTAAGAACCTGGAGGGATTCTTGACAGGCGAGAAGACAGAGCCGGAAGAGGGCTCGACAGGACGCGACGAGTGGAAATCTACTCATATGGTGATTTATATCTGGCTTCTCAACTCCTTAGTCCAGTCTATTGCTTCCACAGTAGATGGCATTGAGATGGTGAAAGACGTATGGGAGAAATTGAGAAGAACCTATGATGGCATAGGTAACAATCTACGGATCTTCCAGATAAAAGGGGAGATCGACGACACCGTACAAGGCGAGAAGACGGTGCAGGAGTACGCTACGGAGTTGGAACGCCTCTGGCTGGATTATGATCACCATTCCAAACGGGCAAGCTGCGGGGACCCAAAGTGCAAGGAGAGACAGGTGTGTCTGCAGGAGAGGACGATGAAATTCCTTAAGGGACTGACTGCAGCATTCACACAGAGAACAGCCTTACTCCTCGTCCAGCCAGCGATCCCTAGTCTCGAGGAGGCTATCTCAGCCATGATTCAGGAGGAGACGCGGATCAGATTACAGACAGGGACAGGCGCATCATCGACAGGTGCTTTACCCGAAGTGAAGTCAGCACTAGCAGCTACCGGTTCGGGGGATACAGGATCCAAGGGAGAGCTCTGGCAACAGAATCGGCAGTGCTACAACTGTGGGGAGATGGGCCACCATCGATATGCTTGTACCAAACCACCTAAGGAGGGAGACTCAGGTGGTGGACGTGGACGAGGATATGCTGGACGTGGACGTGGTCGAGGAGGCCGACGAGGCGGTCGAGGAGGCTATCGGGCAAACCTGCTGGTGGCAGATAGGAATGGAGGAGCTGGCGGCGCCTTTACTGAGGAGGATCAGGCGCTACTGGATCTGCTGGAGAGAAAGCAAAAAGCGTCAATCGAAGGAGACAGGAGGAGCGTAGCAGAGGAGGCATCCACTCCATTCTTCAACGCCGCTATGTATGCCCATCCATCAGAAGGTACTGACGAGTCTCACGCTCTTGCATCTATGTCTTCCCTTAAAATGTCAGACTGGATTATCGACTCAGGAGCATCTCGGCATGTGACCGGAAATGCTAGTAAGTTTTCCTCGTACACTCACCTAGCATCGACAGACACCATTCAGACTGCGGATGGTACTTTCCAACCAGTGGTCGGTAAGGGTACTGTTAATTGTACGGGTTCAGTAAGGTTATCCAATGTTTTGCATGCTCCATCCTTCCCAGTCAGTCTCTTGTCTATTAGTTCTATAATTCTCCAACTAAAATGCATTGTTTCTTTTGATATTCCTAAGGTGATCTTCCAGGAGAAAGGGACGGGACGAAGACTTGGGACTGGCACTTGGCATGATGGACTGTGGTACCTAGATCAAGACGGACTGGACTCAGCATTGGTGTCTATGGCAGAGAAGGCTGGAATGGAGGAGCTGCAGCAGAAGACTGAAGACACTTTGATACTTCATCATAGGAGGATGGGGCATTCTTCCTTTGATACTCTAAATAAGTTGTATCCAGATATGTATGCAAAATCAAATAAAAGGAAATTAGTATGTGATGCATGTGAGTTAGGAAAACTTACTAGGAGTTCATATGTTGGAAATGGTCATAAGAGTTCTTCAGTCTTTGAGGTAGTTCATTCTGATGTTTGGGGCCCATGTGCTACTAACACTATGAATGGGTATAAGTATTTTGTTTCGTTTATCGATTGTGCATCTCGTGTCACCTGGCTGTATTTGATGAAGAACAAAAGTGATGTATTTGCTTGTTTTCGGGACTTTCATAAATATGTCCAGACTCAGTATAATGCAGTGGTGAAGATACTGAGATCTGACAATGGGACGGAGTATACCAATAGGACACTTGCAGAGTACTTGTCAGCACATGGAATACAGCATCAGACCTCTTGTGCATATACACCAGCACAAAATGGAGTAGCAGAAAGGAAGAACCGACATCTTCTGGAGACCGCAAGAAGTATGATGATCGACATGAATGTCCCACAACACCTATGGGGATATGCGGTGTTGACAGCAGCTCAACTTATAAACAGGATGCCTTCAAAAGTCCTGGGATGGAAGTCTCCATGTGAAGTATTACAAGGTAATAATAGTGGAATACTTCCACTAAAGGTGTTTGGATGTGTGTGTTTTGTGAAGGACAACAGACCATTCGTTGGAAAACTTGACCCTAGAGCAGTCAAGTGCATCTTCGTGGGCTACTCAGCAACTCAGAAGGGGTATGTATGCTGGAGTCCAGTAGAGAAGAAGAAATTTGTTAGTATGGACGTCCACTTCCGGGAGCATGAGCCATATTACCGCCAGGATGGAACTTCGTATAACACGCCTCATACTATAAGTATAAGGCGAGAGGGGGAGATAGAGAACTTGGAGAACCTGGTGGTAACCGATTTAGAAGTTTGGCATAGAGACACGGTTGAGGAGGAACATGAAGGTGAAGCGGAACAGAGGGAGGAGACGAGAAGTGTTACACCTACGGCTCAGGGGGAGTTACTGACCTACAACAGGAGAAACAACAAGCAGACTACAGGACCAGTACCTACAGTGTCAGTGCCAAGTCCCTTGCCTGCGCCTGTCCCAACTCCTGAGACACCTATACCACCATCCTCCTCATCTACACCACCATCCTCCTCATCTACACCACCACCCTCCTCAGGTGATATCGTTCCTCCCATACCACTACCTACACGAAGGACTACTCGCAGCAATGCGGGAAATCCTCCGGACAGATATGGTTGGGATCTTGCTAAGTTTGTTTCTTATGATCATATATCTTCTTCTCATGGAGCATTTATAGCATCTTTGGATAGTATTACTGTACCTAACAATTGGCAGGTTGCCAAGAACGATCCAAAGTGGAAAGCGGCAATGCACGAGGAGTTGGGAGCTCTTGAGAAGAATCACACTTGGGAGCTGGTGAGACTGCCAGAAGGGAAAAGAGCAGTTGGATGTAAATGGGTTTTTACTGTGAAACAGAACCCAGATGGACAGGTTGAGCGCTATAAAGCTCGACTGGTGGCAAAAGGATACAGTCAGACGTACGGCATCGACTATGACGAGACCTTTGCACCAGTGGCGAAGATGAGCACTGTCAGGACCTTGATCTCCCTGGCAGCCAATGGAGGGTGGAAGCTACACCAACTGGATGTGAAGAATGCATTTCTTCATGGAGATCTAGTAGAGGAGGTGTACATGGAGATACCACCAGGATTCGGCACAAAACAGACAGAAGGCAAGGTCTGCAGACTGAAGAAGTCTCTCTATGGACTGAAGCAGTCTCCTCGGGCATGGTTTGACAGGTTCAGGAGAGCAGTGATAGGGATGGGATATCAGCAGATCAATGCTGATCACACTGTCTTCTTCAGACGGAGTGGAGGCCATATCACCATGCTTGCAGTATATGTAGATGATATGATTATCACAGGCAATGATGAGCAGGAGATCGCCCAACTCAAAGTAAAACTTGGCAAGGAGTTCGAGGTGAAAGATCTTGGCCCCCTTCGATACTTCCTTGGGATTGAGATTGCTCGAGATAATGAGGGAATCGTTCTTTCTCAAAGGAAGTACGCACTGGACCTGCTTATGGAAACAGGGATGATGGGATGTAAACCAGCTATGACACCGATAGACCAGAAGTTTAAACTGGATGCTGAAGCTGGAGAACCAGTTGACCGGGATAGATATCAGAGATTGGTGGGCAAGTTAATCTACTTAAGCCACACTCGACCTGATATCAGCTTTGCGGTAAGTGTAGTAAGCCGCTACATGCATGACCCCCGGAAGGGTCACATGGACGCAGTGTACCAGATTCTGAGGTACTTGAAGGGAGCCCCCGGGAAGGGACTGATCTTTAGAAGAAATAATCATATAGGCATTGAGGGCTATTGTGATTCTGACTGGGCTAGCTGTGCTGACGACAGGAAATCCACATCGGGATACTGCATATTTGTAGGAGGCAACTTGGTCTCTTGGAGGAGTAAGAAGCAGTCAGTAGTGGCCAGATCAACAGCTGAAGCAGAGTATAGAGCGATGGCCTTGGGAGTCACAGAACTATTGTGGTTGAAGAATATGCTGACGGAGCTAAAGCTGGACCAGGGAACAAAGATGAAGCTATGGTGTGACAACCAGTCAGCTATTAATATTGTCAACAATCCAGTGCAGCATGACAGGACCAAACATATTGAGATTAACAGATTCTTTATCAAAGAGAAACTGGATAAAGGAGAACTAGAGCTGGGCTATGTTCCAACCAAAGATCAGGTAGCAGACGGACTGACAAAGGGGCTTAGTTCTATCAACATGATGAGAGGATGTGACAAGATGGGCTTAGTGAATATCTTTCGCCCATCTTGAGGGGGAGTGTTGATATATATATATAGTGTTATTGGGCTTTAGTCCCACATTGACTAGAATGATAGGAGAGGAGGCTAGCCTCTCCTATATATATGTTGTTACTCCATTCAATAAAATCACTTCAAGTCTCAACAGTAACGATCCAGCAAAATCAAAGTACTTCCAGATGTATATTGAACTAATGCCATCAGACGCCGCATCTCTTTAGCTGCTTCCCTTTTAAGCTAGTTTTGAAGTGTAGAATCAGATCCTATCCTACATGAAGATGAAGAACCTTGAAGAGAAACTTGTCAACTTCTTTAACATAAAAATAACTCAATATTGGTATACAAGTTAAATCGCCAATTTATTTACTTGGCAAAGTATCAGTCCAGGTTGTGCCACTAGGGATCTTTACAACGGTTACCAAATCGGACTTCTCCTGAAAATATTTTCAACTCTTCCCTGTTAAATTGTCAAAAGGATATTTTCTTAAGATGCACAAATAGATCAATTATATTATATAATTGTAAGTTTGTAAAATTTTCTCCAAAAATACATATCCCTAAAATTCAGAAGTTCTATTGTTCAACACACGCCTTTTGTCTGTACCAGCTTGAGTAAGTCATCCATATCTTTAGATATTAAAAGTTGCACCCCTTGTGAGTTAAGCATCACTTCCTTCAAATATTTTATGTTTTCTTATAAAAGTGATTGCATAAGGTTTGCACCTTTCATAATTGCATGGGCAACTTCGAAAGGCAAAATTATTTTTTTTATTGCCTTTAGCTACCACCCCTGCTTCAAACCTACTGCCAAGACTTTAAACCTGTCATGCTGCTACCAAGAGTGTCCAATAAATTCACTGCTTCCCAAGTCCAATAGAACCAGCCCTGCCCAATAATGAGTCCACTTATGAAACCTGTTATGCAATTAAAGGTACTAACAGTAAAACACAAGTCTAAGGCAATAACACTTAATGCACCAAAATAAATGTTTAAGGAACTTACTAAACCTTTGGAAGTGTTTCCCATGGTATATATATATATATATATATATATATATATATATATATATATATATATATATATATATATATATATATATATATATATATATATGGAGATGAATGGTACTATTTAAAAATAAAGATACATGCCATAAAGTACTAGAAAGTTACAAAAGAAAACTAGCTTAATACCTATATTATTAAACGTACTAGGAAACTACATCCCATATGCAATATGTGCAAATATTTTCGAAGTGGCCAAATCTGCAATAAATGTGAAATTTTTAAATCCTTTCACAATTTTGATTGAAGTTAATCAAACATGCCTAAAGACATTTTCTTCCGGCATAATATTAACATGCAATAACTATACGTGTAGACTTCATATATCAGCAAAAAAAATACTCTCATCCCCAACTCGACTGCAACAACACGTTATATCAACAAACTTATCAAGTCCTTAAAGTGCATATACATATCCCTTAAAAACATGATAATTTTGTTAGGACCAAAGTACACATGGCCCGACATCAAGAATATATCATACTTGCTTGCATCTCTTATATGCAATATCAGATTTCTTTTGCATGTGTACTAACTAGCACTTACTCTTTAGTAAAAGACGGAATGCAAAAAGAAAAAAACATATACATTCTATTAAAACTTACCGATATATCAAACTTTTCCAGGACAAGTGAACTTATGCAAGTGCAAAAAACAGTCAACAATTCTTGAAATTTTCCAAAATTTATGTTCATGGATAGATGTCTCAGTAGCCATAAAGTAGGAAGGCTGACCAGAACATCACATTTTGACAATGCGTATGAACCAACATGGAAGAAGTAGTCAACTTCTTAAAAAGTAAATATATATATATATATATATCAAGAAGCATTGATATTGAAGCATATGTTACCTCTAAAGTAGAGTCAAGTAATTCAAGCCTCTTAATACTAGGTGAATTACCCAAAAACTGTAGTATTGATGATGCTCTACATATTAGATTTGTTCATAGCAACGAGGAAGATAAATCATGGACTGATTTACTGCTCTGAGATAGGTAACTTATGTTAGGATCAAACTGCAGTGTTGGACTAGGAGAAAGCATTGATATCAAATATATAGTGTGTGATGGTGTCGATAGCATTCAGACTTTATATACATGTATCGGAACATTTTTGGGCATACTTAGTAGATGCAATGGTACTCTTTCTTCCTCGTCTAATGAATGGGCCAAGCCGATCCGCCTTTGCAGAGAACCCAACAAAACTAGCAAAAAAGTGATGTAAAACTAATTTGGCAATCTGAAAAGACTGATACCTTGGTACAAGATATAAAAAACATTAGAGAATTTTTGGACTTTCATTTGATGAGCTATAAAACATATTTGGAATTTGAACAACATTAACAGCTTGAGGGAGAATGAAATCCACTTAAACATCTGTGAATTAACATACATCAGAATTCTTTTGTGTATATAAGGTTCATATTGGTTAGTACATCTCATCTATTAACATAAGCGTTGCAGAGGTTGGTGTCGTAAGACCAATCATCTAAAAAATATTAGAATGGAAAATGAAATTGTAACTACGACCTATAAATTTTACATTTTGATATGTAATTACATATCTACGTATTATTAGTCTTGTGGTAATAACTACAAAAAAGACACGAAAAGAAAGTATGGTAAAATTTTGATTTTTCAGTTATGTAGAACTAGTGAAACTGAGTTTTTTCTCTCCCAAGCCCCAAACCAAAATTTTCAATCTGAATTATCACCGACCATACTGATAAATGAGGTTTCTCTAAAGTATTGCTTAATAGTCTATAAAAACCTACGATTGACAGCATATAATCAATGTACATAGCCACAATTCTTAACATTTAAAGGAACACGGGATATAATTGTCCTACTTATCATACTGATGCAAGTAAAAAAGAAAAACCTATCAGCCTTGTCCTCCTATACATCATCTAACATATAACTCTCAACAAAAAGGGTACTAAATTAGAAAATATTTCATGGTGCCTTTCTTAATATAACAAGTAAATATATAACCTCTATTAATACTTATAATCCTTTTTAGAATATCAAAATTATAGGTATCTATTTGACTTTTAGAAGAGGATAGAAAAACCATTCTGGCCCTCTTGACAATTTTATATGTATTTTTTGCTTTATGAATTAGAAACCTTCCTTAATCTGGTTTAGTGATAATTGCACTACTATTAGATTCAACAAGGAGTAAAATATAGAGTTGAAAAAGTTGAAGAATAACCTCCCTATAACTGGCATAGAACCATTGCAAAAGAGAGCACCTCATACTATCCTGAGTCCGCATTAGTTTTTCCAGCTCCTGCAAAAGAGGGATCCAACAAGGACTAGATTCAAATTGAATCTGATTCATGAAACATAACAAAAAGTTCTGATATCAGTTATAATAGTTAGAAAGAACTGCATGGGTCCCTAAAAAGTTCAGATGCAGGTTGATGACACACACACCACCAAAAAGATGGAGCAAAAAAATACTTGCCTGAAACCCTTTTTCACGTGAGCTTGCTTTGAAGTTTCAGCAAACTTACCAAATAGTTTACTGTGTAAAGAACATATTCAGGAACATGAGAATATATAAGAGAAATTAGAGTAAAAGGTTGGAAATAACCTTACAAATAGAAAATGAGATTGCAATTGGCCATGCTTGCAAAAAAAAAGCATATTTAGGAACATGAGATTATATAAGAGAAATATGTAGTTCCAAATTAGAAATTCTTGTGGAATTTATTTGCGTATGCTAGGCCGAGCAGAGGGGTAGGGGTTGGCTTTTCGGCCTCAAGAGGGAGCTTCACGATGCCTAGCACTGCAAAAAATGGACGAAAAAAACTCAGGAGATCGCGGAGGTTGCCGCTGTTGCTATATATTTGGCAGTAGAGCGGAGAGAGAAGGGTGATGACGAGAAGGTTGGCGGTGAGGATGGAAGATGCCGCTGTTGTTGGCGGTGAGGGTTGCAGCGAGAAGATTGTGGAGGCTGATGGTTAGGGTTCTCAGGGATTTTTGAGTTGGGAGATGAGAGAGCTGATGGTGGCGGTTGAATTTGAGAGGAACTCTGGAATAGATATTTGAAAATTTTTGAGTCGCACCCCACTCAATGTACACATATGAGTGGTGCACCCCACTCGATTCACCATATGCATAAGTAATCCCACTTTTGACAGATTCTGTCCATATTGGACGGTCATCTGGGTTGACTAACAATTTTTGACCAAAATACCCTCATCTTCCTCATGCTAAATTCAAATCCCCAAACCCCTCCGCCGCCGCCGCTGCCCCCCCCTCCCCCGCCCCGCCGCTGCCGCGCCCGTCCACGCCTCGCCGCTGCCCCCGCCCAACCTCGCCGACGCCCCCGCCCGACCTCGCCGCTGCCACCCCCCCTCCCCGACCTCGCCGATGGCCACCCTCTCATCTGCCACCACCACCACCACCACCATCATCTCTGCCACCACCATCTCCACCATCATCACCACCACACCACCAACAACAACCCCCTTCAACGTCCAGAACCCCGCTCCCCGGCGACGCTGCCCCCCTCCCCCCGCCGCCGACGACGCTGCCCCCCTCCCCCGCGCCTCCGCCCCCGCTCCCCCCCGCGCCCTCGTCCCGCACGGCACTGGCAGAGCATCGGCGAGGTCGGGGGTGCAACGGCGAGGTCAGGGAGGGGGTGCGGCGAGGTCGGGGGGGGAGGAGGGGGCAACGAGGTCGGGGAGGGGTAGGGGGAGGGGGCAACGACGAGGTCGGGAGGGGGGGGCAGCGGTAAGGGGAACGGTGGTCACGGTGGTGGTGAAGGTGGGCAGCGGCGAGGCGTGGGCGGGGGAGGGGGCAGCGGCGAGGCGTGGACGGGCGCGGCAGCGGCGGCGCGGGGGAGGGGGGGCAGCGGCGGCGGCGGCGGGGGGGTTGGGGATTGAATTTAGCTTTGATGATGAGGAACATGAGGGTATTTTGGTCAGAAATTGTTAGTCAACCCAGTTGACCGTCCAATATGGACGGAATCCGTCAAAAGTGGGATTACTTATGCATATGGTGAATCGAGTGGGGTGCACCACTCATATGTGTACATTGAGTGGGGTGCGACTCAAAAATTTTCTAGATATTTTTGAGTTTGGGAGGGGTTTTGGAATTGAGAGGAGGGATTTTAGACTTGGGGGGAGGGAATAAAGGGAGTTTGGGGATCTATATAAAACTATCTTTTATCGTAAATTGAATAAAAATATATAATAATATTGATTTAGTAGGATTTTTAGGATTTGAAGTGGACCAAATCAGTAGAATTTGTATAAAATATTTCACCTTCAGTCATAACTTCTCTTTTTCTATACTCATCTGAGCATATGGTTTAAATATTGGGGTGAGTCCGATTCAATTAAAATCGAATCGATTTTGAGAAAATTAAATAAATTTAAAATTGTAGTTTTAAGAACCGAAAGCCGGACTATTTTTTATAAAAATATAACAAAATTGAATCGAATTAAAAAGTTATATTTTTGTTCGACTCGATTTCATACCATATAGGAAATAGAAAATCAAAAGTTAATAAAAAATAAAAATAAAAATAAAAATTGACATGGTAAATACCAGATAGGATCAACGACCATGGTCCAGGAGCTCCCCTAGCTGACACTGGCCTAGGAGCTTACTGGTGTCGGGGTCCACTATTCTTGCCTTCAACGTTGCAGAGAGCCGTCCGGCCGAGCTGAATACTTGGCTCTCATCTGGTGTAAAGGAATTTCATGTCGTTTCGGTAGACTCTGTAAACTCGTATCCCTGTTCACAAACAAATAAAAAAAATATCCAACTTAAACTATGCCTTGACAACTGAAATATGACATACATAGATTGAAATAAATTTGTGGAGTAGAGTGCACCTGGACATATGAACACATGGTGATGAACTCGGACATCTCTATCTCCTCCTATGCTCAATTTGGCTAAACTTATTCCTCTTGTACGCGCTCGATTGCTCCCTATACTTTCTGGCCACGATGATATGTCAGGGGAGAGAAAGAGAAAGGACTGAGAGACACAACATTGAGGATAGAAGAACCTGGTCTCTCGACATTGATGTAGCATTGAGCAGAGGAGAGAGAGGGTTTATGGTCAGGTTTTTTTTGGTATATATAAAGATGGGGTAACCATGTAAATGCAAGGTAATTTTCGGTTTTGGGTCAGGTCGGAAAAGGAATCCTAATCTAGCAACCCGAACCGAAAAATAAATTGTACTTTTCTTATAACCAAAATTTGACCCATTATTTCTGAAATCGACCTTAATTGTTATTCCGTATTGGTTCAGGTCAATTTTTGGTCAAAACACATGAACTGCTCACCCCTAGTTAGATATAGGGTTAGACCAAATGAGTTAAAAGTGAACCTACTTATTAAGTTAATGACCAACCTAAAAATTAACACTTGCAGGTCTTGCTATTGATCATCAAGTCTTGTTGCTGCTCACATGCATTGGAACATGCCTCTACATAATTGTTGAACTAGCTAGGGTACGTACTTCTACCTGGTACACCAACTTGATAAGTATGCATTTTCATGGTTCTCAACAAAAGTTCATCTCCTAATTCTTTAATGAATCAGAGTTAGCTTTCCAACTTTACATTTATATATTATACAAAAAAATGATGCTATATTTAATAAATCGGGAATTAAAAAGTTGTAAGGAACGGAGGGTTCACGATGAGAATTGCTCTCTTGTAGTCCAATTCTCAATGTCCTCTTATATATATTATTTATTTATTGGAGGGCCCTAGCATAAATAATTATCAATTATTATATTTCTCATATATTTAGTGCTTGTATGCTCCCTTGTGCAACTGTTTGGTCGGTGCCACACAATATATACATGTTGTTGCTAGCAACAAAGTGACTTTACTTTGCTCCATTAAAGTTATTTATCAACTCAAGCTAATTTAAAGAATATAAGAAGACACCATATTCAATAATCGAAATTAATGATTTCTCAATTAGTCATAACTTGTAATAACTAATTTAAAGAATAAAGAAAACTTCTTTTTTGGGGGAATGAAAAAATTGGAAAGAAATTCAATACCCCCCATCACCATACTGACACACACGTAAGAAACATGTAACTTATGATGGATGAGGTGTGTGTCGTTTTTGGCCAAACATATGGATATGTAATTTAAAATATTTAAAAGATAGATACATTCACGACGTTTATTTATAGTGGCAAAATATAGATACATTTACAATAATGTATAAACATTGTGAAATACACATCTTTTATAACATTTAATAAAAGTTGTTGAATATAATCCTTTTACAATGTTTCTTAAATATTGTAAAGAGACAATACATACACAATGTTTATATAAAGTGGTAAAATAAAATTACTTTTAGAACATCGGACAAACATTGTGAAAGATAGAAAACTTACAACAATTGATAAACGTTGTTGAACATGATATTTTTACAATGTTTTAAAAACATTATCAAAATAAATAACATTGACGATATCAAATAAACGTTCTCAAAATTAGTAAATTTTACAGCGTTAATAAAACGTTGTTGAAGATAGTAATGCACAACTTTTGTGAATGACCATTGTAGAAACATTAACGTTTGAATATTAAACGTTGTTTGTACATATATTTTACAATATTTTTACAATAAAGGTTGTAGAAGACCCCTCCTTTTTACAACGTTTTCAGAATGTGTTGTAGATGAAACGTTGTAAAAAGGATTTTTTCTTGTAGTGTAAGTGAATCCTCCTTTGTGGCACATGCTCTTCCTGGGGTCTGACCCAGCTGGTTTTGTATGGCCAGATTTTGGAGCAGCTACCAAGGATCTCCCAGCCTTCCTGCCAGATGGTGACCACTAGAAGGAATCCTGGCAACGAGTGGGTTTTATTTTTCTCTCCCACTCTATTATAAAAATATTTTTTTGAGACGTTTAGCCGCCGAGCAAGTGTTAGCTCGTTTGTAACTTTACTTGCTGTCTGCCTACGGGCACTAAAACAGATATGGGATATGATAGCGTGCGCTGAACGCTGTAGAATGCATATTATAGCATATTCTGCCCGCTATATATGCCCCCGCTATAATAACCCCATGTACAAGAACGCTATAAAGTTATAGCGTTCACGAACGCTATTCATGGATTATAGGGTTCATTGACGCTATAGACAATGTATAGCGTTTTGATACGCTATATGATAGTTATAGCAATTAGAAACGCTATAGAACTTTAATAGCATTTATGAACGCTATTAATATATTGTAGCGTTCATGAACGCTATAGACATGTTATAGCACTTACAAACGCTATATAGTTTATATAGCCTTTACGAACGCTATAGTTCATTAATAACATTTGTTAACGCTATAAATGTGTTATGGCGTTCCTGAACGCTGTTTATTTTTAATTGCGTTCTTGTATGTTATTGTTTGTTAATAGCGTTTCGATATATATCTGCTTTTTATAACATTTCTTTTCTGCTATTATATGTGCAACAATAGCATGTCAGAATGCTATTACAGAGTCAAAATTCTGTGTTCAAAAATTTACAGATTGCAGCACATCAGAATACTATTGCAGCACATCAGAATACTATTGCAGACCACAGTTAGACAAAATGCAGGTATTCAAAAATTTAAATGCAAATCAATCACAGAATGAATTTCGAACATAAGTAAATTCATTAATTTCACTGTCTAATATATGTAGAACAACGAAGTAGTACCAAACATTCAAAATTCTTAATTTCTCCATGTAGAACAACGAAGTAGTACCAAATATATGTCCAAAAATTAAACATTAACAGTGTAGTTAGCTACATATATCCCAAAATGTTGACTATCTAACATGTAGCTCCGTTCGAGCCTATCCACAACCAAAACTCCTCAGAAAGCATCCTCTTCCTTCATCCAACCTACACAAAAATAGGGATAAATCATTAGTGTAAAGAAAAAATACTAAAGACTTATCAGTACAGACCAAAACTTTTAGTTTTCCATATCTGTTGTGTAGTGGAAAATAGGTTTTCTGTAGGTAAAGTTCAGTAAGTTGTCAAAAGAATTATTATTTATTTTTAATGTAACAAAAAATTAATTTCTATGTATGGAGGAATATTGACTTTAAATTATTCAATAGTTTAGGGTATTGATTGATATTAAAATTTAGAGAATTAAATTGGAAATTATATAGTTGAGGATATCAAGTTTAAATGGATCCTTATTTTTGTTCAGTTTTGTTCCAAAAATATTTTATACAAATGCGTTATTGTTTATATTTTGCCAATTGGCAGTTGTTGCAGGTTGATCTAAGTAATCAAGTAAAGAATAAAAGTTTGTTTTATGTAGTTGCTGTACCAGAAGTTGTAACCTATGTATTAATGCTTTAATAAAATTGGGCTTGTAATTGTTGTGCCAGAACTTGTAAGTTGTACTTGTTGCTTTAGGTACTGTTTGGATGCTATTTTCATGATAAAAAATTGACCTTGTAATTGTTGTTATTATTTGGTCTCCAATGTGCATCAGATCAGACGCTCTAGTGTTCAGTAAACAGTAGATTATAAGTTCAGATTATTGAAGAAGTGTGCAGATAAGTAGAAATTAGTATCAAAGAGTATGTAGGATTAGTTTTTATTTTACATCTGTGTAATAGAATGTGAAAACAGTGAGTAAAACATAGGGGTGCATGAATTAAAGTATAGTGTGTAGGAATTTAATATAGCATTTAGAGGTACTTCAGTAAAGACGTACCTAGTCTTCAAACGACATAATGTGGTCTGTTGGCCAAGCCGTGGTACTTCCAATGATTTCCTCTATTGTGTCGTTACCAAAACACGGCCTAAACAACAGAGCTTTGGGTTGTATCACTATATCTACCCAAACATGAGATGCACCTTGTCCAAGAGGATAACCGTGAACCGGCACATTCGGATCATCGGTGATCCATCGTCCAATTGCAACAACTTCATTCTTATTTCCCGTCCAATCGAGTAACTTGCATTTTTGGTCCTTTGACAGATGATGATGTGACTACAACAAAGATTGAAGCTCAAAAATATTAAATATCATTCGAGTTACAATACTTCTATTTGTTATTAGAGTTATATTACCTGTGGAGTAGATGGAAATTTTGAAATGACCTTTACTTCAAAATCATTCTCGTCGCCACTGTTGTTCTCCTCCTCTTTAGTGTTCTCATCATCACTGCTGCCCTCATTGTTCTCCTCCTCCTCTTTAGTGTTCTCGTCGTTCTTCTCATTGGTCATCTTATTTTGATCCTAATGAGGAAAACAGTTACATGTAATTACCAAAAAGAAAAATATAAATTTGTTACATGTAATTACTAAAAAGAAAAATATAGCATTGCAGATATACAGAATGCCACAGATATCTATTGCATATATACACAGAATACGGGTATTCAAAAATTTAAATGCTTCTCGACGAATCAATCACAGAATGAATTCTGAACATAAGTAAATTCATTAATTTTACTGTCAAGAACATTCAAAATCCTTCATAATTTTTCCATAATTAAACATTAACAGCGTAGTCAGCGTTTATTTGTTTCCATACATATATCCAAAATGTTGCATATCCAAAATTTAGCTCGAACCCTTCGAGCCTATCCACAACCAAAGCTCCTCAGAAATCCTCTTCCTCTTTACTTCATCAAGCAATGGGATAAGTTGCAGCAGGCCTAGTATATCACTACACAAATATCTTCAATTTTAGAACCCATAGGTAGGTGTTTCCATTTGGCTTTAAGTACAGTGAAAAAGAAGGGTAAGTAGCCATCTGCTAAGAAAAAGCCTTTAGATTTCTTAGGTAGGTAGTACAGTTGAAGTTGTAGTGAAAGAGTATGGGAAATTTTTACCCTTTACCATTTAAAGTGTGCAAGACTCAGTAGAAAAAAGACAAAAGTCAAGTAATAATAAAGTGGGTTACCTTTCCATGAGCTCCATTTGCTCTTTGAGCATGGAGAAGGTCCATAAGGTGGCTTCTTTTATCTGACTCAAGCATAAATTCAACTCGCTGAACAATCAAATCAGTACTGGAACCAACCCTTCCAACAGCAAAAAATATGTACCCGAAAAGGAAATCAGAAGCAAGCCTCTGTCACATACATGTACAAGATATATCAGACAACTAGTTCCACTATGTATTTAAACCAAAAAAGAAAATACAAAGGAAGAACCGCCTCTTGCTAGATGCACAAGAACCAATTTTCATGTCTTCAACCTTCACAAACTAACAATAGAATGTTGTGCAAGCAGTTGCCTGACTGCTTAGGCTATCATATGATTCACACCTATCTGCCTACCTTAGTAAAATATTAAGCTATAGTTGGCCAACTGAGTTCTTTGTTAACCGTCTAATCCCCTCGATGAACAGTGGATGCCTTATGTAACATGAAATATACACCACCAAAGTTGTAATGGGTTCCAAGTTCCAATTTCAGCACTTGTGTGTGTGCGAGTTCAACTTAGTTCAAAATGACTTCTACTACAGTGTTAACATTGTACATTAAATTTATATGCATCACATATTTTAGTTTTTTTATGTTTATAAAGATTTGTGATAGTTCAAGATCATGTTATTTCATGTTGAATTTGTAAAGTTAATACACCAAAGAACTTCACAACAGATTAGTCATGGATGTGTATGCAGTATGTTTCTTACCTGCTAAAACTTAACTATGGTCATATTTCAATTCCTATAGATGTCAACGTAGAAAATTCTTGTCCCGCTGCACATTCCAAACTATCAAAACTTTCTAGTAGATCAAGACCAGACTAGAAACACATCAAGCAATTTATATGGTAAACTTACAAAAAGACATCTTGATTAAAGTCAGTGCGAATCATATAATATATGGCACAATAAGTATTAAGATAAAAGAAATTTGCAACCGAGATATAAGCCTATGCATCCACTAAGATTGTAATATATGGCACAATAAGTAACCAACAAGGGATCATATTTAGCTAAAGGTTAGACAATTGTAGCTTAAAACATATGACAATGCACAGTACTATATACACTGTTCTAGGACATTACAACTACGCACACTGAGAATTTTACAACACAGAATACAAGAATATGATCCAAGTGAGAACTTAAAACTCTTCTAAATTAAGACTAATAACTTGAGTTTGAAGTGACTTACAACCGTACTTAGATATGCTCCATAATCAAGTATGTGTCCTGTATTGACATTTGTTCCTGACTAGTACAACTAAGCTTCCTAAACTAATTCCTGAAGATACTAAGTAAGATGTTAAATACAACAAAAATTAAAAATCTTAAAGTGATACAACAAACAAGGAGAATTTAAGCCTGAAGAACATGCAGACAAATTAATAACTAGAACGAAAAGAAATATATAGAAAAAGCTTTTGACATAAAGGTTATGTATCTGAAACTAAAAAAGAAAAGTCTATCAAACTTCTCTGAAACATTAAGACTTTTAAAGACAATAAGAAACTAAAAAAATCATGGGGAATCTAAGCCTACACACTGATTGTCTAATTTGATAGATAGAAAGAAAAAAAGGGTCCATATCTAGGTTTCTACATCAGCTTAGCAAAACGCTGAAAACTATATCAAAAATTAAACACAAAAGAAATGAAATTCAAAGCGTTCACCTTTCTAGCTGTATCGGTTGCACAACTAACAAGGATGAGAGCACAAGTGTCGGCAAATCCACGCAATCCTGTAAGATGGGTGGTTTATTCAACCACAGCTGGACCAGCGGCCAGCAAAGCCAAGAAGGTAGAACCAGGATTGATATCCGGCTAAGAACCTGTCAGCAAAGGAATATGAGTATCATCGTTCTAATGTTCTGAGGTTCGTTCCAATGTTTCATTATGGGAAAGATACTCAGAATTGATGGATAATAAGCATGAAGAAATGAAGCAAGTTTCTCTTGTACAAATAATTAGTTGCATTATAGGAAAACCATTAAGAATTTTGGGTTCACTTTTGAAATCCAAAACTATAAAGCTATAATTCTAAAATAACCAAGACCAGTTGATCAGGCCACTTGCGGCAGTGGTCACGGTATACCTACAGACATCTTAGATCCTTCTAAGAGATGCCAAAAATACTATGGATGAAAATAAGAAAATGAATGGCACTATATTTTTCCTCATATTTCAGTTCTTTCTGTATCTGTTATAGCACAATCTCAAAGGAAAGAAAGGCAACAATTATTGGACTGCTACTTGTACCCATACAAAAAACATGAAATAATTGACATGACTTGTATGGATTGCAATACATGTAGATTAGAGGTATATTGCCTGCTATATATGGCTGGAAAAAAATCTTCAGTGTGGCTAAGAAGGATCCAACTAAGTAACTCCACAAAGAACACTGAAGTCTACCAACTAAGCCACACAGCAGCATGGTCTTTGGATACATATATAAATATCTAACTTGTTTATTGTTCAAAACTCGAATCTCCCTGATTTTTTTTGGTTTTTAAAATGTTGTACCCACACCCAACCCAAAATTCATTCGGGATCAAAACCCGAATTTTAGTTGCAAATCGGATCAAGTTATTGGTTAACATTTACAGACCTATTGTTATATTTCGTTGGAATATGTTTATAAATAGAGCTGCAGTATTGTCGGAAGAAAAATTAAAAATAACTTGAAATAGATAGCAAACTTTCATATTTTTATTTTTCCTTTTTGATGCAATGTAAGTTGTTCAGATCCAGAGGTATTAACTCTAACTACATCCAACCTTTATTTAGCTGGCTTTCTTTTCAGGTAAAGTGGAAAAAGGCAAGATCAAACAACTGGATCATGAACATCAGAACATGTCTTAGACTAATGGAGAAACTGGTCTACTACTTGTTATTCGTGTCTTACTATTAAGCAACATATATTTTAGTTTATTGAAAAATGAATACCAAAATATATGGATATACGAAGGCAAACAACTATGATAATTCGATGTTCTACACACACTGTTTTAATAAACGCAGCAGTGCTCTTCCCAGTTCTAACCGATATGACGCTAGGAGGAAGACACTTAATGCGGACACATCTGTCTTCTCATCAACGATGTCAGCACCTAAGAATCCCACAAAAAACTTCCTAAAAATTCCAAAAAAAAGCTTAAGGAACGAAATATACATGCTTAAAATTCCAAAAAACTTCCTAAAAACAGCACTTACCATAGAACGGAATACTAGTGGGATGTGGTGTCAATCATAACAGTAGCCGTACGACTCATGAATCAAGACCCTTCTTGGCGAAGTGCTCTTCAATCCTCCTCGGCCTCCACCACAGCACCTCCAACACCTTCATTCCCATTGTGGCCATGCACAAGCCTATAAACACCCAAGTGTTGTAAGTTTCTGGGATTAAGAGAAAAGTTTTGGGTAAAATTTCTACTTAGCATTTCATCAAACACATAAAGGTCCTAAAATAAATGCAACCAACAAGAATCGTTAATATATGACTCATAAAATTAGTGATGATTCCCATATCACAAAATAAAAATAATTCTGACAAACAATCCAAGTCCAAAATTCCAACATAGAAGAAGAGAATACAAGACTTTTTTTTTTACAGTAGAGAGCGATAGAGATTTGAGATCTGTACCCATGGTGTGGAGGATGGACTTGACGGCCTCGTCAAGCCTAGCGCGGTTCCGGACGAAGATGGAGATGAGGGTGCCAACGTCAGTGGAGAGGCGTCGTTAGAGCCGCCTTAAGTGGATTTTGACTAGCTTTCTGGTAGACGAGGAAGTAGAGGACGGCGAGGAGGGGGAAGAGGAGGAAGAGGAGACGGAAGGGTTAGAGCAGAGAGCGAAGAGCCTCGAGCTTGTCCCTGGCCTTGTTGGCATCCCTCGAACCACTCGACCATTTCCCCCTCTCAAGCAGAAGATGAAGAAAATTGTTAGAGCTTTATATAGAAAAGCTAGGGTTTCGGTGGAGATTTTAGAATAGGGGTTTTTAAGAAAGAGGAAAGGTATAGGCTCGAGCAGAAGATGAGGAAACTGAGGACCGGAGAAAACTCGAGAGAGAGAGAGAGAGAGAGAGAGAGAGAAAGAGAGAGGAGAGGAAGAGGGAAAATGAGAATGAAAATGAAAAGGGGAGAGAGGTGAAGGATGATCAAGTGAGAGAATGAGAGGGAAAACAAAAAATCATTGCAGGAAGAGTCGGCAAATTTTTCATTCCTTTCGATGTCGCATTACTTTGTCACGGTTTTCACTGTTAAAAACATTATAAAAATAACAAAAATATAAAACTAAAATTTTAGTAACGATTAATTAATTATTGTAACACCTATTACCGTTACAAGTGTGTCACGGTAATAACCGTTACTAATTATAGAAAAAAATTACAATTACGTGTTTTGGTGTAGTGATAGTAACTAAATATACAAAGATATATTGCATATTATATATATATATATATATATATATATATATATATATATATATATATATATATATATATATATCCTTATTCGGTTTACCATGGAGAGAAATTTTAGATAAAATTTCTGAAAGGTTAGTGGGATTAAACCGAAACCGAATAAATTTTTTTAGTATTTTCGAAATTGAACCGAATTTTTTTCAAACCGAATCGAATCTCTTATTCGGTTAGGTTCGGTTCGGATTTCGGTCCAAAAACCGAATAATGCTCACCCCTAGACATACAGGTATAGCAACGTTCAGAAAAACTATATCATTAACAGCGTTCATAACACGCTATATAAAGTTCTGTTAACAGCACTGCATAATGAATGCTATTGATAATGACATTCTAATAGCAGGGATGCTTCAACGCTATAGATAAATTGCTATTGTATGAACATTTAATAGCACTTCAATATAAACGCTATGGTTGATTATATTATAATAGCAGGGAGGCTCGTACGCTATAGATAAACTGCTATTGTATTCTATTTTAATAGCACTGCAGAAGGAATACTATTAATGATGACATTCCATAGCAGGGAGGCTTGAACGCTATAGATAAACTGCTATTGTATGCCCTATTTGTTGTAGTGTGTAACATGATTGACAAATCTTAGAGTTGATCATGTATGACTAAAACTCTTGCTAGTCCTCACATTTTGTATGACTAGCTTCATGATCATCTGAATATGTAATGTATGGGATGCCTTACTTTGTATGTCTGATGATCTACCATCTTGTTCTATTTACTTGCTTGTTTGAGATTGAGACACTAGGCTTGATATTGACCATAAGGGACTGATGGATTGTAGTAAACCCTCTTGCATCTAGACAGCCGTGACCGTATTGCGAGGTGGGGTTCACTTCAATGTACGTAGCTGGCTGTGTCTGTCCCCCGCTCTCCAGTATTCTGGTTCTGGGCGTGACAGACGGGAAGACGGCCGGCACGGGGGCCGCTAGGACGGACGGCCGGTCACAGGGCCGCGGTGCCGGGGTCGGATGGCTCTACGGGACTCAGGGCAGCCGCTGGGGCGGAGTCGACAGGGTTCGGGGGTACGCTGGGGAGGTGCTGGTTGGGCGGGCGGCCACAGGGAACGACGGACGGACTGGGTTCGGGTCGGAGGCGGGCGCGGCCTCGGGAGCGGGGCGAGTGGGGTCGTCGGGTCGGACGTGGCAGGGCGCGATCGGGTGGCGGGCACGCGGGCGGTCAGCCGGCCGGGGCGAGCCGACGGGCATGGGGCCGAGCAAAAAATTAGGGGAAAAGGGGAGGAGAGTGAGAGAGAGAGTGCTGGTGAGTGGTGGTGGTTTGTGGGAGTGATGGTGGTGGTGGGTTATATGTTTATTCTTTGAGATGGTGGGGAGTGTTTTAAGGAGAGAGGAATGAGGGATAGGTGGGAACGTGGGGGAAAGAATGGATCCAGCGGTTAGGGTGTGTGGTCCTGGTCATGGGTAGTAAATAGGTTTTAGTTTTATATTTTTTTTTCTTATTGAACCAACTATATATATGTATATATATGTATAGATATAATGAGTAATGCATTTATATAATTTCAGGTTTAATAGAAAATCCAAAGATGGGCTCGGACTTGGGAACAGGTTCGGAGTCGAAACCCGGGCACGAAATCGGGACTGGGCCATAATCAAAAATCCAGTAATTAATTTTTGAAATAATTATTTTCCTGATCCGACTTAAATAATAATAATAATAATAATAATTATTATAATAATAATAATAAATATAATATTATTAATAATAGTAATAATAATAACTAAACTAAGCTACAAACATATGATCCAATAATTAATCTAAATTCCAGAAAGTGGGTTTCATAACCTTCCCTCCTTAGAAAATTTTATCCTCGAAATTAAAGGCAGGGTTAGGGGTTACCTCAAGTTTCAAACAGATACAGATACTGCTCCCGCTTCTTGTCTTCTCGCTCCCAGGTAGACTCGCCTGAGGAGTTGTGCCGCTACATTACCCTGACTATTGGTATCACAGAGTTTCTGGTTCTCTTCTCTCCTCTGTCTAATATCGCCACTGGCTTCTCTGGCACTGTGAGGCGGGGTCCAATCTCCAGCTCCGAATGATCCAAGATGTGGCTTGGGTCCGGGATATAGCGTCTCAGCTGTAAAACATGGAAGACGTTGTGGACGCCTTCGAGACTTGGGGGTAGAGCCACCCGATAGGCTACTTCTCCAATCCTATTCAGTACTTCAAAAGGACTGATATACCTGGGGCTTAGCTTTCCTGCTCTGCCAAAACGGATGGTTCCTCTGGTAGGAGAGATCTTCACGAATACACTGTCACCTTCTTTAAACTCCAACGGCCGTCGGCTGCTATCAGCCCAATGCTTTTGTCTGTCCTGGGCAATCCTGAGCTTGTCTCTAATCATATTTACCTTCTCTGCTGCATCGGTCACCATCTCAGGTCCAAGTAATACCCTTTCTCCTACGTTGTCCCAAGCAAGTGGGGTGCGGCAACGACGTCCATAGAGTACCTCGATCGGAGTCATACCGATACTAGCTTGGTAGCTGTTGTTGTAGGAGAACTCTACCAAGTGCAAATGGTCTTCCCAAGACCCTCCAAATTCTAAGACGCAAGATCTCAGCATGTCTTCTAGCGTCTGGATTGTTCTCTCCGATTGTCCGTCAGTCTGAAGATGGTAGGCGGTGTTGAACTTCAGTTGTGTTCCCAAACTGTCGTGCAAGCTCTTCCAGAAGTGAGAAGTGAATCTGGTATCCCTGTCAGATATGATACTTACCGGAACTCCATGAATCCGGTAGATGTGTCGCATGTACAGTGCCGCCAACTTCTCGGTGGATAGGCCCACCCTAAAGGGAATAAAGTGAGCTGACTTCGTCAGTCGGTCCACGATAACCCAAATGGCATCCTTCCCTCCTTAGGATCGAGGCAGTCCTGACATAAAGTCCATCCTCAAGTGTTCTCATTTCCACTCCGGGATGTCTAGTGGCTGCAACAGTCCTGCTGGTCTCTGTCTGCTATCTTTCACTTGTTGACAAATTAAGCATCTAGATACATACCTGGATACGTCCTTCTTCATTCCGTACCACCACACTATAGTACGCATATCCCGATACATTTTGTTAGCTCCTGGATATATGGAATACTGTGACTGGTACGCTTCTTGCATCAGCTCGTTCCTCAGTTCGCCAATTGGTACGTAAATCCTCGTACCGTGTTTCAGTGCTCCATCGCTGGTGATTAAGAATCGTTCAAGTTTTCCTGCCAGCACTTGATCTCTGAGCTTGCAAAGCATCTCGTCATGGAATTGTGTCTCCTTGACTCTGTCCATCAGACTTGAACGCACTTGCAACTACATCATTGATGAAATAGCTCCTGGTACAATGGCTTCTCTTCCTAGTTTCTTCATTTCTTCTTCGGGCAGGACAATCTCCAGTCCAAGCTTTTCCATGTCTTCCAGCAAGTGCCGTTCCTTGGTCAAGAACATCGCTATCGGGTATTGACTAAGTGCATCTGCAACAACATTAGCCTTACCCGGATGACACAGCAGGTTGATATCGAAATCTTTCATCAGCTCCAGCCATCGTCTCTGTCGCATGTTCAGCTCCTTCTGAGTGAAAACATATTTAAGACTTTTGTGGTATGTAAATATTTCTACTCTCTCTCCATAGAGGTAGTGCTTCCACAGCTTCAATGCAAATATAACCGCTGCAAGCTCCAAATCATGTGTGGGATAGTTCTTCTCATGAGTCTGTAATTTCCTAGATGCGTAAGCAATTACTTTCCCGTGTTGTTAAAAAACACAGCCCAATCCTTTACCGGAAGCATCACTGTAAATTGAGAAACCGCCGGTACCTGAGGGTAGCGCAAGTATCGGCGCCGTTGCAAGTCTCTTCTTCAGTTCCTCAATTGCTGACTGGCTAACTTCAGACCAAACAAATTCTTCGTTCTTCCTGGTGAGCTTCGTCATCGGCTCAGCAATCCTGGAGAAATCCTTTATAAATTTCCGGTAGTAGCCAGCTAAGCCCAAGAAGCTTCTGATTTTTACAACTGAACTTGGTGCAGTCTACTTCTCAATAGCAGCTATCTTCATTGGATCCACCGAAATTCCTTCTCCTATGACAACATGGCCTAGAAAATCAACTTTATCTAAGAAGAATTCGCATTTAGATAGCTTACCATAGAGCTTCTCCTTCCTTAAAGTTCCAGAACTTTTCTCAGGTGCTCTTCATGCTCTTCTTCGGTCTTCGAGTAGATCAGAATGTTATCGATGAAGACAACAACAAACTGATCCAGGTATTCATGGAAGACCTTGTTCATAAGGTTCATGAATATCGCAGGGGCATTCGTCAGTCCAAACGGCATGACCAAAAATTCATATTGTCCATATTTGGTGTTGAACGCCGTCTTTGGAATATTCTCCTTCCTGACCTTGATTTGATGGTAGCCAGACCTGAGATCTATCTTCGAGAATATCTTAGCTCCACTCAGTTGATCAAACAGGTCATCGATCCGAGGCAAAGGGTACTTATTCTTGATGGTGATGTTGTTCAGCGCCCGGTAATCAATGCACATTCGCACGGTTCCATCCTTCTTAAGCACGAACAAAACTGGCACTCCCCAGGGTGAAGCTCCATCTCTGATAAATCCTTGGGCTTTCAGTTCGTCAATCTGGTCCTTCGTCTCCTTTGCCTCCTTGGGGTTGACTCTCTAGCATCCTCGAGAAATAGGAGAAGAGCTGGGAACTAGGTCGATGGAGAATTCCATACCTCGATCTGGGGGCAATCCCGGAAGACTATCAGAAAAGTCGTCCATGAATTTTGCTATGAAAGGGTGAGGAGGCCCGGGTTCTTCGGTGATAGAGGAGTAGGTAACACTCTTCATATCTTCCAGAGCTCGAGAGATTTCAAACTCCGCTTCTCCTAGTGGGCTGAAGATTACACATCCTCTATGACAATCTATCAGCGCATGCTGCTCACTTAACCAGTCCATCCCTAGGACTACATCATAGTTGGGTAAGGGCATCACAAGTAAGGGTGCTAAGAATTTGTGGCCTGAGATAGTTATGGGGCAGTTACATGTCTCGGTGATGGGTATGGGTCCACCACCGGTCATAATTCTACTTATCATCTTGCTAAATCCCGTAACTAGGTGGTGTACAGAAATGAACTTTGATGATATAAAACTGTGTGATGCACCCGAATCAAATAATGCTAGAGCAGGATATGAAAACACATAAATGGAACCTGAGATGACATCAGCGGTGGGTTCCTGCTCTGGTTCTTGCTCGTCTGCTGCTAGGGCAAAAGCTCGCCCGATCTTCTGCTGATGTTGTCCGAACCGCTGTTGCTGAGTGGGTAGAGGAGCTCTTTGCTGAGTTACTCCGGTCCGGGTGAATGCTGTGGGGCAGTCCCTCACTTGGTGGGTGGTAGACCCACAAACTAGGCAGTGTCCCAGTTTCTTCCTGTAGATGTTCACCTGATGTCCTGGCCTCTTGCAGAAGTCGCAGACAGGGATCTTCTTCTGAGGCGCTCTGTCACTGGTCCTTGCCTGATGGTGGTGGTGGTGATGGTGAGGAGGCCTGTTGTTGTTGTGGTTGTTGATGTTACCTTGGAAGTTGCTAGTTCCAGGATACTCCCTTTTTGAACGAGGAGGCTGGCTCTTCTCCACATCCTGAGCTCGTATCAGAATCTTCTCGTACATTTTGGCGTCGCCTGCGATCACAGGGGTGGGAATATCTTCCCTTAGTCCATACCTGAATCTCTCAGCACGATCCGCGGGGTTAGCAACCAAGTTTTTGGCAAAGCGGCTAAGTCGACCGAACTTTACTGTATACCCTCCAACCGTCATGTTTCCTTGCTTCACATCCTGGAACTGTCTTTCTATCTCCCGCAACTCTGATGTTGGGAAGAATTTCCTGCAGGAAAACCTCTTGAAGGTGTCCCAGTCAAGCTGCTTGTCCTAGAGTCGGGGTTCATTCTGATACCAGGTGCTTGCTACATCTCGCAGCTGGAGTCCTACTGCTTCGACATGGAGGTCGTTAGGTAGTCGAGCGACGCTGAGGAGACGCTCCATGCTGTCGAGCCATTCGTCGGCATAGATGATTCCCTCGGTTCCTTTGAAGGGTCGAGGGTCCTGCTTCTTAAAGTTCTCGATATTGCCGACCTTCATATAATAAGATGTCTCCTATCAAATTGAATGGCCTTAATGATATATAAATTAACTCTTGGATTTATGATTACCTTAGCAGGTCTTGGTTCCGATTGAGCTGCTTCTCCTCTCTCGAGGGTAGCCATAGCCACGTTGTGGGCATTCTCCATGCCTGCTCTCATGATCGCGGTCTGTTCACGATAGGCTTCATTTTGGGCTCTCTGGGCCTCCAGTACTCCTTGTAGCAGGCCTACGAGCTCGGTGGGGTCCACTGGTACTGGTGGGGCAGCTGGTGCGGGTACTACCGCAGGAGACTGCGGCTCAGTTCGTGGAGGTGCAGGTTCTACCGTTTGAGCTGTAGTAGCGTGAACGGCACAGGGTGCTGGTGCAGCATAGGGACGGTCAGTCAGCTGCAAAGGAGGAGGGTCCGGGCGTGCTTGAGGAGGTGGGGTATGATTGGTAGATGATACCTCATCGTCAGCAGGGCCGGAGCGGGTGGTCTTTCCTTTGGCCATACTCTGGAAGGTTTAGGATGCAGTACATAAGCAAGGTATCCTACCAGTCTATAATCAAACAAAATATTTATATATATATAATTTGGACCTATGTTGTGACAAATCAATGTTCTAGTGTTCTAATTGTTTCTATCTATGTTTACCTAAGTTGTTGTTTTTGGACCTGTATGGGCCACCACTAAAAATATGTCACAACCCGATCCCAAGTTGTTGGGTCGAATCGTATCATGCCCAGCCGGCACCGTTGTGAGACGGCGACAGTAAGCTGTTTATAGTTGCAGGTAATATCAACAACATCTATACATTTGTCACAACTTGAATATACAAAAATTTTAAAACTTTTAATATTCAACAAAGAGAAGTACAACTGGAAATAAAAGTACTGGAATAAAGTACTGAATTCAAAATCTACAAACTCCAATACAATAAAACTAGATAACTAGAAAACAACTAGCTAAACGGTCGGCTCATCGGCCTCAAGTTCTGCATCCTCCAAGGGGGACTCTGGCAACACCACAGAATATAATACTGGGTCATAGTAGCTATTGAACAATAGCTCAGCATTATCCACATCACCTATGGGGGGATCCAGTCAGGAAAGGAGCAAGTACGAGTACAAAATCCGATATTCTAAATAATAATAGAAAGATGCAATTTTAAACAGTTGAAATACTTTGAATAATATTTTTCAGCAATTTTCAGTAATTCAGTATTTGAAACAATATGATTTGAATAGGTAACGTCTATGACCGGCTTGGGTTGTACAATAGCATCCTAGCGATACGATATGACTTATCCCCGTGTGTAGGAGGGGTAAGCTCGCGCAATAATGCAATATGAGGGTATTGGTCATAAATGCTACACTACTCTCCCGATATCCCCACAATCAATAATCGAACTCAAGGAGAGAGTTCCGTGTAGCAATGTGGTTTAAGCATGCAACATGACAATTACTAATTAAAATGCAAGAAAATATAACCGTAACTTGCCTCTGTTTAATGACTGGAATAGGATGTCGGTACCGGGGATGAAGTCAAATACGTCCTCGAAACCCTACAGTTGAGAACCCTGACTTAGAAATATAGATGAGCCAAATCTAGGTGTGCTAGTTGCAATTTCTAGAAGCAGGTCTTAGTCCAGTTTTTAAGTTATTAATTAAGCTATCAACCTACTCTACCATCGCAGGATACAATTATCAATTAACGAAAAAGGAGCCGATTTATTGATTTATTAGGTAAAGATCGTATTTTCCAATTCATTTAACAAAACTTTGTACTTTAATATTATATACATAAAATTAGGTTTTTCTTTTAATGAGAAAAATGTGAATTTGTTTAAATAATACAAACTTGAATTTTATCCTTTTTATTTAGAAGTGAGAAAACTCTTATAATTTTTCATATAAAACTAATACCCATTTTAAGTACGTGTCTAATTATGCAAAGCAGCAACCAAAAAGAACAGAAAATCCTAAACTACACAAATACTGGGCCACAGAAAAACAAAGGAAAATTGGGCTTATGCCCTTACAACAAATTAATTAATTTAATTTAAATGCTGAGGCGAGCTCTGAGTGCCGTGAAGCGGTCCAAACAGAAGGCCGAGGCCCTGCACCAAAGATAATAAAACCAGTAACAAGTTCTAAAAATAAAACATAATATAATTTAAATATAAATTATAGAAAATGGGCGTCTCAGACTTGGTCATGCAATCTCACGTTGCAGGCTTACGCCTCAACGTACAAAAAATCCTGTAGCGTTTGCGTTTCGCCGAGGCTCATCCGACCGATACGGTCGTCGCCCAACAGGGGATACAAAACTCACAAAATCCACAAAACCAAACCAAAAAAACCAATTTTGGAAATCATTTGCAAAGACCGGGTATGAAAACAGGTTTTAATTTAATAAACTTAATTAATAATAATAATTTGAAAGATTTTACTGAAAATTTGGGCAACATCTCCTCTGTAACTAGGACAACCTAGCCACGAGGCGGTACCGAAACCCACACCAAGTAAATATCCCAAACCAAGGAAACAATAACCCACAACATATGAAATGAAAACCATTCCTAAAGAATTAATCCACAGAACTAAATTCGAAACCAAATAATAATCACTAACCCAAAAGAAATATTAGCCAAGCATACCAACAAGAAACAATCCACAGAACTAATCCGAGCCGAATTCGGAGAAGTATCCCCTAGCGCAACTAGTAAAACCGATCCATGCGTCGGGGTCGGGACCGCGTCATCACCGACTAACTACGGAAGGGACACAGGGACACGGAGTTATACCTCAGTTGCTCGGCTAGAGCTCTCAGATGCAAGAAAAATAGGGAAAAGAATCTGCACGTCTCGGACGGACTCGGAACGGTCCAGAAGCACGCAGAGGAGGTCGGAACGTTCACAAGGAACAGCGCCGGAATAGCGTGTAGGAGGCGCGGAGCGTGCAAGACAGGGGCGGACAGCGAGCCCGGCTCGCGGGTCAGCGCTGGAAGGCGCGACGGACGGGAAGTCGGCCGGCATGGGAGCGGCTAGGACGGACGGCCGGTCACAGGGCCGCGGTGCCGGGGTCGGATGGGGCTGCGGGACTCAGGGCAGCTGCTGGGGCAGAGTCGACAGGGTTCGGGGGCACGCCGGGGAGGTGCTGGCCCGGCGGGCGGCCACGGGGAACGGCGCGCGGACTGGGCTCGTGTCGGAGGCGGGCGCGACCTCTGTAGCGGGCCGAGCGGGGTCGTCGGGTCAGACGTGGCAGGGCGCGGCCGAGAGGCGGGCGCGCGGGCGGTCAGTCGGCCGGGGCGAGACGACGGGCACGGGGCCGAGCGAAAAATTAGAGGGAAAGGGGAGGGGAGTGAGAGAGGGTACTGGTGAGTGCTGGTGGTTTGTGGGAGTGATGGTGGTGGTTGGTTATACGTTTATTCTTTGAGATGGTGGGGAGTGTTTTAAGGAGAGAGGAATGAGGGATAGGTGGGAACGTGGGGAAAGAATGGATCCAGCGGTTAGGGGGGTGTGGTCCTGGTCATGTGTAGTAAATAGGTTTTAGTTTTATATATTTTTTTCTTATTAAACCAACTATATATATGTATATATATGTATAGATATAATGAGTAATGCATTTATATAATTTCAGGTTTAATAGAAAATCCAAAGATGGGCTCGGACTTGGGAACGGGTTCGGAGTCGGAACTCGGGCACGGAATCGGGACTGGGCCACAATAAAAAATCCAGTAATTAATTTTTGAAATAATTATTTTCCTGATCCGACTTAAATAATAATAATAATAATAATAATAATAATAATAATAATAATAATAATAATAACTAAACTAAGCTGCAAACATAGGATCCAATAATTAATCTAAATTTCAGAAAGCGGGTTTCACACCTTTATACAAAAATGGTAGTTGCTTCTAGATTCACCTATAAGCCATATTGCATTATTTGATTCAAATTCATATTCTAATTCCTAAAAATCTAATATACTTGTCATGAAAATATTCTAAATACCTAAATACTAATTCTTGAATTTCTAACCCTCCCTTGATTTTTATTAGCTACTTAATTCCTTTTTCTTAGCAATTTAGTAATGAACAGTACTGTGCTCTGGTCTATTTAGCATACTCAAAATTTATTTTAGATAACAGTTGGGCCAGCTTGCAATCCAATTCCTAAATTAATTCTTGTTTCGAAGTGGTCATCTTGCCTGTGCATATTCATTTATAACTGATTCAACGCTCCACTGGCCTAATCAAATGTTTTGATTCCTACACCCAGCCTATAGACATATAAGTTTCTAACTTGCAATTTCCTTGCTCTCTAAATGGTTGTCTAGTCTTTATGACCTCTTTCTTGACTCTGATTTTGATGGCTAGTATATATTATCTTGGCGCCAGATCTGAAGGATGGTTTCATTTTGCCAACAAGTCGTACAGTCACTCCATCCTTAGCCAAGGCTGCTAGTTGTGGATTTACCATTCATAGTTGTACTCCTGGAAAGTTTTTTTTTTTTTAGATGTCCGACGTTACGTATGAAACTTTATGCACGCTGCGTTACATGCCTTTTGGGCCACTACCTCCGACTCCAAAATTTTTATAAATGGAAGGAATAATAAGCCTCCGTGGTTCGATTTACTGATTTTTTGCCATCCAGCCAAGATCTTTTATGCATCTACCCGGTGACCATAAGGCTTAATCTTGAATGAACAAGTTGATGAATATTCAACAACCTTTCAACTTATTAGCCGCATGCATATTTTTGTTGGGGATATTTCCACTCTAAAGTACTTGCTTGGCTTAAGAACATCAATGAAGGATGCATTCTGCTATGCATACCTTCATAGAATCTACAACCAGTATCAAAATAAAATTACACCCTATTTGATCATTTTGCATTTTTGCTCACAACTTCAATTAGAAGTCGCTCAATTGCAATATTCTCATGTATAATGTTCCCTACTTCCTTTATATTAAATGACTGAAACTTTTGGTTTTTATTTTTGAATTGAGAAAGAGAAGTAAGAAAATACCCGAATGTTTCCAATTTAAGTTAGAAAAGCTGCTGCCATTAATATCAAGTGCTTGAGGGATAAAAGGTCAATAGTGACTTCTGACAAAATTGGACGTTCCATGGTTGGTTAAATTTCAATGTTCAATTGATTTCTCATACAAAATGGCAATTAGTGAGTTTGACTGGTTTTGTCCTATGAAATCTAATTCTGGAGTTAAGAATGGAATCTCCAGTCTAAGCACAAATGCCTCTATACTCTCATGCAGTTTCTTTCTTCCTGTATCTTTAGCTATTGTGTATTATTTAATTAGCTATCTGATACTGAAAATATTTTAGTACAGAACAAGTGGTTTGCTGTTATGTTATCTGATATTATAAGTTGCATGGATACTTCTCCAGAGAACCGTATCTGTCTTATATGTATGGATACTATAGTTATTTGACATTCTTGTCGAATATTGCCCTCACGTGTGTACCTTCCAATCACTACACCAAAAGTGGGATTTTCCAACACCATTATTTTTCAATTACTAACGGTTTTATACCGTTACTAATTAACAATAGTAAAAAATCGTTAGCAACATAAAAAACCGTTAGTATAACTATGTAAAACTAAAATTTAATATAAATAACACTTCTTATATATTTTGTAACACTCAAAATGGTTAGTACATTTAATAAAAAATGATTGAAAAAATAAATCCTCTAACTTGTGACTTTCACGTGACATAAATGTGTTAGGAATGTGTTATGGGGAAAACTTTTTCATTTCCCTCATTTCTTTCATCCAAGCAAACCGATGAAAACCCGAGCTCTCCTTCGGTCGGGTGAAGCCTCGCTCTCCTCGGATGACCTCTCTCTCTCTCTCTCTCTCTCTCTCTCTCTCTCTCCTCCGAGCTGGTAAAGGTAAATCTCTCTCTCTCCTCCTCCTCCATCTCCTCCTCCTCCTCTCTTCTCACAATCTAATTTTAGGGCAAATATAATTTTAGTGCAAATTTTAGGGATGAAATTTTAGGAAAATTTTAAGGAAATTTTAGGAAAAATGTTCACTCCCAATATCGTATGGAAGCTCAGTTCCGGCTACGGATCCCTTTCTTACCCTCTAGGAGAGAGAATCCACAAGCGTGTTTCTGAGTTAATTAAGTAAACTTTCTATGAAAAACGATGAAGCTAGAGATACTCTCCAGATTTCCTAGGTAGGTTGAATTTTTTCCCTATAATTTTGTATCATTATGGATTTATGGACAGATATGCTACAATTTTCTCGACTATGTGACATACTTTTGCATGATATTTTTTCTGATTTAGTTTTGTTGTTTGTAATTCTTAGGAATGATTATACTGGTTTTCTCGAGTATGTGACATGCTTTTGACCGCTTGCTATATAATGCTCTTGGAAAATTAAATTTTAGGATTTTACGCCGACTTCGTCTTTTGGCAGACGAAGTCGAATAATTCCTTCTGTAGTAAAAACTTCAATTTCTCAACTCGTGTATGTATTTAGTTTGATTTCATCTACATCTATATATATATATATATATATATATATATATATATATATATATATATATATATATATATATATATATATATATATGGCCATGCATGTTGTTATTTCTCCTTTGGCTAAGTATATTCTTACTGATGTAGTTTGCTCTCTTGCTATATTACAGTTAGGAAAAGATGGGTTCACGGAACCTCCCCTACCGCGTTTGAGATTGCCTAAGTGATACATTATCGGCTCATACCAATGAACTGCTTGTAGTCTTTTCAAGGTCTTAACCTTATCTTTATTTCTTGAACACAAATGATACGAAACAAAATGGATACAGTGAGATGGTTACTATTATATATAAAATTCATGTATGGTTCTTAATCTCGTGTAGTCGCATTTGGGTTGGCATCATTTTTATCTTAAAGAATTAGGATTGGATCCTCTGCCAAACTAATTCACAAATGTTGAAATACAAAAGTAATGATTAATGCATTGGATTATATTGCTTGATGCAACTATTATGTGAAAATTTCTTCAATTGGTGAGGAAATGCGAGTGCCAAAATTTATAGGACAATGAAGATAAGGTAGTCCCACAATTCTTTCTATCATCCTAATAGAAATATTCTAGGTTTTCTTTTAGAAAATGGTAGCCTCACATGAGGATGGACATTGGCATTTAATCTTAAACCGTGCTAATTTGAGATTATTCCCAGGAGAAAGACTTGTATATTGCCTGGATTGATGCATATAAATGTGTATTATCTCATGTTGTCCATTTGACTATGTTCGTATCATCGTGTTTTGTTCTTATTTGTGATATAGTATGATCATGTGAATTACATCTTGCGAATAGAGCAAATCAAGCTCCTTTTAATATATTAGGCGTGCTTTAACTAGTGACCATTATGTTCTATTGAAGTAACCAGATATTATCTTTTGTCTAACACAATAAACTTTAGTTTGTGATCTTCTCTGTCATTTGTGGCTGGGGAGGAGGATGGGAGGCAGAGCTTTCACTTATAGGACTTTCTTTTGTGGAGGTTATTGTGTATAGTTGAATTTTGTGATCTACTTTTATGAGCTTGAATTGTTGAATTTGTGATCTACTTTTATGAGCTTGAATTATAGAATTTGTGATCTACTTCAGAGGGGTGTATTCAGTGATTCTTTTACTGTTTGAGGCCTTGCTTTCCCATACTTGTGTTAGGTCTTTCTTTTGTAAATTTACCTTTATGTTCCATTTTAATTGATATGTTATAATATCTAGATATATACAAACTATACCTCTATAATGTTGGTGATCTATGCTCCAATTCTGCATATGGCTATATACTTGGTCTGCAGTATTTTTTAAGGATCTAATAGAATCACACCATTTTATCTCTTTGTAGAATTTGGTATTGATGTATGTCTTTCAGGGGTTCATTTTAATACAGAAGTCTTTTCAAATTTAGTTAGGATGAGGTTGCATAAAGGTTTTCAATAAGAAGAGGTTTAGGCAGATGTGTGCTCAAGTTGACTTAATCTTTTTTCTTAATAGACAACTTCAAAAATTGATGCTGTTAATCTTCTTAAGCATGTACCTACCTTGGAACAACTTCTTTTCCATCTACTTGCTTGCCAGGTAATCAGGTTTTAGCTGGTTTGCTATAAGTTTTGCATTTCATATCTGCCTGGTTATCTGTCTGAAACTTATGCAATGCTTTTGCATCAAAAAGGGGGTAGCTGTGTATAATACTATTATCAGATATGTGCTTTCAATTGTAAGCAGCAAGTAAAGCACTTTTTTGTATCTACGGTTAAATTCTTAATTTTCTCAACTGATTGTTCTTGTATAGGTTGCTAGTGAAAGTATTAAGATATACAATGCAATTAATGGAGGTACTCTCAATATGGTTGACAAGGTAAGGTGTCATATACATTTTTCCATGCATTCCATGTCTTAAAATATACATTGTAATGGTTCTTCTTTGATAGCTTTTTGAGATGCAGCATTATGATGCCCTAAGAGCAATCGTACGCAAGTCAGGGTTTCAAGTATGATTTTGAGTTTGTTTACCATAAATATGTCCATAACAACTATGACTGAATACTTTGCTTTGCACAATTCATTGTTTATATCTAATATACAAAATCTTCAATATGTGATTCTAGGCAGAAAGGCTCTCCGAATTCTATGAAATCTGTAAGGGCCTTGATATTGGGTGCGGGCAAAACTTTATTTGAACATTACCTTTCTATATCAATATTTTATGGAAATAACCATTCTCTTTGAGATTGAAAATTTCTTTATAAGTATGTTATGTGCATTCTGTGGATGTGAGTATTTTCCTAATATGACTTGTCTCATGCAACTCCTGGAGGAGTATGTGAAGGAAGCACCACACACTTTACCGACTAGCCACAATGAGGTATAATTAGTTTCAACATCTGTCAATTTTTTCTTGAGGTAGTTTAGTTGTCCAATGATTGGTAAATTGTAGCCACAAAGCATGAATCTTCACGTACTTGTAGTTAGATCTTTTATGTGAATATTTCTTATCGGTGCTTTATAAAGCTGTGTGATAACGAATTATGTGTACCCAAATTACAGGTGGACTGGTTGATGTATATTTAATAGTTCACATTGATAAAGGGTAGATATTGCCAAATGCGCAAGGGTGTTAAAGGAAAAAAATGACACAATGTTGTACTTGATTCCTTCTTTCAACATGGCAAGAGCGATTTCATGTCCTACTTTCTTCCTAGTGCTCATACATAATCAATTTGGTAGGAACCTTGGTCCTCCATGAACTTGTGTGATTTTCATTTGCTATGGTTGTATTTGATTTGGCAAGAAAGAAGGGGTGCTAGTAAAAGTTAGGGTAGGATCATTATTTGATCTTGACTATTGGGGCAGAATGGATGCATTTCGGTGATCTTGTTATTTTCATTCATAAACTTTATGAAAGTCTCTTCCATCAACTAAATTAATAGAAATATGTACAAATTTCTTCTCTGTTATTATTTGAAAGGGATCAGATGCAAGAAAACCTCCTCCTTTAAAAAAAATTTACATATGAAAACATTACCAGGTTTGATGGATGAGAATCGTTGACAAATGAATTGTGTATTTTGTAACAATCATAAGTACTTAATGGGAATTTAATATTCCAAATACCTTGTCAAACCTGTAGGGATAGCTAGAGCTGCAAGCATCAGCTTGTCTTTGTGACAATCCAATGAGTCTGATTGTTCTTTTGTAGAGTCATCCTCAATATGTGGAAGCCTCATTTTTCATTTTTTGTTAGGCAATTCTCTGTCCAGGTTTTTGTTAAAATATAGCATAATTTGTGACATTAAGGTTTCAGTCTATTTGCTTAATAATTTAGTCTTCACTTTGTACAAGTAAGGTTTGGTACATCTTCTTTCCCACAATATGGTAGCTTCCTACACATTCAATAAGGCCTTGGCTAGTTTCTTTCATTATCCATGATCCTTTTTCTTAACTGATTCAATCCTAATTAAATATAGTATAATATTCCTCATTTGTTCTGAATGAGTACCATATGGATGTAGAATTATATGAGCCATCATATGGTGTCTAATTTAATTAAGAGATATTCTATTACCAAAGCATTGCCTTTCGGCATCATGTGCTGTGACTGGGTAGCCAATGCTGACAAGAATCCTGTGATAGATTTAAAATTTCTTGCAAATGGATCACTAGTGGTACAAGAATTATTTGTTGTCAATATAGCTGGTTCATTGTTTACCTTTATCATGTGCGTGAGTATCCTTGCTTATCACTTCTCATTTATTAGCAAAGGGCGCGCTTACCTAAGATGATTTACACCTTCATGTCATTGGCACCCCAATAAGTTTTTTGACAATATTTCATTCTATACTTATTTGAGATATTTCTCCATAGTCAAGCCTGTCATTTCTTATTAATATTGCTCTTTGAATGTTGTGAATACTCTGAAACATGATCTATTCAAATATTGACTTAGTTTTGGAACATAAGAGTTAGTCATAGTGGGCATGGCATATTGAATATGCATACGTTTGTACATATATGATTCTTAAGGATATTTCTATGGTACAAAATTTTAGCATGTGCATAAGTTTGTATATATGTTTTACCAATTTGACAAACTGTCTTTTTTCTTCTTCTTCATTAAATGCAAGATTTAAGAGATCGACTACATTGGACTTTTAAGCAAGCTACTAAATTTACTGGAGTATCAATGGTAGCAAAGAAGAAGATTAGGGGGAAGCAAGTAGTGTTGGGTTATTGTTGTACCACAATAATTAAAACCATAGATAATATTCTTTTTTTTTCTTTATTACCTATGAAAATGGTAAGAAGCTGAACAAAGATTGTATTGTACAATATTTGTAAATGGTGCTTCTTCTATTTATGATAAAGTGTTAGCAGATTACCCTCTCTCAAAATATTTTATGCAATATTGCTAGTATTCTCATCTTTCATTTTATTTGTGGCTAATAATTGAAAAGTGAAAGCTCAGGCTCAATAGAGCATCCAATTTTTTTAATATTTTTATCCATTTGTAATGGTAAAAAAATGTTGGGAATAAAACATTTGTAACAGTAAAAAAATTGTTGGGAATAAAAAATTTCTAACGATAAAAAACCATTGGTAATTAGAAAATTTTAACTATTATAAGTGTTAAGATTTCACGATTACCAACGATATTTTACTGTTAAAAAAATTTTATTTACCAACGGTTTTTTACCGTTAGAAATTTTTTATTTACCAACGGTTTTTTATCGTGAGGAATGTTTTTTTTTCTAACGGTAAAAAAGCATTAGGAATATTCCCCACGTCCAACTACCAACGGCAAAAAAGCGTTAGGAATTTTTTTCCTAACGCTTATAGTCGTTAGGAAATGTCTATTTTGGCGTAGTGATGGGATAGAAATATGTAAAGGATTAGGTCCGTTATAGAAATATGTAAAGAAGAAAATGCATTCTTGATTATTATGGGGCTCGAGTGGCCGATTGACTAGCCTAAAATAGTTAGTGTTTCTTCAGGTTTGAAATTTTATATGTTAGGTTTTAACTTTAATAAGACCACCTTTGCTGAACAAACATGGGTATTGGTGGCTTGTTTTGTTTCCAAGCTAATATTGTAACCAAGGAAAATATAGACTTCACCACCCTGTCTTTCAATAACCAATTAACCGCCCCGCATATCTATCAGTAGCCATAGTCACCATCTTTGCGATTAGGAGCTACACTCACCATCAGGAGCTACCTTCACTATTTCTTTCATTCTGTTTTTTTTCTTTTACACGGAGACAATGCCATCTAGAGCCGCCATTAGTCTTATGGTGCCTTCATCACTGCCAGATCCTTTGTCATTAAGAGCCCTCTATAGCTTGGACAGGGTTACCCTTGTTGTCATCCACTATTACTTTTGGTGTTCCTGTTGTCCGTCCTTGCCAGGTGCCAAAGTCGTCCTCCTCTTCCCGCCATCAGGGTCACGAACTTTCAAAACAGCACTTCCGTACATAATATATATAAAAAAAGTTACCATCAAGGATTGAACTAATTAAAAACCTTTAGTATGCAAGTTTAAATTAACAACCATTGTACCACAATAGTTTTTTGTTAAGAGAAGAGAGGAGTGGGGTGGGGGGCATGTTACATAATATTTCTATGTTAGATACAAGATCATATATATATATATATATATATATATATATATATATATATATATATATATATATATATATATATTATATTTTTTTTTTCATATATATATATATATATATATATATATATATATATATATATATATATATATATATATATATATATATATATATAAACTACCTTTTTGGGCTCTCATAATCTGTGGCTGTACGGTCATCCTGACTGTCCTGGGCCAAGGCTAGCCCTGCCTGCCATACTAGTTTTTCTAAACGACAGTGCTACACGGACCGCATTTTGGCCTGCAGTCCACGTGGCGGCTTTTGTTACGTCCCAGAACCAGAATACTGGAGAGTGGAGGACAGACACATCCAGCTACGTACATTGAAGTGCAACCCACCTCGCAATACGATCACGGTTGTCTAGATGCATGAGGGTTTATCTACAAGCCATCAGTCTCTTATGGTCAAGAACAAGCCTAGTGTCTCAATCTCAAGCAAGTAAGTAAATGTTACAAGATATTAGATCATCAGACATACAAAGTAAGGCGTCCCAAACATTATATATTCAGATGATCATGAAGCTAGTCATATAAAATACGAAGACTAGCAAGAGTTCAAGTCATACATGATTAACCTTACGATTTGTCAATCATGTTACAGCCCTTAGGCAGACAAAAGTAAGTTTCAATACGAGCTAACACTTGCTCGGCGGCTAAACGCCTCAAAAAAATAATTTACAAGAGAGCGGAGGAGCAAAAGAAGAAAACCCACTCGTTGTCAGGGTTACGCCTGGTGTTCACCATCTGGCTGGAAGACTGGTAGATCCTCGGGTGCTATTCCTGTCACGACCCGCACCCAGTGTAGGGCACGAGAAGTGGGTACGTCCAGCCTACACCGCAGTTTCGGCGGTAGAACACTGTTCTAGGTCACAATTAAAAGTAAATACAATATGATATACTCTCCGTACAGAGGACAATCACGGCAGGATACAACTCAATCACCAAAACTAGAAGTAGCACGATAAGATAACTATGAATCCATAAGAGAGTACAACAGAGCGAAATAAATCTCGGTGTTATCAACACCAACTCAAACAAGCATAAAATAAATACAACTCAAGACAACTGAAAATAAAAATAAGAAAAACTCTAACCATCTACTCCAACCTCTACTGTGTCTCTTTAGGCTAGCAGGTAACCTCCAAGCTATCTGTAAAATTTAACAACAGGTCCAGTCAGGACGGAAGCGAGCACAATACATCTCACGCAGTTCATAATATGACAGGATATAAAAATATACTATAGAGTAAGATACATGAAACGCTGAGAAATATATGAAGTCAAAGAGATGACTGTAAAGAAATATCTACTATAAGTAAAGAACTAACAGTGGCTAGTGATGCAGAGTACAAGATAGACATGTGAACGGCTTGAATTTACACATGAGTAATCTAAGAGTTTGCACATGAGTATACTACGTTGGAATTGTTCACATGACCATTATACTCCCCCGTACCCCAATCAATACACAAGAATCCCGACAGGTTATGTTATTGCACATAATATCACATGAAGGCCCATAAATGGATGCACATAATTGTATACATGGGAGCTCTATGAACATGAGAGTACATGAATCACAAGAGTGCACATGAATGGTGAAAGCAACGGAGTACATGATGAAAGTGAACGCACGTGACATACTGTAACCCGATGCTCCCGAGGGAGATAACATCTCATGAAGGGATCCATATAGTACCAATCCGTGTTAACAACATGACAACATCAAGTAAAGTAATCTAGAGCATAAATGTAAATCCTATCAAGTATGAAACGGTCAGAGAATGTAGTCGCCTGGTACCCTGAACAGCTGATATAAAAAGATGGCCAACTGGAGTCACAGAGTCCTAGTTAGAGCAACACAGGTTATAAAGAGTTCAATTTATATGGCAATTAAAATTATAATGCAATCTACATGAGTCTAAGTCAATCTAGGTCAAAGTTAACTATTGGTCAACTTGGTCAACTATAAAGTCAAACTAGGTTAACTCTAGTTAGGGTCGGGTCAACAATGGTCAACCAGTCTAGGTTAGTCAATTCTAGGTCTAAACAAACTAAGTCTATGCAAATCAAGTATCCAAGATAGCTACTAACTCATAGCCTAAGTCACTTGCTAAACCAAGCACAAAACTAAACCACAAGCTAACAAGGCACACAAATTTAGTCATATAATATACATATATTATTCACATTCACATATTCATATACATAGATATATATATAGGAAAGCTATATATATATATATATATATTTTTTATATATATATATATATATATATATATATATATATATATATATATATAAGAGTAAAAAAAAAAAAAAAAAAAAAATATATATATATATATAAGAGTAAGTGATTGTGTGTGTGTGTGTTTGGCATGTGTGTGAAAGGATATGTGTTAATGTTCCCAGATTTAGTGATAGGTAGTTGTATGTGACATGGGATACATGGTGTCAAAGGGTGTGTGAATGCATGTGTGTAAAAGGTTATAGGTTAACTCAGTTTATAGAAATGCATACATACATACTTACAATGCATACATGCATATATATATATCATGTATACATACATACATTGCATACATGCCTACATACATATCATATATGCATACTTGCATTCATTCACGCACCTATACATACATACATAGATGCATACATACATATTTGAATACATTATATACTTGCATACATTATATTCATATATGCATACTCTACATTATATTACATTCATTCCTGCATACATGCATACATATAACATATGCATACAAACTCATATATTTAACTCAAAATATATGTGAATACATACATTACATTTTCTTAACGCACACACACACACACACACACACACACACACACACACACACATATATATATATATATATATATATATATATATATATATATATATATATTTTTTTTTTTTTTTTTAACGCACACACACACACACACACACACACACACACATATATATATATATATATATTTATATATATATATATATATATATATATATATATATATATATATATATATATATTATTCATTTTTATCCCATATACATGCATACTTCAGATAAGGCATTATATCCATTCACGTATAATTAAGTTACATACATATACTTATTTTTATTACATACATGTCATTCATGCATATTACATACTTACATGCATTTATACATTATAGACATTGTATACAACATGTAAAAAATAGAAGAGGGAAAAAAGGGGGGAAAATGTAAGAAAAAAGGGAAAACAGTAGACATATACATGCATGCATCATATATTCTACATTACCATACATGTTATCATTATATATTGCATTACATTATATATACATTATGCATTCATATCTATCATTACATGTATACCTTGCATTCATATCTAGCATTCATTATATACTTTCATGCATACATTGTATAACATTCTTTCATTCATGCATTTATGCATTGCTTACATACATTACATTGATTGCATTCCTACATGCTTGTATTCAACCATATATATACATTAATGTAAAGATGATAAATATTATATATATATATCATTTCATTCATCTAACATATCATGCATTACATACTCTACAATCATTTAATATCCATACTACATAGGCTCATAGGTTACACAAAATGCCTATGTCGTATAGTCACTCTTCTACTTAAAAACAATACTGTACCAATTGGATCTTCACTAAATTTTAGCATTAAATTATGTTGTAGCCCTTCATGTTAGCTTTTCGAAACTTCAAACGGATCGCATTTTCGTGTCCGGAAGCTCCCGAAATCGCAAAAAAACCGAAACACGTTTGTCTTTCGGATAGCTGACACTCAAATAGTTTTACAGAAAGTTTCAGAACGATTTTGACTTATTAAAATATATATTTAGAAAGCTAACTTCGATACGGTTCTTTTTAAAAAAATGGAAGATTAATCGGAGTTCTAAGCTAAAAGTTATGACATTTCTAAGTTACTTTTGTTAATAAAAACGTGGATGAATATTATGACAAATTTGAGTTGTTTTGGACAAAAGAAACACATGTAGGCCAAGATACTTGGATACCAACATAGGTATCCAAATGAAACTCATTCTAACCATCATAACTAAGATCAATCCACTCTCTAACCATTCTAAAACTGAATTTAAATATCTGTTTAAACTATTATCATACATACATACACATGGGGTGTCCTAATTTGGAATCTATCAAGTAGGACACAAGACACATATCTAAAATCCTCAAGAGAGCTCCAAATGACCTCAAATTTGAATCTAAATGGGGTACATGCATGGGGTGGATCCTAAGGATTCAAAACTAACTAATATGTATAGGAAATCAATTTAGAGGGTTGGTTTTACCTATTGGGAGTTGAATCTCAATGATACTCCCAAGGATACGGCTCCGACACGAAGATCTTCCAAAAAGGACACTCCTTCTTGCACTTTGCTCTAAATCTATGCTAGCACCTTCCCTTGGTGGTATAAGAAGGTTGGATGGAAGTTTGGTGGGAGGGATGTAAGGATTTGGAGATCAAATCAAAGAGAAAAGCTCTCTAATTTGGAGAAGAACACTTTGTGAAGGAAAAGAGGCAAGATGGAATGAAATGAAAGGAAGGGAGGCTAACCTAGCTATAGTGGCTGCCATTAAACCCTATTTGGGCCTTGGAGGAAAGACCAATAAGGTCTCAACTAGTCCTCTTGGTTAATTTTAAGTTAGGTTCAAGTTTGAGATAAAAAGTGTTAAATTTAATCCTATAACTTAACCAATCTAACAAGTATGATTAGTCTAATCTCACTAACTTAATTAGTGGGGTTTGTGGGCCATAACTAACTAATCTTGGGATCCCGTCTACAGTCTAAGCTACCCGGGTCATTAACACAAGTCGAAACGAAACGAAACTCAAACCCGACTAAACAAATTCCGTAAAATCAATATTAAAATATAAAAGTTCCCAAAATATTAAATATGAAAAATAACCAAAATTATAATACATCAATTTAAATATTTTTAAAATAATCTAAAATTCACAAATTAATCAAAATCCTAAATAATTTAAAAGTCACAAAATAACCAAAATACCATTAGCCTAAAAAGTTGTAAATAGTCATTCTAATCACATGGTTAGGTCCCCATGGTCATGGTTAGTCTCTAGGCTCAACAGTTCTAGGGTTCACTAGCTAACACATCAAAATTATAATTCACCAATTTTAAATAGTATTAAATTAATTAAAAAAATCCCATAAATCATAAATCCTATTATTAAATAATAAGCTTTTATAAAAGTTCAAAATTACCATCATTTTAGAAAAGTGGGTGTTACAAGTCTACCCTCCTTAGAAAATTTCGTTCTCGAAATTAAGATGGTCGTACTTCTTCTAGAGTCTCGTCCCCAACAATCAAAGTCTCAGAACTTACCTAAATC
>JANAVB010019799.1:15330267-15410267 GCA_029216955.1 Iris pallida
ACATATCATATATGTATACTTGCATTTATGTACCTATACATACATACATAGATGCATACATACATATCATGTAAACATACATACATTGCATACATGCCTACATACATATCATATATGCATACTTACATTCATTCATTCATGCACCTATACATACATACATAGATGCATACATACATATTTGAATACATTATATACTTGCATATATTATATTCATATATGCATACTCTACATTATATTACATTCATTCCTGCATACATGCATACATATAATATATGCATACAAACTCATATATTTAACTCAAAATATATATGAATACATACATTATATTATCTTAACACACACACACACACACACACACACACACACACACACACACACACACACACACACACACACATATATATATATATATATATATATATATATATATCATTCATTTTTATCCCATATACATGCATACTTCCGTTAAGGCATTATATCCATTCACGTATAATTAAGTTACATACATATACTTATTTTCATTACATACATGTCATTCATGCATATTACATACTTACATGCATCTATACATTATATACATTGTATACAACATGTAAAAATAGAAGAGGAAAAAAAGGGAGAAAAACTGAAATGGAAAGGGAAGGGAAGGAAAAATGTAAGGAAAAAGAAAAACAGTAGACATATACATGCTTGCATCATATATTCTACATTACCATACATGCTATTATTATATATTGCATTATATTATATATATATTATGCATTCATATCTATCATTACATGTATACCTTGCATTCATATCTAGCATTCATTATATACTTTCATGCATACATTGTATAACATTCTTTCATTCATGCATTTATGCATTGCTTACATACATTACATTGATTGCATTCCTACATGCTTGCATTCAACCATATATATACATTAATGTAAAGAGGATACATATCATATATATATATCATTTCATTCATCTAACATATCATGCATTACATACTCTACATTCATTTAATATCTATACTACATAGGCTCATAGGTTACATAAAATGCCTATGTCGTATAGTCACTCTTCTACTTAAAATTAATACTATACCAATTGGGCCTTCACTAAATTCTATGATTAAAGTATGTTGTACCCTTCATGTTAGCTTTTCGAAACTTCAAACGGATCGCATTTTCGTGTCCGAAAACTACCGAAATCGCGAAAACACCGAAACACGTTTGCCTTTATGATAGCTGACACTCAAATAGTTTTACAGAAAGTTCCAGAATGATTTTGGCTTATTAAAATATATATTTGGAAAGCTAACTTCGATATGGTTCTTTAAAAAAAATAAAAGCTTAATCGGAGTTCTAAGCTAAAAGTTATGATATTTTTAAGTTGCTTTTGTTAATAAAAACGTGGATGAATATTATGACGAATTTGAGTTGTTTTGGACAAAAGAAACACATGTAGGCCAAGATACTTGGATACCAACATAGGTATCCAAATGAAACTCATTCTAACCATCCTAACTAAGATCAATCCACTTTCTAACCATTCTAAAATTGAATTTAAATATCTATTTAAACTATTATGATACATACATACACATGGGGTGTCCTAATTTGGGATCTATCAAGTAGGACACAAGACACATATCTAAAATCCTCAAGAGAGCTCCAAATGGCCTCAGATTTGAATCTAAATGGGGTACATGCATGGAGGTGGATCCTATGGATTCAAAACTAACTAATATGCATAGAAAATCAATTTAGAGGGTTGGTTTTACCTATTGGGAGTTGAATCCCAATGAGGACACGGCTCCGACACGAAGATATTACAAAAAGGACACTCCTCCTTGCATTTTGCTCCAAATCTTTGGTAGCATTCTCCCTTGGTAGTATGAGAAGGTTGGATGGAAGTTTTGGTGGAGGGATGTAAGGATTCGGAGATCAAATCAAAGAGGAAAGCTCTCTAATTTGGGAAAGAACACTTTGTGAAGAAAAAAAGGCAAGATGGAATGAAATGAAATGAAGGGAGGCTAACCTAGCTATAGTGGCTGCCATTAAACCCTATTTGGGCCTTGGAGGAAAGCCCAATAATGCCTCAACTAGTCCTCTTGGTTAATTTTAAGTTAGGTTCAAGTTTGGGATCAAAAGTGTTAAATTTAAGCCTATAACTTAACCAATCTAACAAGTAGTATTAGTCTAAACTCACTAACTTAATTAGTGGGGTTTGTGGGCCATAACTAACTAATTTTGGGATCCCGTCTACAGTCTAAGCTACCCGGATCACTAACACAAGTCGGAACGAAACGAAACTCAAACCCGACTAAACAAATCCTGTAAAATCAATATTAAAATATAAAAATTTCCAAAATATTGAAATATAAAAAATGACCAAAATTATAATACATTAATTTAAATATTATTAAAATAATCTAAAATTCATAAATTAATCAAAATCCTGAATAATTTAAAAGTCACAAAATGACCAAAATACCCTTATCCTAAAAAGTTGTAAATAGTCATTCTAATCACATGGTTAGGTCCCCATGGTCATGGTTAGTCTCTAGGCCCAACAGTTCTAGGGTTCACTAGCTAACACATCAAAATTATAATTCACCAATTTTAAATAGTATTAAATTAATTAAAAAATCTTATAAATCATAAATCCTATTATTAAATAATAAACTTTTACAAAAGTTCAAAATTACCCCCATTTTAGAAAAGTGGGTGATACAATTCTGATATCTAGCCATACAAAACAGCTGGGTCAGAACCCAGAAGATCTAGTACCACAAGGGAGGCTTCACTTAAGAACTAAAACCAGCATATTAGCACATGAGACATAAATGGTAACGAAAGACATGAGTTAGAGAAGACAGGGTGATTAACGATAAGATAACCGAGAGACTATTCCGGTAACCAAGTTACAACCCGTAAAACAAACAAGGACCATGGTTGTAACCCTTCACCTGAACAGAGCTTAGTCTCCAATCATTTATCGACAAGAGTAAAGCATAAACAGTAATGTACTGAAGTAATCATAGACTGGTACTGCCTAGACAAGACTAGACTGGACTCCATCCATTAATCACGGCCAAGCAATGAGTACGGCTTGATACTTTAACTAACTAGGGTTATCATAAGCCTAGTCACTACAAGATGCAATAAGATCACTACAACAAAAAGGCCTATTAATAACGCTCGATAAGACGTATTGATGATGCCTGATACCTAAGCATTATCAAAGTTCGAAATACCTTCTTTCTATGACGGTTTGGGCTAATTTTGGGCTTTTTATAACGTTTATAAAATAAAGCGTTATTAATATTTTAGAGTGGTGGCAAACTTGTAATATTTTGCAAACTTATTAATATTATAAGGGTTCGAAATATCATCTTCTCCTTCCATTTCCCCTCCCCTCCTCTTCCTCTTCCTCTTCCTCTGCTCCCATGCTCAAAATTAGGGTTTGGTCCAGCGTCCGATCCATCCGTCCGATCCCCTCCGCCATGGACTCCGACGGGGCCTCCGGCGCCCTCTTCTCCGTCGACCCCCTCGGGAGAGGTCCGTCTTCTCCGCCAATAATTTTTCCTCTTCGGCCGATGTTGGAGGAAGCTCGAGGAAGATGAGGTCATCCACGTCGCCTTCCCTCAGAACGATGCCAGGGAGAAGTTCGACAGGTGAGCGCGAAGACGGTAGCCGCCACGTCCGAGATCGTTCGCTTCTCGACCAAGAGATCGGGAGAGGTCCGTCTACAAGCCCGACGTTCTTAGTTTTACCATTTAGGTCAAGATTCGAACACACTGGTACTTTCCAAAATTTTACCACTGAATCAAATGCTCTAAACTAAGAATTTTTAGATGTAAATTTTACCACTGTAACCAACAGCTTCTGCTATGTGGAATTAGCTACACCTTGTTAGTTGGGAGTCCTCTAGGATGAGACTAGTTCCAACTATGTTGCGTTGGGAGAGGTTTAGCACAACAATTGGGAACTATTTACCTCAATTGTTAATTTAAACTTTGGAGTTGCACCAGCAACAATTTAGAACTATTCTATTTTGAGATTCTTTTTGTTTCTCTAGCTGTAAATTTGTCTTCAAGGATGCAACCTTTTTAATAGACAGATGAGGAATCCATCATTCTCTATAATCAGGAAAACTCCACTTTACATACACAAGGAACCTTTCTTGTCGAGGCAAATATGGCTGATCGATCAATGGCCGAACTCCCATTGCAATAAATTATGTTGTTGCTTTTGCTGTCATAGTTGCCAGAGAGGTGGCTTAAAGTTGCGGGGAGGTTATTCCAATTGTTAGTTTAAGTTTATACTAAGTTGTTGCAGCAACATAGGATGCTGGTTACTTGGTTCAGATGAGCGCGTATATATTTTATTTTGTGATTATTGTCGGTTGTGAAAGTGTCACGTATATATATTTCAAAGTGCAGCAATCAAAGATACTCTTATATGACACATTGTATTGCTGAAGTATCAGAACACTGAGGAATCCTTAATTATGTATCACATCGAGCCTTTAAAGTGAAGGCTAGTGCAGAATATCAAATATCACATGTATTTAGTGTTGGGAACGGGCACAGAATTTACAAAAGATACCGTTTCCAAAATTTATATGACACACTGGTAACCAGTATATATTAAAATTGGACTCAGTAACACCTCTTTTGGGTCAGTTGAGCTAGCAAAGATTAAATGTGATGCTCGAAGTTTCATATATTAGTTGTATAAAATTATCAATGTAGTGTCACTACTAGAAAACTCCAATTACCCTCTCATTTGGCATTGTTATCGCAATGCCTTTTTACAAGAGAGTGGAAGATGGAAAGAAAAAAAAGGATATAAATTGAATTTCTATAATGGGTTATCTTTCAAGTAAATGTTCTAAGCTTTTAGATGGGGATGTCTTATTCCTTTTCAGAAATTGACAAAAGTACTTAAAATGATTTTGGTTGGCTACTCCATATTAAGATGAGTTAGATAATACCTAAATTTGATACAATATAGAATTTCTAAGCTTTGACCAGATCATATTTTATAGCTCTACATGATGCCACCAGCTTCTTTTTCTTCGTATCCTCATGTGGTTGGCATCAGTTATTGATGTTGGATGGAAAGCCTTACTTGCTCATGTGGTTGGCATCAGTTATTTGAGACTTTGTTGCCTGTTTCTTTCTTGAACCAATGCGAAGGCTATTCCTGGTTATGTGCTTCTTCATTCTATTGAGGACTCCCTTGGAAATTTCAAGGGCACTAACCTATAGTGCAGGTCAAATGTGTCTATATGCCTCTGGAAGAGGTTAATCTACACTGGTGAAATGTATTAAGTGTGTTCATGCAGAGACTCATGTACAGTTTATGTATATGTTTGTTGATTAGCTCTATGCTCTGTTGAGCAATTACTTGACTACAAATATGCTCAAGTTCATGATTAACAAGTACTAGCATCACTTTTTTTTTTCTTGGAGTTTATATATTGTTTTGATAATGGATTTAAAAGTTTACATATATAGTCCTATTCTGCAAGCAAGTTTTCTACTACATAATATGGTATTTTCTGATTGCTTCCCAGTAACTTCAGCTAGAGTTTAGCCATTTCCTGCATGTTGATCGGATAGCAGTCGTTCGTTGGTCCTGCAAATGCTCTCTGTGCTAGTATCAAGTTGAAGGCTTGTGTCGGGCGGGACGCATCCCAGAAGTTTCTTTTATTAGTTTTGGAGCACCAGTACGTACAAACATAAGAACTAGTGGGTTGACAGATACGGTGGTGACGTCATCCTTACTGGAAACAGTAAGCATCTCAGATATGCTATAACAAGCAAATAACTTTCCTCCCTTCATGTAACTGTCTTATTACTTCAGAAAACATGCAAGTTTCTCTTGCCTACTGTAGTGGATCTGATACGAGTTTCATGTGATGTTCATAGGTAAAAAGTGGTGATCTTACATCATACGGGCTCATTCCAGAATTTATTGGACACTTTTCGAAATTTGTTAGTTTGTCAGCTTTAAACTAGGGCCAAGTTGTCCAGGTAAACACCTTATTCGTAGTCTTTTTATTCTTGCCTTGGTGATCACTGATGATGTAGTTTCTTTTAAGTAACTTTAGCATTTATTTATTTTATTGCTTATTCCTTTGGTTGATTTAACAATATGACTCTAATTTTTTCCTTAGCTCGTCTTTTGGTATTGAAGTTAGCTTGGTTACAGTTGAACTTACATATAGCACACAAAGTATTGATGCCGACTAATTTACTATCCCATGCACAAAGTCTAATTGTTGTCACCTTACTTGCTTGGAGATCTTACGTACGTTGTAGTGTGTGGATCTCATTTTATTGATCTGTATATAATTAGGAAATTAACATGATTCCTATTTCAGGTCCTAACAGAGCCAAAAAATGCTCTTGGCAAGCAATGCAAAAAGTTGTTTGGTATGAACAATATGGGTACGGACATCTCCATATTTGATGTCTTGCATTACAAAGTATTTCAGCCTCGGCACCAGCAAGGGCTGGATCATCCGCCACGACTTCGGCCTCGGCGACTCCTTCGGTCCGTCCCAAAACCTAATATATTCATATATGTTGTTTTACTCCTTTCTCTTGATATTTTATGATTATATTTGATTTTTAGGCCTAACAATTATATGGACTGATTTGGTTGTCTTCTATTTTTCTCAGGATTTCACTGGTGTTCCGGCTGTCGTTGATCTTTCATGATTATTGGTTATGTGGCTAAGTTTTGATGTGGACAATTTTGGTAGTTGTAAATATATATGTATTTGGATATTCTATTTTGAGAATGTAATGAAGATGTTGATATGTACTCTATTTTGAGAAATGTAATAAAGATGGTGATGTATAATATTAAGTTTTTGGAATGTAATATATAATGTACAGTATAGAGCATTATAAATATGCTAATTTGAATAGTATAAAGTGTTATAAATATGCTGCATTGAGCCTATACATATTATCTATTCATAACGTTTTACAAAAGTCCAGAATTGTGCACTATATATTAAATATTCATAACGCTTTTATAGAACCTATTCATGACGGTTTTCTTTATAACGCTTTTAAAAAATTTATAACACCCATTTTCATAACGGTTGCTTTGAAAAAAAAGCATCATGGTTTGTCATTAATGACGCTTTTTAGCCATCATTAAAAGGATTTTTTGTTGTAGTGGATGTTCCAGCAGTCACAAGTCCTGCAGACTATTCAGTTATCCTTTCGCAGGTTGAGAGAGTTGATTATGTGACTTTGTGGTGCAACACATGACAGTGTGCTGGAAATATGCCCTACTCATCGGCAGAATACAAGTCCACTTGAGGCGCCCAGATAACAGGATTGCCTGTGACAGGGAATTCTCTTTACGATCTTCATGATCAAACTAGTCATTAACTTAGTCAGATTCAATATGAATCCCTGACAGTAGAAATCAGGAATTCATGTCCTAGACATGATGCAAGATGGAACATATAGTGTGTACAGACACAATCAAGAGAAATCACCCACGGTGTCATGACGAGAGTTACTTGTTACTTGTCAAGAATACTTGTCAAGAGTGCGCCACCACGGGCCACTATCAAGCTTGTACATGTCATGTTTACTTGTTACTTGTCAAGAGTGCGCCACGATGGACCACTATTAGAGTTATCATGTCAAGGGGCTTGTCAAGAGTGCGCCTCAACGGGCTACTATCAAGAGTTATCATGTTAAACTATATTGCCATGTCGTGCTCGTGCTAAGTGTACTTGTATGCTAAGGATTCACTGGTCAAGGGTGCGCCACGACGGGCCACCGAAAGAGTTATCAAGGAGTATACATGTCATGCTAAGATCGTGTTTAAAGCCCAGAGTACATACGAAACACAGATAATAAATTATACAAGGCCATCATAGAAGATGCCCATCATGCTCAAAGGTCACAACTTACACTAAGGATCATGGAGGATAAGCTTGGGTAAAGCAACACGAATTATCATGGAAAAAGGAAGGGGGCCAGGGACAGCATGCGTCCAAGGGCAGCATGCGCCCAAAGCATCATGCGCCCATAAACAGGCGTGCGCCTAAATAGCATGCGCCCAGGGTACATGTACTTTGGAAGGCATGAGGCCAAGAGTGAATGCGCCCACATGCTGGGGACAGGGTGTACTAGAAGGAAAGCAAGGAGACTATCTTCCATGGCTAGGTGGGCGCATATCAGGAGCCATGCGCCCAAGCTGAAGAGCTTTGGGCGCATATCAAAAGCTATGCGCCTGAGCTAAAGAGCTATAGGCGCATATAAATGGCCATGCGCCCAAGCTAAAGGAAATAGGATGCTTTGGGCACATATATAGGGCTATGCGCCCAAAGAAAAGGCTGCTATGGGCACATAAAAAGAGCTATGCGCCTAGCACTGTTCTTCTTCTCCATGCCGAGAGCATGAGTTCATGGAACCCATGAACTTCCCAAGTTCATAAATCCCTCAAAACAACTCAAAATTGGGACTTTCAAAGGTCTAAATTGGGTAGAACAAAATTCTCTACAATATGGAACAATCAAAACTTAAAAATAATGAAGTTGGATAGATCAAAACCCAAAAAAACTAAGATTTGAGTAAACTTAGATCTACAAGATTTTATCCACCAAAACCAAAAATACCAAGTACTAAAGAGTCATAAAACTATGTAAGGAAGACATTGGAACAAATAAAACATGAGATCTCTCATGAAGCAAGATTACACTTGCCTAAGGGTTTGGAAGAAAATAAATGAAGAAGAAAAGTAGATGAAGAAATAAATGAAAGTAAAAGAGGAGAGAGATAGGGGTTGGGTTATAAAGAGGGTTCAACATGATGAACCATCTTGACCGAAACCAAACCAAAATAAACGAAGCCAAGCTAAACCAAGACCAAACCATGCTAGACAAATCAAAATACGGATCGGAAATTCGTACACGTATATTAAAAATACGTATAAAGAAAAACAGAAATGACAACTCTACCAACCTTAAAAGAATTCTGTCCTTGAAATTTAATCAAGAGGCTAGAGATGTCAGGACCAACTATACTAATCACAGCAATCTACGACTAGCAGTCAATCAACAATCATTCATACAAGCAAGGAATTAAAAACATAAGGCATAAGAAAGACATTATACCTTATGAGTCAAACATGTGTGGATATCGTGATCGGATATCATCCTCACACTCCCACGTTGACTCACCCAAAGAGTGATGATCCCAAGCAATGCGGACTAAACTAATACTCTTATTCTTGAGGACCTTCTCTCTTCGGTCCAATATGGATACGGGCTTTTCCTCATATGAAAGGTTGGTTCCAACAACCAATTTCGAATGGTTAAGGATATGGCTACGGGTAGGCGAGATCCTAAGGAATACGTGGTCGCCGATAGAAAACTCAAGGGAACACCGATGAGAATCGGTCCAATTACGCTGGCGATCTTGCACAACTCGAAGATGATCTCTGACTTGCCTGACCACCTCGATAGTCTGCATAACCATCTCTGGACCAAGCATCTGCCTCTCATCTACATCATCCCAGGCTAACGGGGATCTGCACTTCCTGCCATACAATGCCTCAAATGGTGCCATCTGGATACTGGCATGAAAACTGTTATTATAGGAGAACTCTACTAGATGCAGCTGATCCTCCCATGAACCACCAAAGTCAAGCGTACAAGATCGTAACATATCTTCAAGAGTCTAGATCGTACGTTCTGACTGACTATCTGTCTGCAGATGATAAGCTGAACTAAACTTGAGATGAGTCTTCAAGCTCTCTTGAAGACTCCGCTAAAAGTGTGATGTATATCTTGAATCTCTGTCCGATATAATACTGACTGGCATCCCATGTAATCTGACTATCTGCCTGAGGTACATCTCTGGTAGCTGATCAGTCGACTGACCAATCCTGAAAGGAAGAAAATGAGCTACCTTGGTGAGTCTGTCAGCTATAACCCAGATAGCATCTCTTCCAGCCGAGGATTTAGGTAATCCAGTTACAAAATCCATGGTAATGTGCTCCCATTTCCATTTTAGGATCGATAAAGGTTGAAAAAGTCTAGCATGTATCGGATGTTCAGCCTTAACTTGTTGGCAAACTAAACAACGAGAGACAAACTGGGCTATCTCCCTCTTCATGCCATTCCACCAAAAATGCTGATGGATATCACGATACATCTTCGTACCGTCAGGATAAATTGAATACTGTGAACTGTGAGCCTCTGCCATGATCTTTCGCCTGATATCGCCACTGGGTACACAAAGACGCCTCCCATGTCGAAGTGTACTATCCTCATGAATATATAACTCTGCTCTCCGTCCTGCTACACATTCTTCTCTAAGCCGTTGAAGCTTAGAATCCGTTGACTGAGCTAACTTAATCCTCTCAACTATACTAGACTAAACTTGCATACTGGCCATCAATGCCACATTGGTAGAAAGAACTACCTCAATACCCATCTTCTAAAGATCTGCTAAAAACTCTGGCTGCGCTGTTAGAAAATAAACCCTGGCTCTTCTGCTCAACGCATCTGTAACTATGTTGGCCTTCCAAGGATGGTACTGCAGGTTGATGTTATAATCCACAGGTAGCTCTAGCCATCTTCTCTGACGCATGTTAAGATCCTTCTGGGTAAACACATACTTAAGACTCTTGTGGTCGGTGAAAATCTCCACCCGATCTTCATACAAATAATGCCTCCACAACTTAAGTGCGAAAACCACCACTGCTAATTTCAAGTCGTGAGTTGGATAATTTCTTTCATGATCACGAAGCCGACGTGACGCATAAGCTACTACCTTACCATGCTGCATCAAGATGCATCCCAATCCTCTGCCGAAAGCATCACAATAAACCAAAAATCCTCCAGCCCCATCTGGAAGCGTGAGAATGGGGGCCGTCATCAATCCTTGCTTCAACTTCTCAAATAAACTTTGATACTCTGTTGTCCAAGCAAACTGTACATCCTTGCGGGTCAACTGCGCCAATGGTGCTGAAATTCGAGCAAAATCTGATACAAATTGCCGGTAATAGCCGGCCAATCCTAGGAAACTCCGAACTTCTTCGACGGTTCTGGGTACTGGCCATGTCTCTATAGCCACTATCTTCTGGGAGTCAACTTTTACTCCACCTCTGGTGATGATATGACCTAACTACGAAATACGATCCAGCCAAAATTTGTACTTATTGAACTTCGCGTATAATTGGTGCTCCCTGAGAATCTGAAGAACTACATGGCGATGCTACTCATGCTCTGCCTCATTCTTGCTATAGACTAAGATGTCGTCTATAAACACTATCATGAACTGGTCTAAATAGGGCATAAAGATACGATTCATGAGGTCCATGAATACGACTAGCGCATTGGTTTTGCTCCAAATGGCATAACAAGGAACTCCTAATGTCCATATCTTGATCTGAATGCTGTCTTTGGGATGTCTTGCTCTCTGACTCTAATCTGATGGTATCCTGATCGCAAGTCAATCTTCGAGAATACTGCCGCTCCACTGAGTTGATCAAATAAATCATCTATCCTTGGTTGGGGATATCTATTCTTGATTGTTACAGAGTTTAAGGTACGATAATCAATACTTAATCTTAACGTACCATCCTTCTTTTTCACAAAAAGCATCGGGGCTCCCCAAGGTGATCCACTAGTACGAATGAATCCCTTGGTTCTGAGTTTTTCAATCATCTTGTACAAGATCGGTAAACCCCCCGGTTTTAAATTTATATTTTTGTTGTGTTTAGTATATTTTAACCTTGTAACAAATTATATGATGCATCTAACAGGTATGTCATATTTTATAGGAATGGTAAACAATTTTGGGTAAAAAGTTTTTCCTAAAACTTTAGGAAATATTTTGTAAATTAGGATCCTCTTAGAAACTTAATTAAAGCATTTAGAAAGTATAAAGTATTTTAATTGTAAATTACTTATTTTACATTTCCTTTTATGTTTGCCATAAAATATAAAAGAACAGAACAATTATCGGAGGACCAGACTTTTACTTCACGTTACAAACTCGCTTGTACGAAGAAAGCCTAGGGACGAAAACCTAGGTACAGCAGTCTAAGTACAATTGTTTATTTTAGATTCTGGGGGGTGACGATAGAGGCTCGGGAAGGCGACGGCAGCCCTGCCTTACTCCTTGGACGATCGGTATGCAGCCTTGGCTCCTGTGAAAAGATGGTTGGCGTTGATGAAGCAATGCTCTTCTTGCTCCTCTGTTGCTCTTCTGGCTTCTCTCTCTCTGTATGTATTCTCTCTCTGACTATGGGGGGAAGTCTCTCTGTATATACGTATTTCTCTCTGATGTTGTATATTTTTACAAGGGAATGGCACCTTGCTATTTATAATAGTGGGATGTGATCATTAGGGTTGCCAATGATTAGCTCTTGGAGATGGCAGCGGTCCATAGATTGGTCAATCCAGGCCGTTCAGTTTTGATTGTGACGAATCCGAGCCATCGAGTGTAGATTACACCAAATCCCATTAGCAATTAATGCTGATTGGAATAAATCTTTCTCATAATAATCTTCTGATATCTGCGAATAAATTAGATCTATTCTTCTGCCATGTGTCCCAGATCATTAGGATTTGACCCAATCTTTAATAGCAGCAAATCTGAGGAATTAATCGGTTTAGGACACGTGTCCTATGAGCTGCTGGAGGGATCTGGACCGCATGACGAGTGAGCCGCATATGAATTTGGGTCGCATATGGTTAAGCCCATGTGTCAGGGTTGCCTGGGCAGTGGCCCTCACTTGAGCCCTCGAACCACAGGGGAGTAATCCTTGTGGGCCGCATAGGTACATATCCGCCTGAGCCGTATGGACATGATCCTCTTGAACCGCATGAGAAGTCCTCGCTCGAGCCGCATGAGGCTTTCTTGGCCTGAGCCGCATAGGACAGATACACTCTGAACCGCATGAGAAGTTCTTTGCTCGAACCGCATGAGGCTTTCTTGGCCTGAGCCGCATAGGACAGATTCACTCTGAACCGCATGAGAAGTTTTTTGCTCGAGCCGCATGAGGCTTTCTTGGCCTGAGCCGCATAGGATTCATTCTGAACCGCATGAGAAGTGAGCCGCATACGAACGCCCACGTGGCAAGGCCACGTGGCATTTTTATGGCTCTCGGGGGATTTGTGTCAGAGATCTCTTTTCTCTTCCCTAGAGATTCATCATTATGACAGAGTCATAATTACCTGCTTTTGTGTCAGGGCTGTCAACTTTTCAGAGGGGTCAGCCGTCAAAGCAATTAATGCAGCATGGGTCGGAGGGGAGCACTGTCAGGCCACGTGTCTTCTGAGCCGCATGGAATGCCTCGGACCGTATAGCTCCTTATGCCGCGTGACTCCCTGAGCCGCATGAGTTTTCTGAGCCGCATGGATCTTTTCTGGCCGAATGAGTCACTTTCTTTAGTATTTTCCATGCTTCTACAAGACCCCCTTCAAAGTTTTCAATTTGCAAAATTGAAATACTTTGAATAAGAAGCATGGCTGGATATTCTTCTGGCCGTGCAAGGATATCTTGGCTGCGTGGAAAGTTCTGCTGCAGGGGCGTCTCAGCCGCATAGATGGCCCAACCGCATAGAAATTTCTGCCTTCTGATCATCTGAGTCACATAGTTGCTATCAGCCGCATGGCCATTTGAACCGCATAAGCTCTTCGCCACGTCATTATGCCATGCGTGTAGATCTTTTTGGGACAGGATCCCAAGAGCTCAGTCTTTAAATGGCTGGTTTGGCTCGATAACCGAAAAGTTGATCGCGTTTGTATGAGGCGTCGGTCCACAGTTCTCTGTCTATAAATAGAAGGGCATTTGGACGGTCTTCTTTCTTAGACTATTCTTGACTCAGATTCTTGTCGTGTTTCCTTCCTCTGATCATCAGACAACAATGGCACCCAGGGCTTCTAAGGCTATGAAAAAGGCTGTGGCGAGGAATAAGAAGTCGGCTTTGCCCTCGACTGTCGCGCCCCCCATTCGTCTTGACGTTCATATTGCCATCGAAGGTAAGGATTAGGTAGTCAATTTAAAACCCTAGCAGAGCCTGCTTGCATGCTTCATGTACACGACTTTGACGTGAACTTCTCAAACTACATGGTCCGTATACACGTCCCGTGACTGAGCTGCATGAGGATATACCCCATATCTGAGCCGCATGAGACTAGTCTAGAACGAGCCGCATGAACATTTCTGACTATTTTTATTTTCTTCGTCTTTGGCTCTCGCAGTATCTCCACCGAATGTTGAGACTGCGATGTCAGAGGAGCCACAGCCTCTTGTCCTCAGCCAGGGATCTCCCTCTGTTAAGGAGGAAGTGAAGAAAGAAGAACCTGCGCCTGAGGGGAACGACAGCCCTCCAAATATCGAGACTGTTGAGGGTGGCAGCGCTGGGAACCCTGTTTCTCCTATTCTGGACGGGGACGCTCTTCACTTGCATCCTTCATATGTGAGATGGTTGAGGGAATGGTATATGCGCTCATGTAACTAGGATGTAGGGGCTTCTCGTGGATGTCTGTTTGTAGTCTTTTATTTTGTTTCGCCTTTCTTCTTGCCTTCATGAAGAACTCTTTTGACTTGCTTGCAATCGTGTGGATGTAACCAATTTCTGAATGGAATATATATTTGCTTCACTCTTTTGCTTTGTAATAATCCTCTTATTGGGATATTTTGCGTGGACCCATTGTCCCTAACGTACCCTGGTTTTGGATACGGACAACAAGTTTAAAAGAAAGGAACCAATTGTACTGACTCAGAGGTACTGAGGACATGGTGAGCATGAAGGTTTCTTCGACGGAGCCTTCCCATTCAGAGGTAATGAGGACATGACAGGAGTGGGCTCAATGAAGGAGGGCACATAGAACGACTCAGAGGTAATGAGGACATGGACGTTCTATGTAAGGGGTGATTTATTTTTGGCAGAAGTGGAACGGCTCAGAGGTAATGAGGACATGGCTATTTTGGAAATTTGTGGATCGATTACCCTTTTTTGTGCACTGGGAGTGCAGGTATTAGATCATGAGGGAGGATCTCCTTCAAGAAGAAAGTTCAGAGGTATGATCATACATGACTTGCTACCTGGAAGAGTGATCGGAATGTGAGTTCAGAGGTACCAGCGGGTACATGACTCGAGAATCTGGAAAATGTTGTGATGGTAAGTTCAGAGGTACCAGCGGGTACGTGACTTCAAAAATCTGGGAAACTATGAGGGTGAGTTCAGTGGTACCAGCGGGTACGTGACTCGAAAATCTAGAATATTGTGATGGTGAGTTCAGAGGTACCAGCGGGTATGTGACTCCGAAAATCTGGGAAACTATGAGGGTGAGTTCAGTGGTACCAGCGGGTACGTGACTCAAAAATCTAGAATGTTGTGATGGTGAGTTCATAGGTACCAGCGGGTACGTGACTCCGAAAATCTAGAAAACTATGAGGGTGAGTTCAGTAGTACTAGCGGGTACGTGACTCGAAAATCTGGAATGTTGTGATGGTGAGTTCAGAGGTACCAGCGGGTACGTGACTCAATAATCTAGAATATTGTTTAGATATAGTATTTCTTCAGGAACTTGTCGTTGACGGGCAACATGAGCAAGTCTCCATTTTGCTTAGCGAGGCGGTAAGCACCGTTGGAGAATACTGTCTCTATGATAAATAGGCTTCACATTTTGGATGGAACTTGCCGACGGTCTTGTGAGTCAAGACCATTGGCCTCCGGACTGCCAGAACAAGATCGCCCACTTGGAATGTTCTGATTTTGACCTTCTTGTTGAAGGCTCCTGAGATACGTGCTTGGTACAGCTCGATCCTTTGCTGATCTAGGAGGCGCTATTCATCTAAGGCCTCTAACTCTTGCAGTCGACATCGGTAGTTGTCATCCGTCGTCAATTGATAAGTGAGGGCGACGCGGAGTGAGGGTATTTGAGTCTCTAATGGGAGAACTGCCTCACTCCCGTATACTAGGGAGAATGGCGTATTCCCAGTGGCTGTTCGAACTGTGGTACGATAAGTCCATAAGCATTCGCCGAGCTTCTCATTCCAGTCGCGTTTGTTGGAGGAGACAAACTTCTTGAGGAGTTTGATGATTGTTTTGTTGAATGCCTCTGCTAATCCGTTTGCTGCCGGGTTGTACGGTGTCGAAGCGACATTCTGAATACGGTGCTTATCGCAAAACCGATAGAATACGTGGCTTATAAACTGTGGACCATTATCATGGATGATCCTTCGGGGCAGTCCAAAGCGGTAGATGACGTGATGCTTAAGGAAGCTGATCACGTTTGAAGTCTTAACTTCTGCGAGTGGGATAGCTTCCGTCTATTTGGAGAAATAATCAGTGATCGCAAGTATGAAGCGATATCCTTAGAAGGAAGGTGGGGTGATTGGACCAATGATATCCATTCCCCATGCTTCGAATGGCCAGGACGCCACTGTCGAATGTAGGAATTCGGATGGTTGGTGAATGAAGTCCGCGTGGACTTGGCAGGCTTTGCATTTTTTAGCATAATCTATCGCATCTGCCACCATCGTGGGCCAATAGTAGCCCATTCGTCGAAGGCGGTCTTGCAGTTTTGGATCGGGCTGGTGGGCCCCGTAGACACCGTCGTGAGCTTCTCGTACGGTTTCTTTGGCTTCTGTATTTGACAGACACCGAAGCAGTAATCCGTCGTAAGAGTGGCGGTACAGTATTTTCGTCTCTGTATCGTAGAAGAATCTGAGAGAACGCCGTCTGATGGAAGTGGCTTCCTTTGGGTTCTCGGGCAGGATATCGTAGACGACGAAGTCGATGAATGGTTGTCTCCAATCCGGGGCCTCATCGATCGTCTGGGCAGAATAACTCGCCACGGATTGCACATTATTCTTAGGATAGACTAGTTCCTGGCCTATCACATCCACTGATTAGCGATCATAATTTGGGACTGCTAAGGAAGCGGCAAGACCAGCTAGGGCATCGGCTTCAATATTCTGGAGTCTGGGGACGTGCTCGATGAAGAACCCCTCAAATGACGAGATGATATCGATCGCTATTTGGTGATAAGGGATCATGTCTTCGTGGCGGACTTCGTACGAGCCCCGGATCTGATTGACGATTAGTTGGGAATCGCCGTATGCTTCAAGGTATTCTACCCCCAGCTCTCTTGCAAGTTGGAGGCCAATGATCAGAGCATTGTACTCGGCCACATTGTTAGAGTAGGGCTTGGTGAGGGAATAAGCGCGGTTAATCACCAATCCGGAGGAGGAGATCAGCACTACCCCGACTCCGATGACTATATTGCCTTTAGGTCCGGTCCTTGAAGCACCGTCAAAGAACATTCGCCATTTAGCCTCGTGGGAGGTTGCATGCGAGTCAGCGACCTCGTCTGGGATCTCTTCATATATTCTGGAGGACTCCGAGCCTGGGTGGGCTGCTAAAAAGTCCGCCAGGGCATGACCTTTGACTGCCTTTTGTGGGACAAAGATCATATGATAAGGGGACAGCAATATTGCCCATGTAGCGAGTCGAGAGCTAAGTGCCCCTGGTTTAGTCATGAGGACTCTGAGAGGGTTGACTCGTGAGATCACATGTATCGTTTGTCCGGTAACATAGTGTCGCATTTTCTGAATGGCGAGCACCAGGGCGAGGCATTCCTTCTCCACAGCGGTGTATCGGTGCTCTGGCCCAATCATCATTCGGCTGAGGTAATATATGGCCTGCTCGTGGCCTGCGTCGTTGTTCTGTGCCAGCAAAGCCCCGAGGGAGTGTTCCATTGCTCGTACATAGAGCAGGAATGGTTTTCCAGAAACCGGGGCCAACAAAACTGGGGGATTTAACAAATATTCTTTGATGCTGTCGAAAGCACGCTGGCATTCCTCGTCCCATACGAATGAGACTCCTTTCTTCATGAGGTGCGTGAACGGTCGACATCTCCCGGAGAGGTTGGAAATGAACCTTCTGATGTAAGCTAGCCTCCCTTGAAGGCCTCTGAGTTTGCGAAGATTTCTCGGGGGACCCATCTCCATGATTGCTTTTGTCTTCTCAGGGTCTACATGGATATCCTGTGCGGTGATGATGAAACCCAAGAACTTTCCGCTGGATACGCCCAGAAAGGACTTTGTAGGGTTCATTTTCAAATTGTGCGCTCGCATTAGGTCGAATACCGTCCTTAGATCCTGCAGATGGTCTCCCTTGCTACGGCTCTTAACGGCTATATCGTCAACGTAGCACTCCACTGTCTTACGTAAGTGGTCTCTGAAGATGATGCTCATGGCTCTTTGATATGTGGCGTCGGCATTCTTCAAACCGAAAGGCATGACTGTGTAGCAGTACGTGCCAATTGGTGTTTGGAATGATGTATGTTTTTCGTCATCAGGAGACATTTTGATTTGGTTGTACCCTGAGAAGCCATCCATGAATGACATACGTGTCACCCTCATTTCCTGTATTTCCAGTATTTTGTATTTATACTCGTATCTGGATTTTGGCATGTATTTTTATTTTTCTCAACTTGTGGGATTTCGGTATTTTCCGTATTTTGGGTTTTAGGCATGGCTCGGTTTTATTGGGGATGGTTCGGTTTGGTTCAGTTTTATGTTTTGGAACACCCTAGCCCTACACTCCACCCTCAACACACCACAACTCCCCCTCTTTATATCCCCACCTACCACTCTATCTCCTCATAACTTCCACCATTAATTTCCTTCTTCTTCTTCTCCTTCCTCCACAACTCTCCCAACCCTAGGCAAGTGCACCTTGCCACTTCATGAGAGCCCTATTTTCTTGGTTCATTTGCTAGATTAGGACATGGTGATCAACATTAGAACTTGGTATTTTGTGATTTGAAGTCTCCTTTGCTCTAGATCTAAGTTATTTTTATTTTCGGATTTTGCATGGTTTGATCTCTTTAAGTTGGATTTTTATAGGTTTTGGTGTTTCCAAATGGAAGAGCATTCAATTCTACCCAAGTTAGAACTTTGGAAATCTGGATTTGGAGTTCGGATGGCCAAGTTATGATGCTTTGAAGCCTTGGGTTCATCCATGGTGTTCTGCTGTTTGGAGAAGACAGTGAGCAGTGTGCAGAGCTGTTTAGCTTACGCACACTGAGCTGCGTGCGCTCTTTAGCGTGTGTACGCAGACTTGAGTACGCTTCCTGTTGGAAGCGTGTCTCCTTGAGCGTGCGTGACTTTTCACGTACACTGCTCCCTTGAGTGTGCGTGACTTTTTACGTACATTGCTCCCTGTAGCGTACGTGACTTTTCACGTACACTGCTCCCTTGAGTGTGCGTGACTTTTCACGTACATTGCTCCCTGTAGCGTGCGTGACTTTTCACGAACACTGCTCCCTTCAGTGTGCGTGACTTTTCACGTACACTGCTCCCTTGAGTGTGCGTGACTTTCACGTACATTGCTCCCTGTAGCGTGCGTGACTTTTCACCTACGCTGCTCCCTGTAGCGTGCGTGACTTTTCACCTACGCTGCTCCCTGTAGCGTGCGTGACTTTTCACCTACGCTGCTCTCTCAGCGTGCGTGACTTTTCACCTACGCTGCTCTCTCAGCGTGCGTGACTCTTTACCTATGCTGCTCCCTGTAGCGTGCATGACTTCTCACCTACGTTGATCTCTCAGCGTGCGTGACTTTCACCTACGCTGCTCCCCTGACCCCCCTTGCTTAACCATTGGCTCTTGGAGCTTTGGTTTTATTTCTTTAAGCTTGGCTCTTCTATAACCCTGTATTTTGATATTTTATTAGATATTTTACGCCCATTTTATATCCTTACGTCTTTTGTCATAAACTTGATTTTACTTAATATGTTTGGAATGACTATTGTACATGGCATGGTATGACAAAGAACTAGCATAACACGACAGTGACCCATAGTGGTGCACTCCTGACATGACCAACCTGACATGATAGTGGCTCGTCGTGGCACACTCCTGACAAGTACCCTGACATGATTTATCTTGATAACTTAACTTGACCTGCCTTGACACCGTGGGTGGTTCTTTCTTGCTTGCTTGTTAATCCACTTGTCCTGTCTTGCATTATGTCTAGGATGGGACTCCTGAGTACCACGGTCAGGAGCTCCTACTAAAATGGATTAAGGTTAATAACTAGAATAACACAGTAGTCATGAAGAGATGACACAGCTACAGGCAATCCCGTTACCTGGGCGCTCTTGGGATCTGTAGCCTGCCGTCGAGTAGGGCACATTTCCAGCACACCGTCGCGTGTTGCACCCTCTAAGTCACCTAAGGGTACATTTGTCCTCGGGCGATGTACCCACCTGAATTCAACCCCTAATTTCGACCTGGGTAACCTGGATGGTCTGCAGGGCTTGTGGCTGTGGAACAAATCTCACTGTATCTTGTTAGTAATTAGGCCTGTGATAACCCTAGTTAGTTAAAGTAGTAAGCCGTAGTGTCTGCTTGGCCGTGATTGATTGAATGAGGTATAACCAGTCTAGCCATGTCTTGATTCAGTACAAGATTGCTCCCTGTCTTGATTTTTTGCATTATTATCTTGCCGATAAATGGTGGGAAACCAAGTTCTGTTCAAATGAAGGGTTACAACCCCGGTCCTTATTTGATTTACGGGTTGTAACTTGGCTATCGGAATAGTCCCATGGTTATCTCGTCGTATATCACCCTGCCATGTCTTCATAAATTTCTAGTTTTATATATTATATCTTTTTGTGTTAATGCTGGCTTTTGTTCTTATTTCGTGGCCCCCTTGTGGCACTTGCTCTTTCTGGGGTTGACCCAGCTGGTTTTGTGTGGCCAGATTTCGGAGCAGCTCCCGAGGATCTACCAAGCTTCCAGCCCAATGGTGGCGACTAGAAGGAACCCGGGCTACGAGTGGGTTTTTCTATTTTGTTTCGCTCACTCTATTGTAAATTAGTTATTCTTTTGAGGCGTTTAGCCGACGAGCACCTGTTAGCTCGATGCACTTTACTTACTGTCTGCCTACGGGCTGTAAACATGATTAACAAATCCTAGGGTTGATCATGTATGACTTAACTCTTGCTAGTCCCGCATTTTGTACGACTAGCTTCATGATCAGCCGATATGTAATATTTGGGACGCCTTTTATTGTATATTTGGTGGTCAAACATCTTGTAATTATATTACTTGCTTGAGATTGAGATAATAGGCTTGACCTTAAGAGACTGTTGGCTTGTAGTAAACCCTCATATCTAGACAGCCGTGACCGTATAGTTGAGATGTATCCTATTTCAATATACGTAGCTGGCTATGTCTGCCCCCGCTCTCCAGTATTCTGGTTCTGGGGCGTGACATGGTTTAAGTGGTGGCCCATACAGGTCTTGTCAATCAAGAAATATGAGAGTTTACCGAATAGATGTCTCAATCAGTATTCGCCATTGATCTCCGCCCGTATTTTTAATTTCCTGAAATTCTTGCCCTGATTACATGCTTGTATCGTTGATCTGTCCTGGTCCTTCCTTATTGTTTCCCTATGTCGTCTTCCTCTGCGGCACTGTACCTGACCCTGCCGATCAGCGAGGTGGAGCACCTCCCGTGGACCAGCAGCAACCTGGAGATCAAGCCCAGCATTCCGGAGTCGCCTCCAGAGTGATACCTACTGGAGGAGAGTCACCAGTTCGGCCCGTCCAGCCCGCAGAGCCAGATGATGGTTCTTTAGTAGGCCTCATCAAGACCTTGATAGCTTCCCAGGATCGTCGAAGCGACGCCCTGCACCAGACAGTTCAAGATGCTTTGACCCGAGGCGGTCATCCAGGGAACCAGGCGGCGAACAGCTTCAAGCGATTGAACCCTCCTTTCTTCGACGGCAGCGAGGATGCGATTGCCGCGGATGCATGGCTTCAGGATACCGAGGTGGTTCTGGAAGCAGCTAGGACACCCGAGAATGAGAAGGTGGCGGTAGTACGCCTGCAGTTGTTGGACTTGGCTCGCAGTTGTTTTCAGATTGATTTGTTCAATTTTCTAGCTTTCCCCATCATGGTCAATTTGTTTCAGAATTTTTTAACCTCCGTTGAGATTTTAAGGTTGTAGTTAAAGGGATGACCGGTGACTTATAATGGCAGACAGCTTTGCGCTGTCGCCACTTATTTGACTTATGGAGACTGTGGGTTCACTGCAGCCAACAGCGCACTGGCGAGGCATGATCCCTAAGTTGAAGTAATCTCGAGTAAGTATAAGTTATCGAACATTGTCAAAACTATATCTTGGTCGTCCTATCTTTGTCTTTAAGTTGTTATGTCCAGATTGGATAGAGTTGATAGGGTATTCGTTATCGTATCCTTGCTTGAGTCGTGGAATCAAGAGTTTATTGCAGCTAGATGTACACTGGCGAGGCATAAATTCTTGGTAAAATGACTTCGATCATGTTTACGAATTTCAGACACCATAGAGACTACGTCTTATTGGCATATAACTATTAAGTTTTCAGATTGATTTGTGCTTATCCCTACTCACAATCTTCTCAATAAACCAGTAATTCTCCCTTCCTTTCTTATTCTTCTATTTTTCAGATTGTCATCTTTTAATATACTTTCGACTGGATTCTTAAACCTATCTAGATTTTTGATTCTAAACTCATGCCTAAATAATTGTGGATAAATACTTTAAGCATATCGAAACGATTTTGGATTCGATCATCCTTGAACAATTTCGATCATGACTGGACTCCTTTTATTATATTTCGATCGAGTCGTATCTTTTTCTACGTTTGATTCTAAAATCATGCCTAAACAGTTTTGCTTAACTAATTAATCATTCCTAAACAAATTTGATCACGACTAAGCTCTCTTGACTTTAATTATAATCGTGCATATATTTCAAATCAATTGCTAATATTATATTTTGCATTCCATTTTGATCATGACTATTGTGACCTTGTTCATGCTCGTGCCAACTTTCTAATTTTATCATGCATGGGTGAATTGCATGATTAACCTTGATCGTGACTGTATCTTAAGTTATATCTATGGGACTATAGCCTTGTTTAGATTGCATCCAGAACCTTGATCATTCTTAAATATTTGGTTGTCAACTAGACCATTTGACCGAATATTGATCGTGCCAAATCGCACCCTCCTTTTGTCCATTATCTTTATCATTTTGATCATATCCATGATTACGCGTGACTAATTAGATCATGAGTCATATCACTCTCTTGATTATACCATTCGTCGTTTTATTCATATCAATTAAAAAATTTGGTTTCTTGATTATTCTTCATAGTCGTGCCTAATCGTGCTCTTTGAAATTCGAGGACGAATTTATTTCTAAGGTGGGTAGATTTGTAACTCCTCTTTCCGAACTTTTAATTTTTTTTAGTTTTATTTATTATGATAATTTTCGTCGAGATTTTCTGAGTGATTTTCTGATTAACTATTCTATCAAAATTCAGTTTTAAATTGAATATTTGAGGGTGCAAATTGTTTCAAAAAATATATATATAAGTATCATATTAGCCTGTTATGAAAATCAAATTACTCGATTTGTTTTATTGATTTTATATACCCAGTTGTGGAAGTTATTGGTATTTTTAAACCCTAATTTACTTATAAAAGGGGTGATTCAGATTTATACAATTTAAACTATTTCATGATTGTGACTAGAATGATTTTACTTCAACGTTAATTAGTTGACTTTTGAATTTATAAGGAACTAAACTTTTGGTAATACTTAAATTCTGACTTAAATTTATACTAGTATCATTAATAGATTTCAATTGATATATTTTATGGTGTTGGATAATTTCGCTATAATTAAATTATTAGAAGTATTATCTAATCCAATTTTAGATGTCGTTTAACTATTTTAGTAATTAATTGTTTGTTTAATTTCGAATTAAATGTATAGAATTTAAATTAGCGATAGTATCATGTTTATTGACTTCGAATTTAAGTCTCGTGATTTAAACTATTTGATTTTGTTAGATATCGATTTAACATAGTATTATGATTAAACTAAATTTTGTTTTAAAGTAGCTATCTGATTTATTAAGTTCATACGATTTTAAATCATTTGGATTTAGATGGACATCATATTATGATTAGAGGCATCGGATCTGTAAGGTGTAATTGAATCAAAACTAGAAGAAATGTATATCTAATCAAATTGGTGGTCCATATCTACTAAGAGTTTCCCATATTTAAGAGCTTTTCCTCGTTTCTTATAAACCTTCTTCCTGAGAACCATTCGCGTCCTCATGGCAGAAGCTCGAGTTAGAGCCCATGTCATTCTGTTTTTTGCACCAAGCACCCACGGATATGCTCGTCATTCCCTTCGTCTCATGTCGATGCCTGAACCAAGCTCGCCTTCTCCTCTTTCGATCACCATCGACATCACAGCCAGTACACAAAGTTCGTATCCATCACCACCATTACCGTTTTCCCGTGTCCGGACCGTGCGTCCCTGTCTATCCCATCTTATTCCAATAAACATTACAAACCCGGTTCGTGTCGGACACACCCGACACGAACGGTACCACCATCCATATCCAACATCACCACCACCATCTCCACTTACCTTCCAAGTCACCACCCTCAGTTCGCCGCATCTCAAGCCGACGCCCTCTCCGAAGACCGCCGAAGCGATCGCCCGGGTCTGGAGTGCTGAACCGCGCGTCGCCCTCCGCCCCGGTACGGTCGAACTCCAGCACCCCCCCATGCCATCGTCCTCGCCAGCCAAGGTGAAGCACCCCAGCATCGTGCGCCAGAATCGTGGCATGCCCGTGTTCTCCGGCGAACTCGCAAGCCGAGTCTCCCCGGAGTGCAGCGTCGAAATCCTTCAGATCCGTCGAGCTTACGCCTCCCTACGGCGAGCGCCTCAGTCGAGAACCAGCAGTCTGCGCTTCCTCGACGACGTCGCACGAACTCTGGTCAGCGCCATCTTCTCCCCGGAAGTCGAATCTCGTCGTCTAGGGCCAGCGCCTGCAACCCCTCTCCCCATCTTGTCCAGCGCCGACATGCCGCGGTTGCCTTTTCGAAACACCGAGCCCGTTCCCAACACCGCACCCTGCCGTGGCTCCACCAGATCCCGCCCACCGCTGCTCTTTTCCCCCGCCGAGCGTAGAGCGCCAGATCCGATGCTTGACCACCGAGCATGAGCGCCGCCACGACGCCTTCGCACCAGGCCGCCGCGGCAAGGGCGCCGTGCGCCCACCCCTCTGCCCTGTCCGCGGTGGCGAACGGCCGCCCGCGCGGAGTCTTCCCCGCAACAACCTGTGCGCCGTCGACCTCAACCTCCGCCGCCGGGGTCGAGACCCTCTCCGCCGGAAGCCCGCTGCCGCCGAGCCCCTCGAGCTTTACCGCTCCTCCGGCAACTGTCGTCCCACACGCGCGCTGCCACCGCCAGATCTGCCGGCGTCCGCCCCAGCGTTTCCCCTTGTCGTGAGCTGCCGACCGCCGGGTTCGCATCCTCCGCCACCAGCTGCGCCGAACCCTCACTCTGTGAGTTCCCAAACCCTTTCTCTCTCTTTCCTTTCCTAAAATTTGGGTGAACAGCATAGTATGGCACTTAGGAGTAAAGGTTTTTGGGTTAAAGAATTGTTTGGAGTTGGTTGTGGGCTTCAAGCCCAACACCTATAATAAATCCTTGATGTTCCGTGGGCTTGGGTTATTTTAGCTTGTTTATATTCTTTTGTTAAGTTGTGTTTTGGACTATTAAGTCCAGACCCACAGTTTGGGCAGATTGGACTAGGCTGGGCTTGTATTGGTTCTACTCAGTTATCAATTTGGATATGCTATAATTAGTTATGTTAAAGTATTATTTCTAAATTCTTAATTAATAGTTTGTAATTTTATTAAGCTACTAGTAGTTATTAGTTGCTATTAATTTTACTCAATGATTTTCCTAATTAATTAATAATATTAATTATTATTTAGAAATTATATATTATTATTATTTTAAAAGTACATCATATATTATATTTTAGTTTAGCCTAAAAGATATTTCTATGATTTCAAAACAATTATAGTTTTCAAGTATTGTAATTATTTTCTAAAAAGAGATTAATACCTAGTATGCTCTGAATATATTTCTAAGTAATCTACAAATAGTTTCTAAATAAAATAGATACATTTTCTAAACAATAATTATTTTCCTAAGCAATTTTCTTGATCTGAAATTATTTATTTAATAACTATTTTACCAGTAAAAATCTTGTTTTTCATTATTATAAATAACTTCTAAAAATTAGTTATATATACGTTATGATTTTCCATTAAATTATAAAATCAATTTTGCTCGCAACTAGTCATACACTCCTACTTCTCGTGATTCTGACTAATTTATATCGACCCTAGGCTAATCGGAATAGTCTGAACTCACTGGAATTGTCGGTTTCATCAGCTAAGGACCTCAGGCAAGTACACTTTCTGATTGCTTTCCGATTCATAGTAGTCTTTTTATTTCATGTCTATACATATATCTTGCTGCTTGTTGACACGCTCGTCACACGGAGTAGTCGGGAGGGGAAATATCTTAGTAAACATGTGGACTACCCATAACTATCCCAGTGTCTCTCGTGAATGATAGCCGCTGCACACGACACGTGCAGTGAGCCTGATTTACCCCATAGCCGTTCACATGTCGAAACAGATATTTTACACCACCTAGATAGTTGTCTTTTATTAGTTTTTCCTTGTTTACTTCTCTATCGTGCTATGTCATCAGTTTTCTTACAGCTTTCATATTCCATATGCTATTTTTATGTCTTGTTAATTCTATTGTGTTTTGCATTACCGTCGGTTTGTGTACTTGTTCCATTCCTGACTGAAAACCAACATTTTTCAGGTTTAGCCGCGATCACTGTTAGCATTGGGAAGGCTTGGGTATGCTGAAGTCAAACCTAGAAATAGATAGCATTGTATCAATTTCATTATTTGTAAAATCTTGTATTTTCTTTAATTATAAATGTTGTAATAAATGTAGAAATGTGAATGAGCATCAAATATGATTTTTGAGCATTTATTTCTTGCGGGCTTGACAGCTTCGTACCGCCGACTCTGCAGCGTAGGCTGGCTTGGACACGTCTCGTATCCGAAAAAGCGGGTACGGGTCGTGACACAGTTGGTCGGCAGCATAAGCTATGGGATTAGTGGCACCCATTGCTTGGGTAGTATTTAGAGAGAGATTCCAGACGAAGTACTTTGATGCTGTGGCTCGGTACGACCTGCAGACCAGATTTACCAACTTGAAGCAAGGAGGCAGGACGATCGATGGTTATGCGACCGAGTTTTCTAGGCTGAGTAGGTTTGCCCCCACCTTGGTGGCGACCGAGTTTGATAGGGCCCAGCGATTTCAGCAGGAACTGCATTTGGAGATCTTGTTGGCAGTTGAGCAGTTCGAGCACCAGACGTTCGACGTAGTCTTGAGAGCAGCTAGGAGGCATGAGTACACCTCCCAGAGGATCGTGGATAGGACCGGAAGTAGGAAGCGGTCCCACAGTCAGATGCACCAATCATCAGCTCCAGCCCCGGCAGCCAGGGGATTGACCATTGGAACTCCGAGGCGGGCGGCCTCAGTAACATCGGTTCAACATTCGACCCCGACGTACCCGCAGCAGCAGAAGCAGAAGCAGACTTCCGCGATGGGATGTTCTCATTGCGGAAAGCCAGGCCATGTAGTGGCGGATTGTCACAGGGCGCAGGGATTGTGCCTGGCTTGTGGAACAGCAGATCATAGGATAGGGGCTTGCCCGAATAGCGGTGGTTCATCAGCATCCAACCTTTCTAGCTCTTCGGTGAGAGGACCGGCCCCAGCACCAGTTCAGCAGCAGCAGTATCAGTCTTCGAGGCCCTTGCCGCCTCAGTCTCAGGCATTCCAGCAACAGCACCCCCAGCAGTATTCACAAGCCCAAGCTCAGACCCAGAATAGGCAGAGAGGTTTCTAGCAGAGGGGACCAGTAGCCAGAGGACAAGGTCAGGCCATGATGATGGCTATGGAAGAAGAAGTTGCACCAGGTGAGGTTGTGGCAGGTACTATTCTCGTCAACTCCTCTCCAGCGTCTGTATTATTTGATTCTGGTGCCTCGCATTCATTCATGTCTGCACGATTCGCGACACGGATAGGATTGGAGCCCGAGTCATTATCAGTGAGGCTCAATATACTTACTGGTAATGGCCTGTGGGAGTAGATCGAGTATTTTCCTCGTGTCGGATCGTAGTTAGCGGTAGGGAGTTCCCCGCTAGATTTATAGAGTTTCCTATGGCAGACTATGATGTAGTCCTAGGCATGGATTGGTTGAGAAACCAGTATGCTAGGATAGACTGCCATATTGGCAGAGTTGTCTTTAGTATCCCCGGCGAGCCAGAGTTTTCGTTTTTCAGAGGCGCAGTGGAGCCATCTTCCCCAGCATTGCGGATGGCAGTAGCAGCAGTGCAGTTACCCCAAATAGTTGAAGAGTTTCCAGATGTCTTTCCAGAGGAGCTTCCAGGGATGCCGCCGAAGCGGGAGATTGAGTTCACTATAGACTTGATTCCCGGGACAGCACCAGTATCAGAGCGAGTCTACAGAATGGCGTCTTCAGAGTTAGAGATTTTGTATAAGTTGATTGAAGAACTGAGGACCAAGGGATTCATCCGTGCTAGTGGATCGCCTTGGGGAGCCCCGATGCTTCTTGTGAAAAAGAAGGATGGTATGTCCAGGCTATGTGTTGATTATCGTACCTTGAATTCAGTGACAATCAAGAACAGATACCCTCTTCCGAGGATAGATGACTTGTTTGATCAACTTAGAGGGGCTTCAGTGTTTTCGAAGATCGACTTGCGATCAGGATACCACCAGATCAGAGTCAGAGAGCAGGACATCCCGAAGACAGCATTTAGATCGAGGTATGGACATTGGGAGTTTCTTGTTATGCCCTTTGGAGCGACCAATGCGCCGGCCGTATTCATGGACCTCATGAATCGTATTTTCATGTCTTACTTGGACCAATTTGTGATCGTGTTCCTAGATGACATCCTGGTCTACAGCAAGAGTGAAGCAGAGCATGAGCAGCATCTCAGAGTCGTCCTTCAGACACTTAGGAAGCATCAGTTGTACGCCAAGTTCAGTAAATGCGAGTTCTGGCTTGATCGCATCTCATACTTGGGTCACATCATTACCCGAGGAGGAGTAGAAGTGGATCCCCAGAAGATTGTGGTTAACGAGTTATGGCCGGTACCCAGCTCAGTGGCAGAGGTTCGCAGCTTCCTTGGATTGGTCGGCTACTACCGGCGGTTAGTTTCAGATTTCGCAAGGATTTCAGCGCCGATGACCCAGTTGACCCGCAAGGATATGCCGTTTGTTTGGACAGCGGAGTGTCAGGAATCATTTGAGAAGTTGAAGCGAGATTTGATAACGGCTCCTATTCTCACCCTTCCAGATGGGACCGGAGGATTCACAGTTTATTGCGACGTTTCAGGCAGAGGATTGGGATGTGTCTTGATGCAGCATGGAAAGGTAATATTTTATGCGTCAAGTCAACTACGTGATCATGAGAAGAATTACCCGACCCACGACTTGGAATTGGCGGCAGTAGTGTTTGCTTTGAAATTGTGGAGACACTACTTGTACGGAGATAGAGTAGAGATCTTTACTGATCATAAGAGCCTGAAGTATGTTTTCACCCAGAAGGACCTTAATATGCGGCAGAGAAGATGGCTCGAGCTACTGGTAGACTATGATGTGGATTTGCAGTATCATCCCGGAAAGGCCAACATCGTAGCAGATGCATTGAGCAGGAGAGCCAGAGTTTATCTCCTGACGGCACAACCAGAATTATTGGCAGATCTTCAGAAGATGGGAATTGAAGTGGTTCTTCCAACCAGCGTGGCATTGATGGCCAGCCTACAGGTTCAGTCCAGCATAGTTGAGAGAATCCGGGTGGCGCAGTCAACAGATTCCAAGATCCAGCGACTCAGAGCAGAGTGTGAAGCAGAAAGAAGGCCAGAGTTAGGTATCCATGAAGACGGTATACTTCGGCACGGCACTCGTCTTTGTGTACCCAGTGGAGATATCAGACAGGAAGTCATGACAGAAGCCCCCAGTTCACAATATTCTATTTATCCGGGTGGTACGAAGATGTACCGTGATATTCGTCAGCATTTCTGGTGGAATGGCATGAAGAGGGAGATAGCCCGGTTTGTCTCTCGGTGTTTGGTTTGCCAACAGGTTAAAGCAGAACATCAGAGGCCCGCTGGACTTCTTCAACCCTTACCGATCCCAGAATGGAAATGGAAACATATAACCATGGATTTCGTGACCGGATTGCCCAGATCTCCGGCCGGCAGAGATGTTATTTGGGTGATTGTGGACAGGCTTACCAAGGTGGCACACTTTCTCCCATTCAGAGTTGGACAGTCAACGGTACAGTTAGCAGAGATGTATCTCAAGCAGATCGTCAGGCTTCACGGTGTGCCCGTCAGCATCACCTCGGACAGGGATTCAAGATTCACATCACACTTTTGGCGCAGCTTGCAGAAGAGTTTGGGGACTCGCCTTTAATTCAGCTCAGCTTATCACCTGCAGACGGATGGTCAATCAAAGCGCACAATCCAGACCCTTGAAGATATGTTGTGATCTTGCACCCTTGACTTCGGTGGTTCATAGAAGAATCATCTGCACCTGGTGGAATTCTCGTACAACAACAGTTATCAGGCCAGTATCCAGATGGCACCCTTCGAGGCTCTTTATGGCAGGAAGTGCAGATCCCCGCTAGCATGGGACGATGTCGGGGAGAGGCAGATGCTCGGACCCGAATTGATTTTCCAGACGGTTGAAGTGGTCAGGAAGGTCAGGGATCACCTCCGAGTTGCCCAGGACCGCCAGCGCCATTGGGCCTATGCTCATCGGCGTCCCTTAGAATTTGCTGTCAGCGACCATGTATTCTTTAGGATCTCGCCTAACCGCAGCGTCATTCGCTTTGGCATACGGGGAAAGCTTAGTCCTAGGTATATAGGGCCGTTCGATATTCTAGAGCGAGTAGGAGATGTATCCTATCGTCTCGCTCTTCCGCCGTCGCTAAGTGAGGTGCATGATGTATTCCATGTCCCAATTACGATGGTATATTCCGGACCCGAGCCATATCCTAGACCATTCGGAATTGGTTGTTGGTACCAACCTTTCGTATGAGGAGAGGCTCGTGTCTATATTGGACCGGAGGGAGAAGATACTCAAGAACAAGACTATTAAATTAGTCCATGTTGCTTGGGGTCATCACTCTCTAGGTGAGTCAACGTGGGAGCATGAGGACGACATCCGATCGCGATATCCCTACCTGTTTGACTCGTGAGGTATAATGTCTTTCTTATGCCTTACGCTTTCCCTTCCTTGCTTGCATTGTATGATTGTATGATTGAACTGCTTAGTGTAACTTGCCTGTGCTTAATGTAGCTTGTCGTGACAATCTCTAGCTCCTTGATTAAATTTCGAGGACGGAATTATTTTAAGGTGGGTAGAGTTGTCACCCTCATTTCCCGTATTTCCAGTATTTCGTATTTATACTCGTATCTGGATTTTGGCATGTATTTTTATTTTTCTCAACTTGTGAGATTTCGATATTTCCCGTATTTTGGGTTTTAGGCATGGCTCGGTTTTATTGGGGATGGTTCGGTTTGGTTCGGTTTTATGTGTTGGAACACCCTAGCCCTACACTCCACCCTCAACACACCACAACTCCCCCTCTTTATATCCCCACCTACCACTCTCTCTCCTCATAACTTCCACCATTAATTTCCTTCTTCTTCTTCTTCTTCCTCCACAACTCTCCCAACCCTAGGCAAGTGCACCTTGTCACTCCATGAGAGCCCTATTTTCTTGGTTCATTTGCTAGATTAGGACATGGTGATCAACATTAGAACTTGCTATTTTGTGATTTGAAGTCTCCTTTGCTCTAGATCTAAGTTATTTCTATTTTCGGATTTTGTATGGTTTGATCTCTTTAAGTTGGATTTTCATGGGTTTTGGTATTTCCAAATGGAAGAGCATTCAATTCTACCCAAGTTGGAACTTTGGAAATCTGGATTTGGAGTTCGGATGACCAAGTTATGATGCTTTGAAGCCTTGGGTTCATCCATGGTGTTCTGCTGTTTGGAGAAGACAGTGAGCAGTGTGCAGAGCTGTTTAGCTTACGCACACTGAGCTGCGTGCGCTCTTTAGCGTACGTACGCAGACTTGAGTACGCTTCCTGTTGGAAGCGTGTCTCCTTGAGCGTGCGTGACTTTTCACGTACACTGCTCCCTTGAGTGTGCGTGACTTTTCACGTACATTGCTCCCTGTAGCGTGCGTGACTTTTCACGTACACTGCTCCCTTGAGTGTGCGTGACTTTTCACGTACATTGCTCCCTGTAGCATGCGTGACTTTTTACGTACACTGCTCCCTTGAGTGTACGTGACTTTTCACGTACATTGCTCCCTGTAGCGTGCGTGACTTTTCACGAACACTGCTCCCTTCAGTGTGCGTGACTTTCACATACACTGCTCCCTTGAGTGTGCGTGACTTTCACGTACATTGCTCCCTGTAGCGTGCGTGACTTTTCATCTACGCTGCTCCCTGTAGCGTGCGTGACTTTTCACCTACGCTGCTCTCTCAGCGTGCGTGACTTTTCACCTACGCTGCTCTTTCAGCGTGCGTGACTTTTCACCTACGCTGCTCCCTGTAGCGTGCGTGACTTCTCACCTACGTTGATCTCTCAGCGTGCGTGACTTTTACCTACGCTGCTCCCCTGACCCCCCCTTGCTTAACCATTGGCTCTTGGAGCTTTGGTTTTATTTCTTTAAGCTTGGCTCTTCTATAACCCTGTATTTTGATATTTTATTAGATATTTTACGCCCATTTTATATCCTTACGCCTTTTGCCATGAACTTGATTTTTACTTAACATGTTTGGAATGACTATTGTACATGGCACGGTATGACAAGGAACTAGCATAACACGACAGTGACCCGTAGTGGTGCACTCCTGACATGACCAACCTGACATAATACTGGCCCGTCGGGGCGCACTCCCGACAAGTACCCTGGCATGATTTATCTTGATAACTTAGTTTGACCTGCCTTGACACCGTGGGTAGTTCTTTCTTGCTTGCTTGTTAATTCAACCAGTCTTGTCTCACATCATGTCTAGGATGGGACTCCTGAGTACCACGGTCAAGAGCTCCTACTAAAATGGATTAAGGTTAATAACTAGAATAATACAGTAGTCATGAAGAGATGACACAGCTACAGGCAATCCCGTTACCTGGGCGCTCTTGGGATCTGTAGCCTGCCGTCGAGTAGGGCACATTTCCAGCACACCGTCGCGTGTTGCACCCTCTAAGTCACCTAAGGGTACATTTGTCCTCGGGCGATGTACCCACCTGAATTCAACCCCTAATTTTGACCTGGGTAACCTGGATGGTCTGCAGGGCTTGTGGCTATGGAACAAATCTCACTGTATCTTGTTAGTAATTAGGCCTGTGATAACCCTAGTTAGTTAAAGTAGTAAGCCGTAGTGTCTGCTTGACCGTGATTGATTGAATGAGGTATAACCAGTCTAGCCATGTCTTGATTCAGTACAAGATTGCTCCCTGTCTTGATTTCTTGTATTATTATCTTGCCGATAAATGGTGGGAAACCAAGTTCTGTTCAGATGAAGGGTTACAACCCCGGTCCTTGTTTGGTTTACGGGTTGTAACCTGGCTATCGGAATAGTCCCATGGTTATCTCGTCGTATATCACCCTGCCATGTCTTCATAAATTTCTAGTTTTATATATTATATCTTTTTGTGTTAATGCTGGCTTTTGTTCTTATTTCGTGGCCCCCTTGTGGCACTTGCTCTTTCTGGGATTGACCCAGCTGGTTTTGTGTGGCCAGATTTCGGAGCAGCTCCCGAGGATCTACCAAGCTTCCAGCCCAATGATGGCGACTAGAAGGAACCCGGGCTACGAGTAGGTTTTTCTATTTTGTTTCGCTCACTCTATTGTAAAGTTATTCTTTTGAGGCATTTAGCCGACGAGCACCTGTTAGCTCGATGCACTTTACTTACTGTCTGTCTACGGGCTGTAAACATGATTAACAAATCCTAGGGTTGATCATGTATGACTTAACTCTTGCTAGTCCCGCATTTTGTACGACTAGCTTCATGATCAGCCGATATGTAATATTTGGGACGCCTTTTATTGTATATTTGGTGGTCAAATATCTTGTAATTATATTACTTGCTTTAGATTGAGACAATAGGCTTGACCTTAAGAGACTGTTGGCTTGTAGTAAACCCTCATATCTAGACAGCCGTGACCGTATAGTTGAGATGTATCCTATTTCAATATACGTAGCTGGCTATGTCTGCCCCCGCTCTCCAGTATTCTGGTTCTGGGGCGTGACAATACGTTCGAAGCCGCAGGTATTGTCGATCATGATGTCTGTGATAGGAAGGGGGAATTCATCTTTGGGGCACGCCTCGTTCAGGTTGCAAAAGTCGATGCAAATTCGAATATTTCCATTCTTCTTGAGGACGGGTACTATATTGGCGACCCAATCGGGATGTTGCTCCTCACGAATGAAGCCGCTGGCTATCAGTTTGTTGACTTCGTCTTCGATTGCATCCATGATGCCTGGACGGAAGCGTCGCTGTTGTTGTTTGACTGGCTTTGCATCTGGCCGAATGTTAAGTTTGTGAAGTGCAATGTCGGGATTTAACCCTGGCATGTCTTCATAGCTCCAGGCGAACACATCAATGTATTCTCTGACAAGTTCTAGCAGCGACTCCCGTTCTTCGTCTGTTAGGCTTTTACTGACGAAAATCGGTTTTGGAGAAGATTCGCTGCCGAGGTCAACTTGCATAACCTCATCTTCAGTAGGAGGTTCTCTCAGTTCGAACCGCTTTTCCCATTGTGCGTCTAATTGCTGGGCCCACGGCTCTAGCTCGAGGATCTCGGGGATGTCTTCGTCTTCCTCGTAAGCGTCGGCGAATGCCATGTTGACTGACATGACTTGTCTGAACACATCTTCGATGCTGGTATCCGAGTCCGAAGTTGGTGACCCGGTTGAATGTGACTGCCAGTCGCATTCTTCATCTGAACTTTCAGGAGTTGTAGTAGGCGTTACATACCCCAACCCGCATCGAGTTTTGCTATAGTAGTCTCGTGGTTTGCCCGTCGGGACTGGTGGCTTCAAAGGTAATCGTCGCCCAGTGCCGTAGTTCAAACCTGGCGTCGTCTTCGGATCATACCCCTATTTCTGCATGAGATATTTGGATTGGGGGATACAGAGATACAGAGGTAGTCTCCCGGCATCTGACCCGAGGTCGGCTTCTTCTATGGTGAGGGGATGCGGGTTGTTTGTCCGGCCGAAGATGATTGGATAGTCTCCTCCCTCGAATATTCGGTAAGCGTCTTCTACTGGAGTAAGCTGGATCACGGTGTACACATTTGTCACTTGTGTGTGTAGGTGAGTGCCTATACCGTGTTCCATAGCATACATTGTACATAGCTTATTGAGCTCGGTGTAGTTCAAAGATAACCCTTTATCGAGGAAGTAAGGTATCTTTTCTAGGGGGATTACATCATCTGCGGAGGGAACATCAGTGTGGGCGGCCATATACTTGGCTAGCTCTGGTTCCTCTTCAGCTACCCCCTGTGTGAACGAAGACTGAAAGGACGACCTGGAAAGCTTGATTATCAGTGGTTCAGTTGATGGAGCAGAGCGTAGAGTTGTTGGCAGACTAGCGACCCCCAGTTTGGCATTTGAGGTGGGGCGAGGAGTGGCTGGTTCGCTAGAAGTGTCAGACCTTGCATCGGGGTGACGACCCTTCCTGGGAAGGCGTATCGTCAGCGGCTTGTCAGAGGGATTGAGCTTCCCTGTTTGGGGTTGACTGACTCTCGGCAGTCTAATTGTTAGTAGCCCCGTTGTGGGTCTTGGCACTTGGCCGGACCTTGGCAGCCGAATTATTATCTGCTCCTCCTGTGCTGAGAGGCTGATTGCATCCTTCCGCAGAGTGGCGGTAAGGGGTGCGGACTTGCCCGGTTTGCAAGCTTGGAGGTGGATCGTCAGGGGTCATTCTGATCCCGTGGCTGTCTCGGTATGAGCTTGTACGTCTCCTTCATCAAGGTGCCTCTTCGACTTTTCGTATAGGCAGGAGTCTGAGTAGTAGGATTCGACCCCTTTGAAGGGATCGATATCAGCAAATTTCTTCTTCACGAAGCCGTATTTGTCGACATATTTGAAGCACTGGTGTAGCGTCGAAGGCACGATCATGTAATCGTGTATCCATGGGCACCCCAAGAGGATGTTATAAGAAGTGTCTGCATCTATGACGTCGCAGGTGACTTCGGATTGGAGGTCACCAATTTGACACTTCAGACGAATCTTTCCAATAGGGTAGCTCTTGCCTGAATTGAAACCGCTGATGGCGGTGCTTGTAGGTGTCAGGCGATGCATTGGGATGCGGAGATGATGTAGCAGGCCCTTCGGGATGATACTTATGGAAGAGCCAGGATCTATGTGCATCCGATCCACCTTCACGTCGCCGATGTACCCCGTGTAGTATAGCGGGCGATCGTGTAGGTTAGTTTTGATGAGCATGTCCTGTGGAGTAAAGACGATATTGGGTATTGCTCCCGTGCAGGCACTGTCTTGGAGATCCACGGGTAAGTCCTCCCCGGTGAGGTTGGATTGAGCCAGATAGGCATCGACATTTTGGAGTGCTTCGCTCAATGCAATACGAACGTCCTTGGAGAGCCTTAGGAGTTCATACTGTGACAATTTGGCCGGTGTGTTAGCCAATTGTGCTAAGATGTCAAAGTTGTAGGGCCTCTCTAGCCTTTGGGCTGCTTCTTTTCGGAGGGATTTGTCGAAGCGAGTCTCCTTCGGCCTAGGCTTGTCGGTCGTCGAAGGCTGAGCCGGTCCCGGAGCATCAGTTGTAGTGGGTTGATGATTTTCAGCTGGATTGTCATCCACAGGTTGGGATTGCGCTCCAGACCGCGTGACGACGGCTGTAGCTTCCTCGTTGTCTGTTGAGATTGTGTGGCAGGTCCTGATTTTTCCACTCTTTTTTTTGTTGGTGGGAGATGGTGTGGGCCGAGTTATTTCTGACACCAAGTCTGGATGGACCCACATGACCTCCCCTCATGATGTGGTGAGAGGTACTAGACCAGTAGCCTGTTCCCGGGGAGGTGGAAGATTGGTAATCTCCATCGTCGCCAAAGGGACGGGGATTACCCCGTCTTGAGTCTCCGTCGGAGGGAAGCTGCCGAATTGCACGGACACCATATTGGCTGCCACGGTTACCTCTTCGAAATCGATGGCCAGAGCGTTCGAATCGATGAGGCTTTGGATGTACCGTTTTAGTTGGTAGCAGTCGTGTGTAGCGTGGTGTACATAACGGTGGTAATGGCAGAACTTTGGGTTCTCCAGATCAGCCGGCCGAGGCTCCCATCTTGGTGGAGGAAGCTGAATTCTATCTCCTTGTATGAGCATGTCCAAGATAGGCTTGACGTGGCCGTCTTCGAAAGAGTAAGTGATTTGAGGCCATTGTTTGTCTGCTGGTTGTGATTCAGGCTTCTGGGCCGTGTCGGCCACCATAGCCTGCTTTCTCTTGCTGTCCCGATTGTTGGAGGGGTTACCCCCATTATCGTTGTTGGGATGCTTGCCCTTGTTTTCTCCTTCTGAGATGTGCAATCCCAGTTGGCGAGCCTTCTTCAGTCATTCTTCGGCGCTTGTGGCGCTGATGATGAACGCCTTCCAATCTTTGAATTGACTTTCGCCCATCTAGAGACTGATCGTTGGAGGCAGTCTCTTTTGGCAAATTTCAATCAAAGAGGAATCTGGATTTCCGGAAGGCAGCTTCATGGCGGTATGGCAGAACCGCTCGATGTAGTTACTTGTCAACTCCTTCTCCCCTTGGACGACGTCCATGAGAGTGGACATTGTGACGTCTGCCCTACCTCATAGAATCTCTCCAAGAACAAGCGTTTGAAGCCAGCGAAGGAGTGGATGCAGTTGTCCGGTAGATTACGATACCAATCGAAGGCGACTCCTTCCAACGCCCCAATGAATAACCGTGTGAGGATAGCATCATTATGGGGCAGATGGTCGGTGGTGACCTCCAAGTAAGTGATGTACCGACTTGCTGAGGTTTTGCCATCATACGGGTTGATATTGAACGGCTTATATCTTGGTAGGAATGGAACATCCCTCCATTCAGCAGGGTATGGTTGCCGTATTCTGAGATCTTGAGCATTTTCTCGGGCATGGAACATGGCTCGGAGGCTCGGAGCTCCTGGACCTCTCTCCTTACTTCTCGGGTCTCATCTGTCGCGATAGGGGCTGTTATTTCGGGAGGATTATTGCCCGGGTTTGGTGCCGCTGAGTTCGAATCCACATTGATCGCAGGGCCCGTGCTTGTTTGACCAGGCGTTCCTCCTTGCAGAGTTGGCAGGGCCGTTTTAATCTCGTCTACAGATTTGACCAAAGCAAGTAATATGGCTTCGAGATTGTCGATGCGCTGGCGATCATTGGATCCACCTTGATCGCTGTCTGTCATGAAAACCGTCCTTACATGAGGAGTGATGGAAGAAACGGTGGAGGATGTGCCCTCCGAGTCGTACCCATGCACCGAAAAGTCATCGGGATAGGTGGGAATGTTCTCTTCGGGCTCGAACTCGGAGGGAACGGTATCCCCAGCTTCAGAGCTTGCTTCGTCTTGAGAGTTACGGATGTCCTCGGGGACATCAGCGTCTGTTGCACCTGATGGAAGAGTTGTTTGTCCGGGCTCGGCTCCTTGAAACATCGGATTGTTACGAATGTTCGGAGGAGTGCTACCCCGAATTCCCACAACCTCCAGCGACGTGGATGATGAATTTCCCATCGCGGCAGATTTCGTCTTTGAACGGGTGTGTTGGAATACTCCGGTGGAGGACAACCGTTTAGACGACAGTTTCTTAGCTGTAGTGGTTGATATCTTGGGGCTGGAGATGCTTGTCTTTTTCCCTCTCCTTTCGGCGGGGACCTTCTGAGCGGAATTGCAGGAGACAACAGGAGGTGCCTCATCTTCTGAGCTCGGATGCCGTAGTCTTTGGAAGACGGACGGCCGGTCTTCCATTGCTGCCGCGCTGTTGCAACAGCAGTTGACGATAATTTGGGTGCCGTGATGTCCAAGCGAGGACTCTTTGCACGTCGAGGCTCCTTCTCTTTCCTTGCGTTTGTGGAGGATCGCCTCACGCAGGTCAGAGGAACCACTGTCCTTTTGCCGCCGGGGCTGGACTCGAGCGGTTCTATACAACTTCCCATTAGAGGCCCGTGTGATAATCAACGGGACGCCCCGATAGTTAGAGGTTGGGACAGCTGCCTGGGCTTGGTGAGCCCGCGCTGCCCTAGACTTCCTCCTTTTAGCACTTGCAGGTGCGTAATAGGGGGAGTCCAAGTTGAACACCACAGAGTCTGGCTTATCATCCAGAGAACCATCAGAGTCAGGACCGCATGAGAGACGGTCGAAGACTGATCGAGAGAAGCGTGGAACGGTCGCTATACGGCTAGAATTGGGTGCCGTGCAGGCTGTCTGCATGCGGTTGTCTTCTGCCATTGGATGAGTTGTTTTTATGCGGCTAGGAGTCACGACCGTGCAGGCTGGCCGCATACGGTTGGCAATTGTGGCCGCATGGGTTTTCTGCAAGCGATTGACTTTCTTAGCCGCATGAGTTTCATCCATGTGGTTGACAACTGTAGCCGTATAAGCTATGCGGCTGACAGATTCGGCCGTATGAGTTTTCTCCATGCGGCTGGCGGATGTAGCCGCATGAGCTTTCTTCCTGCGGCTAATACCCTTATGCGGCTCGAATCTCATAGAGTTCCTCTTTGCCCCTGCAAGTCCAGCATCATAGTGTATTCTTCTGCCGGACTTGGGGACAGCAGAGTTGTCTATGGTCTGAAGTGGGGCCGCAGGAGAGTCTTTCTCGCCGTCTTGAACAACAGAGGGCGTCTCCGCAAGAGCTTCAGTAGGAACGAAGGATCGGGGTCTCCACTCCTTACGGGCCTTCTTTGTGCGGGCTCGCTTCTGGACCGGGCCAGTGCTCTTGTCGGAGAGCATTTCTTCGAACGCCTGTTGGTCGAACCGGGCGACCATCTTTTGTTGCGTGGAGCCAAGCTTGGCTGCATCCGATTGCATCACGAACTCTTCTGCCGTAGAGAAGTTAGTCCCCAGTAGAGTCGCCATCGTGTTTGCCATAAAATATAAAAGAACAGAACAATTATCGGAGGACCGGACTTTTACTTCACGTTACAAACTCGCTTGTACAAAGAAAGCCTAGGGACGAAAACCTAGGTACAGCAGTCTAAGTACAATTGTTTATTTTAGATTCTGGGTGGCGACGATAGAGGCTCGGGAAGGCGACGGCAGCCCTGCCTTACTCCTTGGACGATCGGTATGCAGCCTTAGCTCCTGTGAAAAGATGGTTGGCGTTGATGAAGAAATGCTCTTCTTGCTCCTCTGTTGCTCTTCTGGCTTCTCTCTCTCTCTTTGTGTATTCTCTCTCTGACTATGGGGGGAAGTCTCTCTGTATATACGTATTTCTCTCTGATGTTGTATATTTTTACAAGAGAATGGCACCTTGCTATTTATAATAGTGGGATGTGATCATTAGGGTTGCCAATGATTAGCTCTTGGAGATGGCGACGACCCATAGATTGGTCAATCCAGGCCGTTCAGTTTTGATTGTGACGAATCCGAGCCATCGAGTGTAGATTACACCAAATCCTATTAGCAATTAATGCTGATTGGAATAAATCTTCCTCATAATGATCTTCTGATGTCTGCGAATAAATTAGATCTATTCTTTTGCCACGTGTCCCAGATTATTGGGATTTGATCCAATCTTTAATGGCAGCAAATCTGAGGAATTAATCGGTTTAGGACACGTGTCCTATGAGCTGCTGGGGGGATCTGGACCGCAGGACGAGTGAGCCGCATATGAATTTGGGCCGCATATGGTTAAGCCCACGTGTCAGGGTTGCCTGGGCAGTGTTCCTCACTTGAGCCCTCGAACCACAAGGGAGTAATCCTTGTGGGCCGCATAGGTACATATCCGCCTGAGTCACATGGACATGATCCTCTTGAACCGCATGAGAAGTCCTCGCTCGAGCCGCATGAGGCTTTCTTGGCCTGAGCCGCATAGGACAGATACACTCTGAACTGCATGAGAAGTTCTTTGCTCGAACCGCATGAGGCTTTCTTGGCCTGAGCCGCATAGGACAGATTCACTCTGAACCACATGAGAAGTTCTTTGCTCGAGCCGCATGAGGCTTTCTTGGCCTGAGCCGCATAGGATTCATTCTGAACCGCATGAGAAGTGAGCCGCATACGAACGCCCAAGTGGCAAGGCCACGTGGCATTTTTATGGCTCTCGGGGGATTTGTGTCAGAGATCTCTTTTCTCTTCCCTAGAGATTCATCATTATGACAGAGTCATAATTACCTGCTTTTGTGTCAGGGCTGTCAACTTTCAGAGGGGTCAGCCGTCAAAGCAATTAATGCGGCATGGGTCGGAGGGGAGCACTGTCAGGCCACGTGTCTTCTGAGCCGCATGAAATGCCTCGGACCGCATAGCTCCTTATGCCACATGACTCCCTGAGCCGCATGAGTTTTCTGAGCCGCATGGATCTTTCCTGGCCGCATGAGTCACTTTTTTTAGTATTTTCCATGCTTCTACATTTTGCTTTATTAAAAATTTCAAGGATAGAAAATATTTTTACATTATAAGTAAACTGGTAAAAATATTTTTATAAAATATCTAAAAATAGGAATAAAGATTATTTTGGAAATTATTGCAAATTTTAGGCTTGTACTGGAGTATTAAAGATTTATAAGTACTAGGTATTCTTCAAAAAAAAAACACCTTCACTTACTGTTCTTGTGAACAGTAACTTATGAAGGGCCGACTGCCCAGTGTATAAGAAAATTCGAGACTTGGAAGAGTAAATCTTCAAGGAAGATTTACATTCAATCCTCCACAGATTTGAATCAATCCTAACCCAATCCCTAAACCCCATCACCTAATCTTAATCGAATCAAGAGAAACTAAACCCTACATAGGGCTTTGGCCAAACGAACGAACGGGAAGAAGCAAGAGTATTTCGAGAAATTCTCGAAGGGTGCAGCCTCCTCCTTCCAATTCCCGAACCCTCGCAGGTGCCTGACGAACCACCCCGACCATCTACAACCGGCCTCCACCGTCGCACGTGCTGTCGTGAACCATGGCGACCGACCCAAACTTGGCAACCCGAGCGCTGCTCTGTGAACATGCGACAGCAAGGTACGAACTTCGCGACCGAAATTCTCCATGTGTATTCCATCAATTTCCGATCTGTCTGATCCTATTAGATGACAACCCAACCCACTATAATCCTTGCAAACTAGTTCGAACTGAATCAGGCTGTGGTTGACAGTAAACACTCAAGAAATCGAAAAAAACCCTGTCCACCGAACTGTGGAGTGGCCGTCCAACCCCCAACTTAGAAGACGAATACAGAACCAGATACTACGGGTTTTGAAAAATTAAATATAGACAGTCGCAGACCACATATACATGACGTAAATCTTTTTTGTATGTTCGTGAATTCATTAACTGAATACAAAATTATTTAGGGTTAGAAATCAAGAAAAACTTGTTTCCAAAAACTAAAATTTTTGGAAAAACTGACCGATACGGCGTGCGCCTCTACAAACCGGGCGACGTGGTCGCACAATATATGCATCGAAAGGCGGGTATGGATGTTACGAACGTGTGGGAACAGACGAAACTCGATTTTAATGTACGTGCGCGACAAAATCAGTACGTATCCGTCGAAATACCCCCGTATCGACCTTTTGTAAACTTGACCATAACTTCGTGCACGTTCGTCGGATCGATACAAAACTTATGCCATCAGGACCGTATCAATTTTCTGGTCCTGTATGCCAAGTTTGGTCTGATTCTAAGAAGGTTGATCGGAACACCTATTGGACGGGCCCGCGACCCGATCCAACGGACGATTTTGAGCACGGCTCATCGAAATGCAAAATTGGACATAACGTTGAATTTGTCTCCTCAAACCGGACCTGTAGATAGGTAGTTTGATGACTTTAGAGACCATAGATACTGGCAGGTATTTCGGTACAAAATGGGTCCAACGACGGACATCGTTTTGACCCGAAATTATGATTTTGCCCCTGTTCCATAATTTGACTTTTGGACATGCGTTTCCTAGGTATATCACTTATTCCGAGTATGTTCTTGATGTTTGTTTCAACATCCAGAGTTGTTTGGAGATTGTGACATTTCTTTTGTGAACATTGTGATTCTTGGACTTGCCACCTTCGCACCACCAGGCAAGATACCTTGCCACCTTACTCTGTGATTTATATATTCTTTTTTTAGCTGTTATTTTTAGTATTTATTATTTGTTGATATTATAAAACTGTGCGTCCAAGTCACACTTACGTGCAAGCGACTCTATTGGTCGTTTTTTTTGCTTTTATTTATTTCTCTTGTATTGGCTTAGTCTAGTGACCATCCATTGTTCATGAGGTATTGGTATATCTCATACGGCCTTGACACTTGCGTTACCACGAGTTGTGAGTTACATGTAGGATACGTACCCGCGTAGTCGGTTGGCCACCGATACGTATGGAGCGTGCGACGGATATGAGTAACTGTCAATAGAATTGCATGTTAGAAGACTTGGCGGTTACTAGAGTTTCATATCAGTCATGGAGATGATGATACTAGGCATTGGATGGGGAGAACAGAACCTGACGTATGGGTTTTTTTTGCACTTCCCTGATTACCTGTGTGCTCCTCCGAAGATGCAGGCCCCAGGTGCCCTCTGACGTTTTCCAGAACGTTATGGACGTGCCCCTCGCACATGGTGCCCTCTAAAGATCTTCGGACGTTATGGACATAGGCCCTTGGTGCCCTATACGGGGACTATGCCGATCCTATCTATAGCCAGGGCTCATGCGTCGAAGGATTATTTCTCAAACTGTATATTCACAGTAGACTGGTCAGGAACCCTATTGCATGCATCCTCTTTTCTTTTATATTATATATCACAGTTTACATGGCATGGTGTTTTTTTGTATTTTGTTACGTCCCGTTGAGGACCTGGTTATCTCTCCAGGATTAGACGACTTCCTGTAGGAGTATGGAGCGGTTTTGGATCCTTCATACATTGATGACGAGGCAGATCCTACTGATTTCTAGTCTATTTCTTATTTGAGACATTAGTGGATATTTTTACATCTCTTTTTCTTATATTTTGCAGAGGTTGGACTCCGATCTTATGAGACTATTTTTATAGCTGTTTGGAGTGAGTATGTTCACCCGGCTATCTTTTGATACACTCATTTATTATCTGGACTTTATTATCTTCTGTGTTGAGCTGTGATGATTAGATTATATTATTCTGGCCTGTGATTACTTTATATACAGCTTATGTACATATACGAGAATTCCATATATTGGAGTATTCTTCGTATATGTGCAGCTGGCATGTTCACGTACTCGGTCCTATGTATTTTGGGACTGGGGCGTTACCGGATCTCCAACTCTGATGGTGCCATTCTGTAGACTCTCTCTGATACTGGTGCCATCCCTGGAAGCAAATCAATGGTGAACTCTATATCTCTCTCTTGGGGCATGCCTGGAAGCAATTCAAAAAATACATCAGAAAACTCTTCTACTACTTTGGGAAACTGAACTACTACTACTACTGCCATCCGCAAGACTGGTGGAGAAGGTTCTACTTTGCCTCTGGAAAATGAAAACTCTGGTTCGCCTGGAATACCAAAAATAATCCTGCTAATATGGCAGTCTATTCTTGCGTATTGATCCTTCAACCAATCCATTCCTAGGACTACATCATAGTCGACCATCGGAAATTCTATCAATCTAGCGAAAAACTCTCTACCGCTAACTACGATTCGACACGAGGAAAAGACTCTATCTACCCCCACAAGACCGTTGCCAGTAAGTATATTGAGCCTTACTAATAATGACTCGGGCTCTAGTCTTATCCGTGTAGCAAATCGTGCAGATATAAATGAATGCGATGCACCTAAATCAAATAATACCGATGCTGGAAAAGAGTTAACGAGAATGGTACCTGCCACCACCTCACATGATGCCAATTCTTCTGCCACGGTCAGAGCCATAGCCTGACCTTGTCCTCTTGGTACTGGTCCCCTCTGCTGGAAATCTCTCTGCCGGTTCTGAATCTGAGCTTTGGCATACTGTTGAGCCTGAGGCGGCAATGGCCTCGGAGGCTAGTACTGCTGTACTGGTGCTGGACCCCTAACCGATGGACTGGTTAAGGTTGATGAAGATGAACTGGCTCTATGCGGACAAGACCCTATCTTGTGATCCGGTGCCCCACAAGCCAAGCATAATTCCTGTGCTCTGCGACACTCTGATACTACATGTCCTGGCTTTCCATAATGAGTGCAGCTCATTGCGAAAGACTGCTTCTGCTTCTGTTGCTGAGGATACGTCGGTGTCGAGTACTGAACCGACGAGACTGTGGTCGCCCTTCTAGGAGCTCCAATAGTCAAAACCCTAGCTGCCAGGACTGGTGTTTATGACTAGAATATCTGTCCATGGGACCTCTTCCTTCCTCCGGTTCGATCTACTATCTTCTGAGAAGTATACTCATGCCTCTTCGCTGCTCGTAAGACGACATCAAACGTCTGGTGCTCGAACTGCTCCACTGATATAATGATCTCTAGGTGGAGTTCCAGCTGGAATCGCTGCACTCGGTCCAATTCGGTTGCCACCAAGGTGGAAGCAAACCGACTAAGCCTTGAAAACTCGGCCGCATATCCATCGACCATCCTTCTCATCTGCTTGAGATTAGTGAATCTCGTCTGCAGATTATACCGAGCTACTCATCAAAATACTTCGTCTGGAAATTGTCGCTGAATATTACCCACAAAACAGGCGTTGCTAATCCAACTGCTAGCATCGCCCACCAGCTGCGGGCTAAGTCTAATAACTGTAGGCGCACAACGGCCACCTTCTCTTTCTCAAGAATCTTAGCTACCTCCAGGATAACTTCTATGTCCTGAATCCAAGCATCGACAGCAGTAGCATCTTTACTGCCATCAAAGAAGGGAGGGTTCAGGCGCTTGAAGCTGTTGTCCACGTTGTTTCCTTGGTAATCAACTCTTCCCATGGCATCTTGTATTGTCTGGTGTAGGACATCGCCCCGGCGATCTTGTGATGCAAGCAATTCCTAAATGAGTCCCACAAGGGTTCCATTGTCAGGCTCTGCAGGCTGGACTGGCTGAACTGGGCGCTCTGGATTCCCAAAATGCATGACTCCGGATGCTGCTCCAGAGTGCCAGGCTTGGTCCCCAGGTTGCTGCTGGTTCACTGGAGGTACTCCACCTCACTGATCGGTAGGACCAGGAACAATGCCACTAAAGAAATGACATGGGGAACAATAAGGAAGGGCCAAGATAGATCGAGGATATAAGCATGTGATCAGGTCAAGATTTCAGAAGGATTAGAAGACACGAGTAGAGATCAAGGGTGAGTGCTGATTGAGACATCTATCTGGTAAAACCCTCACACATCTTGATTTATAAGACCTACATGGGACACCACTTAAACCATGTCACTCCCCAGAACCAAAATACTAGAGAGCGGGGGACAGACACAGCCAGCTACGTACATTGAAGTGTAGCCCACCTCGCAATACGATCACGGCTGTCTAGATGCATGAGGGTTTATCTATAAGCCATCAGTCTCTTATGGTCAAGAAAAAGCCTAGTGTCTCAATCTCAAGCAAGCAAGTAAATGTTACAAGATATTAGATCACCATACAAACAAAGTAAGGCGTCCCAAATATTATATATTCAGATGATCATGAAGCTAGTCATACAAAATGTGAAGACTAGCAAGAGTTCAAGTCATACATGATCAACTCTAGGATTTGTTAATTATGTTACAGCCCTTAGGCAGACAAGTAAGTTTCAATACGAGCTAACACTTGCTCGGCGGCTAAACGCCTCAAAAGAATAATTTATAAGAGAGTGGGGGAGCAAAAGAAGAAAACCCACTCGTTGCCAAGGTTACGCCAGGTATTCACCATCTGGCTGGAAGACTGCTAGATCCTCGGGTGCTACTTCAAAATCTGGCCATACAAAACCAGCTTGGTCGGAACCCAGAAGACCAAGTGCCACACGGGAGGCTTCACTTAAGAACTAAAACCAGCATATTAGCACATAAGACCTATATAATAACGAAAGACATGAGCTAGAGAAGACAGGATGATAAACGATAAGATAACTGAGAGACTATTCAGGTAACCAAGTTATAACCCATAAACCAAACAAGGACCGTGGTTATAACCCTTCACTTGAACAGAGCTTAGTCTCCAATCATTTATAGACAAGAGTAAAGCATAAACAGTAATGTACAAAAGTAATCATAGACTGGTACTACCTAGACAAGACTAGATTGGACTCCATCCATCAATCACGGCCAAGCAATGAGTACGGCTTGATACTTTAACTAGGGTTATCACAAGCCTAGTTACTACAAGATGCAATGAGATGTTCCAGCAGTCACAAGCCCTGCAGACTATCCAGTTATCCTTCCGCAGGTTGAGAGAGTTGATTAGGTGACTTTGTGGTGCAACACATAAAAGTGTGCTGGAAATGTGCCCTACTCGTCGGCAGGCTACAAGTCAACTTGAGACGCCCAGATAATGGGATTGCCTGTGACTGGGAATTCTCTTTATGATCTACATGATCAAACTAGTCATTAACTTAGTCAGATTCTATATGAATCCCTGACCGTAGAAATCAGGAATTCATGTCCTAGATATGATACAAGACGGGAGATATAGTGTGTATAGACACAACCAAGAGAAATCATCCACGGTGTCAAGACGAGAGTTACTTGTTACTTGTCAAGATTACTTGTCAGGCGTGCGCCATGTAGTACCCCGTCCCGTTCAGTCAATCGGAGGAATCGAAACGCCAACAACGTTCGGACTTAGCCTTGCAACGGCTACTCGGAGCATCGTTCGGTCAAGGCGACCGCTCGCTCAGGTGGGGTAATTTCGGTGAACTCGCCTCATCTTTGCCTTCACATAATAAATCGCGTATTTTCAACTTGCACAATAGGCTTAATAATAAAAGAGACGAATTCACATAGCTAAAGAAAATAATCTCGACGGGTCGAATTGAGTTAGAATATGGAAAGGTCCAACGGTCGGCTTAGAGTTGGTGCACGGCGTGCTTTGAAGATGACACTCAATCCTTCGTCCCGTGGCTTGGGAGAAAGAAAGTTGGTGGAGTAGGCGAAGTTATGATCGTAGCCTAAGTCATAGGCGTCGCCCGCATGAATGCTTCATAAAGCATGCACAGTCCCGTCGTCCAAGGCTTGGCATAGCCTTGGCTTGCCATGAGTTAAGTTGCGTTGAGCGGCTCGTGACCTAAGTCTAGGCACCCGAGTGACTTGGTCGTTCAAGTTGGATGCATGCACGGCACGATCCGTTAAGGCAAAGCTTGACGCAGCCTTTGCTCGTTAAGTTGTTGCGAAGTTAAGTTAGGCAAAGTTATGCCGGTCGACCTAAGACATTACAAGTACTGTAACACCCAGTTTTCCAGATGAGGGTAATTTTGAAATTTTGTAATTATAATTATTATTTATTGATATTTATTTTATATTATGATTTTTGGTGATTTTTAATCATTTTTAAACTAATTAAAACTATGACTTGTAATTTTGGTATTTTGCTAGTGTAACACTAGAGACAGCTTAACCTACAGCCTAGCCATGTGATTAGGGTGTTTCATCTACCATATTTCTAGTTTAAGGGTATTTTTGTCATTTTTGAATTATTTGAATTTAATATGTTTTATTAGGAATTTGAAATGATTTATTTGAATGGTGTGATTTAAATACTAGTTTATTTATTGCCATGTGGTTTTGGTTAGCCTAACCTAGATGTGACCTAACCTAGATTAGCCATAGCTAGCCTAGTTAGCCACATTGAGAATTAGTTAGTATTGGATAGTGGTTTGAGTCATGTTTAGCTAAGTGAGTGGTTTGCAACTTAACTAGGAAAGAGCCCTAGATTCTAGGCCACTCATTAGCCTTGATTCATTGCTAGCCCTTAGATGCAACCTAAAAACCCTAACCCTAGCTTAAGTGGCCGGCCAAGACCCCCCTTGCCTATATAATATCTTTTAGAAAGTTGTGGCTCTTTCCATTATTCTATCATTTTTCTTAAGAACTAGGTGAGCCTCCATTCTATTTTCTTCATAGTTTAATCAATAGAGCTCCATTTTTTATTGGGATTTCCTCCATAGTGTTTTAATCACTGTTCTCCTACTATTGTGGAGTCACATCTCAGATTTGAAGCAATTTAGAGATTTTGGGTTGCTTTGGAGAGCTCCTTTGAAGAGGCTTTTTGTCTTGAAGAACACACATAGGTAAATTCCTATTCATCCATTAAAATTAGGTTTTCTTTACATAAATACCAAGCCCTAGGTGTCCTTGTGCTGTAGGAATAGGGTTTGCTCGATTTTGTGTCCTGTACGTGTCCGTATCGGGCACGTATCAGTGTAGGGTCGTAGGTGTTCGACGAAATGCCACAGTGGGCATTTCGATTCTGTTTTCGATTTGTGTTTGAATGGAAATTCGTGGTTTTTTGTCACTTAAGGATTTCTACTTGACTGAGCTGGATTCGTGTCTTGGTTGTGTCGATCTGGAGTCGTGGATACGGCCACGCGCGTGCGGTCAGCAGTGCCCTGCTGTTCGTGGGCTCGTACGACTGCTCTAGGGCTCGAGGACACGTGTCCTTTGACACAGGCCTTGGGGCAATGTCTGACACGACACCCCCAAGACCACGTGTCATGTGAGTCCGTGTCGAGTGAGGGATTCGACCCGCACTGGACACAGACACACTGTCGACTGAACCCAGTCGTGTGTATTGTGTTTTGTGTGGTCTTGGACACGTTTGTGTCCTATTTTAGGACACCATTTTGTTTGTCACCTCCTAATAACCACTAATTATTACCAACCTAATGTTCTTCATGAATTGCTAATTTGAATTATGAAATCGAATGTGGTTTTGGTTATGTCCAGTCGACTGATACTTAGTGTATCAGTGAGTATCACTGCTCTCCTTTTCCTGTTTTAATTTCTGTTATTTAGTGATTAAATTGAATGCTAAATTATATCCTAACATGTTACAAATCTCTGTTAGTTTGATTTACATATTCCAATAGGCCTTATAATCTGTAAATAGGGATTTGAATGTGTATGTGACTAATATAAAATTGTTTCCAGTTTTTTCTAAAATTGTTATTCTATTTTTAACCTGTTTTTGATTGATGTCATCAGCTATCTATTAATCCTATAAGCTATCTAGTTATAATTGGTTGATTTAATATATTAGAATAGTCCTTCTCAATTCCTGTCAACTGATAGTTCAATGTGTATTACTGGAAATCAAAAACTGGATTGGTTTCCTTCCCATTTTGCACTGTCACTGTTAACACATTGTATAAGTGAACCCACACTACTTTCATGCCTTCCCTTCACTGGAACACACATGTTCCTGTCAACACACACTAAAAATTGACCTGGACACTATCACCCCGGTTCACATGGTCCTGAACACACACACACACACAGGGACTTGGGTTCACTGTCTCCTGAGAACACAATCTTGTGGCACACACTTTTGTTCCTACACAGTCCACACACTCTATATCCTGCCAACACGCATGTTTACTGTCATTCCTGAGAATGTTAGCCATGACTGAACTCAATTGGGTGGTTGAATGGTTGTTTAGATAACCTGAGACACTCTTGCATATGCTGGTACACACTGCTGATTTCCTTCACTGTTCTTTATGTGAACTGTCATTAGAAATTCTCAAAAACTGAGAATTGACTTCATCCCAAAAACCAAAAATTGATTTCCTTTCCTTAGCTAAATTCAAATAGGTTAGTTGGCTGTCATGGTTAGCTATTAGTTGATGGATTGGTTTACTATATTTCTGTCAATGTATATCCAGAATACTACTCCCTGTTTTCCAGGTTAACACACACACAAGCTATATCATGATAACACTCTACGTGACACTCACACATACACACACTCTTGTCACTCATACACACACAGCTCACATATTTTCTACACACACATGTTCCTCATTAACACACACACACATGTTCCTCACATTGCCATGTATCATGTACACACACAATCTCACAGTACACACACACTGTTTATTTTTCCTATCACATATTCAGTGCACTCACACACCCACAATCTCTTGTAAACTAACACAAATGCCTATAGTTATATATATAAGTCTAATCTAATGTGATGTGTGAATGGTAGAGTAGAATATTTGGGTATTTCTATATGTGTGATAGCTAATGTGCTAGGCATATTCCTATTGTATATATATATATATATATATATATATATATATATATATATATATATATATATATATATATATATATATATATATATATATATACTCCTCGGACAGTATATTTTTAATATATATATATATATATATATATATATATATATATATATATATATATTTTAATATATATATATATATATATATATATATATATATATATATATATATATATATATATATATATGTGGAAATATATATATATATATATATATATATATATATATATATATATATATATATATATATATATATATATATATATATATATTTCCACATATATATATATATATATATATATATATATATATATATATATATATATATATATATATATATGTGGAAAAAAAAAAAAAAAAATATATATATATATATATATATATATATATATATATATATATATATATATATATATATATATATATTTTTTTATATATATATATATATATATATATATATATATATATATATATATATATATATATATATATATATATATATATATATATATGTGGTATTGGCTTTGGTATGTCTGTTAGACTAGTGAGAGCTTAGTTAAACTTGTTTAGTCTTGATTAGGCCTAGAATAGACTAGTTAGACTAGTTTAGACTTAGTTGACCTAGTTTGACTTCTAGGGTCGACCAAGGTTGACCAAGAGTTGACTTTGGTCTAGATTGACCTAGAATCATGTAGAATGCATAGTAGAACTTCATGTTATCATTTTAGACTTGTTGTGACTTGTGCTGTTCTGATTAGGAGCCAGACACCTCTCCTCGGACAGTATATTTACTTGGACATTCAGACATCAGGCGAGTACATTCTCTGATCATTTCATATCTTGTTTTGGATTATATTTTCTGCTTTAGATTATCTTACTTGATGCTGACACGTTGGTAACACGGATTAGTACTATATGGATCCCTTCATGAGATGTTATCCCTCTCGGGAGCATCAGATACTCTTGTCTCATGTGTTTCACTTACATCACGTATCTCTTGCTTCTATTATCATGAATCTTCGGGAATCAGCTAGTGACTCATGTACTCTCATGATCACCGAGCCTTCACGAATCAATTCATGAATCACCCTATACGGGTTAAGTAGTTTAGTCACGAATCTTAACGTAACTTGACTGGATCCTTGTGTATTGATTGGTGTACGGGAGAGTATGAATGGTCATGTGAATGAATATCCAAAGTAGTATAGTCATGAATCACTCTTAGTGTAGTCATGAATCAGTCCTAAGCCATTCACATGTTCATCTTGTACTCTGAATCACAACACTGTCTCTCTTTTATATATCATAGATATTTACTTGCTGTCTCTCTTTTACATTATGCTATTCTTTAGTTACCTGTATTTTATTCTCTAGCATGATTATATTTTCTTTCCTGCTATGACTTGTTGAGATGTATTGTGCTCGCTCCTGTCCTGACTGGACCTGTTGAAATATTACAGAGGATGAGGACGAGGCGTGCTGTCCCACTTATTATGGGACTACCCTAGATGACAGTACAGACTTGGACCAGCAGTAGGAGCCTTTAGCTGTGGATGACACTCCTCTAGACTAGGATGTTTTCATTTACATTACTCTCTGGATGACTGTATATATTTGATACTTGGGATTTGGGATATGTACTCATCTTAGACACTTAAACTCTCTGTTTGTACTTGTGGATTTCCGTCATTTCAGTAGTATCTATCTTTCTATCTTATCTTTCTGCCTTAGTTGTGATTGAGTTTACATTCTACTATGTCACCCCCATTCGGTGAGTATAAACTATTTAGCATTATATTGTTAGATGTTGTGACCTAGGACAGCGTTCTACCGTCGACACTGCGGCGTAGGCTGGGCGTTGTTACGTACTCGTACCCTCACAGTGGGTGCGGGTCGTGACACGTTTTTAGTGGTGGCCCATGCAGGTCGAGTTTGTGTAGTGGTATTCGAACTAGAGTACCACTACAGCCTGCAATAGGATTAGGATATTTTTGAAGGTACTCAATCACATTAGGAAAAACTCTTAATCAGATTCCTTTTATCTAAATTGTTGCTTATTGACTTCCCTTGAATATAAACTGTCCACCTTTGAATTTTTGCTTCATTCTCAGAAATTACTTTTTGTTTGATCTGTCTCCTGATGGTTATGGAGATACAATCTCATCGCTCCGGTTCGGGGAATAGTATCGAGAGGCTGGCGACCTCTCGACTTGTTCAACAAGGCCTCGAGACCGTATCTTCTGTTGTGCCGACTCAGGTTGGCGTTTCTGCTACATTGGAGGTGCACCTCCGGCTGTACAGAGACCTTTTTTCATTATTCTCAATTTCTCTCAGCAGCAGAGGTACATGCAGCATCAGCAGCAGGCCAGAGGAAACCAGCAAGGGCGAGCTTTCGCCAGGACAGTCAAGGATGCACAAGCCATTGGAGATATTGCTGCAAGTTCCGTTCTTCTCGATTCCATTCCCGTAATTGTCTCTTATAACTATCTTGAAATTCGATTTCCTCTGTTCCTTGTTGATTGATAAATTTTGTACTGTTGTTCATGTGTTATGTTTGATTTTCCTTGAGATAAATCATATGGGCTAGGTCACCTCAGTTATGGGATCTAGAATTTTCGATAGTCGTATTAGTTGGCATACTGAGGACATATAGTCAGATTTTGGACGTATTTCTTTGGTGTAGGAATTTAAGGTTTTCGCCGTCGCATGCGGCAATACAAAAATTTTAAATACCATAATTCTAGAGGTATGTACCTTAGTCAAGAACTCTGTGATTATCGTAGCCTTGCTCACTAGCATGACGAAGACTCTGGACAACATGATTCTGGACAGACGTAAATGATTATCAGATTGTATCTTGAAGGTTTTGTACATCATACCCTTCTGTTGTTATAAATAACTTAAGATTAGGGATATTTTAGTTTTGTAGAGCTTATTCATAGGTAGTTCCTTCATAGTATAATGATATAATGACTTGTGGAGTGTCTGTACCCTAGAGATGATAGTTAGCATTGGTATTAGAATAGTAACCCATTGTAAATGAATTCTCGGTTATTTTAACACCAACCAGTTTATATATAGGATGTTAGTATGCCTTGCAGCCTTAATGATTATTATTATTTTTTCTTACCTTTTTCCAGTGAGGCACCCATGACCAGAGCCTGTCCTTGAGTATAGTTGTAGTTTTACTTAAGACTGAGAGGTCTATATATATAGATAGATTACAGATGGTATTAGCATATAGGATATGGGTTGGTTGGTACCTATAGGCCATTGTAGTATAGGGTATTGACATGTTGTTCAGCCTATATTTGGTTCAGTTTCTATTTTAGTTAAGATCTCTTTCTGTTGAGTTCAGTCATGTTTGATCAACCTTTATAGGCAGTATGCAGACCCATCATTAGAAACCCTGCTCCCTTAGTTTATACTATTCAAGTTGTTTACTGCACTCAACTTTTATTACCTACCATATTGCATCATAGATTTCACTGGACCATGGTTCAGACCCCAATTAATGACTCACCAATATAACCATTAACCACTTATCACATTCTGCACATCTGGAGAGTCAGTATCATTCATATTAGAGGTCTGTACTCATCCTTACTTCTGTACATAGTGACATACTGCATCTCTTAGCATATTACTTATTGATAGCCTTGCAATACCCTTCATTTTAACCTGCAGTACCTACCCTATAGTGGAGTTTAAACTTTTTCTTGGGCATGGTTGTTCAGTCCACTTGGATAGTTGTATACATTAGAGTATAATGTGGGTTGTTAATAAAAGTTCTCCCTTGATCATTATTCTGTCCCTTTCATTCTTAGAAACAGATGATACCTGGTTAGCCCATCTGTCCAGATACATGTCCAAACCCATTCTTTCATTGTTGGTTCAGTCTTCTAAGCCTCTACCTGAGCATTAGTTCATTTTCCATGTGTAGGTTTCCCTTCACTTTGACTTTACAAGTGGACCCAAATGTCCTGCCCTTAGCTTATATTTTAGTCTCCTTAGCATCATTCCCTTTTGCCTACCCTGATGATTCAGACCATTCATCCTTAGCCTAGTTCTAAGCATTTGTTTCAGTCCCTTATAAGTTTAGTCTTCCTTAACCCTTGGGTGATCAGTCATATATATATAGATGATATACTTAGGGTATATGTGATGGGTTGTTGTTCTTGAGTATATATATAGTATTTGGGATTGGTGTGTTTAGCTTGTAGGTATTTAGTTATGGGTGACTTTATAGGATTGGGAAGCTAAGAGTTAGTCTATTATAGAGTTTCTCTTCTGCTAAATTCTGGTTGCCAACACCTAGATAGCTAGCATAGGTGAAATCCTAAGAACATGATTAATTATTGACTAGTAGCTGACCATTGTCTATGTTGACTTAGTTGACTGGAGATAGGATTAGAAGCAGGTTGTTGTTGTGTTGATGATCATGTTTGATTGTTTAGTAACATGAGACCTTGTTCGTGTTTAGGTTGGAGACATGGTTTTCTGCGGATATCTCCGACTCGTGGTACCATACGTTTTGGTGGAGGTGGAAAGCTTAGCCCACGCTTTATCGGCCCTTTCGTGATCAGCGGGAGGGTCGGTGATGTGGCATACAGGCTAGATTTGCCACCTGCACTAGTGGGTGTCCACAACGTATTCCACGTATCATAGTTGAGATGGTACGTGGCTGACCCTAGCCATGTACTCGATCACTCAGAGATTGTGGTGGGACCTTGTCACGCCCCAGAACCAGAATACTGGAGAGCGGAGGAATGACTCAGCCAGCTACGTATTACGGGTAGATGAATACCGTATAATACGATCAATGCTGTCTAACAAGACGAGGGGGTGCATACTATATGAAAGTCTCCTATGGTCACTTCACATCTATTGTCTCAATCATTCAAACAAGAAACAGAAATAGAGAACATGTGAGATAAAGCAGTAAGGCATCCCAAACGCTCAGTCAAAATGTTCTTGATATCTGGCTTTACAAAACACAGCCAGATGATGTAGTCAGTATACACAATTATTATCAGCTGCAGCCTGACTTAGTTACAATTATGCAAAAGTAGGTACAAGACAATCCGACTAACATGTCGGTGCCAAACGGCAAAGTATAAAGTATTTAACAAAACGAGCGGGGAAGTAAGAAAACACACTCGAGCCCTCTTGCGATCATCCCTCTAGTGTTGACCATCGTGGAGGTAGAAGTAAGCTGGATCCTTGGGGACCGGCTCTAAATCTGGCCATGCAAAACCAGAGAGGTTAGACCTCTAACAGCAAGTACCGCAAGGAAGCATGATATGAGGGATTAAAACCAGTAATGAGAAAATATGATAAATAGATCTCTGCTTTCTACTGGGATTCACATAGTATCACGACACTTCGAACCAACCTCCCAACCAAACAAGGACAGAAGTTGGCACGTCATGTCCTGACATTCTGATCATCTCAGTTAGGTAACATAGGACATACAGTACACAAACAAGTTAATTTAAACGGCCATTCAACTACTACGGCTTGCTACTGTGAGTTCCAAGTTATCCTAGAATTATGCAATAGAGATTCCTCAGTTCTTACTATGTGCAAGCAAGGCTAGTTTACCCAATCAATCAATTGCGCCAATCATGAATTAGACGAGTCCCAGCAGGACGCCCGTCATCAATATACAATATACAATAGATAATATAACCAGATACCGCTCCCTGCCCGTGTGGCAGATTTGCAGTATCTGTGGGGACCAGCCGGCCTGTCGGGCACTACTAGTCCCAAGAGGGCTGCCATGTAAGAACTCGGAAATCCATTCTCTCCATGCAATCATTATTTTATTTAACTTAATAGTCTCTACGTTAAGTAAAATCCCATGCCGTGGGTCATGGTCATTCAAATGAGTACTTTCGTACGGGGTACGATATGCACAACTCTACAACGATACCAGTGCGGTTATTTTGCAGGTCTTACATAGCGTAATGCAACAATCAGAACTAACCACGGAGTAATCATGCCTTGACCATAAAGTACACATGCTACTTTTGTAAAATAAATAAATAAATAAATAAATAAATTGAAGCCTGCATGTGCCTGTATGTCAATATTCGGGATCAGCCAGTCGATTACAATAGTTCATAATTAATATGAACGTGTCTCATTCATTCAATTCTATAAGACGACTAGCCAGTCTCTTAATTCCAACTAGAAACGCATGATCAATTATTAGTCAAAGTAACAGTCGGGGTCAATTCGTGACAAGGCATGAAAGTCAAATTAGTATTAAGCATGGTCGAGTCTATAACTAGCATAAAATAGTTGGTAACACATTCTTGAAGCCAAGAAAAAGATCTACAACTTTCATGTTAGGAGTTGAAAGAAATTCTAGCCATAATTCAGTCAAAATAGGACATATAACAGTCAGAAACAACCAAAATAGGCATATGCGGCCTATTCTGCGACATGCATGCGGACCTACTGAGACATGCGGCTCATGCGGCCCTACTGCGACACCATATGCGGCTCAACTGCGACATACGGCCTATGCGGCCCAACCGCGACACCATATGCGGCTCAACTGCGACATGTGCCCCATGCGGCTCATTCGCGGCACCATATGCGGCTCAACTGCGGCATGCGGCCTATGCGGCCCAACCGCGACATCTATGCGGATCTACTGCGACATGCGGCCTCATGCGGCCCAACCGCGACATCTATGCGGCTCTACTGTGACATGCGGCTCATGCGGCCCAACCGCGACATCTATGCTGCTCTACTGCGACATGTGCCCCATGCGGCCCAACCGCGACATCTATGCGGCTCTACTGCGACATGCGGCTCATGCGACCCCACCGCGACATCTATGCGGCTCTACTGCGACATGTGCCTCATGCGGCCCAACCGCGACATCTATGCGGCTCTACTGCGACATGTGCCTCATGCTGCAGATGAACATAGAAGTTTGACCAAAATTGTTTTGGCCATAACTTCCTCAAAATAAATCGGAATCTAACTTTTCAAAAGCCAAACTTTGGTAGAATTAAATTTTCTACAATATGGAACCACTTATTTTCAGAAACAACAAAGTTTGATAGATCAAAACCATAAAATCCATATGAAAACCAAAACTTAAAACTTAGATCTACACCCAACCATCCATGGAAATCAAAAACTTCAAGACCTAAACTTGTAGAGGATGAGAAGATGAACAACATAGACTAAAAATAAATGGGGATACATGAAATCCCTCATGGTGTGCAAGATGTACTTGCCTCTCACAGGTGGGTTAGGGTTTGGTGGAGGAGTAAATGTGAATGAATGAAGAGAAAGAATGAAAGAAGAAGTTTTATATCAAGGTCAAGTGGATCTCCACCATTCATTCTCTCCACCAAATCCAAGCCATCCATTCCTTTCCATGTTGAACCAAACCGAACCAAGTTGGTTTACCATGAACCGAAATGAACCAAGAGCCAAGAAAAAGCAGAAAATAAAATACAGAAAAATAATTAGCATAAAATTAAAAGAATTAAAAATAAAATAAATGTATGACAGATACTAAATAAATTTGGGCAAGCGGTATACATATAAAAATACGCATTCCGAGAGCGGGGAGTGACAGACCTACTCTCAGTTATCCAGAGCAGCCTGTGGAGATTCTGGATCGACGAGAGAAGGTACTGAGAAACCAGGTAATACCCTTGGTTCGCGTCGCATGGAGGCATCATTCTCCAGGAGAGTCGACCTGGGAGCGGGAGGATGAGATGCGTGAGCGATACCCATATCTGTTTGCACCGTGAGGTATGATTATCTATCCTTCTCATCAGTGTAGTTTCGCCTTTTAATTTCGAGGACGAAATTTTTCTAAGGTGGGTAGGATTGTAACACCCAGTTTTCCAGTTAAGGATAATTTTAAAATTTTGTAATTATAATTATTATTTATTGATATTTATTTCATATTATGATTTTTGGTGATTTTTAATCATTTTTAAACTAATTAATACCATGACTTGTAATTTTGGTATTTTGCTAGTGTAACACTAGAGACAGCTTGACCTAGAGCCTAGCTATGTGATTAGGGTGTTTCATCAACCACATTTCTAGGTAAGCCGATATTTTTGTCATTTTTGAATTATTTGAATTTAACATATTTTATTAGGAATTTGAAATGATTTATTTGAATGGTGTAATTTAAATACTAGTTTATTTATTGCCATGTGGTTTTGGTTAGCCTAACCTAGATGGGACCTAACCTAGATTAGCCATAGCTAGCCTAGTTAGCCACATTGAGAATTAGTTAGTATTGGATAGTGGTTTGAGTCATGTTTAGCTAAGTGAGTGGTTTACAACTTAACTAGGAAAGAGCCCTAGATTCTAGGCCACTCATTAGCCTTGATTTATTGCTAGCCCTTAGATGCAACCTAAAAACCCTAACCCTAGCTTAAGTGGCCGGCCAAGTCCCCCCTTGCCTATATAATATCTTTTAGAAAGTTGTGCCTCTTTCCATTATTCTATCATTTTTCCTACGAACTAGGTGAGCCTCCATTCTATTTTCTTCATAGTTTAATCAATAGAGCTCCATTTTTTATTGGGATTTCCTCCATAGTGTTCTAATCACTATTCTCCTACTATTGTGGAGTCACATCTCAGATTTGAAGCAATTTGGAGATTTTGGGTGGCTTTGGAGAGCTCCTTTGAAGAGGCTTTTTGTGTTGAAGAACACACATAGGTAAATTCCTATTCATCCATTAAAATTAGGTTTTCTTTTCATAAATACCAAGCCCTAGGTGTCCTTGTGCTGTAGGAATAGGGTTTGCTCGATTTCGTGTCCTGTACTTGTCCGTATCGGGCACGTATTAGTGTAGGGTCGTAGGTGTTCGACGAAATGCCACAGTGGGCATTTCGATTCTATTTTCGATTTGCGTTTGAATGGAAATTCGTGCTTTTGTGTCGCTTATAGGTTTCTACTTGACTGAGCTGGATTCGTGTCTTGGTTGTGTCGATTTGGAGTCATAGACACGGCCACGCGCGTGCGGTCAGCAGTGCCCTGCTGCTCGTGGGCTCGTACGACTGTTCTAGGGCTCGAGGATACGTGTTCTTTGACACAGGCCTTGGGGCAATGTCTGACACGACACCCCCAAGACCCCGTGTCATGTGAGTCCGTGTCGAGTGAGGGATTCGACCCGCACTGGACACAGACACACTGTCGACTGAACCCAGTCGTGTGTATTGTGTTTTGTGTGGTCTTGGACACGTTTGTGTCCTGTTTTAGGACACCATTTTATTTGTGTGTCACTTCCTAATAACCACTAATTATTACCAACCTAATGTTCTTCATGAATTGCTAATTTGAATTATGAAATCGAATGTGGTTTTGGTTATGTCCAGTCGACTGATACTTAGAGTATCAGTGAGTATCACTGCTCTCCTTTTCCTGTTTTAATTCCTGTTATTTAGTGATTAAATTGAATGCTAAATTATATCCTAACATGTTACAAATCTCTGTTAGTTTGATTTACATATTCCAATAGGCCTTATAATCTGTAAATGGGGATTTGAATGTATATGTGACTAATATAAAATTGTTTCCAGTTTTTCCTAAAACTGTTATTCTATTTTTAACCTGTTTTTGATTGATGTCATCAGCTATCCATTAATCCTACATGCTATCTAGTTATAATTGGTTGATTTAATATATTAGAATAGTCCTTCTCAATTCCTGTCAACCGATAGTTCAATGTGTATTGCTGGAAATCGAAAACTGGATTGGTTTCCTTCCTATTTTGCACTGTCACTGTTAACACATTGTATAATTGAACCCACATTGCTTTCATGCCTTCCCTTCACTGGAACACACTTGTTCCTGTCAACACACACTGAAAATTGACCTGGACACTATCACCCCGGTTCACATGGTCCTAAACACACACACACAGGGACTTGGTTCACTGTCACCTGAGAACACAATCCTGTGGCACACACTTTTGTTCCTACACAATCCACGCACTCTATATCCTGCCAACACACATGTTTATTGTCATTCCTAAGAATGTTAGCCATCACTGAACTCAATTGGGTGGTTGAATGGTTGTTTAGATAACCTGAGACACTCTTGCATATGCTGGTACACACTGTTGCAGATTTCCTTCACTGTTCTTTATGTGAACTGTCATTAGAAATTCTCAAAAACTGAGAATTGACTTCATCCCAAAAACTTGAAATTGATTTCCCTTCCTTAGCTAAATTCAAATAGGTTAGTTGGCTGTCATGGTTAGCTAGTAGTTGATGGATTGGTTTACTATATTTCTGTCAATGTATATCCAGAATACTACTCCCTATTTTCTAGGTTAACACACACACAAGCTATATCATGATAACACTCTATGTGACACTCACACATATACACACTCTTGTCACTCATACACACACAGCTCATATATTTTCTATACACACATATGTTCCTCATTAACACACACACACATGTTCCTCACATTGCCATGTATCATGTACACACACAATCTCACAGTACACACACACTGTTTATTTTTCCTGTCGCATATTCAGTGCACTCACACACCCACAATCTCTTGTAAACTAACACAAATGCCTATAGTTATATATATAAGTCTAATCTAATGTGATGTGTGAATGGTAGAGTAGAATATTTGGGTATTTCTATATGTGTGATAGCTAATATGCTAGGCATATTCCTATTGTATATATATATATATATATATATATATATATATATATATATATATATATATATATATTTTATATATATATATATATATATATATATATATATATATATATATATATATATATATATATATATATATATATTCATATGTGTGAATAGTGATATATATATAAATGTGGTATTGGCTTTGGTGTGTCTGTTAGACTAGTGAGAGCTTAGTTAGACTTGTTTAGTCTTGATTAGGCCTAGAATAGACTAGTTAGACTAGTTTAGGCTTAGTTGACCTAGTTTGACTTCTATGGTCGACCAAGGTTGACCAAGAGTTGACTTTGGTCTAGATTGACCTAGAATCATATAGAATGCATAGTAGAGCTTCATGTTATCTTTTTAGACTTGTTGTGACTTGTGCTGTTCTGATTAGGAGCCAGACACCTCTCATCGGACAGTATATTTACTTGGACATTCAGACATCAGGCGAGTACATTCTCTGATCATTTCATATCTTGTTTAGGATTATATTTCCTGCTTTAGATTATCTTACTTGATGCTGACACGTTGGTAACACGGATTAGTACTATATGGATCCCTTCATGAGATGTTATCCCTCTCGGAAGCATCAGATACTCTTGTCTCGTGTGTTTCACTTACGTCACGTATCTCTTGCTTCTATTATCATGAATCTTCGGGAATCAGCTAGTGACTCATGTACTCTCATGATCACCGAGCCTTCACGAATCAATTCATGAATCAACCTATACGGGTTAAGTAGTTTAGTCACGAATCTTAACGTAACTTGACTGGATCCTTGTATATTGATTGGGGTACGAGGGAGTATGAATGGTCATGTGAATAAATATCCAAAGTAGTATAGTCATGAATCACTCTTAGTGTAGTCATGAATCAGTCCTAAGCCATTCACATGTTCATCTTGTACTCTGAATCGCAGCACTATCCCTCTTTTATATATCATAGATATTTACTTACTGTCTCTCTCTTACATTATGCTATTCTTTAGTTACCTGTATTTTATTCTCTAGCATGATTATATTTCCTTTCCTGCTATGACTTGTTGAGATGTATTGTGCTCGCTCCTGTCCTGACTGGACCTGTTAAAATATTACAGATGATGAGGACGAGGCGTGCTGTCCCACTTATTATGGGACTACCCTAGATGACAGTATAGACTTGGTCCAGCAGCAGGAGCCTTTAGCTGTGGATGACACTCCTCTAGACTAGGATGTTTTCATTTACATTACTCTCTGGATGACTGTATATATTTGATACTTGGGATTTGGGATATGTACTTATCTTAGACACTTAGACTCTCTGTTTGTACTTGTGAATTTCCTTCATTTCAGCAGTATCTTTCTTTCTATCTTATCTTTCTGCCTTAGTTGTGATTGAGTTTACATTCTGCTATGTCACCCCCATTCGGGGAGTATAAACTGTTTAGCATTATATTGTTAGATGTTGTGACCTAGGACAACGTTCTACCGCCGACACTGCGGCGTAGGCTGGGTGTTGTTACGTACTCGTACCCTCACAGTGGGTGCGGGTCGTGACAAGTACCGTCCCGCTCTTTCGTGGTTTGTCAAAGTTAAGTAGTCCCATGATCTCAAGGCCCGTCGACTTGGGCAGGAGTGTCGCGTAGAGCACGATTGGCTTAAGACACGATGCAAGGACTTAGTGTTTAAGACAAGGACTACAATTGATTCAAAGTGAGTTTTGAGAAAGGACTATCAAATAGGTGTTCATGAGTTAAACCAAATGATAGGGTAACAAGGAAAGAATGCTCGCGACCGTGGGTCGTCGAGGGGTCTCAAGGATAGAAGTCTTGAACTTGGTTTTGAAAGAGATGGTAACATTGGAAGAGGAATGACTGTGTGAGACGTCAGTTTGTATCGAGTCTTGCATGGTCATGGACAACTTGTACAAGGAAAAAAGGGTTTCCTCGGATCGAAAACCTGTGGCCACAGGACCGAATCCGACCTAGGAGGAAACAGGTATAGCTGTGCCAGGTAGGACAACAGGTATTCGGTGGACGCTCATCGAGACTAGCGACTTGCGGTGACCGAACCATTCTATACGCCAGCTATAAGTCCAGGATGGCTTGTCCTGCCAGTGACCCGTGTTCATATAGATGTCGGCAAAATGGCGGCTATCCGCACGTATGCCTTTGGAATTGAGTCTAGTCGAAGGTGTATATAAGTTGAAAAACATGATGCTTGGGGCCTAAGATGTGGCTTCAACATAGGCGACATGCTTGGCACAGGGGTGTGGCATCGAGTCGTAAGTCTTGGCATATAAGTTGCATTTGTTGGATCTGAGTTATTTGCAGTTTAAGTCAGGAACCGCCACAAGGCAAAGTAGGTCGACATAAGTTCAGAAATCTTGATTGGGTCAGTTGGTGATAAAAATAGCAAGGGCCGCGAGACGGCGACATGGTTAAGTCACATTGAGTGGCGAGGCAGGGCACAATAAAGGAGGTAGCACGGTCACACGGAAATGGTGTCTATCGTGTAGTTGTGTCTCTGATTTGGGCCGTAAGGCAAACACAACTCGATAGGTTACGCTGTTGGCACGAGAAGGGTTTTGAGGCGAGGTATGAGTTAACATTGTCATTGCAAGCACGACATGGTCTAAAGACACGAAATAGGCCAAAGCGTCGGTCCTAAAACTGATCCTAAGGCAAGAGTAGAAAGGCAATTGATAAAAAGGGACTATGCTGCACAAAGTAAAATAATGTGTCGGTTTTGTATGGGTGGGCGAGGAGCTCATTCCACAAGTACAGTTGACTACTGACACCCACATAGTTTTCATGTGCAGGCACAGGTAGAAGCTCGTGTCGTGGAGCTCGCTTGGATGCGTCGAGGCACGGAGTTCTTTGGCAATTCGAAGCGTGCGACCGCATGGAGTAAAGACTTATACGGGACATAATATATGGACGTCGCCTTCCGAAGCTTCCGCTGGCTCAAGACTTGTAATTGGGAGACGAGAGAGAGCTGAGTGACTTGTAATGTGAGAAAAGTGAGCTTGAGAGACTTGTAATCTTGGCCTTGTGCCCATTGTAACCTTTGTTTCAATATCAATAAAGAGCTTCTTTGAATAACTTTCGTCTATTCTAAATTTTTGCTGCTATGATTCAATGTCTCTGCATGGGACTTCTGTGCGACGACCCCATCGCAGCTGCTGAAATCGGCCGTTATGGAACCCGCCTTGCACGAGCGCAATCTAGGCTCGTGCGACATCACGCCTTAGCGAGGACGATCGCTCCTACGGGAGCGGGGCATGACAAAATGGTATCAGAGTACGGCTTTACGTCCTTGGACTACCGATTAAATTTTTTAACTCCGTTATTTCTGCAAACTCTGAATTGTGCTTCCACAAGTTGTTATCGTTGGTGCGCTCTCTCTCAAATGTCCCACGGGATGTCCATACAATAAGTCTATCTATTTTATAAAACGTAGGAGAACAGTTTTTGACAAAGAAACAAAAAGGTGGTTTACGTAAGCACGATTGGCTAAGTCGGGCTGGGCATATACACCAAAGTTGCGTCGACCTTAGAAAAGTCGAGTTCGGGAATTGAATTGTGTCGGACGAGAATGAGTTGAACTCGATTGAGTAAAGTGAGATGACTTTCGATAGGGGTGCTATCGAGCGACGATAACGTCGGTGCGATATAGGTGAGCGTGCTTGGAAGTTGAGGAATGGTTCGAACGAAAAACTTGAAGAAGTCAATTTTGAATCAAAAAATAAGTTGAGGATTTGTTGAATGGCTTCATCCCTGAGTGGTGTATGCGATAGCCTCAGGGATGTCGATCGATCGATTAAGGATTCGAGGGATAATAATTGAACTGGAACTTGAATGTCGAGGAGATTATCCAGTCAGACGATAGCATCATTCATACGACTCGAAATTGGTTGCAAAGGAAGATCGTCAGGTTACGCATATTGTCGATGGTATTGAGGCATATCAAAGATTGCAATGCGATAACTCGGGGGTACTCTAACTCGGTGAATGACGATCGTGCGCGTGTTATTGTTCGGTTGGATACTATACTTAGGATTTTGATTGAGATGAATGTCGGATGAAAATAAAAGTGTCTTGATGGTTACACATATAACCACAGCGTCGACATTCTTGTCCTGTGCGAGCACAACTCTAGCCTCGCACATGCGTTGCGTCGGATTTGAGGCGATCGTTTCGTGTGAGCGCTGACATGGTGATTCATGACGCGGGAATGATCGAACTCAGAAAATCAGGACGCGGCAACTTTGATTGTCTCGACTTGTCGGTTTGATGCGAAGAAAAATTCGAGGATATTAGGACTTACGATTGATGAATGAAACTTGAGGATTTAGTAGGTCCAATTCGCGCATCGAAAATGAATTAGTCTAGACGCAAAACAAAAGTTACGTCCCGATGAGAATAATTATCCCGCGGGAGTGTGCATGGTGATTCATGCCCACCGTGGATAATCTGAATCACGTGAGATCGGGGCGCAACATATTGTTAAGCTAGACGACCTCATGATCGAATACGTGAATTGGAATGAATGACTTAGGGAATATGAAATATGAATTATGGTTTAGCGATGGATTGTATCGTAGCGTGCTTGACTTGGAAGGGATGATAGGAGGATTATGTCGAACGTGTTCGAAGAGATTGACTATGCGAAATGGCTTGTTGAACGAGTGAGATTGATATGTTAAGGAATTGGTTGAAACGTAAGTTGTCATAGGATGGCTTTGCTGAATAACTCAGACCCCGTGCGACGAATGTTGAGACGTGTGTAGGGAATCGATGCTCGATGTTTAGAAATCGGAGTGATGCGAGCTTGGGTAGAAAATCCCGTACCATCAACTTGGTGACCTTACGACGGGGTCAGTGTTGATATTGTTATTTGGGAACTATGATTCCAATACTGACGAATGACTTTAGCCAAAAATAGCCTAGTAGTTAGGCAGACGTCCGAGTACGAAGTGGTAGGAAATTGTGGAGGCACCACTCGCGAGTCTCGACTGACATGCACGTATATCAGGGACGCTCGAATATGTGTACGATCCGACTCGAGTGGTGATGTTGGATTCTCTATTACGAGGCTTGGCTGAAATGCATGTATTTTGGGGATGCCTAGAATATGTGCACGATCCAACTAAGTGATGCGTTGATTCAAGTGAGACTTGAGGAAAAGGGGAAGTGTCGATGATTTTGAGATCGTGAGTTTAGAAGAAAAGATTATGGGTAGCACGAGCGTGGCTCGGATTTGGAAAATGCATAGGCGTAGTGTGGGCGAGAGTTCTTGAATGTTGATTAAAGTGATAAGTCGATAAGTGTACTCAGTTAGTTTCGAGGACGAAACTTTTTCTGAGTGGTGTATGATGTAGTACCCTGTCCCGCTCAGTCAATCGGAGGAATCGAAACGCCAACGGCGTTCGGACTTAGCCTTGCAACGGCTACTTGGAGCATCGCTCGGTCAAGGCGACCGCTCGCTCAGGTGGGGTAGTTTCGGTGAACTCGCCTCATCTTTGCCTTCACATAATAAATCGCGTGTTTTCAACTTGCACAAGTAGGCTTAATAATAAAAGAGACGAATTCACATAGCTAAAGGAAATAATTCCGACGGGTCGAATTGAGTTAGAATATGGAAAGGTCCAACGGTCGGCTTAGAGTTGGTGCACGGCGTGCTTTGAAGATGACACTCAATCCTTCGTCTCGTGGCTTGGGAGAAGGAAAGTTGGTAGAGTAGGCAAAGTTATGATCGTAGCCTAAGTCATAGGCGTCGTCCGCATGAATGCTTCATAAAGCATGCACGGTCCCTTCGTCCAAGGCTTGGCATAGCCTTGGCTTGCCATGAGTTAAGTTGCGTTGAGTGGCTCGTGACCTAAGTCTAGGCACCCGAGTGACTTGGTCGTTCAAGTTGGATGCGTGCATGGCACGATCCATTAAGGCAAAGCTTGACGCAGCCTTTGCTAGTTAAGTTGTTGCGAAGTTAAGTTAGGCAAAGTTATGCCGGTCGACCTAAGACATTACAAGTACCGTCCCACTCTTTCGTGGTTTGTCAAAGCTAAGTAGTCCCACGATCTCAAGGCCCGTCGACTTGGACAGGAGTGTCGCGTAGAGCACGATTGGCTTAAGGCACGATGCACGGACTTATTGTTTAAGGCAAGGACTACAATTGATTCAAAGTGAGTTTTGAGAAAGGACTATCAAATAGGCGTTCAAGAGTTGAACCAAATAATAGGGTAACAAGGAAAGAATGCTCGCGACCGTGGGTCATCGAGGGGTCTCAAGGAAAGAATGCTCGCGACCGTGGGTCGTCGAGGGGTCTCAAGGATAGAAGTTTTGAACTTGGTTTTGAAAGAGATGGTAACTTTGGAAGAGGAATGACTGTGTGAGACGTCAGTTTGTATCGAGTCTTGCATGGTCATGGACAACTTGTACAAGGAAGAAAGGGTTTCCTCGGATCGACAACCTGTGGCCACAGGATCGAATCCGGCCTAGGAGGAAACAGGTATAGCTGTGCCAGGTAGGGCAACAGGTATTCGGTGGATGCTCATCGGGGCTAGCTACTTGCGGTGACCGGACCATCCTATACGCCAGCTATAAGTCCAGGATGGCTTGTCCTGCCAGTGACCCGTGTTCATATAGATGTCGACAAAATGGCGGCTATCCGCACGTATGCCTTTGGAATTGAGTCTAGTTGAAGGTGTATACAAGTTAAAAAACATGATGCGTGGGGCCTAAGATGTGGCTTCATCATAGACGACATGCTTGGCACAGGGGTGTGGCGTCGAGTCATAAGTCTTGGCATATAAGTTGTATTTGTTGGATCTGAGTTTTCTGGAATTTAAGTCAGGATCCGCCACAAGGCAAAGTGGGTCGACATAAGTTCAGAAGTCTCGATTGGGTCAATTGGTGATAAAAATAGCAAGGGCCGCGAGACGGCGACATAGTTAAGTCAGATTGAGTGGCGAGGCAGGGCATATTAAAGGAGGTAGCACAGTCACACGGAAATGGAGTCTATCGTGTAGTTGTGTCTCTGATTTGGGCTGTAATGCAAAAACGACTCGATAGGTTAACGCTGTTGGCACGATAAGGGTTTTGAGGCGAGGTATGAGTTAACGTTGTCGTTGCAAGCACGAGATGGTCTAAAGACACGAAATAGGCCAAAGCGTCGGTCCTAAAACTGATCCTAAGGCAAGAGTAGAAAGACAATTGATAAGAAGGGACTATGCTGCACAAAGTAAAATAATGTGTCGGTTTTGTATGGGTGGGCGAGGAGCTCATTCCACCAGTACAGTTGAGTACTGACACCCACATAGAGTAAAGACTTATACGGGACATAATGTATGGACGTCGCCTTCCGAAGCTTCCGCTAGCTCAAGACTTGTAATTGAGAGACGAGAGAGAGCTGAGTGACTTATAATGTGAGAAGAGTGAGCTTGAGAGACTTGTAATCTTGGCCTTGCGTCCATTGTAACCTTTGTTTCAATATCAATAAAGAGCTTCTTCGAATAACTTTCGTCTGTTCTAAATTTATGCTGTTATGATTCAATGTCTCTGCATGGGACTTCTGTGCGACGACCCTGTCGCAGCCGCTGAAATCGGCCGTTATGGAACCCGCCTTGCACGAGCGCAATCTAGGCTCGTGCGGCATCACGCCTTAGCGAGGACGATCGCTCCTACGGGAGCGGGGTATGACACGCCACCATGGGCTACTATTAAGCTTATACATGTCATATTTACTTGTTACTTGTCAAGAGTGCGCCACGACGGGCCACTGTTAGAGTTATCATGTCAAGTGGCTTGTCAAGAGTGCGCCTCACCGGGCCACTATCAAGAGTTATCATGTTAAGCCATATTGCCATGTCGTGTTCATATTTATTATGTCGTGCTCATGCTAAGTGTACTTGTATGCCAAGGATTCACTGGTCAAGGGTACGCCATAACGGGCCACCGAAAGAGTTACCAAGGAGTATACATGTCATGCTAAGATCGTGTTTCAAGCCCAGAGTACATACGAAACACAGATAATACATTATACAAGGCCATCATGGAAGATGCCCATCATGCTCGAAGGTCACAACTTACACTAAGCAACATGGGGTACAAGCATGGGTAAAGCAACACGAATTATCATGGCAAAAGGAAGGGGGCCAGGGACAGCATTCGCCCAAGTGCAGCATACGCTAGGGCAGCATGCGTCCAAAGCATCTTGCGCCCATAAACAGGCATGCGCCCAAAGAAGCATGCGCCCGAAGGGAGCATGCACCTAAATAGCATGCGCCCAGGGTACATGTACTATGGAAGGCATGAGCCCAATAGTGCATGCGCCTATATGCTGGGGACAGGGTATTCTAGAAGGAAAATAAGGAGACTATCTTCCATGGATAAGGGGCGCATATTAGGAGCCATGCGCCCAAGCTGAAGAGCTGTGGGTGCATATCAAGAGCTATGCACCCGAGCTGAAGAGCTATGGGCGCATGTAAATGGCCATGCGCCCAAGCTGAAGGAAGTAGGATGCTTTGGGCATATATATTAGGCTATTTGCCCAAAGGAAAGGCTGCTGTGGGCGCATAAAAAGAGCTATGCACCCAGCATTGTTCTTTTTCTCCATGCCGAGAGCATGAGTTCATGGAACCCATAAACTTTCCAAGTTCGTAAATCCCTCAAAATAACTCAAAATTGGGACTTTTAAAGGTCTAAATTGGGTAGAACGAAATTTTCTACAACATGGAACAATCAAAACTTGAAATAATGAAGTTTGATAGATCAAAACCCCAAAAAATCAAGATTTTAGTAAACTTAATCTACAAGATTTTATCCACCAAAACCAAAAATACCAAGTACTAAAGAGTCATAAAACTATGTAAGAAAGACATTGGAACAATAAAACATGAGATCTCTTATGAAGCAAGATTACACTTGCCTAAGGGTTTGGGAGAAAATAAATGAAGAAGAAAAGTAGATGAAGAAATAAATGAAAGTAAAGAAGGAGAGAGAAAGGGGTTGGGTTATAAAGAGGGTTCAACATGATGAACCATCTTGACCCAAACCAAACCAAACCAAACTAAACCAAGCCAAGCTAAACCAAGACCAAACCATGCTAGACAAGTCAAAATACGGGTCAAAAATTCATACACGTATACTGAAAATACATATAACGGAAAAATGGGAGTGACAACTTTTAATTGGCAGGGCACCGGTGGGTGGGATCCACGCAAATAAGGGGAAAATTGGGTTGTGACACCTCAGCCCGCGGTCACAGCCGGCGGGCACAGACCACAGGCTTTTTAGCATTTTCCTTTTCTAAAATCAGAAGATGATGCTTTAGTAATAAAACCTTATAGAAATGTAGGATACCTGTTTGGCTTACTTATAACGCTTTAGTAATAATTCTTAAGATACATTTTTGTTGTAACAAAGGCGTATAAAGGACATACTTGTTGGACGCGTGCGGAAGCATTTGCCAAACCACCTGATCAAAACCAACCCCCTTCTAACGGACACCAAGCACAAATAAAGACAAGTATATGGTGGTGATTATGTCACCTGGATAAATCCCAACCTTTAATAACTCAAATAAAATTACAAGATTGACAGAACTCACGTTGACTTTGCCCAAATAGGTTCAACCCCCTCAACACTCTCAAGAAGAAAAATAGAATATTACAATAGAGATCACTCACCAACCCTTAGCAATCTCTCTAACTGAAGTTGACGACTCCTCGATTAGAGCTTCTTCTTCCTTTTGTCTTGGATGGCGAACTCCTAAGAGCAAAGTACGGACTTTCTCTTAGATTTCCATGTGGACAAGCACCCCGAATATGTACTTTATGCTGTGCTTTGTCTCCACCCTCACCCCATAAGTATAGGATGAGAAAATCTTATTCTAGTCATAATAGGATTTCCTAAATAGGAATAAAATAGGAATCCTATTATGTCTAAAATATTCTATCAACATCATATTTTAGATCATAATAAGATTTCCTAAAATAAGAATCCTATTATATCTAAAATATCACAACTAATTATGGACATCCAAATCAATCAAATATTTAACTAGATTTGGATTCCATAAATATGTTGTTACCAAATCTAAACTGAACTCCAATAATCTTTTCCTCCAGTCTGATGAGAGGGTATTGACCCCATGGGTCCTCAAGTGGACTCCATGTCTGTTGTACCGTGATAGAGTTCCTGCTCCCCCATGCCACTGATCTCCTCTCTCCCAATCTGCTTTCCATCTTCCTTTGTCTCCAGCTCTTCGACTGTCACATCGATACTAGCTGCCATATATAGCACCTCCTGCACCATTAGGATCCTATCGATATCAATGACAAGACCAAGACTGAATTCTCTGATGATCAGAATTACCGTAAGTCTTGGCTGTAAAACCCCTAAATTTCTACTACAATTTTTAAAATTTTATAAATAAATTTTAATGGTATTTAATTTGTACTTCGTATTTGTACGGCGCGTACAAGCTAATGTTTTCATAATTGTATGTCGCGTGCGAATTTACATTTTTTGTAACTGCTCGTCGAAGGCGAATATGTGCGAGGTACATATTTTTATAAAATGTTTTTATAGGTTTTAATTATATAAAAAAAACTACAGGTTCAAAACAAATGTGATAATCACTTTTTTATTAAAGTTACAAAATACGTCGCGTCGTGGATTGCCAAACTTTATTCATTTTATTAATCATAAAAAAGGGTTATTTTATTTTCTTGTACAAGTTTAATTAGTAATTTAGAACAATTATGTTTTATGTAAAATATTATTTTTGTATGCGAGTGTATATATATTGGTATTTTCAAAATTAATTATTATTATATTTTATTATATATGAAAATGATATTTGAAATTTTGTTTGAGTGAATATTTGATTAAATATGATAATTTAAATTAGAGAAGATTTTATTTTAAATCAAATAAAGGTTTTATCTAGATTTAAATCGATTTTGATTAGATTAATTTTTAAGTCGATTGAATTAATAGGGAATTTATCTATTGGGGAATTGAAACAATCCTAGTCTTTATCTAACTAGGAGCACCACCTCTTATATAAGGAGATGCTCATTTGTTCTTCTCCATAGAAACTTTTACCATCCAAATTCTCCACCGGTGCATTGTGTCTGTGCCCTCCCGTCCCCTATATTTTTCCTAATACAAATACATATTTCTCCGTCCGACAAACCCGGACATCCATCTCATGTCGGGACACACCCCCGACTTAACCCAACCCGACATCCCAAATCCTAGCCAACATCCGCTACTATCATCATCACCATCTGCATCGCCGCCACCGCAGCCGCCACCGAAAAACCACCACCACGTCATCGTCATCATCATAAAAATCACCACAACCTCTTCCAGCTTCCCCGGCACAACCAAGAGTCCACCCCGACACCACTGAGACCACACATCGCCATCAACAACCACCAGCGGCCGAACCCGGCAAACGCACCGCCCACTTCACCACCCGACACTCACCGACCACCACGTCCATCGCCATCACAACCACCTTCCCCACCACCGAACCCCTCGCCGTCGGAGATCTCATCTCGCCGGACCCCCCAACCACAAGCGAAGAAAAATACAAACAGAGGCCAAAAACCTACATTCTCCTCGTCGACCCAGCGCTGCGCCGACGCTCGAAGCCGGCCGGTGAGCTTCCGCCCGGCCGTGCCCCAAAAAACCTGTCGATCGTCGTCGGATCCTGTGCCCTCCGAGAGCACCGCCAGCAGAAGGATCCGCCTCCCCTCTGCCGCGTGGCCATCCGACGTTAGCCGCCCCACCAGATCTCTGCCTCTCCACGAGCGCCGCCCTCCACCGTAGTCTGGTGCCTCGCCTCCGGTCACGAGCGCCTCCTCCGTGCCCAGAGTTGGCGCCACCCCCATCAGCCTCCGTCGCCCTTCGCCGCCGGCGACCGCACTGTAAGCCCTTCGACTTCCCGCTCTCCCTCTCTCGCCCTCTCCCACTCGCTCACTAAATCCCTCTCTCTCTCTCACTTTGCTTATATGTTTATATTTCTTTCTCCAGCTGTCTTTCTCCTCAGATGAGGGAAAACAACAGTGCTTAAGAGTCTTTGTTGTTGTTTTTTTATTTTAATATTATATTCGTATGTAGCTATAAGAATAGTAATTATAAGTATTGGTATATTATGCATAATACAGTTTCATTGTTGTTGTTATTATTATGATTACTCTTATTATTATTATATTTTGTTGTGGTATATTATCATTTGCCTTATTATTTTTATTTTAGAAATTTTACAACTATTTATAGCTAAATTCAAGTTAAATTTTTACACACTAAAATATTTCCCTAGATTATATGTACTATCTAAAAATATATTTTTTGACAAATGAAAAGTTAGTTTCCTACAAACATTTGTATATTTTAAGAACTTAGAATCTAGTCTAAAAATGATTTTTATTCTTCAATTTGTTTTCTAGGCATATATCGTACTAATAAAAATGTAATTTTCAAATTATATATATCTAAAGTATTCAAGAAATATTTTTACTAACAGAAAGTAGTTACCAAATTTATATAAGGATTTCTAGTATTTACAAATGATTGCGAAAGTATAATTTTAGGCTAATAAGAACTAGTTTTAGAAATTTTCCCCACAAACTCCCTTCACTTATTGTCGTTGACCACCACTGATCACATGTCCTTATTTCCTCGCAAATTCAGACCATGTTTGCATAGACCTCGGCTATGGGACAAAACATGACATCTTGATCATCGCACAACACCCGGCGTCACACCAGGCAAGATACCTTGCCATAATTTAATGTTTATAATTAGTCTGTATTTTATTTATTGCATATCACTGTTCATTTATTTTCAGTTCTTCTAGCTGTACCATTATTTACAGTTCCTGATTTACTGCCTGCTCAGTGATAGTAGTATTACTTTATTTATTATCCTTTGATTGCATATGGACCTAGAGTTAAGGGACTACCATCTTTAGTGTGTTACATAAACCTTGACACAGTTGTACCACGAGTATGTGTGAGATGAGTAGCATGTAGAGGTCCTTGCGTGTTTACTGATCACCCGTGCTCATGCGTTAGGTCTATCTGCTAATGGATGCATGTTAGAAGACTTAGCAGTTAGTAGAGGTATATGGTCATGGATGAGGCTTAGATAAGAGCATTGGATGGGGAGAACAATACCTAACTTTTGGGCTTCTTTGCACTTCCCTGCTTACCTGTGCGCTCCTCCGGAGACGTAGGCTCCAGGTGCCCTCTGACATTTTCTAGAGCGTTATGGACGTACCCTCTTACACATGATGCCCTCTAACGATCTTTGGATGTTACAGACGTAGGCCCCTGGTGCCCTATATGGGGACTATGCCGATCCCATTTACAGCTAGGGCTCATGCGTCGAAAGGATTGTTTCTCAAACTGCATGTTCACTTTAGTACAGTTAGATTACCTTATTGATGTCTTGTCACTTACTTTTATTTGTGGCATATTTTATATTCAGTAGTTATATGTCATATTCTTTAGTACGGCATGCACCATCCTCGAGCAGAACATCACGCACGGTACATGCCGTCGATGACCCACAGCTCTCCGTAAACTGTGTGAATGATGATGCTCCCATTTCAGATTAAGTTTGCTGTAAACCTTGATCTCCTCCCTAACTTCAAACTACTAAAATCGATGTCGCTCCGTAAAGCTTTGGCAAACCACCTGACGCCAAAACTGGATCCGTAGAGCAACCCCTACTAGAGATCGACTAACTATTATGGTACCGACAGACTGACCCTCAATCTTTGACTTATTACCATCCGTCGTTTTGTCTCAACGAACCGAATCCTCTGTAACCCTCAAAACATCTCAAAGTCCCTTCTCAGCAAGTTTTTGATGATCCATCTCCTATCGAACGCCCCTCGAGCCTCCATTCGGTGTCTATGGCCTGTTGTACAGCTCTGCGGCTTGAGCCTATATATGCCACAACTTAAATCTTCCCGAGCCAGCTGTTGGAAATCCTTCATAAGCATCCAGTCTTTGCTCCCAAACAGACTGCGATAGCCATCATCTGTCATCCTTCCTACCGAAACTAAGTTATAGCGCAAACTTGGTATATGTCGCACACCCTTGAGGACGAGCTTCTCACTAAACTCCGTCGTCAAGTGCACATCATCGATGCCTACAACTATAGCCGTCCCCTTATCTTCCATCTTCACACGTCCAAATCTGTCGCTGCGGTATAACGTGAAGATCCTCCTATATGGAGTGGCTTGATACGATGCCCCCGTGTCTAAGACCCAGTCGCCATCATGACACATGCCACAAGATTCCTTTGTATTAGTCACTATGATGATGATATCTCCAAAGGTCGTGAGATCCTCCTGATCGTCCTTACCTTTGGCCTTTTTAGCTTTGAGCTTCATGCAGTTCCTCTTGATATGACCCCTTTTGCCACAGTGATAGTAGCCCTCCTTGCGGTCCATAATCACAAGATCCTGGAACTCCTTTCTGTCCTCACATGTGACTTGGGTCTTCCCTTCCTGTAGGAATCAACCAGAGCTCCTGTGACGATTCTACTTACTTGTGCCAGACCTCCTCATTCAACAAGCTACTTTTGACTGCCTCCATCGTGATAACTCCATCTGGCGCAGAGTTGTTCACGGACACCACCAACGTCTCCTAGCTTTTCGACAGAGAACTCAAGAGCAGTAGGGCCTGAATCTCATCATCAATCACCATATTCATCGTAGACAGCTGATTGTTGATACCCTGAACCTCGTTCAGATGGTGTTCCACTGGGGCACCCTCCGTGTACTTTGAGTTAGCGAATAAGAAACGCCTTGTTGCCAGCCGTATTCCTTTCATACAACGAATGCAGCTTCTTCCATAATGCTTTTGCCAAACTCTCTATAGATACGTGGTGAAACACCGAGTCGTCCAGCTACTGGCAGATGAATCCAACGGCCTTCCGATCCAGTAATTTTTAGTCTTCAGCAAATTTGTCTGATGGATTTGTGCTGTCGTCCTCTAACGGACCATGCAAATCTTTGCACCAGATTAGATCCTCCATCCTTGGCTTCCAAATCGTCCAGTTCTCTCCTGTGAGGGTGATCGTATGAGTGTTCATCTACTCTGTAGATATGGTTGCCAGAACCTCCAAAGCTCTTAAACCAATTGTTGGGCGCCTGCGGAAGCGTTTGCCAACCCACCTAATGAAAACTAACCCCCGTCTAACGGACACCAAGCACAGATAAAGACAGGTATATGACGGTGACTATGTCACCTGGACAAATTCTAACCTTTAATAACTAAGATGGAATTATAAGATTGACTGAAGTCACGTTTAACCCTTTGCCCCAATAGGTTCAACCCCCTCACCACTTTCAAGAAGAAAAATAGAATATTATAATTGAGATCACTGACCAACCCGTAGCAATCTCCCTAACCGAAGTTGACGATTCCTCGATTAGATCTTCTTCTTCCTTCTGTCTTGGATGACAAAGTCGTAAAACAAAGTATGGACTTTCTCTTAGATTTCCTTATGGACGAGCACCCCGAATCTCCACTTTGTGTTGTGCTTTGTGCCTCCACCCTCACCCAATATATATAGGATGAAAAAAATCATATTCTAGTCATAATATATGTTTTCCTAAATAAGAATAAAATAGGAATCCTAGTATGCCTAAAATATTCCATTAACATCCTATTTTAGATCATAATAGGATTTTCTAAAATAAAATCCTATTATATCTAAAATAAGACAACACCAATTATGGACATCCAAATCTAATCAAATCAAATTTTTAACTAGATTTGGATTCCACAAATATTTTGTTACCAAATCCAGACTAGACTCCAATAATACTAAGTAATTTTACGTGCCACACACTTTATGGAGAGAACACAAAGAGGTAGGTCTCTCAGAAGATATGCATTCTTATTTTTCAATACTTTCTGTCTTCTTGTTTACTATTTCATTTACCACGTTACTTAAGTATCGCAATATCGATTCCTTGTTTATTAGATGACAATTTCCTTCAAATTCACATAAATAATCAACTAGAATATTTAAACTGGTTATTTTTCTCTCTTTGTGGTCATTGTAAGCTGAATTTTTCTTAAAATTATTTACCTACAATTTTATTAAAATATTTCTTCAAAAGTTTTGCCTTTGGTGAGCATGTTGAAGTTAATTTTGGTGCATGATAATGATCAATGATCATCTTGGGGACTGCTGATCATGGTTAAACCTGACTTTGTATTGATAAATTTGATATCCTCTTCATTCACTTTGGTTAAAAGTATAATACATACTATTTTCACATCTCTATTTAGAGTCATTTGGATCAGGTTCAACTTGCTTTTGTTTTAATCCTGATTTTATTCAAGTGGATATAATGTCTAGTTGTTCTCACAAGATCTATATTTAGTTTTGTACAAAGATTTTGGGTTTGTCAAGTTGGGTTACTTTTGTATCGATTTTAGATTTAACCTCTAGGGAAGATATATTGAATATTTGAGAACGGGAGCTTTCTCTTTCACATTTGAATTTCTCATTCTTCAGAGTTAAGAGAGAAGAACCATCTGGAGTTAATCATTAATGTACCATATAATATTTCATATTCTTTGAGAAGGTGCTTGTTGACATTTCATATGAGAGGGGTGCATGTTATAGATGTTACGAAATACTATTGTAAATTGAAAAAGCTAAGTTTTTACTATAAATTTTTGGTTTAATTGCTATATAATAGGAATAATGATTTATGTTGAGATAGTTATAAGACTCATAGATTTGGATGTGGACTTGTGTTATGTTATGCTTCTAGACTTCTTTTAGATTATCATGTCATATCTTTTATGTCATTATCAGACCATTTATCTTCCTTATAATTTATTGTGATTGAGTATGAGTATTATCATTATATTGTCCTCCTTTTGTAGTTGAGATATCTGTCATGCCCCACTCCCAAATTATGCGGGACCAAGCCACGTGGCATGGCCAGCTATGTATTCAACTGGACTCTAGTCCGACTCGAATACATATAAGCTGTTAAAAACAATGATGTAACTATCACTATATTAACCCTATATCTCAATCCATATAATAGAAGCATAAGAAGAAGGAAGTATGAATACTATTCTGCAGCCCAATAATCATATTTGTCCGAATAGACCCAAAAAGAAAGATAAGTCTATAAATACTAGGCTACTAAGCATATACAAATAGTAAAAAATGAAACATATAACTCCGAAAGAGTGAATACCTGATATGAAATAAGTACCAGCAATAATCCAACAAGGAACTCTACAAACCTACTCAGCCAACTTGGAAGGAAACCAGGTCCTCAGCAGGATGTAGAAAGATACATAATATACATGCCAATGTGAAGTACAGTAAACATGATGTGTAGGTAGTAGTATGTGATCCATAAAATATACATGTGATCATGGTGATAGACATGTGATCAGGGTAATAAACAGGTGATCATGTAACTCTACTACTAGGCAAACTATCTAGTCTGTGTGAAATATATTTGAGGACAAGATTAGTATGCATGAGCTATCGCGGTGTACCCCATAACTATGGTAGAAAACTCCGACAAACTATGATGTAACCCTGCAGTAAAACTGTGGAAAACAATAAAATCTCCGAAGCTCTTGTAATAAAACAACGACATACTCTGTGGGAAAGGAGCTCATACGCCTAGTGACTGCCCTCCCCGGCCCATGCTACTGTCCGTGTCGCATCCACGACACATCCAGTCGGAATCTAATAGGTAATATCAGACTATCATGTATACAGATATATCCATCTAGAAGTAATATCAATGATCATGTACGCATCTCCTATATGCCATGCAATACGAATCCATATATCATGCC
>JANAVB010019799.1:15415267-15767988 GCA_029216955.1 Iris pallida
AAAAATCCACGATGTTTTGATTTTGCTCAATTCACCCCTCCCGCTGTTAACAACCGTTAAAATGGCCTAAAAAGACGATTTTACCCCTCCCTCACTCCATTCTCTCTCTCCGGTGGTGGGGGCGGACGGGCTCCGGCGGAGGGAGGAGGAGGGGTCGGGGGGGGGCGGGAGTTCGTCGACGACGGGAGGAGGAGGGGCTCGCCGGCGGAGGGAGGAGGGGGGGTCGGGGGGAGGAGGGGGCGGGGTCGGGGGGGCTGGCGGAGGGAGGAGGAGGGGGGTCGGAAGGGCTGGTGGAGGGAGGAGGGGGGGAGGAGGAGGCCGGCCGGCGGAGGGGCTGGCCGGTGGAGGGAGGAGGGGGGTCGGGGGGAGGGGTGCTGGCGGAGGGAGGAGGAGGGGGGGTCGCAAGGGCTGGCGGAGGGAGGAGGGGGGGTCGGGAGGAGGAGGCCGGCCGGCGGAGGGGCTGGCCGGTGGAGGGGGGTAGGGAGGGGGGGCTGGTAGGAAAATAGGGGAGGGGTAGTTTAGGTATTTTTTTAATTTTTTTGAAAGTTACAGCCATTTAACGGTAAAATAGATGGTAGGGGGTAAATCGCTCGCGCGGGCGAACTAAGGGGGGCCAAACTGTATTTTTGGTCTAAGGAGTCATGGATGTGACCCTACTAGGCATTAGGTGGGAAGAACAGTTTCCTTAATGTATGGGTCCTTATGCACTTTCCTATTACTGCTACTGCTGGCCTCTGACATTCGAGGAATGTTATGCTTTGAGGTCCCTGGTATCCTGATGGGGCCACACCTGAGTTACTGCTACTGAGCCAGATACCAATGCGTTGAAGGTCTGTTCTTAACTGCATTGTCACTATAGAACTGGTAGGCACCCTATTGCATGCATTCCTTTTTCTTTCTATTATATTATCACAGTTTATATGGCATGGTGTTTTCTTGTATCTTGCTATGTCCCCTGAGGACCTGGTTATCTTTCCAGGATTAGACGACTTTTCGCAGGAGTACGGAGCAGCGCTGGATCCATCTTACATCGATGACGAGGCAGTCACTACTGATTTCTAGTTTATTCTATATTTGAGATATTAGTGGACATTATTTTACATCTCTTTCATTTCTATTTTTGCGGAGGCTGGACTCCGATCTTGTGAGACTATTTTTTTCATAGCTGTTTAGAGTGAGTATGTTCACCCGGCTATCTTTGGATACTCTTATTTATTTATTTAGACTCTATTATCTTCTGTGTTGAGCTGTGATGAGATTAGATATGTTATTTTGGCCTGTTATTATTTTACTTACAGCTTATGTGCATATATGAGGATTCCATATATTGGAGTATTCTTCGTATATGTGCAGCTGGCATGTTCACGTACTTGGTCCTACGTATTTTGGGACTGGGGCGTTACATGTTTTTGTGGTGGCCCATGCAGGTCAACGTTAATATTGTTGGGTTACATGACTGTGCCCAATAAGCCTGCATATAGGAATAGGAATATCTCATCCAGAACTACTACTACCTCTTGACTTCTAAACTTATCGAAACTTTCTTGATTATTCGATTTACTTCATATCTGATCTTTCCTAATATCAACTTATCTTCCTCGTGCCAACAGTATGTATTTAAGAAGCGGACGCACTTCTGCCTTGGCCCTCACATCTGGTGAAGAGGCTACCCAGGAGGGACAAAATCCTCCCATGACTCCAGCGACACCATACCAGCCAGGACTGTCGCAGCATACTACGACACCGACGACGGAGTCCCCAGAGATCGCAGCACCCCCAGGCAGCCAAGCTGGACAGACCACTACCATGCCACCGGAAGGGAATGTACCACTGCCTCCACCACCACCATTCCCTCAGCAGTTTCCTCTACAGTCGGGACCTCAGATGCCTCCACCATCGACTGATAGGAGCCCTACTTCTCAGTTTATGTATGCCATGATGCAGGCTCAGTGGCAGCAAACTGAGCTGATGAGACAGACGACGATGGCAGCAATGGCTAGACCTCCACCACCACCTCCAGTACCAGTACCAGCACCGGCTCTGCATCCTTATGAAGGCTCTATCAAGAATTTCACAGATATGAACCCCAAGGCCTTTAGAGGAACAGAGAAGCCATTAGAGGTGTCACAGTGGCTTATTAATACCGAGAAGCTACTGAAGGCATCCCAGTTGCCAGCTCGAGATTAGACGACAGCAGTGGACCTACTATTAGAAGATAATGCACACCACTGGTGGAAGGCGGACGAGAGACGACTAGGCACTGGGATCACCTGGAAGCAGTTCTATGATGCATTTTATGAGAGATTCTTCCCTATTCATGTTCGAGATGGTCTCTATGACCAGTTCCTTTATCTGAAGCAAGGGAATATGACAGTTGATGAGTATGACTCAGAGTTCAATCGCTTGAGTCGATTTGGTGCGGGATTGATTCCGACAGAGTTACAGAAGGCAAGAAGATTTCACCAAGGGCTTGCACCAGAGCTCAAGTCTTATACGACTACCCAGTCTCGAATCTCCCATTCAGCTGTCTTGGAAGAAGCTCATGCTCAGGAGATTCTTTGCAAGGAACAGCAGCAGACATCGAGGCGTCATACACCAGCAGTTATACCAGCTCGGGCTACTCAGAGTGGACCTATTAGGAGGGCCACCGGACAGTTTCAGCAGAGGCCCACACCTTATCAGAAGCCTACCTGCAACTTTTACGGGAAGCAGGGACACGTCTTGAAGGACTGTCGAATTCGACTTGGATCATGCTTGAGATGCGGGTCAGGACAGCACAAGGTGAAAGATTGTCCGGAACAGCAGTCCTTAGCTCCAGCACATCCAGCACCTCATCCAGCGGCAGGAGCGCATCGCCCACCATTACCACCCCAGTCAGCACAGTTCGAGAGGGCCAGAGCTCAGGGCCCCGGACAAAATCATGGAAAGGTATTCTCACTTGCTGTTGAGAATATAGAGACAGAGGCAGTGGTCATAGCATGTATGGTTTTAGTTGCATCTTTTCTTGCTATTATATTATTTGATACTGGAGCCACTCATTCATTCATAGCCACTAGTTTTGCCACTAGACACAGCATTCCTATCACACCCTTAGCTAAGAATGTTAGAATCCTCACTGGAGGAGGAGTTGTATCTGTTTGTGGTGTTTGTAGACCTTGTCCTGTAGTAATAAGTGGCAGGGAGATAATGGCACGACTTCTTGTATTTCCTATGCCGACATTTGATGTGGTTCTTGGAATGGACTGGTTGAGCCAGTATTTCGCTCTTATAGACTGCCATAGGAGCAGTATTATCTTTAGACCACCGAATGCGGTAGAGTTTGAGTTCACCAAAGAAGACGGAGAGAGTTGTGAGGCACCCGCATTGGGGCCTCATATGATGATGCATGACACCCCTCAGCACCCTATTATCACCGAATTTGAGGATGTATTCCCCGAGGAATTGCCAGGACTACCACCTGACCGAGATATTGAGTTTTCTATTGAGCTTATTCCCGGAGCCGAGCCTATTTCATCTCGAGTTTATCGTCTGGCACCCAAGGAGTTAGTAGAGATGAAGACGCAGATTGATGACTTATTAGAGAAGGGATTTATTCGTGCTAGTGCGTCACCATGGGGAGCACCCGTTCTTTTTGTGTCTAAGAAAGACGGGACAGTGCGTATGTGCATCGACTACAGAGCATTGAATGCGGTGACGGTAAAGAACAAGTACCCCTTGCCGCGTATAGACGATCTATTCTATCAACTGAGTGGAGCAAAAGTATTCTCCAAGATTGACTTACGATCGGGCTATCACCAATTGAAGGTTCGGAAGGAAGACATTGCAAAGACGGCTTTTCGATCAAGGTATGGACACTACGAGTTCTTGGTCATGCCCTTCGGTTTGACCAATGTACCCGCAGTCTTCATGAATTTGATGAACAAGATCTTTCACCAATACTTGGACAAATTTGTAGTAGTTTTTATAGATGATATCTTGATTTACTCCAAGAGTCAAGAGAAGCATGAGCAGCATCTACGGATAGTTTTGGGAACATTGAGGAATGAGTGACTTTTCGTAAAGCTTAGCAAGTGTGACTTCTTTCTCAAGGAGGTATCATTTCTGGGTCATATTGTTACGGGTGATCGTATATCAGTAGACCCAGAGAAGATCACAGCAGTCAAATCATGGCCCGCTCCCACATCAGCTTCTGAGGTAAGAAGTTTCCTCGGACTTGCGGGTTGCTACCGACGGTTCATAGAAGATTTCTCTCGAATAGCGGGGCCTATGAGTCGATTAACTTGCAAGGATCAGGAGTTTGTATGGACAGACGAGTGTCAAGCCATTTTTAACGAGTTGAAGAAGCGATTGACCACCGCACCGATCTTGACACTACCATCGGGCCCGGGAGGATTCGTGATCTATAGTGACGCATCCGGGAAGGGATTAGGATGTGTATTGATGCAGCACGGGCATGTAGTAGCATATATATCACGACAGTTGAGAGTGCACGAGAAGAATTATTCGACCCACGATCTAGAGCTCACAGCGGTTATCTTTGCTTTGAAGCTATGGAGACACTACTTGTACGACGAGAAGGTTGATATCTACACTGATCATAAGAGCCTCAAGTACGTGTTCACACAAAAAGAGTTGAATATGCGACAACGACGTTGGTTGGAGTTGATGAAGGATTACGAGATCGAGCTACACTATCATCCGGGCAAGGCTAATGTCATGGCAGACGTATTAAGTCGTAAGCCCATGGCACACTTTTTGACTACACAGAAGGAGTTGATTAGAGACTTGGAGCAGCTTGGTATTGAGGTAGTATTGCCTGGAGCCGATGGCGTATTAGCCAACCTCCAAGTACAATCATCATTGGTAGAGCGCATCAAGGCAGCATTGCCTAATGATGCTAGATTTTGACGGCTGAAAGAGAGGACTGAAGCAGGAGAGCAGACGGGATTGAGGATCCATCCCGATGGGACATTGCGATATGGTGATCACATTTATGTTCCCAGTGGAGAGCTATGACATGAGCTGATGGCAGAGGCTCACAGTTCGACATATTCTATTCATCCCGGAGGAACCAAGATGTATCGTGACTTACGACAGTATTATTGGTGGCACGGAATGAAGCGAGAGATAGCTCGTTTCATTGCCAAGTGCTTGGTATGTCAGCAAGTGAAGGTGGGGCACTAGAGGACGGCCGGATTATTGCAGCCGCTACCCATTCCCGAGTGGAAGTGGGATTACATTACTATGGATTTCGTCACGGGTTTTGCCCGGAGTCCTAGGGGACATGACGCAGTATGGGTGATTGTAGATAGACTTACGAAGTCAGCCCATTTCTTACCTTTCAGAGTGGGTCAGTCGACAGAGGTATTGGCAGAGATATATATGGAGCAAATTGTGAGATTGCATGGTGTGCCTGTTTGTATTGTGTCGGACCGTGACTCGAGATTTACCTCGCACTTTTGGAGGAGTGTGTAAGAGAGTTTGGGCACTCGATTGAAGTTTAGCACATCATACCATCCGCAGACAGACGGTCAGTCAGAACGTACCATACAGACGCTAGAGGATATGTTGAGAGCGTGCATGCTTGATTTTGGCGGTTCATGGGAGGACCATCTCCGTCTTGTTGAGTTTTTCTACAACAATAGCTATCAAACGAGCATTCAGATGGCTCCGTTTGATGCATTGTATGGTAGGAAGTGTCGGTCTTCTGTTTGTTGGAGCGACATAGGAGAGCGACAGCTATTGGGTCCCGAGTTGGTCTTGAGCACAGTGGAGACAGTGAAGAAAATACAGGGCCACTTGCGAGCAGCGCAGGATCATCAAAAGCAGTGGGCAGATAATCGTCGTCGACCCTTGGAGTTCAAAGAGGGTGACCATGTGTTCTTGAAGATATCCCCCACTAGAGGCACGATTCGATTCGGAGGACGTGGCAAGCTGGGTCCAAGGTACATCGGGCCTTTCGATGTCTTGGAACGTGTTGGAGAGGTTGCCTATAGATTAGCCTTACCACCGTCGCTAGAGGGAGTGCATGACGTATTCCATGTATCTCAGCTGAGGAGGTACGTGGCGGACAGCAATCATGTGCTTGATCACTCCGAGATCACAGTTGGACCGAGTTTGTCGTACGAAGAGCAACCAGTAGGTATCCTCGATCGCCGAGTGAAGGTGTTGCAGAATCAATCTATTCTATTGGTTTGCGTGGCATGGAAGCATCACTTGCCAGGGGAGTCTACTTGGGAGCGCGAGGACGACATCCGAACCCGCTACCCGCATTTGTTCGGAGACGAAGGTATGTCTTGCATTTTAAGCTCTTAAATTACTATTAATTCCTTTGTATTACATTGGACCCCCTGACATTAGTTTAATTTCGAGGACAAAATTTTTTTAAGTTGGGTAGGATGTAAACCCCCATAATTTATAATTGATTTTTATAAATTAAATTAATTTTTGTTATGTATTTTATTAGTTATGGATTTATTTACTACTAAGTTATTAGTATAATTAAAGTATGTGTATATATACATTATTATATGTGTGCATGTTAATATTTCTATTAAATAAGGAATATAATAAGTTCAAGGATTTTTAGGAATTTATTGGTAAATTTTTGAGAATTTATTTATAGCTTAAAATAATATATAAATATATTTATAGCTTGATATAGATATATATATAAATATATAAATATACATATAAGTAGTGGTGATTGTGTTTAAAAAAATAATAATATAAATATAATAATTGGTGGGGCCCGGCTCAACCCCAGCAAGGGGGCGGCCAGGCTTGGCCGAGGGAAGCTCAGGCCAAATGGTTGGCCTTTAGTAAAAAAAAAGAGAAAGAGGTTAGCACAGCCGCTCACTTTAAGTGAGCGGGCCCACAGCAGCAGCAGAGCAAAAGAAACCCCCCCCCCCCGCGCACGTGAATCCGTTGAATAGTGGGAATCGGGTTAATCCAAAACCCAATAGTAGTAGGGTTGAGAGTAACTTGATATATATATATATCTTCTTGCACAAACCTCGAAACCATAAACTTCCAAAACGAAAGTTGAGGCTGATCATATCCTCTTCGCGGACGAGTTTGTTTCACCAGCGACGGAGCTCTGTGCGCGACGAACAGAGCATCGGAAGTCAGCCCCGCGTCACCCACGGAGCAGTTTTTCCACTCAAGGTACCCTACTTCCCCATGGCGTAACTTTTTACTCGTAGCACCAATTTTTGATCCATAAGATTTTTTGGAAAGTAGACTTGACCCTCTTCGAGATCCTCTAGGTGGATTTCAAAAACAACCCATCAACTTGCTCAAAAAATCGAAACGAAATTGAACAAAAATCTATTTTCTGTAATACTATAAAACTGTTTTAAAACGATAACTTGTCGGCCAATTTTCTTGCTGTACAGTAAAGTAATGTAGGAACAAATTGAAAACAGTAAAAGATAACATAACTGAGATTGCAACGCATCTTCTGAATCGTTGTTTCGATTAGCGTGTAAAAATTTGATTGATATTGAAATTGAGGAAAAACCTGTGCTTAGTTATATTAATTTTCTAAAATTTTGTCCGATATGGCGTGCGTCTCGACAAACCGGGCGACGTGGTCGTGCGCTATACGCATCAAAAGGCGCGTATGGACGTCGCTGACGTATGGAAACTGACGGAACTCAGTTTCGTCTCGTATGCGCGACAGAATCAACGCGTATCCGTCGAGATACCCCCGTATCGATGATTTGCAAACTTGTCCATAACTTCGTGTACAGTCGTCAAATCGAGACGAAACTTGCGCCAACAGGTCTGAATCAAAATTTTGGTCCTGTATGCCAAGTTTGGTTCAATTCGGAGAAGGTCGAATCGGAACCTCTTTTTAGCGGGCCCGTGACCCACTCAAACGGGCGAATTTGTACACGGCTCATCGGAATCCAAAACTGGACATACCGTTGAGTTCCTCTCCTCAAACTGAAACCGTAGACATATAGTTTGACGACTTTAGAGACCATAAACTTTGGCACGTATTTCGGTGCAAAGTGGGTCCAACGGCGGACATCGTTTTGACACGAAATTACAAATTTGCCCCTGATCCAGAATTAGACTTTTGGACAGGCGTTTCCTAGGTATATCTTTTACACCGAGTGTGTTTTTGATGTCTGTTTCAGCATCCTGAGTTGTTTCAAGATTGTCACGTTTCTTGGCTGATATTATGATTCCTGGACTTTCCATTTCTCGCACCATAGGCAAGATACCTTGCCACCTTACTCTGTGATTATTATATATTTATTTTCAGTTGTTATTTTTAGTATTTTTTATTTCTTGATATTCAAACTGTGCGTCCAAGTCACACTAGGGTGCAAGCGACTCTATCGATCATTTTTTTTCGCTTTATTTATTTTCTCTTGTATTGACTTAGTTTATTGACCACCTATTGATGTTGAGGTATTGATATATCTTATACGGCCTTGACACTTGTTGTATCACGTGATGTGAGTCACATGTAGGACACGTATCCGCGTAGTCGGCTGGCCACCGATACGTATGGTGCGTGCGACGGATAGGAGTAACTACCAATAGAATTGCATGCTTGAAGACTTGGCAGTTACTAGAGGTTCATGAGTCATGGATGTGACCCTACTAGGCATTGGGTGGGGAGAACAGTTTCCTTAACGTATGGGTCCTTATGCACTTTCCTATTACTGCTATTGCTGGCCTCTGACATTCGAGGAATGTTATGCTTTGAGGTCCCTGGTATCCTGATGGGGCCACACCTGAGTTACTGCTACTGAGCCAGATACCCATGCGTTGAAGGTCTGTTCTTAACTGCATTGTCACTATAGAACTGGTAGGCACCCTATTGCATGCATCCCTTTTTCCTTCTATTATATTATCATAGTTTATATGGCATGGTGTTTTCTTGTATCTTGCTATGTCCCCTGAGGACCTGGTTATCTTTCCAGGATTAGACGACTTTCCACAGGAGTACGAAGCGGCGCTGGATCCATCTTACATCGATGACGAGGCAGTCACTACTGATTTCTAGTTCATTCTATATTTGAGATATTAGTGGACATTATTTTGCATCTCTTTCTTTTCTATTTTTGCGGAGGCTGGACTCCGATCTTGTTAGACTATTTTTTCATAGCTGTTTGGAGTGAGTATGTTCACCCGGCTGTTTGGAGTGAGTATTGTTAGACTTATTTATTTATTTGGACTCTATTATCTTCTGTGTTGAGCTGTGATGAGATTAGATATGTTATTCTGGCCTGTTATTATTTTACTTACAGCTTATGTGCATATATGAGGATTTCATATATTAGAGTATTCTTCGTATATGTGCAGCTGGCATGTTCACGTACTTGGTCCTACGTATTTTGGGACTGGGGCGTTACAATTTTGCCCAGCGTAATTGGGATCCTTCACAATCCTTTGGTGGGTCCCCCACCCCCTATTTCTCTTCATTTTACGCAGGAACTCCCCTTGGGCCCTCTTCCCTCCTCATGCCCCACTCCTCCTTTTACGCGCGCTCTCCACCTTATCCTTTTTATGCTAGCGCATCCATTTCCTATCAGCTCTACGCTCATCCAGGAGCGCACGTGACTCCTCCTCCTCCCATTTGCCCTATTCTCTCTCTAACCCCCACCGTTTCTCAGCTACCCTCCCAGCCTCCTCTCGCCTGTACCCCGCCCTCCACCATTTCTGTCAGGGTTGACACGGCGCCACCGCCCGATCCTTCACCACCCGGGACTGGCCAGTTCCTTTCGAGCGTAGCTGATCCAGGGGATTATGTCCTGCCGGTTGGGCCCGCCGACCCACCTCCGTCGATCGCCACCATTCAACCGGTGTCATCTCACCCGGTTATCGGAGTACCCCCCGCCCCGATCCCCGCCGCCGCCCCCGCTGTAGCTCCCAATTCCTCACCTTCCCCTGTCAGCATTCTCCCACCCGCTCCAGCGTCCCAGATTCTCTTGCCCGATCAGAATCCCCCTCCCTTGGCGACCCCACATCTGCCTTCCGGAGTTGACCAGTGTTCCTATGCCGCCAAGCTTCGGCCGGACCTAGCATCCTCGAAGGGTCCCCAATTCCCGGATGTCCCTCTCCCAGACATCGTGTACTCTCAGGACACAATGGTGCCTCTGGTCCCCTTCTCAGACTCGGAATTGACCTCTCTGTCATCCTCATTCTCCCACACCTTTATTCTAAAATTTTCAACCGGTTGTCCCAAGCTCTCCAGAGTGCAGGAGACGATCGCCATGTGGAAACTCTCAGCGGATTATCGAGTGGTCCCCCTCGATCCCAAACATATTCTCCTCCACCTCTCTTCAGACCCCGACCACAGAATAGTTTGGTCCAAAGGTACCTGCAAAGTCGACTCATACCAGATGAAAATTATCAAGTGGTCCCCAAGCTTTAGTACAAAAGAAGACTCAGCCCAGGTCGCGGCGTGGGTGACCCTACCTAATTTACCCCTCATTTGCTTTGTTCTGGCAGCTCTCAGGCGTATCGCCAACTCGTTCGGAACGTACGTGGTGACAGCACCAGAAACAAGCAACCTTACCAAGGCACACTATGCCAAAATATGCGTCGAGCTCGACCTCTCCTCCGAACCTCCCAATTTTATTACCATCGAGCTCGGGAAATCGACCCATACCCAACAAATCCTATATGATAACCATATCATGTTTTGCAATCATTGTCATTTGAGAGGTCATCTCCCAAAGTACTGCCACCGTCTTCACCCGAAGCTCAAGCAGAAAAAAAATTGGAAAGACAACGCGTCGGCAGAGGAGAGATCTCCACAGCCACCCATCCTCCCACTTCCAAACTCGCACACCAGATTTAGCTCAGACGAAGACACGTCAGACATAAGCGATAATACCACCAAAGCAATGGTCCCCTTCGACCTCCATCCTCTCTCATTCTCCAACCAATTTGATGCCCTAGAGTCGGAAGAAGCAGAAGCCCAATTGGAGTCAGCATATCCCCCACACGATCTCGCCCTCAACAAGATAGCCAACAACCTCCCTACATTGTCGGTGATGGAGGCTACCACCGACGCCAGCGAGGCTGAGCCTCCGCGCACCATCGAAGACCAAGTAGAAGAAGCTCTTGCCATTCTCGGGCCCGAACAGGTTTGGAGAGGTCTACAGATCCAAGCAGCTGGATGCCCTCTTCAGTACTCCCTATTAGAGATTGAGAGCACCAACGACTCCCTAGCTATTCCCTCCGAGGAGCTCAACCGGGACTCCGTTGGGGAATTAGTTAACTCAGCGGACGACCCTATCCAGTTCGCTGCCGAGAAACCAATCGACTTCCTATCGGATCGTCAGGAGAAACCCCATCAAATCCACCCCACCTCGACAAAAGCAGAAGCATCAACCTCAGGCGGGATCCAGGTCAAGCTTGGAACCGCAGAGACCACAACCGTCCAAACAAGATCCACTACCAAGCGGAACAAAAAAACAACTACCCTAACCCTTTAATGATTAACATCTTATCCTGGAATGTGTGCGGTCTTGGGAACAAACCAACATTAAGGAGAGTTTCCACGCTGCGGAAGATCCACAAGATAGACATCTTTATAATCTTGGAACCCAAAATCCTCACCAAAAGACTCAAATCCATCCCACTGCAGCTGAACCTCCCTACAGCCACAGCTGGCAGACACGACATTTAGATCCTTGGCACTCAGGACGTCGACATCGAAATCATCCAGGAAACCCGGCAGGCCCTCTCATACTGGATGGATCATCCCATGCTCCTCGAGCGCGTAATCCTATCGGCGGTCCACGGCAGCTGCGACATCACTGGGCGGAAACATCTGTGGAATGATCTCCTCGACACCCACCTCCACCACGTCAACTCCCCTTGGCTTTGCATCGGTGACTTCAACGATATCACTTGCAGGGAAAAGAAAATCGGCGGTCGTCCCCCTCCACTGTCGGCCATGCAAGACTTTAACAACTTCATCTTCAACGCTCATCTCACCTCTCTCTAGTTCACGGGCAATGCTTTCACCTGGTGCAACATGCAAGAAGGCGACCGGCGCCAATATTCCCGCCTCGACAGAGCTCTTACAAACGACTATTGGCACGGTATGGGGATCACCACCAAACTATCCTATCTCAACTCCTCCGAATTCGACCACATCCCGCTGCTGGTTGAAATTAATAAGAATACCAATACCCATAAAAAGAACTTCCAATTCTTCGAATTCTGGATCGAGCACCCCCAATTTTTGGGTATCGTCGCAGCAGCATGGAACAGCGACGACTCTCCCGATCCCCTTACCAGGGTGAGCAAAAAGCTCAAGGCTACGAGGTCAGCATTGTCCAATTGGAGCAAACTGTCCTATGGCGACATCTTCCAAGCAGTGCGTATTACAGAAGACGACGTAACCCGTGCCGAGGCAAGGTTCGTTTCGGATCGCTTCCCGGCGGCCAGGATTGCCCTGAACCTTACCAAGACTATGCTTAAATTCAGGCTCAAAGTGGAGACTGACTTTTGGAAACAAAAAGCGAGATTGAAATGGGATAGTGACGGGGACAAAAACTTGAAATACTTTCATGGTTGCGTCAACGGCCGCAGACGGAAGCTAACGATTCACCATACTATGGACGAAGACGGAAACATCATCACCGACCAAAAGGGTATCCAGGAAGCCGCTACTGAATTCTACTCCAAATTATTAACCAAAGAGACGGTCCACAAAGACAACGCATTTCTTGATCAAATCCCCTGTCTCATTGACGACACCGACAACACTCAGCTGGAACGCCGTCCTTCCGAACAGGAAGTAAAAGATGCGGTGTGGGCTCTGAACGAGCACAGCGCTCCCGTCCCTGACAAATTTTTGGGGGTATTCTTTCGCTCGTGCTGGGACATTATCAAACAGGACATCATCGAAGCCGCTATTGCCTTCTTCGAAGGAGCCACCTATCCCAAAGCCATCTCTAGCGCCAACCTGATCCTCATTCCGAAAAAAGACAATCCGGAGTTCTTTTGCGACTTTCGGCCTATCAGTCTGTGAACTTTTACTAACAAGATTATCTCCAAGATCGTCGCCACCAGAATGGCAGGCCTTCTCCCCAAGATCATCTCTAACGAGCAAAGCGAGTTCGTCCGTGGGAGGAACATCCAAGACAATATCATGCTAGCCCAGAAATTAATCACCTGTATGAAATTTCCTGTCAGAGGAGGCAACATTGCCGTCGAGATTGACATAGGAAAAACTTATGACAGGCTGGACTGGCAATTTATGATCTGGGTCTTCAGAGCATTCGGTTTCTCTGAAACTTGGACCAACACAGTGTGGAGATCCATCAGCAACTCGTGGTTCTCTATCGTCATTAACGGCCATGCCGAAGGATTCTTCAAATCTAGCCACGGGGTTAGGCAAGGCGACCCTCTATCATCCACTGTTTTCATTATTGCGGCCGATGCCCTCAGTAGAAACCTCAATAACATGATCAGAGTCCCGCATTTCCAACATTATCATACTGCCAGCGGATGTCCTACCATAACCCATCTGGCTTTCGCCGACGACTTACTCATCTTCTCTTTTGGGGACGAAGGAGCAGTTCAAGTGGTTCACAATACCCTGCAGCGATACTCCAGTTGCTCAGGACAGAAAATCAACCCTTCCAAAAGCGTCATCTATGCCCACCACAACATCAATACCGTACATGCTAGCAGGATTTCCAACTTAACTTCATTCTCTGTTGATCATCCCCCATTCAACTATCTCGGATGCCCCCTTGTGTTCGAGAAATCCAATGCCAGGATCTTCGAGAAGTTAATCTCTAGAGTCAGGAACAAGATTGAAGGGTGGCACAATGCCACCTTATCCCCAGGAGGCAAGATGATACTCATCAAGCATGTGCTAACCTCAGTTCCTATCCATACTCTAGCCGTATGCTCCCCGCCATTGAAGGTTCTTACCACGATCGAGCAGATCTTTTGTAACTTCTTTTGGAGGCATTACAACGGTCATGATAAACACCATTGGGCAAGTTGGGACTCCATGGCACAGCCGACAGAGATAGGGGGGCTGGGATTTACCAAACTTACCCATATCGTTCAAGCTTTTTCGATGAAACTGTGGTGGCATCTTCGCACGACCAAGAATTTATGGACCAGTTTTATGAAAGCAAGGTACTTCAAACACATCCACCCTTTAGAGGCTACCTCCAATAGCAGATCATCGGCGGCTTGGCGTCGTATCCTGATCGGGCGTAACCTGGCCGAATAGGCCATCAGGCTACAACTGGGCACCGGCGAGTCCAACCCTTTCCGGGAGAGATGGACCGGGGACAGCTTGATCCAGCATCTCGGTTATCCCGAGAGACTGTAGGATCAAAGACTTGTGGAACCACACTACCAACGCCTGGGACTGGGTTAAGATGCGTGAATGGGGAGGCTACGAGATGGAGGATCGCGTCCGCCTGCACGGACTTAGGATCGGTCCCGCGGCCGATGAGTGGAGATGGATGCTCGAGGGTTCCGGTGCATTCTCTGTGAGGTCGGCTAGATCCTCTCTCCTTGGGACGGGCCAGCCTACACAGATCACAGCTCACTACAGGCACTCATGCATCCCTAAGAAGTGGTCTTTCCTCATGTGGAGAGTCATGAAGAAGAAATTGGCTACCGACGATATTCTCAACACCATCGGGATCAGCTTAGCATCAGCCTGCAATTTTTGTTCAGATCATCAGATGGAGACTATAAACCACTTCTTTTGCCAAGGGAACTTGTCCAGAGGCATTTGGATGACCCTTAACCAGCACTTCAGTATCGAGCCGAGTGGCAGACGCTTCCAAGATCTTGCTGCCGAGTGGGGCAGCTACTCCCACGGGCACCAGATCATCGCAGCGACCGCCACGTGGGTGATTTGGAAGAATCGCAACAAGGCGAGATACGAAGGCCACATTCTCCCAGCCGACCAGCTCCTTCGGAAAGTCTACCGCCAATGCCGCAAACGGAGTACCCTGTGCCCCCACTGCCCGAGCACATTCTGGGCGATGCTCCAGAGCCACCCCTGACTGTGAGCGTCGACCCCCACCTTTTTTGTTTCTTTTGTTGGTATACTTGTATAGGCATTTCCTTTTTGTGCCTTGTTTACGCTTCAGGCTTCGGCATTTTGAGCCTTGATTAATATATATCGTCGAGTTTTCCATATATATATATATATATATATATATATATATATAAAAATATATATATATATATATAATATATATATATATTGAAAACCCCCCATATTATTCATACCATGGCGCAAAATGCCGAAGCCTTTACAAGTAAGCGCAGAAAGAAGACAGAAAAGTGCACTAAAAAAGGCGTCCCGCACACCTGGGATCAGGATAGCACTGACTGCCAGAAGTCCTCGATACCGTGATTGCAGCGCCTGCTCATTTTATGAGTTTGACGGAGAACCTCCCGGATAAGTTGGTCGGATGATTATTGGTGACCTTCGTATCTGAATTTATTGTGATTCTTCCAAATGGCCCACGTAATGGCGGCTGCAACGATCTAGTGGCCGTGAGAGGTGCTACTCCAGGTGGCCAGAAGATCGTTGAAGCTCCCACCGTCCTGAATCTGTCTACAACGATGAGATAGGGGGTTCCAGACCCTCAAGGGTGATTCTCCTAAGTACAAAATGTGGTCGACCGTTTCAGGCTCTTTTACCGTCCAATAATGACATGTAGAGTCCAGACTGAATCCTATGGTATTGAGAGCGTTGTCAGTGGGGAGTTTCTTGCGAAATGCTCTCCACATCAGGAAGGGCCATTTTTTGGGAATACAAGAATGCCAGAAAGACCCAATGATAGGGGAAGGCACCCCAATGCCCTGGCTACCCGTCTGGCTGAAGCAACCGAGAAGGATCCGTTAGCCGAGATAGACCACTGCATGACGTCGGGTTCTGCCCTAATTTGAAGCCCGACATTGAGGAGCAAAGTAGCGACTTCTTCTCCACTCTAGTCTCGGACCCTCTTCCAATTATAATTTGTAATGCCCCAGTCCCAAAATACGTAGGACTAGGAACTTAGACATGCCAGCCGTATAATAAATATACGTAAGCTGTAAAATGTAGTATAACCACGACAGCTAATCTCATCCACAAAAATAAAGAATAAAAGATATTATGATATCAACTATGAATGTTCTTTGTACAAGATGTTGGGCGGAGACAAATCTGCTAGCAACTATTTAAATGAAAAGAAATAAATACAAATGAGAGAAAATGTTAAGCGAAGCGAATGGCGATCTAAGAGCACGTCATCTACAAAGGAATGGAGGAGATCACAGCCTTGGCTAGAATACCTGCGAAAGGCAATAGCACACACCTGAAGAGATCACCAGGTCCTCAGAGGGACGTAACAAGACACATAATATCATGCCATAAAACTGAATATACGCTACTCAATAATAAGTCAAATCAGATTATAACATGGTCCAATACCCACCTTTGAATTAGCGTACCATCCCCCAACCAAACAAGGACAGAAGATGGCATCCTAATTCGTGATGAAGTATCTTTCCATGCCATGCATCCAATATGGTATCCGGACCCTAACAAGGTTCAACAGCTTCTCATCGAAGTAGTGAGCCACACCTACAAGAAAACAAGGACAAGATGTGGCAAACTAGTCTGCGATAAGTTACTGTTCCAAGCCACGGTCAGATATAAGTACCCAAACCAAAAGTACTCATACCTAACAGATAAGGTAGCCTAACCCTTCTAAGTGAATGCAGTTTTAAGAACAAACCTCCTACGCATGGGCTCTCTGGCTAAAATAGGATAGGCATGGTTCCCTCTTGGTGCACTAGAGGCCCAGTAAGTAAGAGCGTAACTTTTCGTAGAACGTTAGTGGCCGTCAGTAATCATGGGTAATCTCACCCGTGTCTCCGGCGGAGCTCACGGGCTACAAAAGGTAAAGTGTATAGTAGCCCATACGCTAAGGTATTGTCCTTCCCATCCAATGCATACTATGTTGTATCCATAACACACATACCCTCTGTAGAAGCATAAAAATTTTAGCAGACTGGACATATGCGTCTAAGTCACCAATGAGGCCCCATGCGCCCAAGCCACCAATGAAGACATATGCGTCCAAGCTTCCAGTGAAGACATATGCGCCCAAGCTTCCAGTGAGGTCATATGCGCCCGAGCTTCCAGTGAGGACATATACCCATGCGCCCATTCTAGGCTACTCCAGAAGGGGCGCATAGCCCTGTTTCAGGCTATGCGCCCACGCCAGAACAACCCCTAACATGGTCAAACCCACGACCAAAATGTGCACCGAAGCATACGGCCACGTCAGTCTCCACGAACAATCATACACCGAAGTATGCGGCCACGTCAGCACCACGATCACGCAGCCTGCATGCGCCTGCACCTTATGCGCCCAAAGTAGGACCATGCGCCCACATGAAAACTAGTGTATTTTCTCATGTGGGCGCATAACATCATTCCAGCTCAAGAATGACTATAAAAGGGGCCTCATCTCTCTTCAAAAGTTAGAACGGAGAGCATTTTCAAGAGCTAAATTGCTGCACTTCTTGCCAGTGAGCCGAGAGTTAGCAATTTTTTTAAGTTTTCTCCACTTTTGTAATCGGAGTGTCAACGGAGTAAAGGAGCAACTGCCGTTCGATCTCCATCGTCCCATTCCCCAGAATTCTTTTTGAACTCGGGGATCCTCAGTACAGGATCTCTCAGGCGTACTCAATTTGTGGTGTCTTGCGCCAACAAAGAAAAGACAGCGTTTTTTTTTGTCCATAAAAATGACAACTTTGCTGGGGACTACCTTTTTCTCTAACGAGAAGGTGGTGACGCAATCCGATTCCGACAAAGTTGGGAGCACTCAGAAGATGCTGATCGTGAAGTTCGATCAACTGACGTTTGAAGAGATACTCTCGAGGGACAGCTCTACTCCCTCAAAATCAGCAAAGCCAGATAAGTCTCGTAAGACTTTGCTTCCGAAGGCTCGCCATGCATATCCTGCCAGTGTCATAGCAGATATGCAACTGAAGGAATCTGTCATATGGGCACATGGCTCTGCTACAGAAGCTCCACAAATGAAGAAGGCTCACACCATTCAGGGCTCTACTAGCCCAGCGACTCCTCTTTTATGCAACCAACAACAGAGTGTTCAACGCTCGAGACTTGGCAAAGGAAAACACTACGATGCCAAAAATCGGAGTGTGCGATACTCTGGGCAAACTCAGTGAGGCTTATAAATGAAGGAGGCAAAGCTGGAAGAAAATAGCACTGTTCTACCAGGCATGCGCCCAAAGCTATGTGCCAAAGGGGGTGTGTGGGCGCATAACTCTGATCAGAAGGCTTTTATCTTCGACAGATTATGCATCCAGGGCCATGTGCCCAAGGCTATGCGCCCAGGCTCAACTGACCCATACTATGCACCCACATCGAGGAAGCTTAGACATGCTGCTAAGAAGCATGTGCCCAAAGGCAGACTCCAGGGCCTATGCGCCCACAACAAAAAGACAGGCTCCAACGCGTATAGCATGAGGCTGTCTTCAAGGTCGTCACAGAACTTAGATGTGGGGGTTGCCCCTGTACGTGAACTAAGTCTGGATGCACCAACTCTTCTTACAAACCCACATGCAAAGCTCGGCGATGCATGTTACATGGGTTTTAAGGAAAAACTCCCTTCCGCTGACTTACGCGATATGATAAATCATAAGCGTAAAGCAAGGGAGAACACAACAATTCATGGTGCACATCCATAAACCAGTATTGTCATCAACTGTTGCTACTCCAAAGCAACGAGAGTGCCTCAGAGGTAGTCCGTGTTTCGACGACTGCATTTCTCTGACGATGAAAAGCCGCTGTGTGTTTCATCCAACATGGCTTCATGAGATCCCCCTTTTGGAAGCCCCAATCAAAGACGGTGGACCACGAACCCAACTTTCTCTTTCAGATTCGTGAACAGAAGAAGAAAAAGTCTGCCAACAGATAGCCGGTGGGCTGTCACATTTGAAGGAGTCTACATGGGTACTCGGTCGAAGGCAAGATTCTGTATAGATGACGAGGACTCCCAAGCTGGGGGTAGTATTACCTCAGAGTCTGAAACAGATGACCTCCATACTGGGGGTAGCCTTCCAGACGATGATGACCTCTCCGAGTCTGACGGCGACTATCTACCTCCCCTACCTGAAGATGAGGGACTTGTCAACTCAGAGACAGACATTATCAGCACTAGTTATACTGTTTCCTTGGTTCATCCTCGTATGTTGTCTACATACATGGCGGACGGAGAAAGACCTGAAGAAGCCAATGATCAGACCAACAAACGGCTAGAGGGTCTTGAAACAACATTTGCCAAGATCACTGATATGCTTACTAGTATCATGGCGGTCTAAGCTGCTGGGGCTGTTCCTCTACCTCAACAAAATGTCTCGGCTCATGTTAGTCCGGCTCATAGCAACAACCCTCCTTTACTACAAAAGGAGTATCATTCTGTTGTGCCTCCTCCAAATCTTGTAAATGCTTGGGGTGGTCCTTCACCAACGACGCCTGACAACTGTACAGCAGTCGTTTCCCAATACATGCTCAATCAACAGAATGCAATTGATTCTCTTGTTGCCCGTCTCGACACCATCTCACACAAAGATGGGCTTCAGAAGATGGTGATATCTCAACCTTATCATCCTGAATGGGAGAATGCTACTTGCCCTCCTAACTATAAGCTGCTGACGCTAAATTCATTTGACGGAATGACTTCTCCTCGTCAACACATGACATACTTTAACATGCAAACTCTACACTTACCTAGGGACGATCCGTTCTTGTCAAAGCTGTTTATTAGTACCTTGTAGGGGGTAGCTTTTGAATGGTTCTGCAGTCTGTCTGACGGTTGTATCAATTCTTTTAAAGACTTGGAGAGGTTATTCCTCAACAGGTTTTACGAGAGAGACATGCATGTTAGTATGTCCACCCTCATCGAGACCAAGCAAAGGAGGACTGAGTCTGTCATTGCTTTCATCGAACGCTTCAGACAGCTAGCGTTGAAGATGCCCTTCGGCATACCAGACTCAGAACTTATGGATACTTGTCGACATAACTTCCTTCCTACAGTGAAGTTCTGTCTGGGTATACATAAGTATGATATATGCCCCGCTTTCATTGGTGCCACTGATGCTGTTGAAAACGACGTTCCTAATCTGGAATTACTGGGGTTGAAAATATCCAAATCTGAAGACAAAGGGAAGCATCCTAAAACTATCCCTATCCGTAGGGATAATGGGAAAGAAGTCTTGAAGGTCGACACTTCCAAAGGAGCTTCCAATTCTCAGGGCACCTCTGACAAGCCTAAGGAGACTTTTTTCTTTGACGAAGACGATGTCATTACCATTTTTCACACATTGACGAAGGATAATAAACTGACATTGCCTCCACCACGACGTCCTGCAGAGGCAAACCAACTCAATGATCCCAAGTACTGTCTTTATCATCAGTACGTGCATCACTCTACCAAGGATTGCATCGTCCTAAAGAAGAAGATACAACAGCTTATCGACAGTCAAGTGATCAACCTCGAAGCTGAAGACAAGGTAATATCTTCTAACATGATATCTCTTCAGTTTGGTGACTTTCCTCCCACAGAAGTCCTAGATGGCGTGATCTCGATCCCCAAGGCAATAGTAGAAGTCGTCAACCTGGCGCCAGCTCGCAACTCAACCTTGGTTCCACTCACGACTGAATATGGTGAGATCATATGGGTCCATCCGGACCTTGTGCAAGAAAAAATGCAGGGGTGGTATCTCCTAAAGCAAAAAGGGCAAGAAATACAAGTCATGCCATATGGTGTCTTCTTCCATCTACGAAGTTCTATCTGGCGAGACACGATCGGGGAAGGCTTACCTACGGACTTACGACCCCGTACAAGAAGAAGTAGTACCTTCGCAAGTTCCTGCTGCCCCCATAAGTTCATAGGCCGTCCCGTCTAAGCCTTCAACTACCGACAAAGCCAAGCAGAAGGAGACGCAACTTGACAAGTCTCTGAAGGTGCCAGCTCCAGAAGGCATGGATCGGCCCTACAACTTTGACATACTGGCACAGCTGGCCAATACACCTGCCAGGTTGTCTCTGTTCGATCTATTGTGACTCTCCAAAGAAATATGGAAGGCCTTAAGTGAGGCATTACTACAAGCCGACTCTTATCTCGCTGAAGTCAAAGCCCCCGCTGAAGACCCTGTCCCCTGTCCCTACTGCCACAGTACTATGGAAGTGGTGCCCAACATCACCTTTCAACAGAAGGACATGCTACTCAAAAATAATCGTCATGATAGACCTCTGTACTATACAGGGTATATCGGGACGATTAAGGTGGATCAGATGCACATCGATCCAGGTTCCTCCCTCAACATAATTCCTAGAAGTTTGCTTCAAATTCTAGGAATCCCTCTGCACAAGCTATCTGCAACCAACACGACTATCATGGCTTTTAATGCTTGGAGAAGCCACCCGCTGGGCAAGATCCGTCTCAAGTGCCAGATCGGTGATCTCCGAACGGAGGTTTCTTGCTATGCGATCGATGCCAATGTATCCTACAATGTTTGTTGGGACGTCCATGGATACACGAGAACATGATCGTTTCTTCCACACTTCACCAGTGCTTCAAGTACATCAACAGCACGGTGTCGTGAAGACAAAATTTGTCGATGTCGATCCTTTTAAGGGCATCGAAGCCTACAATGGAGATTCGGTACTTTACCAATCTCAGCCCTCCAATGATGACGGCAATGAAGCTGACGATGAAGCTAAAGCAAGTTCATCCTCCAATGATGGTCCCTTGATTATCTGAGTCAAAGGATGTACTACTCTAAAAAGCACTCCGAAGCCTCTCACAATTTGGGTGAAAAAGAAGAACCTTAATAAGGTCAAACCTTTAACCATCACCCTGCGTAAGACACCTCGGGTGAAACCAGCTAAAGTGCATCCTCCTAATCCTGAAGAATTACCCTATGTGGTAAACTTGGCCAAGATTGTGGCTCCTCTTCCAGATGATGATCCCCTCAATGAGTATATCAATACTCATAATAATGTACTTTCAGCGGATGATGTTATCTCTGAAGAAGAACTTGCGTATTTTCTTAGTAAAGGTTTATCTTTGAATTACTCCGATGTCTATCAATCTGTAAACCACTACATAGATACGATATACGCTCTAGAGCACGGCATAGGACCACACCTCTGCATGTCGGTCACGATGCCTCACCTGCGGAAAAAAGTTTACCCAGGAGATATCCACTACTTCTTTCCAGCCAGAAAGAAGGGTGAAGAACTAATCATCTTCGGTCGAATAATTGGCGAAAGAAAGTTCGTTACGGACTCTACTTCTCCCAATCACAACACGGAAGCTGACTATGACTCTGGGAAAATGCAACTTTTTTGATATAGTTTGCAGGCCAAGAATATCGTCCAGAACATGGGATATGACATAAAAAGCGACCAGGGGTTAAACTACGGCCGGGGACGACGGTTGCCAATACGTCACTTTGCTCCTCCCGGCAAACCTGAGAACTATTATCAACAAAACGGTATTGGCTTGGATTATGTCACTCCTCCAATAATTCCTAAAAGGTCAGATGATGAAGCAGATCGTTGTTCTCATTCTTTTGATTCCTGCATCTGGGACTTAGACTCCAGCATTGGCGACATGTTCAAAGCAACTCTGTCCGTCAACATGATTTCAGTTAACCAAATTGCAGACGATGTCCAATCGATCAAGCTCGAACAATGGGCTCAAAAGATGGATACTAGTACAACGTGAACCACCTACCGAAGATGAAGTCATCCAAGCCAATTTTGGAGATGAATCATCGTTTAAACCAATCTTCATCAGCAAAAGTCTATCTAGCGATGAATGACAATCTCTTATACAACTTATAAGAGAATACATCGACGTCTTTGCTTGGAGCTATGAAGACATGCCATGCCTGGATCCTAAAGTCGCCATGCACCGCCTAAATATTTCGTCTAAAGCTAAGCCAGTGAAGCAGCAGCAACGACAATTCTGACCAGATGTCATGGAGGCCATCGAGAATAAAGTCAAGAAGCTTATTGCCAGTGGATTCATTCGCGAAGAACAACACCCTGACTGGGTTGCTAACATTGTTCCAGTCATAAAAAAGAACAGTAAAGTTCGAGTCTGTATCGATTACCATGATTTGAACTCGGCATACCCGAAAGACGAGTTTCCTCTACTGATCACCGACGTCATGATCGATAATACTTACAGCTTTGAGCGGATGTCCTTCATGGATGGGTTCTTAGGCTACAACTAGATGAAGATGTTCCCCGACGATGAGAAGCACACATCTTTTCAAACACCGTTGGGGGTATACTGCTATACGGTGATGCCCTTCGGATTGAAGAATCCAGGGGTGACATACCAGCGAGCTATGAACATAATTTTTTGTGATCATTTGTACAAAATAGTGGAATGCTACGTGGACGATATCGTAGTTAAAAGTCGTCTCAAGGGCAACCACCTCCAAGACTTGAGAACGGTGTTCGAACTAATGCATACACACCAACTCAAGATGAATCCAACCAAGTCTTTTCTGGGAGTCTCTAGCGGCAAGTTCTTTGGTTTTGTCATCACTTCAAAGGGTATACATCTTGATCTGGAGAAAGTGAAGGCTATCCTCGATATGCATCCCCCAAGAAACCTCAAAGAGCTACGCAAACTTCAAGGAAGGCAAGCCTACATCAGACGATTCATTTCGAACCTTTCTGGAAGGTGTCAACCATTTACTCAGCTCATGAAGAAAGGCGTATCTTTCGTCTGGACTGAACAATGTCAACGCACAATCGACGACATCAAGAAGTATTTTACAAGCCCCCCAGTTTTGGTGGTTCCAATAATGGGAAAGCCCTTCTTACTATATGTCCGCGCTATGGACCATTCTCTTAGCGCCCTATTAGCCAAGAAGAATGAAGGTAGCCATAAACAGGCAATCTACTACCTCAGCCGCACAATGGTGGGTACCGAGCACATATACACACCTGTGGAAAAGGAATGCCTTGTACTAGTATTTGCAGAAGATATGCCACTATGTGTCTGGGCAGACTATCCATATCATATCTAAAGTTAATCCTCTCAGAATACTCATGACTAAACCGGGTTCTCTTAATTCCTATTTAGCTACATGGACAATCCTGTTGACTCGATATGATATGTTGTTCATTCCTCAGAAGGCAGTAAAGGGCCAAGCGTTAGCTGATTTCCTAGCAGCTCATCCGGTGCCATAATCTTCTAAACTCTACGACGAAATCCCTGATGAAGTAGTCGAGTCTAACACCGCAACTGAAGAAATTCCTATTTGGTAAATGTTCTTTGACGGTGCATCAAGAACAAGACCTAAAAGAAATATTGTGGCCGGAGTAGGCATCGTGCTCGTGTCACCCGACCATCTGGTTATACATTGTACATATTCTCTCGTGGAACCCTACACCAACAACGTGGCCGAATATAATACCCTATTGATTGGCCTGTAACTGAAAAAATAACTGGAAGTTAACTATCTAGAAGCTTACGGCGATTCAAAGCTAATAGTTAGTCAGGTCCGAGGGGATTATGAAGTTCGTTATGAAGATCTCATCCCCTATCACAAAGCGACAATCGAGTTGGCATCTACTTTCGCTGGATTCTTCATCGAGCACGTGCCTCGGCTATAGAATATAGAAGTAGATGCTCTAGCCGGTCGCGCTGCTTCCTTGACCGTTCCTACCAATACTCAGCAGTCGATCACAGTAACTGGTCGAGAACTATTCTGTGTGAAAGATGCCTTACATATTCATCACAGTTACACATCAGAAACAAATGTCGATATTAAAGACTAGAAATTTCCTTTCATAGACTACGCCGTCTATAGAATCCTCCCCGAGGACCCAAAGGAAGCAGTGTCTATCCAAAGGCGATCCCTCAGATTTTACTACGACACAGCTACCAAGATGCTGTACCTACGCTCTTACGACGGGCTACTGTTACGATGTTTATCAGACACAGAAGCCAAACATGTACTCCGATAGGCTCACGATGGAGTTTGTGGTGCACATCAATCAGGCTCCAAATTATAGGATTGCCTCAGACGAATGGGTTATTATTGGCCCACGATGATAGCAGATGTTGTTGAATATGCAAAAAAGTGTAGCGCTTGTCAGTTCCAAGCCGATTTCATTCATTAACCTTCAGAGTTTCTATATTCGACGGCAGCATCCTGGCCTTTTGAAGCCTGGGGTATAGACGTCATAGGCCCAATCAGCCCGCCATATTCCAGAGGACATCGATTCATCCTAGCCATAACCGATTACTTCTCCAAATAGACGGAAGCTATACCGCTCACCGAAGTGAAGGCATCAAACGTGATTAGTTTCATCAAACATCACGTTATCTACCGCTTCGGCCTACCTCGCAGGATCATCCATGACAATGGTCCACAATTCGCAAGCCATGCATTCTATCGGTTCTGCAATAGAAATCGAATCTAGAATGTAGCCTCTACTGCCTACAATCCAGCGGTTAACGGGCTAGCAGAAGCCTTCAATAAAACCATCATTAAACTTCTCAAGAAGTTTGTGTCTTCAAACAAGCGCGATTGGAATGAGAAGCTCGGCGAATGTCTCTGGGCCTATCGTACGACGGTCCGGACTCCAACAGGCAGTTCGCCATTCTCTCTAGTTTATGGGAGCGAAGTAGTTTTTTCCCTAGAAATCCAGATTCCTTCCCTTCGGGTAGCCTTAGCCAGTGAGTTGACACCCGAAGAAAGCTACCGTCTGCGACTTCAGGAGCTCGAAGCGCTAGACAAAAAATGCTTGTTAGCTCAGTAGCGCATTAAGCTATACCAAGCGCGCCTTTCCAAAGCCTTTAATAAAAAGGTGAATGAAAGAATCTTCCAAGTCGGTGATCTAGTCTTAGTAGTGAGAAGACCAATGGTCATGACGCACAAAATAAGAAGGAAATTTTAGCCTAAATGGGAAGGTCCTTTCCTTATAGAATCAGTGTATTCTAATGGTGCGTACCGACTAACCAAGCCTGATGGTGACTTGCTCATGATGCCTATCAATGGCAAGTTCCTGAAGAAATATTATGTGTAACCTTTTGTAAATAATGTGCACATATGTTCAGTCATATAAATGTACAGTGCGATGTTTATGTGATTCGAAAAATTATATAACTATTATCCGTATTTCAAGAGTCTTGAATACGCCTTGGATAATAGGTCCTCTGAAATATTTCTCCAGTGGAATCATTCCCATTTTTGGCTCTGTCCAAACTCGGTTTGAAGAAAACAAGTTACGTCCCTATTTCTTCTGAATTATTTTTCGATAATTATTTCCCCAGTGGAATGATTAAGAAATGTTTTGCCATGTCCATATAACCTCTGAGCAAAGCGTTTATCAAGGATAATCACGTCCATATTACCTCTGAATTATCCACTTCTACCTAATGTTATATATCTTTCCACGTCCATATTACCTTTGGTCAGATATAGAACATTCTCTAGTATTACGTCCATATTGCCTCTATTAGCAGCTTTGTTCAATTTATTATCTATATTAAAAAAAAACTTGAATATAAAACGGATAATAGGTCCACATCAAATTTTCTAGTGGAATACTCACCAGAAATATTCTTACTACGTCCACATTACCTCTAGTTCCGATACTTCACAAAACTACATTCATGCAGTGTGAAAACCAAAAGATTCTTTATTCCTTATTTAGATAGGAAAAAAGGGATACAAGAGCCTTGATGGCTAGAAGAAACAGTCACAAATAAAAAAAAATCTAAGGGATACATAGTCGATTGATATTATCCCTTAGAGCTGCGATTTCGGCTTCAGACTTCGAGGTAGCTCGGCGGCGCACCTCTTCTTGACGAGCGGCTTCATCTTGGAAGATGATCTGACTCTTGTGCTCCCCCTCCAACTTCACCAGCTGTTCTTTTAAATAGACGGAAGTGGTGGCGGTCATGGCAACCTGAGCCAAGTAGTCCTCCTGCTCAGATGTTGATGTCCTCAAGTTGGCTTCTAGTTGAGCAATCTCGCTTTGGATCTGCGTGATGTGATTATACTTCTCGATAATCTACGCAGCCAGTTTATTCTTCGAGGTAGCATGTGCCTCACTTGCAACATTGAACTGACCATACTGATCTGCCAATTCGCTGATCTCTTGAACGAGGGCATCCTTCCTCGCCTGGAAAGTAGCCTTCTCCTCCGCGAGAGCCGTGATCAAAGCCTCATCTTCTGCACGGAACAGCGATGTCAGGCTCCGTTGTTTGGCATTCCAGAATCTGGCCACCTGACCCTCCAGATCATTCAGAACTTTCCTCAGAGTATTAGCCCGCTCTTCATAGACGGCAATGCTTTCGAGGGCTGCCACTTGGCATTCGACAACAGCCTTAACAGGGCCAAAGGCAACATTCCGATTCAGGACTCCAAGAAGCTTTACTTTTAGCACAGAGTAGAAAGCTTTGACGACTTCTTGGGCCATCTCGTCGTCTTCAGTAGAGGTCGCCGGGGAGGATGCTTGGAGAGTTTCTTCCGTTCCAGGAAGGGATACCTGACAAGAAGTCGAACCTGACAAGAAAACAATATATACATCAGTAACCAAAAAAGGGGGAAATACAAAAGAGTTGTAATTTTGTACCTTCGGCATGCTCAGCACCACCCTGGGCTACGCCATCAGTCTTAGCTTCAGGGAAACCGAGAGCAGGACCAGGCTGTTCAAGAAGAACAATATCAAGGCCACGAGCGACATCAGGCCGGGTATCTTCCACAGTCCCAGCTGGATCGAGAGCTGATTCAGCGACAGCCCACTCAGTAGGCTGTTCTACCTCTCCTTCTACAGCCGATGCCGGCTCACAAACGGATCCCTCCGTACCAACAAATTTAGAGGAGCCGGGCACAACCATTGTTTCTCCCCTAATGCCTGGGACTATCTTCACGAGTGGTCCCTTCTTCTTGTCTACAAAGGAATATACAATCGTGGTCAGCATCAAAGTCAAAAAAACCTCATCCGAAGAGAGGCACAAAAATAATATACCAGTAGGAGGATGAGCCAATTGGACTTGATTCTCGTCCGACTCTTTCAGTATCGCCCCGATTTCAGACATCATCCCCATGGAGATATCGAAAGAAGGACTAGCTCTCAGGTCACCACCATAATCTGGGCATTTGCCCTGATCATCCTTGGATTCAGCCTCCTTGGCTGAGGAAGGCTGAGCGTCGTCTGCCGGTCGAGGATAAGGAGGGGACGCTATTGTCACGTCCACCTTCTCAGACGAGGAGGCATCTGCCTTAGCTTCAACTTCAGGGTCCTGTGTAAAGGACAAATGCAAAGGTGAGAAAGCTTCTAAAGGCTTGACCAGAACGGCTATGGAGTCTAGGAAGGGATCTACCTCCCGAATAGTAACAGCCCGCGACGCCGTTCCACCTCTTCCAGTTTGTCGGGAAGACCTCCTCAAGGGAGGCGAGCTCGCACCCACTTCCTTGGCTCTCCTCAGGGTGACAGTTTTCTTATTCCACTTTAAAGTTGGCTCGTTGGCCAATTCAGTTGAAGCTTTCCTCTTCTGAGGTGGATTGAGAGGAAAAGAATCATCATCTTTCGTGTCCTCCTTTGAAGACACTGCTGGCTCCCTAAGGATAGCTTTCGGCTGCAGTACTATGGCTGGTTACACGGTGGGAACAACACTCTCCTTCTTACGTCCCTTCGGCACCTTTTTCGTAGGAAGGGGGCCAAACCGAGTCCCCAATATCAAGTTCTGTTCACGATCATACCGGGGATAAAAAGTATTGATCTAAACATAAAATTTGATGGCAGCATAGCACAGATGGGTCTCAAGCTTATCCAAAGGTAGAGTAAAGATTGCCCCCGTGCACCCGGTATTGTAATACATCCAAGCACGCGTCCCGTCAATCAAGCTGCCTATCGACTCCAAATACGGGCTAGCATTTCCCAAAAGGAGCTGGCTGTAGCCAAACTGTCGCATGAAATGACTCGGCAGGTATGGCTCCAGATAGGCATGGTTCCTGTTTTGGAATACCAGATGTGATTGTCTAATAGACTGAAGCCAGTGAAACGCCCCAGCAGTCAAACTAGTGGCATGAACTCCCTCATCCACTAAGATATCTCCCGCATTACCGCTGCCGGACGTAGGGGATACTCTGAAGAACTTATAATTCTGCAAGAAGCTTAAAGCCTTTCTGCAAGCGGGTGCACCGGTGACGGTCCAATCCGCATCACAAAATCTACAAAGAAATGTGTCTCCCGCCAAAGAGTCCGCCACCGGCCCAGCATTCATCAGGGTAGGACAATGCAGTAGCAGCCACCCCATCAGGAAATGATATAAAAGTTCGGTTCGGGCAAAGTTGGCCCTGCCGTCAGGAGTTACCACATTCCTAACAAAGTCCCGTAGACCCCGTCCAGTGGCATAGACCATCGTGGAAAGCAATGCAAGATGGTATCCGAACGTCAGCTTCACAGCCGGAAGTATTATGCTCTGGCTCATCCTCTCAATAGTCCCTGAACTTCCAGGGACTATGCAGTCACGAAGCCAGATCATTAAGAAAGCTGCCAGTACAGCTTTTTCCGACAATGGATATTCAGCTTGACGAAAGTAGTAGACGATCGGGACTAAGGATCATCACTGTCCTCAGTATCCTCCGTATCATAATATGTCAACCGAACTTCTACATCGGACTTGGTCATAGTTTTTAAAATCGAAAGGAGGCCGGATCCTCCCCTTCTCCTTAAACGAAGATGTAGCCCATCCAAGCTCTTGTGTGGGGATTGGCCCCCTCGATCCTCCCTTTCTTATTAATCCTATGACAGATGGGGAGGTGGCAGAGTAACTCCTTGTATACATCAATCATCTCGGAGTTTTTATTCTCCAGATCTCGGAGCACGTACTCTTCATACGGCTCTGTGCCCTAGGGAAGCTTCGATACTTCCTGCATCTCGTGGAGAGCCAATCCTATCTCTTAACCCGGAGTAAAGAAGATACAGGTGTGAATGTTATATAACTCCGCCAAAGAGACAAACATTGGCTAGTTGACCCTTACGCCATATTGGGTGGCCCTAATAGCATAATAAAGGCCAGCAGTCTTCAGGGTGGCTTCATACGTGGAAAGCACCCAGCCAGTGAGGTTGCTCCAGAATGAAGCTGGATACCACCAGCCTTCCATCCGCATCTTCCTTAATTGATACGACACGTCCTCCGACATCATCAAATTGTAAAGCGTGTCAGCGGCATAAGGATGGAGGTCAGTCGGAATGTCGTTCATTACGGCACCAGGTTACAGTCCCCTCGTAGAGTAAGATGCAGAGCCCTTGACACACTTGAACGTGTCCTTCTTTCGATCACCTGAGTCAAACTGTATTCTTCCGGAGATAACCCCGGGGAGCTCAGGAGTTAGCTCCCACTTCATCTGTCGTCGCACGGCTAAGACAGTAAAAGCAGACAAAGGATACTGACGCTCCATCGATGGTAGCCATATCCTCTGATTGTTCGGACTGATGACCATTAGATTTCTCAAGCATATTCTCTCGCCATCTTCGAACCCTACACTGTCGCTGAACAGGAAGTACAGCTTCTTGAAACGACGTGGCCTTCTAAGCAAGAACTTCTCATCGTTAATCATCTGCTTCAAGAAGGTCTTATCCTGTTCAAGTATGGCGAGTGTCCGTTCCGTAGGCTAGTTTTGACTGATTGTGGCTTGAACCTTGCTGATCATATTGGTTATGAGACTGGTACCGAGGACTTGATAAGCAGAGCCGAAAGGAATTCATCAAGTTTCGGGACAAACATATTAACTGCAAGGACAGAAGAGAAAGTCAGACTCAGAATTTGCAGAAAAAACTAAGTGCTGGAGGAATCTTATGCGCGCAAAGGGCTATACGCCCAAATGGTTATGCGCCTAAAACAGCATATAGGCGATAACAAAGCATCTGGTCGCATAACATGCAGCAGCATGTGGGCGCATAATGTATAGCAATATATGGGCGCATAACACACCACAGTGTTGGCGCATGCTTCTTTGGACACATAAGAATGCTCACAGAAGCATGTTGCCTTAGGTGCATGCGCCCAGACAGAAGAAAAGTCTGAGCATCACAAATTAACGCTCAAGACTTTGTTTTTGAGGCATAGCCTCACCTAGAATTGGGTCTTGGACTGGTGAGGATGCTGCCGCAGGAGGAGAGCCACTCGGTGCAGCCCCCCTTTCCCTTTACAGATCTCTTGGCGGCCTTGGCAGACATGGTTCGTAAAGAGAGGAGATGAAGAGTCTTTTGAAGGTTTTAAGAGAAATGAGAATAATAAACTTTCTCTCTCTTTCAAAGTCTATTTATAGGCATGGGCCATACCCTATGCGTCCACTATTCCTATGTGCCTATGCGCCCACTATGGATTATGCGCCCACGTGAAGAGCCAACCTCTTGCACACTATGCGACTGCCATTTGCTGACATGGACAACTCATGAAGGATGGACCTCTTCAAATTTTACCCCGATGAATCTGTCAGTTCAGATTTTTGAGGAAGATCTCGACAGCCATCTCTCTGACAGGCTGGCCAAACTCTATGCGCCCAAAGAGAGAGCCGTGCTATGCGCCCACTGCATCACGAGAAGACGGTCCATGCTTCTTTCAAAGTATTTTGAACTCGTTCAAGTATCAAAAACTTTGAAGGAGTCTTATAGAAGCATGAAAATTTTAGCAGACTGGACATATGCACCCAAGTCACTAATGAGGCCTCATGTGCCCAAGCCACCAATGAAGACATATGCGTCCAAGCTTCCAGTGAAGACATATGTGCCCAAGCTTCCAGTGAGGTCATATGCGCCCAAGCTTCCAGTTAGGTCATATGCCCATGCGCCCATTCTATGCTACTCCAGAAGGGGTGCATAGCCTTGTTTCAGGCTATGCGCCCACGCCAGAATAACCCCTGACTCGGTCAAACCTATGACCAAAACGTGCACCGAAGCATACGGCCACGTCAGTCTCTACGAGCAGTCGTGCACGAAGCATGCGGCCACGTCAGCACCACGATCAACCCACGATCACGCAGCCTACATGCGCCTGCACCCTATGCGCCCCAAGCAAGACTATGCGCCTACATGAAAACTAGTGTGTTTCCTCACGTGGGCGCAGAACATCATTCCAGCTCAAGAACGACTATAAAAATGTGCCTCATCCCACTTCAAAAGACAGAACAGAGAGCATTTTCAAGAGCCAAATTGCTGCACTTCTTGCTAGTGAGCCGAGAGTTAGCAATTTTCTTAAGTTTTCTCCACTTTTGTAATCGGAGTGTCAACGGAGTAAAGGAGCAACTTCCGCTCGATCTCCATCATCCCATTCCTCAGAATTCTTTTTGTACTCGGGGATCCTCAGTGCAGGATCTCTCAGGCATACTTGATTTGTGGTGCCTTGCGCCAATAAAGAAAAGATAGCATTTCTTTACTTTTTATGTGGGTCTACACCCTCTATTAACTGCTAAGTCAAACTAATCATGCAATACTATTAGCGGTTAATCCTGTTGCACGGCTTATACGTATTGGTGGCCAGCCAGTCATGCATGTCTGAGTTCTATATGCGACTCACAACTCTGTGGTATAAATGTGTCAAGGCCTATGAATTCAACACATAAAGGGTGGTCCCCTAAATCTAAGTTCAATGTGTATGAAAATAGTACATAGCAGGAAATAAAACTAAACAGTAAAAATTCTGGCTAATTATGCCATATATCACAGTTTATTTTGCAGAAAGTAAATAATGAGTAAATGCATGAAATATGAGCTAAAATAAATAGACAGCAAATGACAAGGTATCTTGCCTGAGGTTGTGTGCAGAAAGGGCGACGTCCAATAGCTCGAATCGACAGATTAATGAAGCATAGAAAGTAAAATCTCACAAACATCCTCGGATGCTGAAACAAACACCATGAACATTTCTAGAATAAGGAAAATAGCTAGAATAGACTACCCATAAGTCCAATTCTGGACACAGGAACAAAATTATAATTTTGGGTCAAAATGATGTCCGCCATTGGACCCGTTTTGCATCGAATCGTGCCAGTACCTATGATCTCTAAAGTCATCAAAGTAAATGTCTACGGATCTGGCTTGAGGAGACGAACCCAACCTTATTTCCAAAGTTTTATTCCGGCAGGCGGTGCATAATTTCTCAGAATCGGACCAAACTTGGCAAACATGACGATAAAAATGATTCAGTTCTATTGGCAAAAGTTTTGTCTCGATACGACGAATGTGCACAAAGTAATTGGGAAGTTTGCGAAGGGGCCGATACGGTAAATTTCGACGGATACGCATCAAATTCGTCATGCACACGCAACCAATTTGAATTTCGTCAAAGCCCACACGTCCACAAAGTCGATACGCACCTTTGGATGCTTTTGGTTCGCAACCACATCGCCCGGGTTGATGCCACGCACGGCGTATCAGTTAATTTTTTCAAAAATTTTGTTTTCTAAAACAGGTTTTTCTCAATCTTTAGGTTCGAAAATCTTTACATATAATAGATGAAAATTTAAACTATCAGAAGGCTTATGAATTGTTATATATGGTCTACAGCTCTGTTTAAGAAACTCCCTAAAATTTTTAACAGGTTGGTCAAAAATCATCTGCGAACATGGGTACATGCAATCCTATTTCTGTAAATTGTGAGGTGGATTTTGGTCGACTTTGCGTCGACTTCTCCAAGGGGTCGATGCACTAAATTTTTTTCTAATTGCTAGGAAGTGAATATGGTTATATCATCTATACGTTGGAGTTGATGGATCGAAAAATTATCGAGTAATCATGGAGAATTTGGTCTCAAAAGTAGGGTACCTGGCGGCTTTTGAAAACAGAGGATACTCTGCTCGCGGTCGGATCTGACGGCTTTCCCTGGCGTTTAGTCGACCGACGGCGGTGGTAGAGCGTCGAGAAGGCGCGCAATAGTTCGACGAAGCTATAGGGTTGGTCTCGAGAGTATTTGCAGGGTTTCGTATACGAATATTTTGGAGTATGTCTATTGGTGCGAGTCTTAATGCTTATATCCGAGAACTGAATTTAAAAGGATTTAAATTCTAATCTCATCGAGATTACCAGGTCCTTGATTTTGTTCTAGATTTGATTATGGAAGAGATTTGGAGTAATCGAATTCAGATTTGGACAGTTTTGAGAATTGGAAGATTTAAAAAAAAGCACAGTTGTGCTCGACTCGGACTGTTCCTCTCTGGAAGAGGAACAGTAGCAGCATATATGAGTATATATATAGTTTAATTAAATAACTAAATACATAATACTTTATTATAACTCTACGTATATATATCTCTATATATGTACCTATATATTTATGAACATATAAAAATCTCAAATAATGTAAAAATACCTTCTAGTAAACAAATTTGGCACAAGTTTAAAGAAATATCTTGATGTATATTTTTACACATAAAAAAATTCACCTACTACTTTACAATTAACCAAGAAGGTTAATATTAAGAATATTAATAATAATAATAATAGTAATAAATATAATAATAATAATAGTAATACTAATAATAGCAAAAATTAATATGAACAATAAATTAGGAGGGTTATAATAATGGGGAGGGATCACATTACTACTAGTATATTTTCTTACAAACAATATAAATTTTAAATCTCAAAAATATAAATAATAATTGGATATTAAAAATTGAACAACATAGCCATAATACAATTAAATGAATTTAAACAACTAAATATCTAAGTAAAATAATTCTAGTGGCACCTACAGCTAATATGCTAGTCAAGGCACTTGACTGCACTAGCCGTGCCATATTTTCTTGTCAGTGAGGAGGTGACGCCGGTGACTTGGGGAGAAGATCGTCTCCTGACCACCGTTTGGAGAATAAGGATGATTCGTCCGAGCCCAGCTTAAGACAGATCAGAGGTTCAGCAAGGTTCCTCCCTTTAAGGATATGCCGCCAAGATGTGGAGGATCTACAGTTGAAATCCGCATCGGACGGGTGTATGTGTTTGAAATATATAGCCTTCATGAACTGCACCCAGAGGTTACGTCTCACCTGAAGCTTCCACCATAGCTTTATTGTGAAAGCATCAACGACATGCGATATCCTGTGAAATCCATGACCTCCCTCGCCTGTAGGTCTGGCCATGGTGTCCTAACTCGCCTATTGATGCTTGTCCTTACCATCACAGTGGCCCCAAAAAAAGTTGGTGAAAAAGTTCTTAATAGAAGTGAGCATCTTCTTGGGTGGGGAGCAAGCGGCTAGAGTGTACATGGGGAGGGAGGAGAGCACGTGATGTATTAGAATCATCTTCCCGCCAGGCGATAAAGTGGCGTTGAGCCACCCTTCAAGTTTCTTCCTAATCTTGCCCGCCAGTCCTTGAAAAATGCCCGTGTTGGATCTGTCGTACACCAACGGGCATCCCAGGTAATAGAAAGGTGCGTACGCCACAGAGAAGGAAGTGATGTTGGTAATTGTTAGCCCAATAATTATATCATGTTTTTGAATATGGCTAATCAATTAAGTTTAACTATTGATGTCAGTAATATTCATGTAATCACTATCATGTTGCTACTTGAACTTAGCATTGTCCTAAATGGTCTATATCATATTGCTATGCTTGTATCATACTGCATTATATTGTTTTGTTCGTCTAACATGTACTTGCAGATAAGCAGTAAGCATGAACAAACCAGGACATATGCAACAAAGAATTATTGATGGGCCAAAGATGGCATAGTACAAGAAGATTTCTTTGAACCGTCTAACGACCTATCCGGGGCCTCGTATCGGAGGTTTTACTGCCCGATCAGCGGATGGGGGTCGAGGGGGCAGCGACCCCATAGGGGTTCAGGGGCGAAGCCCCCGAAAGGTATTCAGATTTCCAGATCTGTTTATCTTTGGACGATAGCCGTCAAGGAAAAATGAGTCTGCTTAAATGTCAGGAGAAAGGCGTCATCAAATGGGCTATTAGTTTTCATATTTATTCTGTATTTTTCCTTGTATTGAGTATATGAAAATGTAGATTGATCGGATCGGTACTGGCTTAGGTTTTTCTCAGTCCACAATCAAAAATAAGCCTACCTACGTATCCCAAAAATTCATAATTCTAAAAATCTAAGAGCCTATGCAAATTTGGTCCATTCCTTATTGTTCTGACCCAGCAGAACTCTGACAGAACTCTGACCAAGTTCGGTCCGAGTTCGGCCCGAGTTCGGTCTGGGTTATTTGAATTTTAGTTCCTACCAAATCTGTATCCAACGTTCGTATGCAAAATCCTAGCATCCGTTCTCCCCGAGTTCGGTCCCCCAAAAATACTATAAATAGAGTTGAGATTACCATTCACTTCAATCATCCAATTTCATCTCATCTCTTCTGTATCCAAAGTGTTCTGAGCTTTTTATTTTCATATCTAAGCCTTTACGACTCTTAGCCAAGCCAGTATAGTTTCTATTTAATCTAGAGTTTGGTGTTGAAGAGTTGTATCAGAGGCTGTATTCAGAAAACATTTAAGTTTTCCAATTGCCTCCTGGAGTCAGTCGTGCGCTCGTCACCAAGTACGGTGTTGTGAAGTCGGTAGTGCACTTGTCACCAAGCACGGTGTTGTAAGAGTTGCAAGCGCTCAGTTAAATCTTGTGCCATAGTGGATTAACAGCGAGCAAGAGTACTCGCGACTGGACTAGTCCTCTCAGAGGAAAACCAATATATATTGCTGTGTCACTGAGTTTGAATTCTTGAATCTTACTTTACCGTATTTTATTTACCATCTTTTATCTGCCATAATATATAACTGCTTAATATTTTTAATTGGTGATTATTTTTCGCTATACACGCACACACTCTATTCACCCCCCTCTAGAGGTGCTCAACGGTCCTACAAGGGTGGCAAAATGTTCTCTGTAGGTCTTGTGGTGGACGTAAATGACACTCTTGCTGGGATTGACACGTTGACCAGAGCATTTGGGGTATCTCTGAAGCATGTTTGTACCACCTCCACCGATCCGACGTCCCCGGAGGAGAATATAAGGATATCATCGGCGTACGCCAGGTGGGTTATGATTGGGCAACCACTAGCAGTGTAAAACTGCTAGAAATTCGAGGAGTTCACTATTTTGTTCAGATTTTTGCTTAACGCTTCTGCAGTAATGATGAATATGGTGGAGGATAATGGGTCGCCTTGTCTGACACAGCGATTGGATTTGAAGAAACCCTCGGCATGGCCGCGGATGATCGTGGAGAACTACGAGTTGCTGATCGATCTCCAAACGATGTTGGTGCAGGTTTCTGAAAACCCGAAGGCCCTAAAAACCCAAATCATGAATTGCCAATCCAGCATGTCGTACGCCTTTTCCATGTCCAGCTTGATTGCAATATTCTCGCCTATCGCTGGAAATTTTATGCATGTGATCATTTCTGGGCCATCAGAATGTTGTCTAAAATATTCTGACCACGAATAAAACTACTATGCTCATCAAAAATAATTCTGGGGAGGATCTCGGCCATGCGGTTGGCAATAATCTTGGAGATGATTTTGTTGGTGAAGTTGTACAGGCTTATAGGATGGAAGTCATTGAAGGTCTCTGGATTCTCCTGTTTGGGAATAAGAATCAGGTTAGCTCAGGAAATCGATTTGGGGCACCTTGCTCCTTGAAAAAAGGCGATGACCTCCTCGTGAATATTTGATTTGATGATGTCCCAACAAGATCTGAAGAACACATCGGTGAACCCGTCAGGACCCGGGGCACTGTGTTCGTCAATGGCCCATACTGCGTCTCTCACCTCCTGTTCTGAAGGCATAAGCTCCATTTGGGTGTTGTCACTGTCATCGATCATGCGAGGGATCACCGCTAAGAAATCCTTGTCCTTGGTGATGTTCACTTTGGTGAACAATTGAGAATAGAAGTCCGCGGCCGCCAGGTGGATACCCTGTTTATCTTGGATAATGTCCCGTTCTCATTAGCGATCTGGTGGAGGTTGAGTTCTGTCTACGCCCCTTTACGCAGGAGTGGAAATAGTTAGTGTTTTTGTCTCCCTCGCTATACATATACATATACATATATAAATACATATATATTATATATATATATATATATATATATATATATATATATATATATTATATAATATATATATTATACAATCATATATATATATTTATATATATATATATATGATTGTATATATATATATATATAATATATATATATATATATATATTTAATATATATATATATATATATATATATATATATATATATATATATATATATATATATATATTATATATAATAAATATATATACATATATATAATATATATATATAAATTATATATATATATATATATATATATATATATATATATATATATATATATATATATAAACAACCCCCATTCCATATATTCATATAAAAGCCGCAAAATGCCAAAGCCTTTACCAATAAGCTTTAAAGCCAAAAATTGAAATGAAAAGGAGCGGGGAGGAAAGCTCCCGCTTGAAGAACAAATCTCGGACAAAACGATCAGGTCAGCTGGTCTGGAAGTTCCAGAATCCCTTCGACATGCTTGCATTGTCCGCTAACCTTGAGGATCTGTCTACGGACTTCGCAGATCAGTTGGTTAGTGGTGTATTGGTGCCCTTCATATCTGAATTTGTTACGATTTTTCCAAATGACCCACATGACGGTGGCTGCGACAATCTAGTGACCGTGTGAGGCTCTATCCCAGGTGGCAATGAGATCATTAAAGCCCCCAACATCCTGACCCCGAAGACAAGAGTTAGAGAACTAGATCCATACCTTCGAAGCCAAATCTCCAGACGATAGGATGTGCTCGATAGTTTCTGGCTGGCGTGCCAAGCAGTAATGACACGCCGAAGCTAAATTGATACCAATATTGGCGAGGATGTCGTCGGTGGGAAGTTTCTTGCGGAATGCTTGTTTGCCATTTTTTGTGAAAGTACAGAATAATTTATATAGGAGGACTGAACTTAGACTCACAATACAAACTCGCTCGTACAAAAAAAGCCTAGGGACGAAGACCTAGGTACAGCAATCTAAGTACAATTGTTTATTTTTGATTCTGGGGGGTGACGATAGAGGCTCGGGAAAGCGACGACAGCTCTGCCTTACTCCTTGGACGATCGGACGTAGCCTTGGCTCTGACGAAGAAATACTCTCTTTTTTCTCTCTGTATGTGATCCTCTGCGTATCTCTCTCTATATGCGTCTGTCTCTCTCCATTGGTAAGGGAATAGCACCTTGCTATTTATAGGAGTGGGGGGTGATCATTAGGGTTTGCAATGATTACCCATTTTGAAAAGTCGGCGGCTTAAGAGTTATCAATCTGGACCGTTCATCTTGAATATAATAAATTTGAGCAATTAATGTGTTTGCATCAAATCTCTGTGGGCAATAAATGTTGATTGCCATGAATATTCGTGATTTGTGATAGCCTGCCACTGTAGAAGCAGGGAAAAGAATAAAGAAAGATCCATGCGGCCAGGGAGCCCCATGCGGCTCAGGGATCCATACGGCTCAAACGTCTATGCGGCTCAGATAAATTCTATGCGGCTCAGAGAGGAGCCACGTGGCCTGCAACAGCTCTTCCCTTTGTCCTTTACTGCGTTAAATGCCTTGACGGCTGACAGCTCTGACAAGGTGACAGTTCTGACACAAAGATACAATTATGACTCCCTCATAATGGTGGACTCCTAGGGAAACGAAGGAAATCTCTGACACGATCCCCCGAGATCCAGAAACTATCAGGCGGCCTTGATATGTGGACAGTCGCATGTGGTTCGAGCAAAGACCACCCCATGCGGCTCAGGCCGAAGCTGTCCCATGCGGCTCAGGCCGAAGCTGTCTTATGCGGCTCAAACAGAGACTACCCCATGCGGCTCACGAGGACTATCTCCCTGCGGCTCACGAAGAAGCTACCCATTATGCGACCGCCTACGCTCATGCGGCTCAGATCATCTCCATGCGGTTCAAATGTTCAGGGGGCACTCCCAAGCAACCTTGACACGTGGTCAGCCTTATGCGGCTCAATAGGGAGCAATCCTCATGCGGCTCAGATTTCTGCAGTGGCTCGCGGTTAAGACACGTGGCATGATAGTGGGACACGTGGCATCAAATCGAGCGAAATCCATCAACAAATCTTAATAAAATATTGGGACCAAATCAGATCATTTGCAATCGAGCAAATCAATGACACGTGTCGGGAAATCCGAGATTGGCATGACAAATCAGGAGGATTTATGTCAATCATCATTAATTACCCACAAAAGATTTGATACAATCATATTAATTGCTCAAATCTCTTATATTCAAGATGAACGGCCCAGATTCAGTGATCCTTAGCCGCCGACTTTTTAGAATGGGCAATCATTGCAAACCCTAATGATGCCCCCAACTCTTATAAATAGCAAGGAGCCATTCTCTTGCAAAGGGGGAGATTCTCTGATAAAAAAAAAGAAGACACAGAGGTCCAGAGAGCCAGAGGGAGAATACACAAAGATCAAAAGGAGAGCATTTCTTCCTCAACGCCAAGCAGTTCTTCTACAGAGCCAAGGCTGTACCCGATCGTCCAAGGAGTAAGGCAGAGCGGCCATCGCTTTCTCGAGCCTCTATCGTCACCCCCCAGAATCTAAAATAAATAATTGTACTTAGATTGCTGCACCTAGGCTTTCGTCCCTAGGCTTTCTTTGTACAAGCGAGTTTGTATTGTGAAGTAAAAGTCCAGTCCTCTGATATAATTGTTCTGTTCGTTTATAATTCATGGCAAACACGATGGCGACTCTGCTAGGAACAAACTTCTCCACGGCTGAGGAGTTGGTGATGCAATCAGATGCAGTCAAACTTGGCTCCACACAACAGAAGATGGTCGTCCGCTTTGACCAACAGGCATTCGAAGAAATGCTCTCCGAAGGAAGCGCTGGCCCAGTCCAGAAGCACGCCCGCACAAAGAAGGCTCACAGAGAGTGGAGGCCAAAATCATTTGCTCCTTCCCAGGCCCTGGACGGAGTACTCTCTGCTACCCAAGACGGCGAAGGCGACTCTCGTGCGGCCCCACTTCAAACCATAGAGGACTCTGCTGTCCCCAAGTCCGGCAGAGGAAAGCACTACGATGCTGTACTTGCAGGGGCAAAGTACGATTCTATGTGCTCCAGAAAGAAACCGAACAAGGGCACTAGCCGCAAAGCGAAGACTCATGCGGCCGAGATTGCCAGCCGCATGAATGATGACCATACGGCTGAAACTACTAGCCAAACGCATAATACTCATGCGGCCAGGATTTCCAGTCGCATGGAGAACACTTATACGGCCAGGGTTTCCAGCCACATGGAGAAGACCTATGCAGCTACGACTGCCAGCCGCATGAAGATTATTGATTCCAATCGCATGACGCCTACTCCACGCGGCTCTGTCTTCGACCGCCTCTCCTATGGTCCTGATCTTTGTGCTCCCAAAAAGACATGTCTGATTCTCTCCAGCACCACTTAGACTCTTCCTACTATATGCCCTCACGCACTAGAGTAAAGAAGTCTAGGGCAGCACGAGCTTGGCAAGCTCGGTCCGCTGATCCGACCTCTGACCATCCGAGCGTCCCACACACTGTTATGCGGGCCTCTGATGGGAAGTTGTACAGAACCACTCGAGTCCAGCCCCCGGCGGCAAACGGACAGAGAGGTTCCTAAATTCTTCCAAAATCCAGTGAGCAAACATGGTCGATCCGGACCTATCTGACCTGCATGAGGCCATCCTCCACAAACGCAAGAAAAGAGAAGGTGCCCCGGGGCGCAAAGAATCCTCCCACGGACGTCACTGCACCCAAGTCAGCATCAACTGCTGTTGCAATAACGTGACGGGACGAGAAGACCGGCAGTCCGTCTTCCAAATACTGCAACAACCATGTTCAGAGGATGAGGCACCTCCCATCGTCTCCTGCAACTCTGCTCAGAAAATCCTCGCCGATGGGAGAGGGAAGAAGACCAATACTCCCAGCCCGAAGGTTTCAAACCACTATGACTAAGAGACTCTCGTCTAAGCGGGTGCCCACCACCAGAGTTTTCCAAGGTACCCGTTCAAAAACGAAATCTGCTACAGTGGAGATTTATCGTCCACACCACTGGAGGTTGCTTGGACTGGGGGTAGTACTCTTCCGAACCTCTACGACAATCTGATGTTCCAAGAAGACGAGCTGGGGGAAACAACTCTTCCATCAGATGCAGCAAATCCCGACGTCCCCGAGGACGTCCACGACTCTCAAGATAAAGCAAACTCTGAAGCCAGGGGTACTATCCCTTCTGAATCCGAACCAGAGGAAAACATTCCCACATACCCCGATGACTTTTCGCTACAGGGGTATGATTCGGAGGGCACGTCCTCCACCGTTCCTTCCATCTCTCCTCATATAAGGACGGTGTTCATGACGGACAGCAACCAAGGTGGTTCCAGTGATCCCCAGTACATCGACACTCTGGAGGCCATACTGCATGCCTTGGTCAAGTCTGTAGATGAGATCAAAGCGGCCCTTCCAACTTTGCAAGGAGGGATGCCTGGCCAAACAAGTACAGGTTCCGCGGTCAATGCAGACTCAAACTCAGCGGCACCGAACCCGGGCAACAATCCTCCTGAAATAACGGCTCCTACCGCTGTAGATGAGGCCAGGAAAGCAAGAAGAGAGGTCCAGGAGCTTCGAGCCATGTTTCACGCTCGAGATACCTCTCAAGACCTCAGAATACGGCAACTATACCCTGCTGTATGGAGGGATGTCCCTTTTCCACCGAGATATAAGCCGTTCAATAGCAATCCTTATGATGGCAAGACCTCTGCAAGTCGATACATCACTTACTTCGAGGTCACCACCGACCATCTGCCCCATGACGATGCCATCCTCACACGATTATTCATTGGGGCATTGGAAGGAGTCGCCTTTGACTGGTATCGCAACCTGCCAGACAACTGCATCCACTTCTTCGCCAGCTTCAAGCGCATGTTCTTGGAGAGATTCTACGAAGTAGGACAGGACGTCACAATGTCCACCCTCATGGACGTCGTCTAAGGGGAGAAAGAGCTGACAAGGAACTATATTGAGCGGTTTCGCTAAACCGCAATGAAGTTACCGTCTGGTAACCCGGATTCCTCTTTAATTGAAATTTGCCAAAAGAGATTGCTCCCAATAATTAGTCTCTGGATGGGCGAAAGTCAATTTAAGGACTGGAAGACGTTCATCATCAGTGCCACTAGCGCCGAAGAACGGTTGAAGAAGGCTCGCCAACTGGGATTGCACATCTCGGAGGGAGAGAACAAGGGCAAGCGTCCTAATACCAACAACGACAATGGGGGTAGCCCCTCCAACAATCGGGACAATAATGGTAAGCAGGCTATGGTGACCGATACAGCTCAAAAACCTGAGTCAAAACCGGCAGACAAGCAATGGCCGTAAATCACTTACTCCTTCGAAGATGGTCACGTCAAGCCCATCTTGGACATGCTCATACAAGGAGACAGAATTCAGCTCCCTCCACCAAGACGGGAACCTCGGCCGACAGATATGGAGAGCCCAAAGTATTGCCATTACCACCACTACGTCCACCATGCTACACACGACTGCTACCAATTGAAGCGATAAATCCAACATCTCATCGATTCGAACGCTCTGGCCATCGATTTTGAGGAGGTAACCGTAGCGGCCAACATGGTGTTCGTATAATTCGGCAGCTTCCCTCCAACAGAGACTCAAGACGGTGTGATACCCATCCCTCTGGCGACCATAGAGATTGCTAATCTTCCATCTCCCCGCGATCAGGCTGCTGGTCTAGTGCCCCTCACCACATCACGAGGGGAGGTCATGTGGGTCCATCCAGACTTGGTATCTGAAGTGACTCAGTCTATACCATCCTCCATTTGCAAGAAAAAGAGTAGAAAAGTCAGATCCTGTCGCACAATCTCGATAGAGGTCAAAGAAGCCACAGCTGTCGTCACTTGGTCTGGTGCTCAATCCCAATCGACACCTGAGAACTCGGCAGAAGATCATCAGCCAGCTACCGCTGACACTCTGGGACCTTCCCAGCCTCCGACGACCGACAAGCCTAGGCCGAAGGAGACTCGTTTTGACAAATCCCTCCGAAAAGAGGTACCTCAGGGGCTGGAGAGGCCCTACAACTTCGACATCTTGGCGCAACTGGCCAACACACCAGCCAAATTATTATTATAAGAGCTTCTGAGACTCTCAAAGGATGTTCGCGCGGCTTTGAGCGATGCACTCCAAAATGCCGGCGCCTATCTGGCTCAGGTCAACCTCACAGGAGAGAGCCCGCCTGCAAATCTCCAAGACAGCGCTTGCACAGGAGCAATGCCCAATATTGTCTTCACTCCACAGGATATGCTCATCAAAACCAACCTACACAATTGCCGGTTATATTATACTGGATACATCGGCGACGTAAAGGTGGACCGGATGCACATTGATCCTGGTTATTCCATAAGCATCATCCCGAAGGGTCTGTTACATCATCTCCGCATTCCTATGCATCGTCTGACGCCAACAAGCACCGCCATCAGCAGTTTCACTTCGGGCAGGAGCTACCCGATCGGAAAGATTTGCTTGAAGTGCCAAATTGGCGATCTCCAGTCAGAAGTCACCTGTTTCGTCATAGATGCAGACACTTCTTGCAACATCCTCTTGGGGCACCCTTGGATACACGATTATATGATCGTGCCTTCCACGCTGCACCAGTGCTTCAAATATGTCAACAAACTGATAGCCAGCGGCTTCATTCGTGAGGAGCAACATCCTGACTGGGTCGCCAACATAGTTCCGGTCCTCAAGAAGAATGGGAAGATTCGAATCTGCATCGACTTCCACAATCTGAACGAGGCATATCCCAAAGATGAATTCCCCCTCCCCATCACAGACATCATGATCGACAACACATGCGACTTCGAACGCATGTCATTCATGGATGGCTTCTTGGGGTACAACCAAATTAAGATATCTCCTGACGACGAGAAGCATACAGCATTCCGAACACCGATTGGCACATACTGCTACACAGTTATGCCTTTTGGTTTAAAGAATGCTGGAGCCACATACCAAAGAGCCATAAGTGTCATCTTCAGAGACCACTTGTGCAAGACTGTGGAGTGTTATGTTGATGATATCGCCATCAAGAGTCGCTATAAGGGAGATCATCTGCAGGATCTGAGGACGATATTCGACCTGATGCGAGCACACAACCTGAAGATGAATCCCACAAAATCCTTCTTGGGTGTATCCAGCAGAAAATTCCTGGGTTTTATTATTACTGCCCAGGGAATTCATGTAGACCCAGAGAAGACGAAGGCAATTATGGAGATGGGTCCCCCGAGAAATCTCTGTGAACTCAGAGGCCTTCAAGGAAGGATAGCGTACATCAGGAGGTTTATTTCGAACCTCTCCGGGCGATGTCGGCCATTCACCCATCTCATGAAGAAAGCCATCTCGTTCGTATGGGATGAAGAATGCCAATGTGCCTTCGACAACATCAAAGAATATTTGTCGAACCCTCCAGTCCTGGTGGCCCCTGTTGCTGGAAAACCATTCTTGCTATATGTACGAGCAATGGAGCATTCCCTCGGCGCTCTGCTGGAAAAAAACAACGATACGGGCCATGAACAAGCTATATATTACCTCAGCCGAATGATGATTGGGCCAGAGCACCGATACACCGTCGTGGAAAAGGAATGCCTTGCCCTGGTGTTCACCATTCAAAAGATGCGGTACTATGTCACGGGACAAACCATACATGTGATCTCACGAGTCAATCCTCTCAGGGTCCTCATGACGAAACCAGGAGCACTCAGCTCCCGCCTTGCCACATGGGCAATAATGCTATATCCTTATCATATGATCTTCGTCCCGCAAAAGGCTGTTAAAGGTCAAGCCCTGACAGACTTTTAGCAGCCCACCCAGGCTCGGAGTCGTCCTGAATATATGAGGGAATCCCAGATGAGGTCGCCGACTCGCATGCAACCTCTCACGATGATATATGGCGAATGTTCTTCGACGGTACCTCAAGGACCGGACCTAAGGGCAACATCATCGTCGGAGTCGGGGTGGTGCTGGTTTCTTCTTCCGGGTTGGTGATCAATCGTGCTTACTCCCTCACAGAGCCCTGCTCTAACAATGTGGCCGAGTACAACGCGTTAGTCATTGGCCTCCAACTTGCAAGAAAGCTGGGGGTAGAATATCTTGAAGCATACGGTGATTTACAGTTAATCGTCAATCAGATCCGGGGTTCATACGAAGTCCGCCATGAAGACATCATCCCCTATCACCAAATAGCGATCAACATTATTTCATCATTTGAAGGATTCTTCATCGAACACGTTCCCAGACTCCAGAATATCGAAGCCGGTGCCTTAGCTGGCCTTGCTGCTTCCCTAGCGGTTCCAAACTATGCTCATCAATCGGTGGATGTGATAGGCCACGAACTGGTCTGTCCCAAGAACAACGTTCAGTTCGTGGCAAGTTATTCCGCTCAGACGGTCGACGAAATGCCAGACTGGAGACAACCATTCATAGACTTCATAGTCTACGACATCCTGCACGAGAACCCAAAGGAAGCCACTTCCATCAGAAGGTGTTCTCTCAGATTCTTCTACGATACAAAGACGAAAATGCTGTATCGCCGATCCTACGATAGATTATTACTACGATGTCTGTCAAACACAGAAGCCAAAGAAGCCATACGCGAAGCTCATGACGGTGTCTGTGGGGCCCATCAGCCTGGCCCTAAATTACAAGACCGTCTTCGCCGAATGGGCTACTACTGGCCCATGATGGTAGCGGATGCGATAGACTATACAAGAAAGTGCAAAGCCTGCCAAGTCCATGCGGACTTCATCCACCAGCTATCCGAATTTCTACATCCGACAGTGGCATCCTGGCCATTCGAAGCATGGGGAATGGACATCATCGGTCCGATCGCTCCACCTTCTTTCCGAGGACATCGCTTCATACTCGCAATCACGGATTACTTCACCAAATGGGCGAAAGCTGTCCCGCTTGCAGAAGTAAAGACTTCAACCGTGATCAGCTTCCTCAAGCATCATGTTATCTATCGCTTCGTACTGCCCCGAAGGATCATCCACGATAATGGTTCGCAGTTTGCAAGCCACGCCTTCTATCGGTTCTACGACAAGCACCGCATCCAGAATATTGATTCAATACCATATAATTCGGCTGCGAATGGGCTGGCAGAAGCATTCAACAAAATAATCATTAATCTTCTCAAGAAGTTCGTATCGTCCAACAAATGCGACTGGAACAAGAAGCTTGGTGAATGCTTATGGGCGTACCGTACTACAGTCCAAACAGCCACTGGGAACATGCCATTTTCCCTGGTGTACGGGAGTGAGGCAGTCCTCCCATTGGAGACTCAAATACCCTCACTCCGTGTCGCCCTTACTTACCAATTGACGACAGACGATAACTACCGTCGCCGACTACAAGAGTTGGAGGCCTTAGATGAAAAGCGCCTCTTGGCTCAGCAACGGATCGAGCTATACCAAGCATGCATCTCCGGAGCCTTCAACAAGAAAGTGAAGATCAAAACATTCCAAGTCGGCGATCTCGTTCTGGCAGTTCGAAGGCCTATGGTTATGACTCACAAGACCGCCGGCAAGTTCCAACCAAAGTAGGAAGGCCCGTTCATCAATGATGCTGTGTTCTCCAACGGTGCTTACCGCCTTGCAAAACAAAACGGAGACTTGCTCATGCTGCCCGTCAACGGCAAGTTTCTGAAGAAATATTATGTCTAGACGATATTTCCCAGATTATAGAGTCATGTACCCGCTGGTACCGCTGAACTCACAGTCATAAAATTCTAGATTGCTGAGTCATGTGCCCTATGGTACCGCTGAACTCACATCCTCCTTCCACAAAAATTCCAGGCTATTGAGTCATGTACCCGCTGGTACCGCTGAACTCACATTCCCAAAATTCCAGATTATCGAGTCATGTACCCCCTGGTACCGCTGAACTCACATCCTCCTTCCACAAAAATCCCAGATTATCGAGTCATGTACCCGCTGGTACCTCTGAACTTACACTTTAATCCAAAATTCATGGATTGTCGAGTTATGCACCCGATGGTACCCCTGAACTTACATCCCGGTCACTCTTTCGGGGGAAAGTTATGTATGACCATACCTCTGAACTTTATTCCTGAAGGAGCTCCTTCCTCATGATCCACTACCCGCACTCCCAGTGCACAAAAAGGGTAACAGATCCATAAATTTCCAAAACGGCCATGTCGATGTTACCTCTGAGTCGTTTCACTTCCGCCAAAAATAAATCACCCCTTTACATAGAACTTCCATGTCCTCATTACCTCTGAGTCGTTCCATGTACCCCCCATCATTGAGCCCACTCCTGCCATGTCCTCATTACCTCTGAGTGGGAAGGCTCCGTCGAAGAAACCTTCATGCTTGCCATGTCCTTATTACCTCTGAGTAAGTATGTTGATTCCCTTTTGACTTATTATCTGTACCCACAACCGAAGTACGCCAAGGATAATAGGTCCACAAATATCTCTCGTTGAGTCCACTCCTGTCATGTCCTCATTACCTCTGAGTAGGAAGACTCTGCGATAAAACCCTCATGCTTGCCATGTCCTCATTACCTTTGAGTAAGTATGTCGGTTCCCCTTCATCCTATTATCCGTATCCTAAGCCAGGGTACGCCAAGGGTAATAGGCCCACAAATATCCTTTGTTAAGTTTCTTAGTATAGGCCCATCATTTCCCATCATGCCCCAGGAGCCCAGCTGCTCCATGGCATTCTCTCTCCCGATACCCGGAATCAGTCCCATCACACTCCGACTGACCGAGTCCCTGCCCGCACATACTGACCCCATATTCTTATTATAGTGGATGTTGGTCACGAACATCCCCGATTGGGTTGGAGTTAGGGAGCCCACCATTTTCCTTCTCAAGGGCACCATATTGAACCATGAGAGGGGAAAATACCGTTCCATCCCGGGAATATGGATCTCCACCCTGTCCATAGCAAAGTCCCAGCTCTCAGAAATGTCCAGCACTCGGTGGTTCTTTATGGATAGAGCATCCCCGAAGAGAAAGGCTGGTTTCAGATACTCTCCGTCCAGTTTCCCCGAATTCATCATAGTACAAAGAAAGTGGAAAGGCTGGTTATTAATGGCGCCCAACCTCTCCAAAGGCTCATTGGTAGGAAGCTGATCTGTCACATGTCGAATTAAGCCGTCGAGCCGCACACCTATGGCAAATTGAGCTGAACCCACCAGAAGCTCTCCTGTCGGGTTGGTTGGGAGGTTCACTGGAAAAGGACAAAAAAAACAGGATTAAGAGATGGTTAAGACGAAATCACTTAAAGTTTCTCAAAAAGAAGCTCCTATAAGCCTATGCGGCCCGGATCAATGAAGCCTTATGCGGCCCAATTCAGTTGGGTCTCAAGCGGCACGGATAGAGCCTATGCGGCTCGGGTCAACACAGCCTTAAGCGGCCCAATTCAGTTGGGGGGTCCATGTGACACTTATTCGATAGCTTATGCGGTTCGGTTGAACTTATGCGGTAAAACCCCTAAATTTTTACTATTTTATTTTTATTTGGTACTGGTTTAAATTTTTTTGTATTATACGTCGCGTAGTCGTATTGTACATCGCGCACGAAATTTTATTTTCGAATTTGCTCGACGAGTGCGATTATGTGCGAGCGTACATATTTTAGAAAAATACTTTTGATCTATTTTTTTTATAGTTTCAAGTAATAGATATAATAATTAGTTTTGCTATCATTCTAAGTTTGTTATTTTTACTTCATTTCTAAAAGTTAATAATAATAAATATTTTTTTTTGTATACTAGAAAAGCATAATTATGTAAAAAAAAATATTCTTAGTGCATACATATAATTCATAAATATTTTATTGGTTTATTTTAAATAATAATATAATTTTTGAAATTATTATTATTAGTATTTTGGAAAATACATTTCAAAATTATTGTGGCGATTTAAACCTTGATTTGAAATTTTGGATTTATTTAAATAGTTAAATATTTGAAATTTTATTTATCCTATTGATTTTAAACTAAAAATTTAAATTTGATTTACATTGGTTTTGTAATTGATTTCGAATTGGATTGATTTAAATTAATAGGTGATTTATCTAAATGGGGAATTTAAATCCTAATTCTTATCTAATTGGGAATTCTCATATCCTATAAATAGGCAGGTACTCCTCCAACTTTCTATCATTACTCCACAAATAATTTTTACCCACCGTGCATCATGTCCGTATCACCCATCCTATTTCTTATTCCATATTTTACAAAATACAAGCCCGTCACCTCCGTGTCGGACACACCCTGACACAAACCAAATAATTAAAATCCTTTCCTAATCCCCGCCACCGTGCCCTGACCTTCCGCCAACACCTTCACCAACACTATCTCCGCCATCCGCCACCCGCCTCTGGCATACCAAACCAGAGACAACCACCATCCACACCATGACCGGCCTCCTCCCCGAGCCCCGCGTCCCGGAGCCAACTCTACCATCACCACTGCATCCCCAAATACTCTCCACCCCGACCACTTCCTGCCACCATCGAACCCGTCCACCATAGCCCGCTTCCCCGCCCTTGCGGCCACCCGTCGCAGACTGCCCGACACCACCCTTTCTCCTCCTCAGCCACCACCAACCTGTCAAACCCGCCATCCCTGTCGTTTCCTCCGACAAAAAACTATCTCGACCCAAATACCAGCCACACCACCCCTAAAGCCCACCGCGCACGGCCAACCATCGAAGCCAGCCCCTCCTTCCGGCCACCCTGGCCGAGCGCCACCACCGGCAGGCCAAGACCCCAAAATAAAACCCTAAAAACCCAAACTCACCTCCTCCGCTCGTGCACCGGCCTCCACCGCCGCGAGCGAAGCCGCGGCCATCAGGCGCTCCGCCATGCGCCGCGTCCAGGTGAGCGGCGCCCCGCGCCAAGCTGAGAGCAGCCACCTTCCAGCGGAGCCGCCGGCTCTAGCTCCGCCCGGCGCCGCGATCGCCGCCCACGCGCTCGATCCCCTCACCTTTCCGCCTCCCTCGTGGCCAACAGCGACCGCTACGCTGCGGAGTGCCTCTCGCCGCTTCCCCCTTTCTCACCAGGTCCACCCCTTTCTCTTTTCTCTCTCCACCCCTCTTTTCCCTCTTTCCTTTTTTCTTTGAAGAACAGCAGTGCTATTATAAAGTTACTTTATTATTATTATTATTATAGTTATATTATTAGTAGTATTATTATTAGTAGTATTATTATTATTGTTACTAATAAGGTTATAGGTAAATTTGAGTTAAATATTTAACTGGTTATTTTTCTATATTCTGTTAAAAATGCTACTATTAGTATTAATATTATTTTGTTACATAAACAGTTATTGTCTATTTTGTTACTCAAAAGTTAGTGATAGATAATATTTTCCAAAATCATAACACTAAGGTTTTACGTATGTTGATTTCGAATTATATTATGTTAGGGTATTGTCAAATATAGGTTGAGCAAAAGTTATTGTGACAAAAATCTAGTATCAGTATCGAAATATTTCTTTGATTTTCGTAATTATCAAAATAAATTATATATTCAATAAAGTGATATTTCTTGGCCTAAATGACTTCTTGATATTTTCGAACGATTACTTAAATACTTTTATACAGTTTTATCTAAAAAGTTTATTTTTACAAACTTGGAGCTTCTTGCCTAAAAACGATTTTAAAATTTTCTACTATTGTCTAAGGGTTTAATTGACTATTAAAAATGTATTCTTCCATATTGTATATATACAGTATTTTCAAGTATTTACGTAATAGTATGATAAAAATATTTTTCTAAAATTAGTGGATGTATCAATATTCACAAATTCTTTTCGATTACCACCATTAATCGTGACTAAATCATGCTTTCCCATTTTCTTGCGGATTCGAACCCCTACGCCTTGATCGTGGCTATTGGACTATTGAGACGTGACAAAACATCGTACCACCACACGACACACCAGGCAAGACACCTTGCCTTCACTGTTTAATTTCTTGCTCAACATCATGCATGTTTTAATTGTTGTCATTTCAAAACCATATGTAGTTGCAAATTATTATATTTAGTTTTCTTTATGCATTTGGCCTAGAGTTAAGGGACCACCTTTGTTTGTGCCGTATTTATTGGCCGACACCTGTGTACCACGATGTCACGTGTCTCATATAGATTCTGACTTGCGTACCGACCGTACATCGGTGTGTACAGGACGAGCATTAGGGTATAACTGCTAATATAAATTGCCTAGAAGACTTAGCGGTTATTTGGAATATCGTGGTGTGGATTTAGCACGAGTAGTGCATGGGGAGGGTGAAGACAGTTATTAGGCGCAGGGACTTTCACACCTTTACCTTCGTCTAGCTGCCATTTGTGACTCAGTCGAGAGCTAGTGGCCGTGCATTTATTTACTTTTCTCTAGATACCACTAGTGCCTCGGTTGAAACACAAATGTGTCGTACATTTACCTTCGTCTAGCTGCCGTTAGTGACTCACCCAAGAGCTAGTGGCCGTGCATTTACTTTTCTCTAGACGCCACTAGTGCCTTGGTTGAAACGCTAACGTGTCGTGTTTCTAGTCTCGGGAGCCCTTGTGTGGAACGTTGTCTTCAAAATGCATTTTCACATAGAATGGTTAAGACCTTTATCTGTTTAGTCACATATATTTTCCTGTTGAGCTTTTATTATTCAGCTATTGGCATGATATTATGTGTCTTGTTACGTCCCTCTGAGGACCTGGTTATCTCGCCAGGTGTGTGCTCTTATCTTTCGCAAGTGTTCTAGCTCTAGCCGTGTTCATCGCTATTTCTTTGAGGATGATTGCGCTTGGATCGTCTTCGCTTCGCTCGCCAAATTTATTTCATTTTTCATGTAATTTCTCTTGATTATTGGTAGTGGATTTGTCTCCACCCAACATATTGTATCAAGACAATTCTTTATCATTATATGATATCTTTTATTCATTTATTTTTGTGTGGATGAGATTAGTTATGGTTCTACTGCATTTTACAGCTTATGTATTCATACAAGGTATCCATATATTGGAGTATACTTCGTATGAATACAGTTGGCATGTCTACGTTCCTATTCCTACGTATTTTGGGACTGGGGCATTACATGTTTTTGTGGTGGCCCATGCAGGTCGAGATAAATTGTTTGGTTACTTCACCGTGCCAAGCAAGCCTGCGAATAGGATTAGAAGTCTAGGATCTCATCCACCTACTTGACCTCTTTCCTCGATTCCTTATTCAAATTACCGTTCGACTCATCATTCGTATCTTGCTTGATTCCTCCTATCATTATTCTTATCTTCCCTTCGTGCTTGCTAGAGATTGACCCTGCTAGTAGATGTCCCAAACACCCTTAGCTTAATTCTTTAAGTTGGGTAGAACAGCCCATGACCCGATACACCCTTGACCATTAAGGAGAATACAAATAAGATTATCTAGACCATAGAGACTAGAGGAATCTAACCTATTTGGTCAACCAAGTCTTGGTCAATAAAACTGTATAATGATGGTATAGGAATAAACAAGACTTAGGTCCTTATGACTCTTAGACTATTCACATTTGTTTTATTTCATCTACCATCGTGCATATGTTCTATTATCTTGACTAATGATGCTAATGTAGCCTAATTTTTGCAAGCTTATTCCTTATTCGAGATTGTTCAAGACATATGTTATTTAGGTCGCTCCCACTAACATATTATCTAATCAGAACCGATACATGATGGTCTGATCAACCGAGTGCACTTTGGTTCGCCTTTTCAACCTATGTGGATGTGATATAGTTAAACTTATTCCTTGGAATCCCATCCACGATTGCCTTGACAATTCTTTTGAAATCTATACGACCGCCTTTGAACCACGTATTCGTAATTGATAATGTCGTCATTGAACTCCTTAAATCGCTTTCGCCTTCACCAATTTTTGTTAGGACGAAGGCACTTATACTAGAACTTCCTCTAGCCTTCCTATTGACTATGACCATTCTCACTCAACGTTGCTATATCTTCATCCAAAACTCCTTGTCCTTGTAGAAGCATGGAAAATACTAAAGAAATTGACTCATGCGGCCAAGAAAGACCCATGCGGCTCAGAAAACGCATGCGGCTCAGGAAGTCATGCGGCATAAGGAGCTATGCGGTCGGAGGCATTCCATGCGGCTCAGAAGACGTGTGGCATGACAGTGCTCCCCTCCGATCCATGCTGCATTAATTGCTTTGACGGCTGACCCCTCTGAAAAGTTGACAGACCTGACACCGAAGCAGGTAATTATGACTCTGTCATGATGATGAATCTCTAGGGAAGAGAAAGAAATCTCTGACACGATCCCCTGAGAGCAACAAAATGCCACGTGGCCCTGCCACGTGGGTGTGCTTATGCGGCTCGAAGTAAAGACTTCCCATGCGGTTCAGAGTGAAGCTGTCCCATACGGCTCGAGTGGAATCATCCCTATGCGGCTCAAGAAGATCAGGCCCATGCGGCTCAAGCAGACACACCATTATGCGGTTCATACGGCTCATCATATGGTTCAGAAGTCTGAAGGAGGGGGCCACTGCCCAGACAGTCCTGACACGTGTCCCAAGTCTTATGCGGCCCAAAATTCATGCGGTCCAAATCTCATGCGGCCCAATCTGCATGCGGTTCCAGTCTCACCATTGGCTCTCAGGACACGTGTCCTCAGCCGATCAATCTCCCAGATTTATGGCAATCCAAGATCGGGTCGAATCCCAATGATCTGGGGCACGTGGCAGGAGAATAAATTTGATTTATTCGCAGATATTAGAGAATCATTATAAGGAAGATTTATGCCAATCAGCATTAATTGCTAATGGGGATTTGGTGTAATCTACCCTTAATGGTTCTGATTCGTCACAATCAGAAACGAACGGCCTGGATTGATCAATTCCCAGGCCGCCGCCATCTCCAAGAGCTAATCATTGGCAACCCTAGCGATCACATCCCACTATTATAAATAGCAAGGTGCCATTCCCTTGTAATATATAGAGAGATATACAAAAAAAAGAAGAACAAGAGAAGAATACGTATACACAGAGGGACTTTCCCCCATAGTCAGAGAGAGAATATACACACAGAGAGAGAAGCCAGGAGAGCAATCAGAGAGAGAGCAAGAAGGCATTTCTTCGCCAACGACCAAGCAGATCTTGTCCGAGTCAAGGCTGCGTACCGATCATCCAAGGAGTAAGGCAGAGCGGCCGTCGCTTTCCCGAGCCTCTATCATCACTCCCCAGAATCTAAAATAAACAATCGTACTTAGACTGCTGTACCTAGGTTTTCGTCCCTAGGCTTTCTTTGTACGAGCGAGTTTGTATTATGAGTCTAAGTTCAGTCCTCCGATAATTGTTCTGTACTTTTACAATCAATGGCAAACACGATAGCGACCCTGCTGGGGACTAACTTCTCCACGGCTGAGGAGTTGGTGACGCAATCGGACGCAGCCAAACTTGGCTCTACACAACAGAAGATGGTCGTACGATTCGACCAACAAGCGTTCGAAGAGATGCTCTCTGAAGGTAGCACTGGCCCGGTCCAGAAGCGCACCCGTACCATAAAGGCTCGCAAAGAGTGGAGGCCAAAATCATTTGCTCCTCCGCAAGCCCTTGATGGGGTGCTCTCTATTGCTCAAGATGGCGAGCACTACTAAAATACCCCACTTTACCGACGGAAGTTTAGCGACAGACGGATTCCGTCGCTAATAGCGACCAGTTTCTGACATCTTAGCGACGGATTAGCGACAGACAACATAACATAATTTTTTCCAATTTTAAATGTAAAAATTTGTCGGGTTTCCGTCGCTAAGTCGATGAACGTTAGCGACGGATTCTTTTTCGTCGCTTATTCGTCGCAAATGTTGGCGGCAAAATCTTTAAAACATTGGCGGGAACTTTAGCGACTAACTGGCGACGGATATATCCGTCGGAAAACAGCTTTTAATTGGCGACGGTTTAGCGACTAATTTATTCCGTCGCTAATCCGTCGCTAAGATCTGTGCCCTAACTTAAATTGAACCGACGGGGGGGAATTTTTCATTCCCCCCAAAACTCTCTCTCTCTCGCGGCTCTCTCTCTCTCGCGCGCGGCTCTCTCTCTCTCGCGGCTCTCTCTCTCTCTCTCTACCAGGTATCTCTCTCTCTCTCTCTCTCTCTCTCTCTCTCTCTCTCTCTCTTTCTCTAATTTTGGGTTTTGGGGCCGGGGGGGAGTGGGGGGGGGGGGTCGGCTTCGCGGGGGGTGGAGAGGGCGGGGGGGGGGTGGTGAATGGGGTCAGGGGGTCGAAAGGGTTGCTTCGGGTTGCCAACAGCATGCCCCTCTTCTCTCCCGGTCTACATATACCTCAGATTCGCCAAGGCTTCCTTCAATCTCCACTGCGACGCCAACAATCCCGACTCCGGTCAAAACACCCATTCCTTTTTTTAGTAACCCATTCATTTTTCTATTCTAAATTCTTTATTATTATTGTTGTTTCTTAATCTTCTTTTGGGGGAGGGGGTGGGGATTATGACTTTTTCTATTCATATTTTTTTAATCAGTGTTGCATTCTAGGGTTTACATAATGTGAGAAGAACTTGTTAATAATCATCAGCAATGAAGACGAATCCACGGAAGTATATTAACAAATAGTATTTGCTATACTACTACTACTACTACTCAGTACTACTTAATTGCTCCTTTATTTAGTGACCCGATAGTATTTTCATTCACTGGCGAGCGGTGGCATGGTCTCGCCGTGAGGTGCAGACGCAACCAGGGTGTTTGTTGAATTGCCCCATATATGCAGTGACTGTCTGGCAATTGCTTTTATCCATTGCACTTGTTCGAAGGAAGGAAGAAATAAAGAAAAGAAAAGAAAACTAGCTCATCCATCTTCGACAGTTTCTTAAACTACCCAACACTCAGATAGATCCATAAACCATTACGGGGGACGAACAATTCCCAAACATTTTCTCTTTCGACTTCAATACCAGTATCGGTATCGGCCGATATCGCAAACTATGATTTAGAAGCTACCGAATACTGATTTTCCTGGGTTGACTGTATTATTCATTTATTTGATACTTACTCGCTCGAGCTTTCATGCCTATGCAAATTTTCTCTTTGAATTATTATCTCATGCGTGCTCTCTCGTTGACACTTAACCTGAAGCTTTATCTTAACTCTCCTGTATGGTTGAGGCTGGTTTTACATTTCTGATACTTCATATATCAATGTAACCACTGTTTCCTATTTTTCTTAACGATTAATAATATGTGTTATCTAGAATTTTATTTCTGAATAGCTAGTTATTATATTAGAGTTTATGTGTTGGGATGTTGGGTTCATGTGGAGAATTAATTGGGATTTTGAATGAGGATTTGACATTGAGTTTGGATTGGAATGTGGACTGATACAGTCCTGGATACATTCCTGTTTGAAACCGATTTTAATTCCAGTTCTATACTGATTTTTGCAAGTTCTTTTCCATGTTTAAACAACATGTTAGATTAGATTCCTGTTAGTTAGTTCACTGATTAGTTAGAATTCAATTTGGCGATTACAATTCGAACTTGGTTAATGTTAAACTGTCATTACACCATTTAGATTCCTGTTAGTTAGTTCACTGATTAGTTAGTTCACTGATTAGTTAGAATTCAACATGTTAGATTCATTTCCTTAATACTTGATATTGATTCATCCCTTTTAAACTGATTTGAAGATTGATCCATATTGATTAAATGTGTTGGGTTAATTAGTTATTTGATTTTCGATGTTAGTCCACTGGCATTGAGTTCCTGTAATTTTTTCGTTCAAATTGATTTTGATTTAATATTCTTGTCAATATTTTCCAATGTCTGAGCCCACATGAACACATGCCCACTGTAAGTTGGTTCCTGAAATCTGAGTTTTCTATTTAATGTTTACTGTTTGTTAAATCCTGAGAAATTCTTAATCACTGTCTTGGGTCGAACTGAGAATGTAATTCCTGAAACACTCATAAGCTCATAGCTCACACATACACCTGTTTTATGGTTCACTGTCACCTGGAATACACACACAGAGTTTGGTTCACACGAGTATTGATATCATCGATGCCAATACTCGTAGGAATATATAGTCCGATACCGATTCCGATACCGATACTTTGAACCTTGATTTAAATACATGTTAGTATAGTGTCTTCACATATATGTTAAGAGTATATACATGATTAGCAAGGTAACTAGATACAAGTTATGATACAATGTAAATACAAGTATACATGTTAGCTAGATAGCTTAGACTTATATTGCAATCTCCTATTCACACGAGTATTGATATCGCCGATACCAATACTCGTAGGAATAGTCCGATACCGATATACATTGTAGAGCTCTGTTTTGCTATTCTGGACATGTTGTGACCTGTGCTGTTCTAAATAGGAGCCAGACACACTCCTGAGACGGGGGAGTATGTATAGTGATGTGGATTCTTACTAACTTATCATGTGAACCCATTTATGGGCCCTTCATTGAACCTTCTCATGTGCAACTTTTAGTCCATTCACAGTTCCCTATATTGTACTCTACATCACCTAGTTCACTTATATCTAACATCCTAACCCTAATCCAAATTTATGAGTATCGGTATCGGGCTATTCTTATGTTTAGTTTGTCTTACGATACAGATTTTCACATCCAAATTGAGGATGAGTCGTTATTTTGTTGATCGTACATGGATGTACAAACGGCAACACGAGAGTAGAATTGGTGTGAGTGACGATTTTCAGGCAGGCGTGGAAGTATTTCTTAATTATGCAATGAGCAAAGCTCAGTACATGGACGGTAACAAAATTAAGTGTCCATGTGTTAAATGTCACAATAGACGTTACGAAGAAGTGGTGACTGTGAGAGATCATTTGACCCGTAAGGGTTTCGTACGTAATTACGGCCTGTGGTCATCACAAGGTGAACTATATTCGGAAAGACAGGCTGCGGAAGCTGCTACTTATGCTTTTGATGATAATGCTGCAACGGATGTCATCGAAGACCACGGATGCTCTGTTGATTATGGAGATCTGCAGAACCTTGCACGAGATATGGTGTATGATGCGGCAGGGCCTAATTTTGATCCGGAGGATCCTAATCCCGAGGCGAAGGAGTTCTATGACATGTTTCAGGACGCAGATACTTCTCTATATCCTGGTTGTGAGACTCATTCCGCACTGTCAGTAACGATGCGGTTGTTGAACATAAAGTCTGATTTTAACTTGCCACAAGCTTGCTATAATCGGATCACAGAAGTAATCAAGGAGGTGTTACCGAAGGAAACAGAACTTTCAGATGAGAGCTTCACTCATGTGGACAATCAATGATTTTCCAGCATACGGTATGCTGTCGGGATGGAGTACGCACGGCAACATGTCTTGTCCGATATGCATGGAAAATAGTAAGGCGTTCCGCCTTAGGCATGGAGGAAAAACTTCTTTCTTTGACTGTCACCGTCAATTTCTGCCCGCGACCCATCCTTGGAGAAAGAATAAGGACGCGTTCAGATATGGAAAACAAGAATTTTCTCAACCTCCTGCCAGATTTTCGGGATACGATATTTGGAAAGCTGTAAAGGAATTGCCCACCGCAATGGAAGATCCATCGAACCATCGTGTCGAGGGGTTCGAACAAAGCCATAACTGGACCAAACGGAGTATCTTCTGGGACTTGCCTTATTGGAAAGATAATCTTATAAGGCATAATCTTGATGTCATGCATATCGAAAAGAACGTGTTCGATAATGTCTTCAATACCGTCATGGATATTAAAGGAAAGACGAAGGACAATCCAAAAGCAAGACAAGACATAGCCGAGATATGCAAGCGTCCTCATCTGAACTTGATACAAAGGGGTGCTGGTGGACAATTAAGTAAGCCTATAGCGCCATACACATTGAGCAAGGAAGATAGATTAATAATCTGCAAGTGTATATCTAATTTAAGATTTCCCGACGGCTATGTTTCGAATTTGTCTAGATGCGTTGATCTCAATGAACGCAAGCTAACGGGAATGAAGAGTCACGACTGCCACGTGTTTATGGAAAGATTACTGCCCATTGCTTTGAGAGAGTTGTTGCCTTCTGCTGTATGGGTTCCGTTGGCCGAGCTGTCTACATTCTTCAGGGATATCTGTTCAACTAAGCTGACGGTGCAACATATGGTACAACTTGAGGAGAAGATTGTCTTAACAATCTGCAAGTTAGAGAAAATATTTCCATCGGGCTTTTTCGACAGCATGGAGCATCTACCGATTCATCTAGCATACGAAGCCCGTGTCGGTGCATCTGTTCATTATCGATGGATGTACCCCTTTGAAAGGTAAATAAAAACCGATATAATTTAAGTGAAATTTAAGTGGATTTTACAATTCATTGTTAATTCTCAAGATAATTTGTCTCTTTAGGTACCTACACCATCTAAAGAAGAAAGTTGGCAACAAGGCTCATATAGAGGCTTCGATATGCGAATCATATCTTATCGAGGAGGTGTCAAATTTCTGCTCCATTTATTTCGATACTCATGTCGAGACAAATCGAAATAGACCTCAAAGGAATGAAGAAGACGTTGAGGATGGAGGTATATTCAATTTAAGGGGCAAGCCTATTGGGGCTAGTAAGAAACGGTGGTTGACCGACGATGAGTATGATACCGCTCACCGATATGTCTTGTTAAATTGTGACATACAAGAAGTGAGAGATTTGGAGAAGTAAGTGACTACGCCTCGTTATAATCTCTAATTTGGTGAATTAAGTGACTACACTTATTTTTATTCTCTCTAACAGTGTATTTAGAGGTGAAGTCAAAATGAGGACACCATATATTACAGATAAGGGACTTCAAAGAGAGGTTGATTGTACCTTTCCGTCCTGGTTTCGTAAATACGTAAGTAACTGAGATAATATGTTATGCGGCAACCATTAAAATATATGCAGCTAAAATATTTAAATTATCAATACATGTTTACAGGTTTTATTGCCTGAAACAACACTCATAAATGAGAGCATTCGTTATTTGGCATTGGGACCGAAGAAGCATGCAAAGACTTTGTCAGGCTATGTCGTTAATGGCTTCAAGTTTAAGTCAACTCAGCATGCTATAAATGCCGAATTTCTCAATGACGGCTTCGATACCAAGAATTCTGGTATTTGCATAAGAGGCACCATCTATGACGACGAGCCGGACTTTGACTATTATGGAGTGCTTCGGGAGATTGTAGATTTACAATATAGTGGCCCATATGATATGCATATTGTGATGTTCAAATGTGAGTGGTTCGATACGAGACCAAATATCGGTTGGAGAATCGATAAACAATTTAGATTCGTCGATATAAATCATCGCAGGAGGTATAGAGGGTCCGACACATTTGCGATAGCAAGTCAGGCTGTTCAAGTCTACTATACAAGCTACCCAAGGCGTCGTAGAGATCGATTTGACTGGTGGGCAGTATGCAAGATTAAATCTAGAAATACATTTAACGTTGGAGACCCAGCATACCAAGAGGACCAGATCGAGAAGCCCCAATACATGGGACAACAGTCGGATACCATGGACGTGGAAGATGTCGATATACCTCATGCTGAGGAAAATAGAGGGGAGGAAGAGGTTGATATACAAGACTTAGCTGTCAACCAGGGGAAAAAGAGGCGTCTTGTCCCAAGTATTGAGCCTGAAGAAGAAGAAGAAGAAGAAGAAGAAGAAGAAGAAGAAGAAGAAGAAGAAGAAGAAGAAGAAGAAGAGGATGAGGATGAGGATGATGATACTGATGAAGTCGACGATGAGGATGATGGTATAGATGAAGTCGACGATGAGAATGAGGATGAGAACGATGACGATGACGATGAGGACGAGGACGATAACGATGATTAGATTAAATATCGGTATATATTAGAAGCACTTACAACTAACTTAGTGAATTCAGTTTAGACGGACACATTCTTATTTCAGTTTATATTTTTGTCGTTCGATCATCTACTTATTGTATGATTTTTTTTTTACAGATGGCACTCTTAGTTCTCATTGTCTTGACGGCACTCGCCGCCCTGCTGCTGGTATATATATTTTAGTTCAGTTTTATATTCATTTATACTTCTATATTGTTAATTATATTTATGTGTTCTATTTACAGGTCATGGTCACTACCACTCGTGCTGCTGATAGCCGTGGTGGTGCTGGTGGTGGCGGTACTGGCCGTGGTGGGCGTGGTGGTAGCGGTGGCCGTGGACGTGATGGTAGCGGCCGTGGACGTGATGGTAGCGGTCGTGGTGGTAGCGGTCGTGGTCGCCTTCCACATACCCCGGATATAGAGTCCTCCGATCCCGACCTGGAGAGCCCGGCCACAGACTCTTCCCGCCGTCGATCTATCTCTGCGACCCATCCTTCATCTTCATCGAGGCCTGAGACTCCATCCGCTAGCGGATCCGTTCCGCCCCCGGATGCACCAGCGGGTACACCATCAGTTACTGCAGGGTGGGCTCCGGAGTACCCCCGGATTCAGCTTCATCCTGCTACCGGTGAGTACATCCGCGGACCCGCGGATCCTCCGATGCCTCCAGAGAGGCCGATAGGCGAGAACCGACGAGAGCTATGGCCCGCGGGTGATACGTAAGTAAATTTAAGTTAATTTATTAAATTTGTTTCATTTATTCAAGTTAATAATCCAGTCTTTGCTTCTTTGTAGGTTTTTCCCGTATGATGCTGCCCGGATACTCGGGCAAATTATCCGGGAAAACTACCATGGCCCCTACCTCAATTTTTCTGAGGTGCCTCAGAACATGCAGTACGTCTGGCTCGAGGAGATGAAGGTATATATATATCTTTTGGTTAATTATTAATTATTCTTTAATCCACTAATTTTTTAATTACGTGATAATTTAATTTGTATGTCAGACGACGTTCTGGTGGCCCCCCCATCGCGATGAGTTGATTCGCAAGGCCTACAAAGCCGCCGCCGGAAAGAAGATACGGGATGCGGTGTACGACGTTCGTACGGCGCATTCGAGGAAGAAGTGGCTCCGGGAGGAGTACTACGAGCAGATGTTGGATAAGATGAATACTGCTCAGTACAGGGAGAAATCAGAGAAAGCGAAGGCGAGCAGACAGGCCGCTGGTCTGCATACGGGAGGTTCAAAGCCCCACGCAGCGACGCGTGCAGATTTGGTGAGATACCGCAAATTCATTTCACTATTAAATTCGGTACTATTAATATACGTAGTTAATTAAATTCGACGTATATTTCGTATGCAGGCAAAACGGGCGGTAAAGGAGGGGAGAGAGCCGGAGTCGGTCACCGCCTACGATGTATTCCTGCATACACACAAGAGGCGGGCAGACGGGAGCTTCGTCGACGCGAGGGCCCAGGCGACTGATGTAAGTAATTACGTTTATGAGATTTATATTAGAAATATAATTATTGTTAACTTAATTAGGTGAACGTAGGATTCAAATTATAACTTAGGGAAACATAGGATTTAGATTATAACTTAGGAAAACTTATAGTATAAACACATTCATTGGATAGGCTGCATATCGTGAGGCCCTTAGTCAGATTGAGCCCCCTGCCGAGGTTGTCGGCGAAACGACGCCCACCCACACGCCCTCTTCTATGGCCGCTCGCTACGACGACGTGTTCGTAGAGTCTGTCGGCGGCTTTAATAAAGGGCGCGTCTACGGCGTAGGTTCCCTGGCGGCGTCGTTGCAGGGCGCGACTCCGAGATATCCACCGCCCCTGCCTCCTCCCGCGCCCCCGTCGGACGATATGAGGACGCAGCTTGCGACTCTCACCTCCGATATGTCGGAAATGCGGAGTCTAATGTCGGATGTGCTGGAGCGCCTTCCGCGTCCTTCTTCTGCTCCCGGTCCAGATCCGTCTGCTCCCGGTCCGTCTAGTGCGGTTGCCGGTCCTTCCGACCCTGGACGTTATTCATTTGACCGTTCTGCCGAGGTCCGCCTGGTACCGGATACTGCGCTCATTGGGCTCATGGACATAATGTCGCCAGAGCAGCTCCGCAACCTTCCAGAGCATGTGTTGTCCCAGGTGCCGGCGTACATGGTGGAAGAGTACATCCGCAGGGCCGAACGACGACGCAATCCATCTCAATGATATTTGTACTGTTTTTGGATATTTGTACTGTTTTTGGATTTTTAATTTTGGATATTTTGGAAGCGTACATGAATGTTTGGATATTATGAATTTGTGTATTTGTGTTTGGATATTTCTGTTTGATATTGGATATTATGAATTTGGATATTTGTTGATCGTACATGGATGTTTGGATATTGGATATTGGATATTATGAATATGTGTAATATTTACGAAAAGGAAATAGAATGTTTCTGTAATTTTTTTTATTAATGTTGCATTTAGCGACGGACTAGCGACTAACTAGCGACGGATATTTGCAGTTACCGACGGACGAGCGACTAACTAGCGACGGACTAGCGACTAACTAACTAGGTCATATAAATATTTGCAGTTACCGACGGACTAGCGACGGGATATCCGTCGCTAACTGGGTGATATAAATATTTTGCAGTTAGCGACAAACTAGCGACTACCTAGCGTCCGTCGCTAACTGTTTGAAATAAATTTGCAGGTAGCGACGAACTAGCGACGAACTAGCGACGGAACTTCCGTCGCTAACTGGGTACAATTAATATTAGCGACGGAATGTCGACTACCTAGCGACGGCAAATCCGTCGACATGGTTCTGGAAATATGGTAGGTTTTCAGAGACTTAGCGACGGATAGTGGGTCGCTAATCCGTCGCTAATCTGTCGAGGATGACGACGGACTAGCGACGGCTTAGCGACCCATTATCCGTCGACATGGTTCTGGAAATATGGAAGCTTTCCAGAACCAGGCCGACGCCCTACCCGTCGCTAATCCGTCGCTATAACGTCGAGGTTAACGACGGAATGGCGACGGAATAGCGACTGATTTTGCGTATCAGGAACCTCTCTGATACGCTTTTACCGACCTATTTACGACGGCTTAGCGACGGATATTTTAATATTATATGGCATGTAAACCGACGGGAACAAGTCGCTAATCCGTCGCTAATCCGTTGAAAGGCAACCGTCGGTAATCAGTCGCTAGTCCGTCGGTTAATCATTTGTCCGACGGCTTAGCGACGGACAAATTGTAGCGACGACGTATTTCCCGACGGCCGTTTTCATCAAATATCCGTCGCTATGCCGTCGGTAATTCATGTTACCGACGGACGAGCGACGGATGTGGCCGTCGCTAAAGTTGGTTATTTTGGTAGTGGAGAAAGACTCCCCTGCGGCCCCACTTCAGACCGTAGACAACTCTGCTGTCCCCAAGTCCGGCAGAAGAAAATACTATGATGCTGGACTTGCAGGGACAAAGAGGAACTCTACGCAATCCGAGCCGCAGAAGAGTATTAGCCGCAGGGAGAAACACCATGCGGCTACAACCGCCGACCGCATAAAGAAAACTCATGCGGCCACATCTGTCAGCCGCATAACTTATGCTGCTACAGTTGCCATCCGCACGGATGAGACTCATGCGGCTATTAAAGTCAATCGCTTGCAGAAAACCCATGCGGCCACAGATGCCAACCGCATGCGGTCAGCCCGCACGGTCGTGACTCCTAGCCGCATAAAGACTCATCCTACAATAAAAGACAGCCGCATGCAGACAACCTGCACGGTACCCAATGCTAGCCGCATAGCATCCGTCCTACGCTTCTCTCGATCAGTCTTCGACCGGCTTTCATGCGGTCTTGACTCTGATTATTCTCTGGATGATAATCCAGACTCTGTGGTATTCGACTTAGACTCCTCCTATTACGCACCCACAAGTGCTAAAAGGAGAAAGTCTAGGGCAGCGCGGGCTCATCAAGTCCAGACGACTGCCCCAGCCTCTGACTATCGGGACATCCCGCTGATTATCACGCGGGCCTCTGATGGAAAGTTGTATAAAATCACTCAAGTCCAGCCCCCGGCGGCAAATCGATAAAGTGGTTTCTCTGACCTGCATGAGGTTATCCTCCACAAACGCAAGGAAAGAGAAGGAGCTTCGGGGCATAAAGAGCCCTCACACGGACATCAATGCACCCAGATCATCGTCAACTGCTGTTGCAGCAACGCGGCGGTGACGGAAGACCGGCCATCCGTCTTCCAAAGACTACATCATCCGAGCTCAGAAGACGAGGCACCTCCTGTTGTCTCCTGTAACTCCGCACAGAAAGTTTTCGCCAAGGGAAGAGGGAAAAAAACGAGCATCTCCAGCCCAAAGGTGTCAACTACTGCAGCTAAGAAACCGTCGTCTAAAGGGTTATCCTCCACTGGAGTATTTCAACACACCCGATCGAAGACAAAAACTGCTGCAGTAGGAAGTTCGTCGTCTGCAACATTGGGGGTCGTCGAAACTGGGGGTAGCACTCCTCCAAACATCCACGACAATCCGACATTCCAGGAATACGGACTGGATGAAGCAAATCCTCCGACGGATACAACAGATATCGACGTCCCCAAGGACATCCTAGACGAAGCAAGCTCCGAAGCTGGGGGGTAGTGTTCCTTCCGAGTCTGAACCTGAAGAGAACATCCCCACATATCCTGATGATTTCTCGATGTACGGGTACGACTCGGAGGGTACATCCTCCACCACTCCTTCCGTCACTCCTCATGTGAAGACGGTGTTCATGACAGACAGCAATCAAGGCAGTTCCGGTGATCGCCAGCGTATCGACACTTTGGAGGCCATATTACACGCCTTGGTCAAGTCTGTAGACGAGATCAAAGCGGTGCTTCCTAATCTACAGGGAGTGACACCTGGACAGACAAGTGCGGGTCCCCCAGTCAACGTAGATTCAAATTCGACGGCACCAAACCCGGGCAATAATCCTCCCGAAGTAACGTTTCCGACTGCGACAGATGAGACCCGAGAAGTAAGGAGAGAAGTTCAAGAGCTCCGAGCCATGTTCCACGCCCGAGAAAACTCTCAAGACTTCAGAATTTGGCAACCATATCCTGCTGAATGGAGGGATGTTCCATTCCCACCAAGATATAAGCCGTTCAATATCAACCCATATGATGGCAAGACTTCAGCAAGTCAGTACATCACTTACTTTGAGGTCACTACCGACCATCTGCCCCATGATGACGCTATCCTCACACGGTTATTCATTAGGACATTGGAAGGAGTCGCCTTCGATTGGTACCGTAACCTGCCGGACAATTGCATCCATTCCTTCGCTGGCTTCAAACGCCTGTTCTTGGAGAGGTTCTATGACGTAGGGCAGGACGTCACGATGTCTACCCTCATGGACGTCATTCAAGGAGAGAAAGAGCTGACGAGGAATTACATTAAGCGGTTTCGTCAAACCGCAATGAAGTTACCATCTGGCAACCCGGACTCTTCCTTGATCGAAATTTGCCAAAAGAGACTACTCCCAACAATCAGTCTCTGGATGGGCAAGAGTCAATTCAAGGACTGGAAGGCTTTTATCATTAGTGCTACAAGTGCCGAAGAACGATTAAAGAAGGCTCGCCAACTGGGATTACATATCTCAGATGGAAAGAACAAGGGCAAGCGTCCCAGCACCACCAACGACAATGGGGGTAGCCCCTCCAACAACCGGGACAACAGAGGCAAGCAGGCTATGGTGACCGATACAGCCCAGAAGCCTGAGTCGTAACCTGCGGACAAACAATGGCCTCAAATCACTTACTCTTTTGAAGACGGTCACGTCAAGCCTATCTTGGACATGCTCATACAAGGAGATAGGATTCAGCTTCCTCCACCAAGACGGGAGCCTCGGCCGACTGATCTGGAGAACCCAAAGTTCTGCCATTACCACCGCTACGTCTACCATGCTACGCACGACTGCTACCAACTAAAATAATATATCCAAAACCTCATCGATTCGAACGCTCTGGCCATCGATTTCGAGGAGGTAACCGTAGCAGCCAACATGGTGTCCGTACAATTCGGCAGCTTCCCTCCAACAGAGACCCAGGACGGGGTTATACCCATCCCTCTGGCAACGATGGAGATTGCTAATCTACCGCCTGCTCAAGCTGCTGGTCTAGTACCCCTCACCATATCACGAGGGGAAATCATGTGGGTCCATCCGAACCTAGTCCACGAGGTAACTCAGTCCACTCCATCTTCTAAAAAGAAAAGTAGAAAAGTCAGATCCTGTCGTACCACCTCAGCAGATGAAGAGGAAGTCACGGCCGTTGTTACTCGATCCGGAGCACAATATCAACCTGTGGCTGAAAACTTGACTGATGATCATCTGTCCACTACCACGGATGCTCCGGGACCGGCTCAGCCTTCGACGACCGACAAGCCTAGGCCGAAGGAGACTCGCTTCGACAAATCCCTCCGAAAAGAAACATCTCAGGGGCTGGAGAGGCCCTACAACTTCGACATCTTGGCGCAATTGGCCAATACACCGGCCAAATTGTCCTTATATGAACTCCTGAGGCTCTCGAAGGATGTCTGCACAGCTTTGAGCGATGCACTTCAAAATGCCGACGCGTACCTGGCTCAGGTCAACCTCACGGGAGAAAATCAGCCCGCAGACCTCCAAGACAGTGCCTGTACAGGAGCAATGCCCAACATCGTCTTCACTCCACAAGACATGCTCATCAAGACTAATCTACACGATCGCCCATTATACTACACAGGCTACATCGGCGACATAAAGGTGGACCGGATGCACATTGACCCTGGGTCTTCCATAAGCATCATTCCAAAAGGACTACTGCATCATCTTCGCATCCCGATGCATCGCCTGACCCCTACAAACACCGCCATCAGCGGATTCAATTCGGGCAGGAGCTACCCAATCGGGAAGATCCGTCTGAAATGTCAGATTGGCGATCTCCAATCAGAAGTCACTTGCTACGTCATAGATGTCGACACGTCATACAACATCCTTTTGGGGTGCCCTTGGATACACGATTACATGATCGTGCCTTCCACGCTACACCAATGCTTCAAATATGTCGACAAGCACGGCTTCGTGAGGACAGAATTTGCTGACATCGATCCCTTCAAAGGGGTCGAATCTTATTACTCGGACTCCTGCCTATACGAAAAGTCGAAGAGGCACCTTGAAGGAGGAAATAAACAAACTGATATTGAAGCAACCACGGGATCAGAAGAACCTCTGACAATCCACCTCCAGGCTCGCAAACCAGGAAATTCTGCACCTCTTACGGCCACGATGCGTAAGGACGCGATCAGCCTCTCGGCACAGGAAAAGCAGTTGAGAATCCGGCTGCCAAGGTCCGGCCAGGTACCGAGACCCACGACAGGGCCACTTACCATCAGATTGCCGAGAGTCGGTCAATCCCAAACAGAGAAGCTCAATCCCTCTGATAGACCTCTGACGATACGCCTGCCTAAGAAAGGTCGTCACCCCGATGCGAGGTCTGACACTTTAAGCGAACCAGCCACCCCTCGCTCCACATCAAGTGCCAGACTGGGGGTGGCTAGTCTACCAACAACCCCACGCTCCGCTCCGTCAGTTGAACCTCTGAAGATCAAGCTGACTAGGATGCCCTCTCAATCTTCATTCACACAGGGGATAGCCGAAGAGGAACCAGAGCTAGCCAAGTATGTGGCTGCCCACACTGACGCTCCCTCCACAGATGATGTAATCCCTCTAGAAAAGATACCTTACTTCATCAATAAAGGGTTATCTTTGAACTACACCGAGCTCAATAAGCTATGTACAATGTATGCTATGGAACACGGTATAGGCACTCACCTACATACACAGGTGACAAATGTGTACATCGCTATCCAACTTACTCCAGTAGAAGACGCTTACCGAATAATCGAGGGAGGGGACCACCCAATCATCTTCGGCCGGACGAACAACCCGCATCCCCTCGCCATGGAAGAAGTCGACTTCGGGTCAGATGCTGGAAGACTGCCTCTGTATCTCTATAGCCCTCAATCCAAATATCTCATACAGAAACAGGGGTATGATCTAGAGACAACGCCAGGACTGAACTACGGCACTGGACGACGATTACCTTTGAAGACGCCAGCCCCGGCGGGCAAACCACGGAACTACTATAACAAAACCCGATGCGGTTTAGGGTATGTAACACCTACTACGACCCCTGAAAGCTCAGATGAAGAATGCGACTGGCAGTCACATTCAACCGGATCACCGACTTCCGACTCAGATACCAGCATCGGAGATGTGTTCAGACAAGTCATGTCAGTCAACATGGCATTCACCGACGCTTACGAGGAAGACGAAGACATCCCCGAAATCCTTGAGCTAGAGCCATGGGCCCAGCAATTAGACACACAATGGGAAAAGCGGTTCGAACTGAGAGAACCTCCTACTGAAGATGAGGTCATACAAGTGGATCTCGGCAGCGAATCTTCTCCAAAACCGATCTTTATCAGTAAAAGCCTAACTGACGAAGAACGAAAGTCGCTGTTAGAACTTGTCAGAGAATACATTGATGTGTTCGCCTGGAGTTATGAAGACATGCCGGGGTTAAATCCTGATATCACTCTCCACAAACTCAATATACGGCCAGATGTAAAGCCAGTCAAGCAGCAACAGCGACGCTTCCGCCCGGGCATCATGGACGCGATCGAAGCCGAGGTCAACAAGCTAATAGCCAGCGGCTTTATTCGTGAAGAGCAACATCCAGACTGGGTCGCCAACATAGTGCCCGTCCTCAAGAAGAATAGGAAGATTCGAATCTGCATCGACTTCCGCAATCTGAAGGAGGCATGCCCCAAAGATGAATTTCCCCTTCCTATCACAGACATCATGATCGATAATACATGCGGCTTTGAACGTATGTCATTCATGGATGGATTCTCGGGGTACAATCAAATCAAGATGTCTCCCGACGACGAAAAGCACACCTCATTCCGAACCCCGATTGGCACATACTGCTACACAGTCATGCCATTCGGTCTAAAGAATGCTGGCGCTACATATCAGCGAGCCATAAGTATCATTTTCAGAGAACATTTGCGCAAGACAGTGGAATGCTATGTCGACGACATCGCCGTCAAGAGTTGCCGTAAGGAAGATCATCTGCAAGACCTGAGAACGGTGTTCAACTTAATACGAGCCCACAATCTGAAGATGAACCCTACGAAATCGTTCTTGGGCATATCCAGCGGGAAGTTCTTGGGCTTCATCATCACTGCACGGGGTATCCACGTAGACCCCGAGAAAACGAGGGCAATCATGGAGATGGGTCCCCCGAGAAATCTCTGTGAACTTAGAGGCCTCCAAGGAAGGCTAGCTTATATCAGGAGGTTCATTTCCAACCTCTCCGGGCGATGCCGACCGTTCACCCACCTCATGAAGAAGGGAGTCTCATTCGTATGGGATGAGGAATGCCAGCGCGCTTTCGATGACATCAAAGAATATTTATCAAATCCTCCAGTCCTGGTGGCCCCGGTCCCTGGAAAACCATTCCTGCTCTATGTACGAGCAATGGAACACTCCCTCGGTGCCCTGCTGGCACAAAACAACGACGCAGGCCACAAGCAGGCCATTTACTATCTCAGCCGAATGATGGTCGGGCCCGAACACCGATACACCGCTGTGGAAAAAGAATGCCTCGCCCTGGTATTCGCCATTCAAAAGACGTGGCACTATGTCACGGGGCAAACCATACATGTGATCTTACGAATCAACCCTCTCAGGGTCCTCATGACCAAACCAGGGGCACTCAGCTCACGCCTCACTACATGGGCGATATTGCTGTCCCCCTATCATATGATCTTCGTCCCGCAGAAGGCTGTCAAAGGTCAAGCCCTGGCAGACTTTTTGGCGGCCCATCCAGGATCGGAATCATCCAGAATATACGAAGAAATCCCAGATGAGGCCGCCGATTCAAATACAACCACCCACGATAACATATGGCGGATGTTCTTCAATGGCGCTTCAAGAACCGGACCCAAGGAAAACATCGTCGTCGGAGTCGGAGTAGTATTGGTCTCTCCTACCGGGCTAGTGATCTATCGCGCCTACTTTCTCACGGAACCCTGCTCTAACAATGTGGCCGAGTACAACGCGTTGGTCATTGGCCTCCAACTCGTAAGAGAACTGGGGGTAGAATACCTTGAAGCATATGGCGATTCGCAATTAATCGTCAACCAGATTCGGAGGACGTACGAAGTCCGCCATGAAGACATGATCCCCTACCACCAAATAGCGATCAACATTATCTCATCATTCGAGGGATTCTTCATCGAACACGTCCCCAGACTCCAAAATATCGAAGCTGATGCCCTAGCAGGCCTGGCTGCTTCCCTAGCAGTGCCAAACCACTCTCATCATTCGGTCGATATAATCGGCCATGAGCTGGTTTGCCCCAAGAACAACGTTCAAGCCATGGCGAGTTATTCTGCTCAGATGATCGACGAAGCGCCAGACTGGAGACAACCATTCATAGACTTCGTGGTCTACGACATCCTGCCCGAGAACCCGAAGGAGGCTACTTCTATCAGACGGCATTCTCTCAGATTCTTCTACGATACAGAGACGAAAATGCTGTATCGCCGCTCCTACGACGGATTACTACTTCGGTGCTTGTCGAACGCAGAAGCTAAAGAAGCCGTACGAGAGGCTCATGACGATATCTGCGGGGCCCATCAGCCTGGCCCTAAGCTGCAAGACCGCCTTCGCCGGATGGGCTACTACTGGCCCACGATGGTGGCTGATGCAATAGATTACGCCCGAAAATACAAGGCCTGCCAAGTCCATGCAGACTTCATTCACCAACCATCCGAATTTCTACATCCGACAGTGGCATCCTGGCCATTCGAAGCATGGGGAATGGATATCATTGGTCCAATCACCCCACCTTCCTCCCGAGGACATCGCTTCATACTTGCGATCACTGATTACTTCTCAAAGTGGGCAGAAGCTGTCCCACTCACCGAAGTCAAGACTTCGAACGTAATCAGCTTCCTGAAGCACCACGTCATCTACCGCTTTGGACTGCCCGGAAGGATCATCCATGATAATGGTCCGCAGTTTATAAGCCACGCATTCTACCGATTCTGCGACAAACACCGCATTCAGAATGTCGCTTCGACACCATACAATCCGGCAGCAAACGGGTTAGCAGAGGCATTCAACGAAACAATCATCAAACTCCTCAAGAAATTTGTCTCCTCCAACAAACGCGATTAGAATGAGAAGCTCGGCGAGTGCTTATGGGCTTATCGCACCACGGTTCGAACAGCCACCGGGAATATACCATTCTCTCTGGTGTACGAGAGTGAGGCAGTTCTCCCATTAGAGACTCAGATTCCCTCACTCCGAGTCGCCCTCACTTATCAATTGACAACGGATGATAACTACCGACGTCGACTACAAGAGTTAGAGGCCTTAGATGAAAAATGCCTCCTAGCTCAGCAAAGGATCGAATTATACCAAGCACGCATCTCAGGAGCCTTCAACAAAAAGGTCAAAGTCAGAACATTCCAAGTGGGCGATCTTGTGTTGGCAGTCAGGAGACCAATGGTCATGACTCACAAGACCACCGGCAAGTTTCAGCCAAATAGGAAGGCCCATTTATCATCGAGGCCGTGTTCTCCAATGGTGCTTACCGCCTCGCCAAGCAGAATGGAGACTTGCTCATGTTGCCCGTCAACGGCAAGTTCCTGAAGAAATACTATGTTTAAACAATATTTTCCAGAGTTTCGAGTTATGTGCCCGCTGGTACCACTGAACTCAACCCCCTAATTTTCCAACTTGTCGAGTCACGTACCCTCTTGTACCGCTGAACTCATATCCCAAATTCCTAAGTCATGTACCTGCTGGTACCTCTGAACTTACACTTTGATTCCAACATTCATGGATTGTCAAGTTATGTGCCCATCGGTACCCCTGAACTTACATCCCGGTCACTCTTTTGAAAGAAAGTCATGTATAATCATACCGCTGAACTTTCTTCCTACAAGAGATCCTCTCTCATGGTCTAATACCTGCACTCCCAGTGCACAACAAAGGTAACGGATCCACAAATTTCTAAGACGACCATGTCCTCATCACCTCTGAGTCGTCCCATTTCCGCTAAAAACAAATCACCCTTACATAGAATTTCCACGTCCTCATTACCTCTGAGTTATTCTACGTACCCCCCCTTCATTGAGCCCACTCCTGTCATGTCCTCATTACCTCTGAATGGGAAGGCTCCGTCGAAAAAACCTTCATACTTGCCATGTCCTCATTACCTCTGAGTAAGTATGATGATCCCCTTTCGACCTATTACCTGTACCCACAACCGGAGTATGCCAAGGGTAATAGGTCCACAAATGTCCTCTGTTGACCACCAATACCCTCCGTCGAGTTCGCTCCTGCCATGTACTCATTACCTCTGAGTAGGAAGACTCTACGATTCAAAAAACTTTCCTACTTACCATGTCCTCGTTACCTCTGAGCAAGTATGTCAGTTCTCTTTCATCCTATTACCCGTATCCTAAACCAGGGTATGCCAAGGGTAATAGGCCCACAAATATCCTCAGCTAAATTTCTTAACACAAACCTATCACCTCATCACGCCCCAGGAGCCCAGCTGCTCTACGAAAATTCTTTTCTCAATACCAAGAGCACCCATGACCACTTTGCTATGGCTGCTTCAGGCATCCTGACCGAAACTTGTTATCTTTACCTAAAACCAAGGTACGCCATCGGTAACAGGTCCACAAATATATCCCCTATGCGGGGGAGAACATCATCACAATATCACAGGCAATACAAATGAAGGATAGAATGGAAAATACTCTTTATTTGAAGGAAGAAAAGAAGTACTACATATTTCGGGACCACGTCCCTTTCAAAAAAAAAAAAGAAGAAGGGGAAAACGGGGACAAAACAAGAGGCCGATTATAGCTCGGCATTGCACAACTCCAAAAGACGGTCCTTTACCAAAGCAGTCCCCCGATCAAGCCTTTGCTTAGCTCGACGCTCGACCTCTTGGGATAGCTACTCTGCGTCATTCAAATGTGTATAAGCCTGCCAGTTGTCCTCCACCTTCTTTAGGGCAAGCTCTAGATTAGCAGAAGCCCTACTATACTTGCCAGCCTCCTGAATAGCAATCTCTTTCTCAATACGAGTGGCCTCAAGCTCTGACTCCAGGAAAGCCAGCTTTCTCTGGAGCTCGAGGATCTGTTCCCGAACATCGGCCACCCCACGAGAAGCATTCGCTTCCCGAGTCGTGTAATTTTCAGTCCGACGGCTCCACTGGTCGTGCAACTGAGTCAAATTCCGACGGTCCTGTAATATAGCCGATTTGAGTGATTCCCGGACAGCCATCACCTTCTCCACCACGGTAGTGAGGAAGTTGCGTTCTCGATTTATGGCCGCAGGTAAATCAGTCTGTTGCAACGAGTGATACTGGGCAACGAGACGGTCAGCCTCTAATAGCTTAGGCTCCAAGAGCGCAGCCAGTTCCTCTCCCCCAGGGAGTGTTTTAAGGGTATTAATCTGGCCGCCAGCACATCGACGGGCCAGAGTGAAGGGAGTCCCCCTTTCCACCACTGCTTCGATCCCCCTCTTCAGATGACGATGGAAACTAGCAACTACGTCCTGTAACGCATCATCCAAGACTTCTATGGATGACGGCGTCAGAGGAGAGTGGCAGACGGTACCAGAGGGGCAGTTTCAGAAGTTACCGCACCCGCCACCAAAGAAGCAAATTCCGTACGAAAAGAGGCTTGAATGGCGGCTAACTCCTCTTCCGCCGCCCGAATAGCGTAGATGCTCGGCAGGGAGGAAAGGTTGACCCCCGAAATCACATTCGCAAGGGAAGACACAGGGGGTATCGTCCCTTGTCCCGGCAGTACCGCTGCCTGAGGCCCCAAGCTCGACCCAGACGAAGGACCCTCGACACACGGAGATTCCGTCTGGCCCTCTCCAATAGGGTGTGATCCAGCAATATCAGTCACTGGCAATGACGGGTTAGGATCTGAACATCCAAAACAACCGTTAGACGAAGAATTTGAAGAATGACAGGAATACGTATGCTGATTCACGAATTATAGTTCAATTTGCATTACCAGGGGAAGAGCGTAGGGGCGACGGCTCGTTCACCACCGGCATAGTTTCTCCACCCACAAAGCCATCATAAGGGGGCTCAGATGTTTCAGGAACGGGCGCAGTAAAGCTCCCATCCCCCTGGATTGAGGTTCCAGCAGGGCAAGAATCCTCGGTCGCAACCGGAAGCACCCCAGTAGCAATGATAGCGGTGCACACCCCACTGACTAAATAAGACAGGGCTGGATTAGCCTCCGTAATCAGGTCCTGAGGGGCGATCTCGTCCGACGCCTATAAAGAGCAGGAGAAACAAATAATTAGGTCACAACATAAAAGAAGAAGAAAGGAAACAGCTGAAGCCCAAGTCACCTCAGGAACATCCTCCACATCATCAATAAGCAGCCTGCGACGCCTTACCGCAGCGTGCTTCGTAGAATAAGTTCGGTCGTCAGTGGTAGTCTCGTGCCTGCTCCGTTTATGCGAGGGGCCGGGTATCGCAGATGGTTGATCCTTTACCACCTCGTCAGACAGACTAGACGATTGACCCACGGCCCTTTCGGCCTGCACGACTGGAGGTTGAGTCCTAACCTCCTCACCCGAAGAATGGGACAAGTCATCAGTGTCCTGTTCGTTGTCCCCCTCATCCGCCCTATTGGACTCTGAGTCCGACACAGGAACTCTATTCGCCCTTTTTTCCCTCTTCTTGGACCCTTCTGGCTTCTCGGCCAAATTGGTGCCAACAATGAAGCTAGTATTCGTATCAAAACCAACAAGAGGTTTGCTCGCTGCAACATGATAAAGAGCCGCTATATACAAAATATCACCCTCCACCTTGGCGTCAGGGAGTGAGAAGCTGGCTCGGGTATGGGTCGCATTATAATAATGCCAAGCCCGAATGCCATCAAGTACACTGCCCTCGAAGCTCAAGCAAGCGCTAGGGCAATCCAGGAACAATTGACTATACCCAAATTGACGGAAAAATCTACTGGGCAGATAAGGCTCCAAGTATACCCTGTTCCGGTAACGATACACCAGGTGCGCGGGACGGATGTTGCGTAACCAAAGAAGCATCTTCTCAGTTAAAAGTTGGGGAGGATCAACGCCGTCAACGTGTACCCTCCTTACTTCTCCAGGGGTGAACTCAGGGAGAGATACGAAGAATTCGAGCTCGTCAATTCTCGCCAATGCCCTCCGGCAGGCCGACATGGTATCACGTTCCCAAGGCTGATGACGATATCGAAAAATGAAGGCATCATCAACAGAGACGTTTTCATCGGGTCCCGGCCTCATCAATGACCGATAGTGCATCAATAACCACCCCATGAGGTAGTGGTATGGTAGTTCTATCCGGTTAAAGTCTGCCGACACATCACGAGCAATAACTTTGGATGTAAAGGCACGAAGGCCGTGGTGTATGCTACACACCATGGCCGGGAGAAGCGCCAGCCTCACTTTGAAGACCAATTTTACAGCAGAAAGAATGAAATGGCGGCTGATCCTTTCTATAGAACCCGCGCCGCCCGAGACTACACAGTTGCGTAGCCGCACCATCAAAAAATCCAGCCAAGATCGCTTTATTAGACATCTCCCGGGTACCATAGTGAAAATAACTGAGGGAGTCAGTGCTACTCCCAAACCGGTCACGAGTAGACTTCGACTTCTTAACCTTCGACATCATATCCTTAACCTCCTCTGAGGTTTGGGAAGCTCGAGACGAAACGTGACCAGAAGGACGCAACTTAAAAAGATACAAAATCCAGTCCCTAGAATGAGGGGCATTCCCTTCTGAACTATTTATCTTCTTAATAGCCATCTGATGGCAGGCGCTATGATGACACAGTAGTTCTTGGTACACGGCGACGAAGCCAGGAAACCGCTGATCCAAATCCCCGAGCTCTTCGTTTGTCGGCGTGTATACTTCAAAAGCTTTGTCTTCCCACGGCAATCTGGATACAGTGTTCATTTCGTGAAGAGCAAGCCCCAGTTCTCCTCCGGGGGTAAAGAAAGTCCCAGTACGCCGGTTATACAACTCCAATAGAGCCATAAACAAGGGCTTGTTAATGGGCAATCCGTAGCAGGTACCCCTGACGGCGTAGTAAAGATCAATTTTCTGAAGGAAGTCCCCGTACGTCCTCAGAATCCAGGAGGTAAGATTAGTCCATGTGGGAATAGGGTTAATCCAATTCAGCAGTGACAACCTGCCTATGGGATAAGACCCCTTGCGAGCAAGCTGATTCAGAAAAGTATCAGCTAGGATGATGGAAAAATTAGGGCCGGTTGTGTTCACAAAAGTACCCGGGAGCAGCCCTATCACAGTTCGACTCACGGAGTCCTTGCCCGCACATATTAAACTTGTGCGTCCATTGTGGTGAATTTTGTCCACAAACATTCCCTGTTGGGTAGGAGTCAAAGAGCTCACCATCGTCCTATTCAGCGGCACCATATTAAACCACGAGAGAGGATAATGTCGCTCCATCTCGGGAATATGAATCTCTACCCCGTCTACAGAAAAATCCCAGTGCTCTGAGACATCCAGCAATCGGGAGTTCTTTATGAAAAAGGCATCCCCGAAGAGAAAGGCCGGTTTCAGATATTCTCCATCCAACTGCCCCGAATTCATTATGGAACAAAGAAAGCTGAAAGGTTGTTTGTTGATAGCAGCCACCCTATCCCTAGGCTCATTAGTGGGAAGCTGATCCACTATACGACGGATTAAGTCATCAAATTGCACGCCCACGGCGCACCGAGCTGGACCCACAAGGAGCTCTCCTGCTGGGTTGGTTGGAAGATTCACTGAAGAAAGGGCAAAAGAAGAAACATGATTAAAAGAAGGCTAAAGTAAAAATTTACTGAATAAAGAAGCTCTCACGAGCCTATGCGGTTCAGGTCAATAAGGTCTTATGCGGCTCCAATCCAGTTGGGTCCCAAGAAATGCAGTTTTGGGGAAGCATATGAGGTTCGAGTCAATACAGTCACATGCGGCCTAACTCAGATGTGAATTCCATATGACTCTAGCTCGATAGCTTATGCGGGTTGGACGAGTGAACACATTTTTAAACAGAAGAATTCATGCGGCACAAAGCGCTATGCGGTTCAGCCTGTTAAAACACATAAGCGGCTCCGTTCAGAGGAGATTGTATGTAGTTTAGATCCGTCTTCTGCGATTCAAACATGGGGCTTTATCTATACGGCTCGGGCATGAAATAGTCATGTGGCTCACACAGCATATGCGGCTCACACAGCATATGCGGCTCTGCCATCAAGATTGGAGAAGGGGCTTGTGCATAAATATGCAACAGAGCCATGAGTACTAAAGATCTAAAAGCGACCCTTACCCTCAAAAGCAGGACGAACGTCAGAGGGCACTTCGGGTGCGTCAGGTTCGACGGCTGACGAGGACGTCACCCTCTTACCCTTCGCGGCGGTGGAAATGGCTTTAGAAGACTTAGGAGCCATTGCTTCGACAATGAAGATCGGAAGGAGAAGACAGGAAAAAGAGTGAACGAAAGAGAAGGTAAAGAAGTCCCTCCGGCTAAAGTTACCCGTATTTATAAACAGAGATGGAGCGTTTCGATTCCCGTGCATACACATAAACCGGCCCTTCGGTTATCAAAATAAGCCGCCGAAAATGAAGGCTAAGCTCCTCGGATCCCGCACCAAAAAGCGCCCTTTAAAGATCGACAACACTTAAGTGCTAAAGATTGCCATACGTGGCAAATGATGACGTGGCTAGAGGCCATGCGGTTGAAAGTCTCCTGAGGCTGAATCACCTATGCGACTGAATAATTCATACGGCCAGGACATCTATGCGGTCGGGATTGCATATGTGGCTAATACGGCCATGCTTCTTGTTCAAAGTATTTCAATTTTACAAATTGAAAACTTTGAAGGGGGTCCTGTAGAAGCATGGAAAATACTAAAGAAATTGACTCATGCGGCCAAGAAAGACCCATGCGACTCAAAAAACGCATGCGGCTCAGGGAGTCATGAGGCATAAGGAGCTATGCGGCCGGAGGCATTCCATGCGGCTCAGAAGACATGTGGCGTGACAGTGCTCCCCTCCGATCCATGCTGCATTAATTGCTTTGACGGCTGACCCCTCTGAAAAGTTGACAGACCTGACACCGAAGCAGGTAATTATGACTCTGTCATGATGATGAATCTCTAGGGAAGAGAAAGAAATCTCTGACACGATCCCCCGAGAGCAACAAAATGCCACGTGGCCCTGCCACGTGGGTGTGCTTATGCGGCTCGAAGTGAAGACTTCCCATGCGGTTCAGAGTGAAGCTGTCCCATGCGGCTCGAGTGGAATCATCCCTATGCGGCTCAAGAAGATCAGGCCCATGCGGCTCAAGCAGACACACCATTATGCGGTTCATGCGGCTCATCATATGGTTCAGAAGTCTGAAGGAGGGGGCCACTGCCCAGACAGCCCTGACACGTGTCCCAAGTCTTATGCGGCCCAAAATTCATGCGGCCCAAATCTCATGCGGCCCAATCTGCATGCGGTTCCAGTCTCACCATTGGCTCTCAGGACACGTATCCTCAGCCGATCAATCTCCCAGATTTATGGCAATCCAAGATCGGATCGAATCCCAATGATCTGGGGCACGTGGCAGGAGAATAAATTTGATTTATTCGCAGATATTAGAGAATCATTATAAGGAAGATTTATGCCAATCAGCATTAATTGCTAATGGGGATTTGGTATAATCTACCCTTAATGGTTCTGATTCGTCACAATCAGAAACGAACGACCTGGATTGATCAATTCCCAGGCCGCCGCCATCTCCAAGAGCTAATCATTGGCAACCCTAGCGATCACATCCCACTATTATAAATAGCAAGGTGCCATTCCCTTGTAATATATAGAGAGATATACAAAAAAAAGAAGAACAAGAGAAGAATACGTATACACAGAGGGACTTCCCCCCATAGTCAGAGAGAGAATATACACAGAGAAAGAGAAGCCAGGAGAGCAATCAGAGAGAGAGCAAGAAGGCATTTCTTCGTCAACGACCAAACAGATCTTCCCCGAGTCAAGGCTGCGTACCGATCGTCCAAGGAGTAAGGCAGAGCGGCCGTCGCTTTCCCGAGCCTCTATCGTCACCCCCCAAAATCTAAAATAAACAATCGTACTTAGACTGCTGTACCTAGATTTTTGTCCCTAGGCTTTCTTTGTACGAGCGAGTTTGTATTGTGAGTCTAAGTTCAGTCCTCCGATAATTGTTCTGTACTTTTACAATCAATGGCAAACATTCCTCTTTCTCGGCCCTATACTTACTATCATGACCTCTAATCGCTCAACATAGAAGTAAACATAATTCGCTCTCTTAAATCGTGCCCTCAACCTACTCTCAAAACCTATCTTTTTGGTCTCATTTTGATACCATAATACTCCTTCCATGTTATCATGACTAACTTTAACCCTAATCATTTTTCCTCTGACTTTAGTTAGCCATATCCATGATTTATTTTCGTCATTATTTAAAATTGTAATTTTCTAATACATGTTTGTATTGAACGTCGTTTCTTTGCCTCATCTAGTGACTTGATCGTATTCATTACCGATACCCCCTTGTGTCTTCTCACCCCCCTACAAATTCTTAATTTCGAGGACGAAATTCTTTTAAGTTTGGTAGGATGTAAAACCCCTAAATTTTTACTATTTTTTTATTTGGTACTGGTTTAAAATTTTTTGTATTATCTGTCGCGTAGTCGTATTGTACGTCGCGCACGAAATTTTATTTTTCGAATTTGCTCGACAAGTGCGATTATGTGCGAGCGTACATATTTTAGAAAAACATTTTTGTTCTATTTTTTTATAGTTTCAAATAATAGATATAATAATTAGTTTTGCTATCATTCTAAGTTTGTTATTTTTACTTCATTTATAAAAGTTATTAATAATAAATAATTTTTTTGTATACTAGAAAAGCATAATTATGTAAAAAAAATATTCTTAGTGCATACATATAATTCATAAATATTTTATTGGTTTATTTTAAATAATAATGTAATTTTTGAAATTATTATTATTAGTATTTTTGGAAAATATATTTTGAAATTATTGTGGCGATTTAAACCTTGATTTGAAATTTTGGATTTATTTAAATAGTTAAATATTTGAAATTTTATTTATCCCATTGATTTTAAACTAAAAATTTAAATTTGATTTAAATTGGATTTGTAATTGATTTCGAATTGGATTGATTTAAATTAATAGGTGATTTATCTAAATGGGGAATTTAAATCCTAATTCTTATCCAATTGGGAATTTCCACATCCTATAAATAGGCATGTACTCCTCCAACTTTCTATCATTACTCCACAAATAATTTTTACCCACCGTGCATCGTGTCCGTGTCACCCATCCAATTTCTTATTCCATATTTTACAAAATATAAGCCCGTCACCTCAGTATCGGACACACCCCGACACAAACCAAATAATTAAAATCCTATCCTAATCCCCGCCACCGTGCCCTGACCTTCCGCCAACACCTTCACCAACACTGTCTCCGCCATCCGCCACCCGCCTCTGGCATACCCAACCAGAGACAACCACCATCCACACCATGATCGGCCTCCTCCCCGAGCCTCGCGACCCGGAGCCAACCCTACCATCACCACTGCCATCCCCAACTACTCTCCACCCCGACCAATTCCTGGCACCATCGAACCAGTCCACCATAGCCCGCTTCCCCGCCCTCGCGGCTGTAGAAGCATGGAAAATACTATAGAAAGACCCATGCGGCTCAGAAAACGCATGCGGCTCAGGGAGTCATACGGCATAAGGAGCTATGCGGCCGGAGGTATTCCATGCGGCTCAGAAGACATGTGGCGTGACAGTGCTCCCCTCCGATCCATGCTGCATTAATTGCTTTGACGGCTGACCCCACTGAAAACTTGACAGACCTGACACCAAAGCAGGTAATTATGACTCTGTCATGATGATGAATCTCTAGGAAAGAGAAAGAAATCTCTGACACGATCCCCCGAGAGCAACAAAATGCCACGTGGCCTTGCCACGTGGGTGTGCTTATGCGGCTCGAAGTGAAGACTTCCCATGCGGTTCAGAGTGAAGCTGTCCCATGCGGCTCGAGTGGAATTATCCCTATGCGGCTCAAGAAGATGATGCCCATGCGGCTCAAGCAGACACACCATTATGCGGTTCATGCGGCTCATCATATGGTTCAGAAGTCTGAAGGAGGGGGCCACTGCCCAGACAGCCCTGACACGTGTCCCAAGTCTTATGCGGCCCAAAATTCATGCGGCCCAAATCTCATGCGGCCCAATCTGCATGCGGTTCCAGTCTCACCATTGGCTCTCAGGACACGTGTCCTCAGCCGATCAATCTTCCAGATTTATGGCAATCTAAGATCGGGTCGAATCCCAATGATTTGGGGCATGTGGCAGGAGAATAAATTTGATTTATTCGCAGATATTAGAGAATCATTATAAGGAAGATTTATGCCAATCAGCATTAATTGCTAATGGGGATTTGGTATAATCTACCCTTAATGGTTCTGATTCGTCACAATCAGAAATGAACAGCCTGGATTGATCAATCCCCAGGCCGCCGCCATCTCCAAGAGCTAATCATTGGCAACCCTAGTGATCATATCCCACTATTATAAATAGCAAGGTGCCATTCCCTTGTAATATATAGAGAGATATACAAAAAAAAAATCAGAGAAGAATACGTATACACAGAGAGACTTCCCCCATAGTCAGAAAGAGAATATACACAGAGAGAGAGAAGCCAGAAGAGCAATCAGAGAGAGAGCAAGAAGGCATTTCTTCGTCAACGACCAAGCAGATCTTCCCCGAGTCAAGGCTGCGTACCGATCGTCCAAGGAGTAATGCAGAGCGGTCGTCGCTTTCCCGAGCCTCTATCGTCACCCCCCAGAATCTAAAATAAACAATCGTACTTAGACTGCTGTACCTAGGTTTTCGTCCCTAGGCTTTCTTTGTACGAGCGAGTTTGTATTGTGAGTCTAAGTTCAGTCCTCCGATAATTGTTCTGTACTTTTACAATCAATGGCAAACACGATGGCGACTCTGCTGGGGACTAACTTCTCCACGGCTGAGGAGTTGGTGACGCAATCGGACGCAGCCAAACTTGGCTCTATACAACAGAAGATGGTCGTACGCTTCGACCAACAGGCGTTCGAAGAGATGCTCTCTGAAGGTAGCACTGGCCCGGTCCAGAAGCGCACCCACACCATAAAGGCTCGTAAAGAGTGGAGGCCAAAATCATTTGCTCCTCCGCAAGCCCTTGATGGGGTGCTCTCTATTGCTCAAGATGGCGAGAAAGACTCCCCTGTGGCCCCACTTCAGACCGTAGACAACTCTGCTGTCCCCAAGTCCGGCAGAAGAAAATACTATGATGCTGGACTTGCAGGGGCAAAGAGGAACTCTACGCGATCCGAGCCGCAGAAGAGTATTAGCCGCAGGAAGAAAGCCCATGCGGCTACAACCGCCGACCGCATAAAGAAAACTCATGCGGCCACATCTGTCAGCCGCATAACTTATGCGGCTACAGTTGCCAACCGCACGGATGAGACTCATGCGGCTATTAAAGTCAATCGCTTGCAGAAAACCCATGCGGCCACAGATGCCAACCGCATGCGGTCAGCCTGCACGGTCGTGACTCCTAGCCGCATAAAGACTCATCCTACAATAAAAGACAGCCGCATGCAGATAGCCTGTACGGTACCCAATGCTAGCCGCATAGCGTCCGTCCCACGCTTCTCTCGATCAGTCTTCGACCGGCTTTAATGCGGTCCTGACTCTGATCATTCTCTGGATGATAATCCAGACTCTGTGGTATTCGACTTAGACTCCTCCTATTACGCACCCACAAGTGCTAAAAGGAGGAAGTCTAGGGCAGCGCGGGCTCATCAAGTCCAGACGATTGCTCCAACCTCTGACTATCGGGGCATCCCGCTGATTATCACGCGGGACTCTGATGGAAAGTTGTATAAAACCACTCAAGTCCAGCCCCCGGCGGCAAACAGACAAAGTGGTTCCTCTGACCTGCATGAGGTTATCCTCCACAAACGCAAGGAAAGAGAAGGAGCTTCGGGGTGTAAAGAGCCCTCACACGGACATCAATGCACCCAGATCATCGTCAACTGCTGTTGCAGCAACGCGGCGGTGACGGAAGACCGGCCATCCGTCTTCCAAAGACTACATCACCCGAGCTCAGAAGACGAGGCACCTCCTGTTGTCTCCTGCAAGTCCGCACAGAAAGTTCTTGCCAAGGGAAGAGGGAAGAAGACAAGCATCTCCAGCCCAAAGGTGTCAGCTACTGCAGCTAAGAAACCGTCGTCTAAAGGGTTATCCTCCACTGGAGTATTTCAACACACCCGTTCGAAGACGAAAACTGCTGCAGTAGGAAGTTCGTCGTCTGCAACATTGGGGGTCATCGAAACTGGGGGTAGCACTCCTCCAAACATCTACGACAATCCGACATTCCAGGAATACGGACTGGAGGAAGCAAATTCTCCGACGGATACAACAGATACTGACGTCCCCAAGGACATCCTAGACGAAGCAAGCTCCGAAGCTGGAGGTAGTGTTCCTTCCGAGTCCGAACCTGAAGAGAACATCCCCACATATCATAATGATTTCTCGATGCACGGGTACGACTCGGAGGGTACATCCTCCACCACTCCTTCCGTCACTCCTCATGTGAAGACGGTGTTCATGACAGACAGCAATCAAGGCGGTTCCGGTGATCGCCAGCGCATCGACACTTTGGAGGCCATATTGCACGCCTTGGTCAAGTCTGTAGACGAGATCAAAGCGGCGCTTCCTAATCTGCAGGGGGTGACACCTGGCCAGACAAGTACAGGTCCCGCAATCAACGTAGATTCAAATTCAGCGGCACCGAACCCGGGCAACAATCCTCCCGAGATAACGGCCCCTACCGCGACAGATGAGGCCCGAGAAGTAAGAAGAGAGGTTCAGGAGCTCCGAGCAATGTTCTATGCCCGAGAAAACTCTTAAGACCTCAGGATACGGCAACCATATCCTACTGAATGGAGGGATGTTCCCTTTCCACCAAGATATAAGCCGTTCAATATCAACCCATATGATGGCAAGACTTCAGCAAGTCGGTACATCACTTACTTTGAGGTCACTACCGACCATCTGCCCCATGATGACGCTATCCTCACGCGGTTATTTATTGGGGCATTGGAAGGAGTCGCCTTCGATTGGTACCGCAACCTGCCGGACAATTGCATCCATTCCTTTGCTGGCTTCAAACGCCTGTTCTTGGAGAGGTTCTATGAGGTAGGGCAGGACGTCACGATGTCTACCCTCATGGACGTCATTCAAGGAGAGAAAGAGCTGACGAGGAATTACATTGAGCGGTTTCGTCAGATCGCAATGAACTTACCATCTGGCAACCCGGACTCTTCCTTGATCGAAATTTGCCAAAAGAGACTACTCCCAACAATCAGTCTCTGGATGGGCGAGAGTCAATTCAAGGACTGGAAGGCTTTTATCATTAGTGCTACAAGTGCCGAAGAACGATTAAAGAAGGCTCTCCAACTGGGATTACATATCTCAGAGGGAGAGAACAAGGGCAAGCGTTCCAGCACCACCAACGACAATGGGGGTAGCCCCTCCAACAACCGGGACAACAGAGGCAAGCAGGCTATGGTGGCCGATACAGCCCAGAAGCCTGAGTCGTAACCTGCGGACAAACAATGGCCTCAAATCACTTACTCTTTTGAAGACGGTCACGTCAAGCCTATCTTGGACATGCTCATACAAGGAGATAGGATTCAGCTTCCTCCAACAAGACGGGAGCCTCGGTCGGCTGATCTGGAGAACCCAAAGTTCTGCCATTACCACCGCTACGTCCACCATGCTACGCACGACTGCTACCAACTGAAACGATATATCCAAAACCTCATCGATTCGAACGCTCTGGCCATCGATTTCGAGGAGGTAACCGTGGCAGCCAACATGGTGTCCGTACAATTCGGCAGCTTTCCTCCAACAGAGACCCAGGACGGGGTTATACCCATCCCTCTGGCAACGATGGAGATTGCTAATCTCCTGCCTGCTCAAGCTGCTGGTCTAGTACCCCTTACCACATCACGAGGGGAAATCATGTGGGTCCATCCGGACCTAGTCCACGAGGTAACTCAGTCCACTCCATCTTCTAAAAAGAAAAGTGGAAAAGTCAGATCCTGCCGTACCACCTCAGCAGATGAAGAGGAAGTCACGGCCGTTGTTACTCGATCCGGAGCACAATCTCAACCTGTGGCTGAAAACTCGACTGATGATCATCCGCCCACTACCACGGATGCTCCGGGACCGGCTCAGCCTTCGACGACCGACAAGCCTAGGCCGAAGGAGACTCGCTTCGACAAATCCCTCCGAAAGGAAACATCTCAGGGGCTGGAGAGGCCCTACAACTTCGAAATCTTGGCACAATTGGCCAATACACCGGCCAAATTGTCCTTATATGAACTCCTGAGGCTCTCGAAGGATGTCCGCACAGCTTTGAGCGATGCACTTCAAAATGTCGACGCATACCTGGCTCAGGTCAACCTCACGGGAGAAAATCAGCCCGCAGACCTCCAAGACAGTGCCTGTACGGGAGCAATGCCCAACATTTTCTTCACTCCACAAGACATACTCATCAAGACTAATCTACACGATCGCCCATTATACTACACAGGCTACATCGGCAACATAAACGTGGACCAGATGCACATTGACCCTGGGTCTTCCATAAGCATCATTCCAAAAGGACTACTGCATCATCTTCGCATCCCGATGCATCGCCTGACCCCTACAAATACCGCCATCAGCGGGTTCAATTCGGGCAGGAGCTATCCAATCGGGAAGATCCGTCTGAAATGTCAGATTGGCGATCTCCAATCAGAAGTCACTTGCTACGTCATAGATGCCGATACTTCATACAACATCCTTTTGGGGCGCCCTTGGATACACGATTACACGATCGTGCCTTCCACGCTACACCAATGCTTCAAATATGTCGACAAGCACGGCTTCGTGAGGACAGAATTTGATGACATCGATCCCTTCAAAGGGGTCGAATCTTATTACTCGGACTCCTGCCTATACGAAAAGTCGAAGAGGCACCTTGAAGGAGGAAATAAACAAACTGATGTTGAAGCAACCACGGGATCAGAAGAACCTCTGACAATCCACCTCCAGGCTCACAAACTAGGCAATTTCGCACCCCTTACGGCCATGCTGCGTAAGGACGTGATCAGCCTCTCGGCACAGGAAGAGCAGTTGAGAATCCGGCTGCCAAGGTCCGGCCAGGTACCGAGACCCACGACAGGGCCACTTACCATCAGATTGCCGAGAGTCGGTCAATTCCAAACAGAGAAGCTCAATCCCTCCGATAGACCTTTGACGATATGCCTGCCTAAGAAAGGTCGTCACCCCGATGCGAGGTCTGACACTTCAAGCGAACCAGCCACCCCTCGCTCCACATCAAGTGCCAGACTGGGGGTTGCTAGTCTACCGACAACCCCATGCTCCGCTCCGTCAGTTGAACCTCTGAAGATCAAGCTGACTAGGACGCCCTCTCAATCTTCATTCACACAGGGGGTAGCCGAAGAGGAACCCGAGCTAGCCAAGTATGTGGCTGCCCACACTGACGCTCCCTCTGCAGATGATGTAATCCCTCTAGAAAAGATACCTTACTTCATCAATAAAGGGTTATCTTTGAACTACACCGAGCTCAATAAGCTATGTACAATGTATGCTATGGAATACGGTATAGGCACTCACCTACATACACAGGTGACAAATGTGTACACCGCTATCCAACTTACTCCAGTAGAAGACGCTTACCGAATAATCGAGGGAGGGGACCATCCAATCATCTTCGACCAGACGAACAACCCGCATCCCCTCGCCATGGAAGAAGTCGACTTCGGGTCAGATGCTGGAAGACTGCCACTGTATCTCTATAGCCCTCAATCCAAATATCTCATGCAGAAACAGGGGTATGATCTAGAGACAACGCCAGGACTGAACTACGGCACTGGACGACGATTACCTTTGAAGACGCCAGCCCCGGCACGTAAACCACGGAACTACTATAACAAAACCTGATGCGGTTTAGGGTATGTAATGCCTACTACGACCCCTGAAAGCTCAGATAAAGAATGCGACTGGCAGTCACATCAACCGGATCACCGACTTCCGACTCAGATACCAGCATCGGAGATGTGTTCAGACAAGTCATGTCAGTCAATATGGCATTCACCGACGCTTACGAGGAAGACGAAGACATCCCCGAAATCCTTGAGCTAGAGCCATGGGCCCAGCAATTAGACGTACAATAGGAAAAGCGGTTCGAACTGAGAGAACCTCCTACTGAAGATGAGGTCATACAAGTGGATCTCGGCAGCGAATCTTCTCCAAAATCGATCTTTATCAGTAAAAGCCTAACTGACGAAGAATGAGAGTCGCTGTTAGAACTTGTCAGAGAATACATTGATGTGTTCGCCTGGAGCTATGAAGACATGCCAGGGTTAAATCCTGACATCGCTCTCCACAAACTCAATATACGGCCAGATACAAAGCCAGTCAAGCAGCAACAACGATGCTTCCGCCCAGACGTCATGGACGCGATCGAAGCCGAAGTCAACAAGCTAATAGCCAGCGGCTTCATTCGTGAAGAGCAACATCCTGATTGGGTCGCAAATATAGTATCCGTCCTCAAGAAGAATGGGAAGATTCGAATCTGCATCGACTTCCGCAACCTGAACGAGGCATGCCCCAAAGATGAATTTCTCCTTCCTATCACAGACATCATGATCGACAATACATGCGGCTTTGAACGTATGTCATTCATGGATGGATTCTCGGGGTACAATCAAATCAAGATGTCTCCCGACGACGAAAAGCACACCTCATTCCGAACCCCGATTGGCACATACTGCTACACAGTCATGCCATTCGGTCTAAAGAATGCTGGCGCTACATATCAGCGAGCCATGAGTATCATTTTCAGAGAACATTTGCGCAAGACAGTGGAATGCTATGTCGACGACATCGCCGTCAAGAGTCGCCGTAAGGAAGATCATCTGCAAGACCTGAGAACGGTGTTCAACTTAATACGAGCCCACAATCTGAAGATGAACCCTATGAATTCATTCTTGGGCGTATCCAGCGGGAAGTTCTTGGGCTTCATCATCACTGTACGGGGTATCCCTGTAGACCACGAGAAAACGAGGGCAATCATGGAGATGGGTCCCCCGAGAAATCTCCGTGAACTTAGAGGCCTCCAAGGGAGGCTAGCTTATATCAGGAGGTTCATTTCCAACCTCTCCGGGCGATGCCGACCGTTCACCCACCTCATGGAGAAGGGAGTCTCATTCGTATGGGACGAGGAATGCCAGCGCGCTTTCGATGACATCAAAGAATATTTATCAAATCATCCAGTCCTGGTGGCCCCGGTCCCTGGAAAACCATTCCTGCTCTATGTACGAGCAATAGAACACTCCCTCGGTGCCCTGCTGGCACAAAACAACGACGCAGGCCACGAGCAGGCCATTTACTATCTCAGCCGAATGATGGTCGGGCCCGAACACCGATACACCGCTGTGGAGAAAGAATGCCTCGTCCTGGAATTCGTCATTCAAAAGATGCGGCACTATGTCACGGGGCAAACCATACATGTGATCTCACGAATCAACCCTCTCAGGGTCCTCATGACCAAACCAGGGGCACTCAGCTCCCGCCTCGCTACATGGGCGATATTGCTGTCCCCCTATCATATGATCTTCGTCCCGCAGAAGGCTGTCAAAGGTCAAGCCCTGACAGACTTTTTGGCGGCCCATCCAGGATCGAAATCATCCAGAATATACGAAGAAATCCCAGATGAGGTCGCCGATTCAAATACAACCACCCACGATAACATATGGCGGATGTTCTTCGATGGCGCTTCAAGAACCGGACCCAAGGAAAACATCGTCGTCGGAGTCGGAGTAGTATTTGTCTCTCCTACCGGGCTAGTGATCAATTGCGCCTACTCTCTCACGGAACCCTGCTCTAACAATGTGGCCGAGTACAACGCTTTGGTCATTGGCCTCCAACTCGCAAGAGAACTGGGGGTAGAATACCTTGAAGCATACGGCGATTCGCAATTAATTGTCAACCAGATTCGGGGGACGTACGAAGTCCGCCAAGAAGACATGATCCCCTACCACCAAATAGCGATCAACATTATCTCATCATTCGAGGGATTCTTCATCGAACACGTCCCCAGACTCCAAAATATCGAAGCTGATGCCCTAGCAGGCCTGGCTGCTTCCTTAGCAGTGCCAAACCACTCTCATTATTTGGTCGATGTAATCGGCCATGAGCTGGTCTGCTCCAAGAACAACGTTCAAGCCATGGCGAGTTATTCTGCTCAGATGATCGACGAAGCGCCAGACTGGAGACAACCATTCATAGACTTCGTGGTCTACGACATCCTGCCCGAGAACCCGAAGGAGGCTACTTCTATCAGACGGCGTTCTCTCAGATTCTTCTACGATACAGAGACGAAAATGCTGTATCGCCGCTCCTACGACGGATTACTACTTCGGTTCTTGTCGAAAGCAGAAGCCAAAGAAGCCATACGAGAGGCTCATGACGGTGTCTGCGGGGCCCATCAGCCTGGCCCTAAGCTGCAAGACCGCCTTCGCCGGATGGGCTACTACTGGCCCACGATTGTGGCTGATGCAATAGATTATGCCCAAAAATGCAAGGCCTGCCAAGTCCACACAGACTTTATTCACCAACCATCCGAATTTCTACATCCGACAGTGGCGTCCTGGCCATTCGAAGCATGGAGAATGGATATCATTGGTCCAATCACCCCACCTTCCTCCCGAGGACATCGCTTCATACTTGCGATCACTGATTACTTCTCAAAGTGGGCAGAAGCTGTCCCACTCGCCGAAGTCAAGACTTCGAACGTAATCATCTTCCTGAAGCACCACGTCATCTACCGCTTTGAACTGCCCCGAAGGATCATCCATGATAATGGTCCGCAGTTTATAAGCCACGCATTCTACCGATTCTGCGACAAACACCGTATTCAGAATGTCGCTTCGACACCATACAACCCAGCAGCAAATGGGTTAGCAGAGGTATTTAACAAAACAATCATCAAACTCCTTAAGAAATTTGTCTCCTCTAACAAACGCGACTGGAACGAGAAGCTCGGCGAGTGCTTATGGGCTTATCGCACCACGGTTCGAACAGCCACCGGGAATACACCATTCTCTCTGGTGTACGGGAGTGAGGCAGTTCTCCCATTAGAGACTCAGATTCCCTCACTCCGAGTCACCCTCACTTATCAATTGACAACGGATGATAACTACCGACGTCGACTACAAGAGTTAGAGGCCTTAGATGAAAAACGCCTCCTAGCTCAGCAAAGGATCAAATTATACCAAACACGCATCTCAGGAGCCTTCAACAAAAAGGTCAAAGTCAGAACATTCCAAGTGGGTGATCTTGTTTTGGCAGTCAGGAGGCCAATGGTCATGACTCATAAGACCACCGGCAAGTTCCAGCCAAAATGGGAAGGCCCATTTATCATCGAGGCCGTGTACTCCAATGGTGCTTACCGCCTCGCCAAGCAGAACGGAGACTTGCTCATGTTGCCCGTCAACGGCAAGTTCCTGAAGAAATACTATGTTTAAACAACATTTTCCAGAGTTTCGAGTTATGTGCCCGCTGGTACCACTGAACTCAACCCCCTAATTTTCCAACTTATCGAGTCACGTACCCTCTTGTACCGCTGAACTCATATCCCAAATTCCCAAGTCATGTACCTGCTGGTACCTCTGAACTTACACTTTGATTCCAACATTCATGGATTGTCGAGTTATGTGCCCGCTGGTACCACTGAACTCAACCCCCTAATTTTCTAACTTATCGAGTCACGTACCCTCTTGTATCGCTGAACTCATATCCCAAATTCCCAAGTCATGTACCTGCTAGTACCTCTGAACTTACACTTTGATTCCAACATTCATGGATTGTCGAGTTATGTGCCCATCGGTACCCCTGAACTTACATCCCGGTCACTCTTTTGAAAGAAAGTCATGTATAATCATACCGCTGAACTTTTTTCCTACAAGAGATCCTCCCTCATGATCTAATACCTGCACTCCCAGTGCACAACAAAGGTAACAGATCCACAAATTTCCAAGACGACCATGTCCTCATCACCTCTGAGTCGTCCCATTTTCGTAAAAAACAAATCACCCCTACATAGAATTTCCATGTCCTTATTACCTCTGAGTTATTCTACGTACCCCCCTTCATTGAGCCCACTCCTGTCATGTCCTCATTACCTCTGAATGGGAAGGCCCCATCAAAGAAACCCTCATGCTCACCATGTCCTCAGCACCTCTGAGTCAGTATGATTGGTTCCTTTCTTTTTAAACTTGTTGTCCGTATCCAAAACTAGGGTACATTAGGGATAATGGGTCCACACAAAATGTCCCAATAAGAGGATTATTACAAAGCAAAAGAGTAAAGCAAATATATATATTCCATTCATTCAGAAATCGGTTACATCCACACGATTGCAAGCAAGTCAAAAGAGTTCTTCATGAAGACAAGAAGAAAGGCGAAACAAAATAAAAGACTACAGACAAACATCCACGAGAAGCCCCTACATCCTAGTTACAGGAGCGCATGTACGATTCCCTCAACCATCTCACATATGAAGGATGCAAGTGAAGAGCATCCTCGTCCAGAATAGGAGAAACAGGGTTCCCAGTGCTGCCACCCTCAACAGTCTCGATATTTGGAGAGTTTTCGTTCCCCTCAGGCGCAGGTTCTTCTTTCTTCACTTCCTCCTTAACAGAGGAAGATCCCTGGCTGATGACAGGAGGCTGTGGCTCCTCTGACGCCGCAGTCTCAACATTCGGTAGAGATACTGCGAGAACCAAAGACGAAGAAAATGAAAACAGTCAGAAATATTCATGCGGCTCGTTTTAGACAAGTCTCATGCGGCTCAGTCATGGGACGCGTATGCGGACCATATAGTTTGAGAAGTTCACGTCAAAGTCGTATACATGAAGCATGCAGTGAAGCAGGCTCTGCTAGGGTTTCAAATCGACTACCTAATCCTTACCTTCGATGGCAATATGAACATCAAAACGAACGGGGGACACGACAGTCGAGGGCGAAGCCGATTTCTTACTCCTCGCCACAGCCTTCTTTACAGCCCTGGGTGCCATTGTTGTCTGATGATCAGAGGAAGAAAATACGACAAAAATCTGAGTCAAGAATAGTCTAAGAGAGAAGACCGTCCAAATGCCTTTCTATTTATTGACGGAGAACTGTGGACCGACGCCTCGTACAAACGCGATCAGCTCTTCGGTTATTGAGCCAAACCAGCCATTTAAAGACTGAGCTCTTGGGATCCTGTCCCAGAAAGATCCACAAGCATGGCATAATGACGTGGCAAAGAGCTTATGCGGTTCAAATGACCATGCGGCTGATAGCAACTATGAGACTCAGATGGTCGGGAGGCAGAAATTTCTATGCGGCTGGGCCATCCATGCGGCTGAGACGCCCCTGCGGCAGAACTTTTCATGCGGCCAAGATATCCATGCGCGGCCAGAAGAATATCCAGCCATGCTTCTTATTCAAAGTATTTCAATTTTGCAAATTGAAAACTTTGAAGGGGGTCCTGTAGAAGCATGGAAAATACTAGAGAAAGACCCATGCGGCTCAGAAAACGCATGCGGCTCAGGGAGTCATGCGGCATAAGGAGCTATACGGTCAGAGGTATTCCATGCGGCTCAGAAGACATGTGGCGTGACAGTGCTCCCCTCCGATCCATGCTACATTAATTACTTTGACGGCTGACCCCTCTGAAAAGTTGACAGACCTGACACCAAAGCAGGTAATTATGACTCTGTCATAATGATGAATCTCTAGGGAAGAGAAAGAAATCTCTGACACGATCCCCCGAGAGCAACAAAATGCCACGTGGCCTTGCCACGTGGGTGTGCTTATGCGGCTCGAAGTGAAGACTTCCCATGCGGTTCAGAGTGAAGCTGTCCCATACGGCTCGAGTGGAATTATCCCTATGCGGCTCAAGAAGATTATGCCCATGCGGCTCAAGCAGACACACCATTATGCGGTTCATGCGGCTCATCATATGGTTCAGAAGTCCGAAGGAGGGGGCCACTGCCCAGACAGCCCTGACACGTGTCCCAAGTCTTATACGGCCCAAAATTCATGCGGCCCAAATCTCATGCGGCCCAATCTGTATGCGGATTCAGTCTCACCATTGGCTCTCAGGACACGTGTCCTCAGCCGATCAATCTCCCAGATTTATGGTAATCCAAGATCGGATCGAATCCCAATGATCTGGGGCACGTGGCAGGAGAATAAATTTAATTTATTCACAGATATTAGAGAATCATTACAAGAAAGATTTATGCCAATCAGTATTAATTGCTAATGGGAATTTGGTGTAATCTACCCTTAATGGTTCTGATTCGTCACAATCAGAAACGAACGGCCTGGATTGATCAATCCCCAGGCCGCCGCCATCTCCAAGAGCTAATCATTGGAAACCCTAGTGATCAAATCCCACTATTATAAATAGCAAGGTGCCATTCCCTTGTAATATATAGAGAGATATACAAAAAAAAAAACCAGAGAAGAATACGTATACACAGAGAGACTTCCCCCATAGTCAGAGAGAGAATATACACAGAGAGAGAGAAGCCAGGAGAGCAATCAGAGAGAGAGCAAGAAGGCATTTCTTCGTCAACGACCAAGCAGATCTTCCCCGAGTTAAGGCTGCGTACCGATCGTCCAAGGAGTAAGGCAGAGCGGCCGTCGCTTTCCCGAGCCTCTATCGTCACCCCCCAGAATCTAAAATAAACAATCGTACTTAGACTGCTGTACCTAGGTTTTCGTCCCTAGGCTTTCTTTGTATGAGCGAGTTTGTATTGTGAGTCTAAGTTCAGTCCTCCGATAATTATTCTGTACTTTTACAATCAATGGCAAACAGCGGCCACCTGTTGCAGACTGCCCGACACCACCCTTTCTCCTCCTCGGCCACCACCAACCTGTCAAACCCGCCACCCCTGTCGTTTTCTCCGACAAGAAACCATCTCGACCCAAATACCAGCCACACCACCCCTAAAGCCCACCGCGTACGGCCAACCATCGAAGCCAGCCCCTCCTTTCGGCCACCCTGGCCGAACGCCACCACCGGCAGGCCAAGACCCCAAAATAAAACCCTAAAAACCTAAACTCACCTCATCCGCTCGTGCACCGGCCTCTACGGCCGCGTTGAAGTCTCCGGCGCCCGCCTCCACCGCCGCGAGCGAAGCCGCGGCCATCAGGCGCTCCGCCATTCGCCGCGTCCAGGTGAGCTGCGCCCCGCGCCGAGCTGAGAGCAGCCACCTTCCAACGGAGCCGCCGGCTCTAGCTCCGCTCGGCACTGCGATCGCCGCCCACGCGCCCGATCCCCTCACCTTTCTGCCTCCCTCGCGGCCAACAGTGACCGCCACGCTGCGGAGTGCCTCTCGCCGCTTCCCCCTTTCTCACCAGGTCCACCCCTTTCTCATTTATCTCTCCACCCCTCTTTTCCCTCTTTCCTTTTTTCTTTGAAGAACAGCAGTGCTATTGTAAAGTTACTTTATTATTATTATTATTATTATTATTATTATTATTATTATTATTATTATTATTATTATAGTTATATTATTAGTAGTATTATTATTATTGTTACTAATAAGGTTATAGGTAAATTTGAGTTAAATATTTAACTGGTTATTTTTCTACATTCTGTTAAAAATGCTACTATTAGTTTTAATATTATTTTGTTACATAAATAGTTATTGCCTATTTTGTTACTCAAAAGTTAGTGATAGATAATATTTTCTAAAATCATAACACTAAGGTTTTACGTATGCTGATTTCGAATTATATTATGTTAGGGTATTTTCAAATATCGGTTGAGCAAAAGTTATTGTGACAAAAATCTAGTTTCAGTATCGAAATATTTTTTTGATTTTCGTAATTATCAAAATAAATTATATATTCAATAAAGTGATATTTCTTGGCCTAAATGACTTCTTGATATTTCCGAACGATTACTTAAATACTTTTATACAGTTTTATCAAAAAAGTTTATTTTTACAAACTTGGAGCTTCTTGCCTAAAAACGATTTTAAAATTTTCTACTATTGTCTAAGGGTTTAATTGATTAGTAAAAATGTATTCTTCCATATTGTATATATAGTATTTTCAAGTATTTACGTAATAGTATGATAAAAATATTTTTCTAAAATTAGTGGATGTATCAATAATCACAAATTCTTTTCGATTACCACCATTAATCGTGACTAAATCATGCCTTCCCATTTTCTTGCGGATTCGGACCCCTACGCCTTGATCGTGGCTATTGGACTATTGAGACATGACAAAACATCGTATCACCAGGCGACACACCAGGTAAGACACCTTGCCTTCACTGTTTAATTTCCTGCTCAATATCATGCATGTTTTAATTGTTGTCATTTCAAAACCATATGTAGTTGCAAATTATTATATTTAGTTTTCCTTATGCATTTGGCCTAGAGTTAAGGGACCACCTTTGTTTGTGCCGCATTCATTGGCCGACACCTGTGTACCACGATGTCACGTGTCTTATATAGATTCGGACTTGCGTACCGACCGTACATCGGTGCGTACAGGACGAGCGTTAGGGTATAACTGCTAATATAAATTTCCTAGAATACTTTGCGGTTATTAGGAATATCGTGGTGTGGATTCAGTACGAATAGTGCATGGGGAGGGTGAAGGCAGTTATTAGGCGCAGGGGCTTTCATACCTTTACTTTCGTCTAGCTGCCATTTGTGACTCAGTCGAGAGCTAGTGGCCATACATTTATTTACTTTTCTCTAGATGCCACTAGTGCCTCGGTTGAAACACAAATGTGCCGTGCATTTACCTTCGTCTAGCTGCCGTTAGTGACTCACCCAAGAGCTAGTGGCCGTGCATTTACTTTTCTCTAGACGCCACTAGTGCCTTGGTTGAAACGCTAACGCGCCGTGTTTCTAGTCTCGGGAGCCCTTGTGTGGAATATTGTCTTCAAAATGTATTTTCACATAGAATGGTTAAGACCTTTATCTGTTTAGTCACATATATTTTCCTGTTGAGCTTTTATTATTCTGCTATTGGCATGATATTATGTGTCTTGTTACGTCCCTCTGAGGACCTGGTTATCTCGCCAGGTGTGTGCTCTTATCTTTCGCAGGTGTTCTAGCTCTAGCCGTGTTCATCGCTATTTTTTCGAGGATGATTGCGCTTGGATCGTCTTCGCTTCGCTCGCCAAATTTATTTCATTTTTTATGTATTTCCTCTTGATTATTGGTAGTGGATTTGTCTCCGTCCAACATATTGTATCAAGACAATTCTTTATCATTATATGATATCTTTTATTCATTTATTTTTGTGTGGATGAGATTAGTTATGGTTCTACTGCATTTTACAGCTTATGTATTCATACAAGGTATCCATATATTGGAGTATACTTCGTATGAATACAGCTGGCATGTCTACATTCCTAGTCCTACGTATTTTGGGACTGGGGCGTTACATATGCGGTTCTATCTAGCAGAAGCGTTTATGCGGCCCCGTTCAAATGAGGTTTCATGCGGTTCAAATCCAGAAGTTCTCCTGCGGCTCAAATCCTTCTCATGCGGCTCAAACACGGGGCATGCCCTATGCGGCTCGGACATGAGAGGATCATGCGGCTCATAAAACATCATCATGATTAAACTTGGATAGTTCAATAAAAACGAATGATGAAGGCTTGTGCATAAATTAGGCAACAGAGCCTTGGTTTCTTAGGGTTCAAAAGTATTCAAATTTCCACCCAATCCTTACCTTGAAAAGCAGGGTGGACATCAGGGTGCACTTCAGGCGTGGTGGCCCACGAAAAAGCCGCTTTCTTGCCCTTCGCAGCAGCAGAGGCGACCTTAGAAGACTTAGGGGCCATTATCGTCCGGCGGTCGAGAAGGGCAACAAAGAAAGAAAGTTAGCAAAAATTAAAGACGAAAGAGAAAGTAAAGAAGTCTCTCCGACTGAACACATCCCTATTTATAGGCGAAAGGAGGGCGCTTCGATTCTTGTGCAAAATAAAAACCAACCCTTCGGCTATCGAGGCGAGCCAACTAAAATGAAGGCCAAACTCTTGGGATCCTGTCCCGAAAAGTGGCTTCAAATCCGACAGCAAATCAACAACATTTAATGCAAAAGATTTCCACACATGACAGGATGACGTGGCAAGGAGCTCATGTGGCCAGAACAGCCTATGCGGCCCGAAAGTCCATGCGGCTAACTGACCAATGCGGCTGAGACATCCATGCGGCCAGGACATCATATGCGGCTAGAAGAGTTTATGCATAGCCATGCTTCTTATTCAAAGTATTTAAATTTTGCAAATTGAAAACTTTGAAGGAGGTCTTGTAGAAGCATGGAAAAGAATAAAGAAAGATCCATGCGGCCAGGGAGCCCCATGTGGCTCAGAGAGCTCATGCGGCTCAGGAATCCATGTGGCTCAAGCGTCTATGCGGCTCGGATAAATTCTATGCGGCTCAGAGAGGAGCCACGTGGCCTGCAACAGCTCTTTCCTTTGTCCTTTACTGCATTAAATGCCTTGACGACTGACAGCTCTGACAAGGTGACAGTTCTGACACAAAGATACAATTATGACTCCCTCATAATGGCGGACTCCTAGGGAAATAAAGAAAATCTCTGACACGATCTCCCGAGATCCAGAAACTGCCAGACGGCCTTGACACGTGGACAGTCGCATGCGGCTCGAGCAAAGACCACCCTATGTGGCTCAGGCCGAAGCTGTCCCATGCGGCTCAGGCCGAAGCTGTCTTATGCATCTCAAGCAGAGGCTACCCCATGCGGCTCACGAAGAAGCTACCCATTATGCGGCCGCCTACGCTCATGCGGCTCAGATCATCACCATGCGGTTCAAATGTTCAGGGGGCACTCCCAAGCAGCCTTGACACGTGGTCAGCCCCATGCGGCTCAATGGGGAGCAATCCTCATACGGCTCAGATTTCTGCAGTGGCTCGCGGTTAAGACACGTGGCATGATAGTGGGACACGTGGCATCAAATCGAGCGAAATCCATCAACAAATCCCAATAAAATATTAGGATCAAATCAGATCATTTACAATCGAGCAAATCAATGATACGTGTCGGGAAATCTGAGATTGGCATGACAAATCAGGAGGATTTATGTCAATCATCATTAATTACCCACAAAAGATTTGATGCAATCATATTAATTGCTCAAATCTCTTATATTCTAGATAAACGGCCCAGATTCAGTGATCCTTAGCCGCCGACTTTTTAGAATGGGCAATCATTGCAAACCCTAATGATGCCCCCCACTCTTATAAATAGCAAGGTGCCATTCTCTTGCAAAGGGGGAGATTCTCTGATAAAAAAAGAAGACACAGAGATCCAGAGAGCCAGAGGGAGAATACACAGAGATCAAAAGGAGAGCATTTCTTCCTCAACGCCAAGCAGTTCTTCTACAGAGCCAAGACTGCACCCGATCGTCCAAGGAGTAAGGCAGAGTGGCCGTCGCTTTTCCGAGCCTCTATCGTCACCCTCCAGAAAATAAAATAAATAATTATACTTAGATTGCTGCACCTAGGCTTTCGTCACTAGGCTTTCTTTGTACAAGCGAGTTTGTATTGTGAAGTAAAAGTCCAGTCCTCCGATAATTGTTCTGTTCTTTTATATTTCATGGCAAACAACCACGTGTCTAATTTACTTGATTTGATTTGATCTGGGCAATTATGACGATCGCAACAAATCTGATTTTGTTAGGGTTTGTTAGCACCTAAAATTCCAAGGAAGATAAGACTGCCACGTGTCTCAATTATCGCAAAAAGCGCCACGTGTCTCAACTGGACCATCCTGGCAGAGCCACATATGGGTGGTCCTCTCAGCCGTAAGAAGCATGCAGCCGCATGATGATGGACAGTCGCATGAGGATGGACAGCCGTACGGGGATGGGCAGCCGCATAGAGATAAGCAACCGCATACAGATGGGCAGCTGCCTGAGGATGGGCAGCCGCATGGAATGACCTCGGGACTTGGTGGATCTTGCCAGCTGTGAGAAGATTTTCTTCTCTTCCCTAGGAACGTGCCATCATGTCAGAGTCATTATTATGACTTTATGTCAGAGCTGTCATAGCTGTCATTTGTCAGAGCAGCCGTCAGGACATTAAATGCAGCAGAATGTGGAGAAGAACTGTTGATGGCCACGTGGCTTCTTTCTGGGCCGTATGGAACTATCCGAGCCGTATGGACCCTTGAGCCACATGGACTTCTGAGTCGCATGGGGATCCTGAGCCGCATCGACTTCTGAGCCGCATGGGCCTTTCTTTATTCTTTTCCATGCTTCTACAAGACCCCCTTCAAAGTTTTCAATTTTACAAAATTGAAATACTTTGTATAAGAAGCATGGCCATGTAAAAACTCTTCAGGCTGCATAGGATGCTCTGGCCGCATGGATGTCTCAGTTGCATGGCCCTCTGAGCTGCATGGGCTTTCCAGCCGTATGGGCTGTCTGGCCGCATAGGCTGTCTGGCCGCATAGGTTCCTTGCCACGTCTTCATGCCACGTGCGCAAATCTTTGCATTGATTGCTTTTGATTTGCTGTCAGTTTTAGAGGTGCTTTTTGGGACAGGATCCTAAGAGTTTAGCCTTGAATAGTCGGCTCGCCTTGATAACCGAAGACTCGGTTATACTGCACATGGATCGATGCGTCGGTCTTATGGGCTCCGCCTATAAATAGCAGCGTATTTGGACGAAAAAGACTTCTTTACTTTCTGCTCTTGCCCTAGCTTTCTTGTCTTCGTCTTCCTTCTCTGATCATCAGCAATGGCTCCCAAGTCCTCCAAGATTACGGCGAAGGCTGCGGCGAAGGGTAAGGGCGTGGCCTCGATGTCGGCTGCGGCACCCAAAGCTCATTTTGACGTTCATCCTGCCGTTAAGTGTAAGGACTTGGGAAAGTCATATGCTTCGAAACTCTAACAAAGTTGGCTCTGTTGTATGCTTTATGTACAAGCCTTTAATGCGAACTGTTCAAATTGTATGGGCCACATACATGTCCCATAACCAAGCCGCATGGGGGTATACCCCATGTCCGAGCCGCATAGGAGTTGTCTTAGTAGGCCGCATGAACACTTCGTAAACTGAACCGCATAATGACCTGTCGATCAGAGCCGCATGGACTCTTTTGAACCAAACTGCATGGAGCCCCCCTGGATTCATCCGCATAGGGCTGTACGAAAACCGAACCGCATAAGCTCCTCTGAATTGAGCCGCATAACGCCTCGTTAAGCATAATTGCATAAGCGTACGCGAAACATAGCCGCATAAGCTTACACTATTTAATGCCACATAAGCTCATGTTCAACAATAGAATCGCATAAGTTCTTTGTAGGCTGGGCCGTATAAGCCAAAGCCCCTCTTTTAACTTGTCCCTTTTGTCTGTTTTTAGTGAATCTGCCAGTTAATGCAGCGGGGGAACTTTTGGTGGGTCAAGCCCAATTTTCTATGGGCTATCAGTATGACCATATAGTCGAGCATATGACAAAGCAGCTTCCGAAAGATCCTTCGGAGAGGTTGACTGCCATCAAGAAACAGTCTTTCTACTTTCTCTGCGCCATAACAAACTCAGGGCGATTGGATAGGAAATATCTGAAGCCGGCGTTCTTCTTTGGGGATGCTTTGACTATAAAGATTACCCGAGTGCTTGAGGTATCCGAGAGCTGGGATTTTACTCTTGATGGGGTGGAGATCCACATCCCTCCGATGGAGCATCATTTTCCCCTGTCATGGTTCAACAAGTTACCGTTGGAGAGGAGGATGGTGGAGTCCCTGACTCCAAGCAGGTCAGGGATCTTTATGGGGGATATTCATTACAACGGGCATTTGAGGTCTGCGTATGCGAGAAAGGAACCGACCAGTCGGTGCATGACGGGATTGGCCCCCGGTTCCTTCATAAATGTACCAGGCCCCAACTTCACTTTCTCTCAAGCTGACACCTTCAAAAACCAGCTTGCACAGAAGGGGTCCTATCCTGTCGGCCGGTTGGCACTGCCGAACTGGATAAACCCTATCCCTACGTGGGCTAATTTGACTTCGTGGATTTTACGGAAGTACGAGGTTACCCTGCGTGAGATCGGCCTCTACGACGCCATTCGGGGTACCAGTCTCGGCTTACCCATAAATAAGCCGTTGTTCATGGTCCTCTTGGAGATGTATAATCGACGGACGGAAACTTTCTTTGCGCCTGCCGGGGAGTTAGGGCTTGCTCTTCACGAGATGCACGTTATCTCTAAGCTGTCCTGGGGTACAGAAGTCTTTGAAGTATACACCCCTACGAGTGAAGAGCTCGAGGGTTTAGATCAGAAGTTCGCGGGTTTTGTTGCCGTATATCGAGAATTGATATGTCACCATAGTACTTGCCACCAAACGACCATCAAGAAGGATGGTAGCTCAGAAGGGACGATTCCTCACACCACGACCTGGGTCTCATACCTTTTTACGTTGGGCACCTCAGGCCGAGTTTCCTCCCGAGATCTTCAAACCCAGGAAGAGGTGCAAACCCTAGTGTCGACCGCCAAGAGATCGGGGTCTACGAGCAACATATTTGGGGGTCAATCTGATACCTTTAGTTATTTTTATCATTGTACTCATCAACTGTCGGAGAAGACAATTCTTGCAGGATTTCTGATGGTATAGCTACGGAACTGCGTAGTCTCAGGAGGGGCGGGCTCCATCGAGAGGCTTAGTTGCCACTTCATCCTTCCTGCTGTAAAACTCGTTTTTGGGGCAGATTAGCCCTTCTTCCGGCTATGGTGTACAGCATACACCACGGCCTTCGTGCCTTTTCGTCCAAGGTTATCGCCCGTGATACGGCGATGAATTTTGAGCACGTAGAGCTGCCATACCATTATCTAATGTGGTGGCTGTTAATGCACTGCCGGTCTTTGATGAGGCCTGGCCCAGAGATGGTGTCATAGCTGATGATGCCTTTATTTCACGATTCCGTCATCAGCCCTGGGAGTACAGCACCATGCCAGCTTGTCGAAGGGTGCTGGCGAGAGTGGACGGATATGACTTTTTGTGTCTGTTCCTCCATTTATTGCTGAAGATGTGAGAAGAGGTCATGTTGATGGTACCGAACCTCCTCTTCTCCTGCCCGAGAGACTACTCTGTTGGCTACGCAATATCTGTCCAGCACAATTTGTATATCGTCACCGCAACAACGTTTACCTGGAGCCCTATTTGCCTAGCAGGTTCTTCCGTCAGTTCGGGTACTGCCAGCTATCTTTTGACAGTCCCAGCCCATGTCTGGGCTTTGAAGGTAGCGTCCTGGATGGTATTAGGGCATGTCATTATTATGACGCGGTTCATACTCGAACTACCTTTTCTGTCCCTAATGACGAGGCGCCAGTAGAAATTTTGTATATGGCGGCCCTATACCATGTAACGGTGAATAAGCCTTCTGTTAATTTTGACCCGAGGATCAGTTTCATCGTGGGTACTGGCCTGGCGAAGAAGCCCCAGGGGTCGAGGACGAGGAAGCAGAGGGCGAATGCGGTTCCTGTGCCGGACTCAGAGTCTACCACTGCGGACGAGGAGGATGATGCCCCTGATGTCGATAGTTCCCTCCCTCCTGCAGAAGAGGAAGTGGCGGATCAACCGCCTATTGTGAATAATGAGTTGGTGGCGGATTAGCTGCCTGATGTGCCTACTGAGGTGGTGGCAGATCAGCCGCCTGCCGTACCTAATCCTTCGCTCAAGCGGAGCAGGAGTGAGTCTGCTGACATCGGCATGACTTATTCCATAAAATGGGCTGCTGTTAGATCCCGTCGGCTACTTATCGAGGATGTTGATGCCGTTTCTGAGGTGACTCGAATTATAATCGTCTTCTCCTTCATTTTCCTGTACTATGGCCTAATCATTTCCTTTTGCTCTTGTAGGCTTCAGAGGAGTCAGTTTCTTGAGAACCGGCCGCTGAGGTCGATCCGGCCCTGACCACTTTGGTCAGTGACATGTGTTCCGCTATCAATTCTGCTGGCGTTCTTTCGGAGGCGGCCGAGGAGTCCTACCTTGCTGAGGACTCAATCCATGGTGACGGGGGCCCTGCTGCACCTGTCCCTAAGACAGTTGAATTTCAGCGGGGTGACGCTGAACCAGCTGGATCCCTTTTCGGGGTGGCTGGGGCAAAAGAACCAGTTGAATTTGACTCGGAGGTTGCTGGTGAGGGGACTCCGGTGGTTGTGAGCGATTCGCAGCCTCCATGCTCCTCCTATGGTAAGATAAGCCAAATCTTAACTTGTGAGGAGGCCAATCTGCTATATTATCACATCCTTCGGGTTAGACTGATTGATGGTTGCTCTGGACATACAGGTCCTGCCCCTCCAGTCCCGATGACGGACATCGTCAGGGTGGGTTCTGCCGGAGGGGATCTGGCAGAGGAGAGCGTGCCTCCTCCTCTTCTGAGTGATATCGAAGGGCCTCCTGTTGGCTCGGGCTCGGGAAGTCAGATGGCGGCACGGTCGGGGCAGGGGACAATGGTCCCTGTATCCTCCTCTGCTCAGGCGGCTCCACAAATCGACTTTTCTGCTTTGCCGAGTGTCCAGACTCTTCGGGTGACGGAGGAGGAGTTAGCTGCTATCCGTGCATCTTTTTGCTCGAAATTTGTCTCCCTGGTGGCAAGTTCTAGCGTGCCTCCTTCGACACTGTCAGCCACACTTCCTTTGACGCCGTCCTCTACGGAAGTTCTGGACGAAGCGTCACAGGACGTGGTTGACAGCTTCTATCGCCACCTGAAGAGAGAGGTCACGGCTGCTGTGGAACGGGGGACCCCTTTTGCCTTGGACCGACAATGCGCCCAAGGTCACATTGATATTTTTAAGACTCTTTCCGGTGGGGCGGGGGTAGTTGCACTTCTGGAGGCAAAATTGCTGGAGGCTGATCAGCTGGTGGCCCAACTTCAGGTGCTGCGGCAAGCTGATCTGTCTGCTGCTATAGATCAAGAGCCCGATTTCCTCATAACTACCGTAGAGAAGATAAGGGCTGCTCGGGATAAGACCAAGCCGGTCATACGGAAGGACCTCCGCGATCTGTCTCAGCTATATGATCAGTTGAGCCGCGAGAGTGAAGATGTTACGGCTCGGGAAGCGACTGCCTCCCGCAGGGTCATTGATATGCGGAAGCAGATCCTTGAGCTTCAGTGGAAGTTAGCTTTCCTGGAGTATGAGCTCGAAGCTGCCCGCACCAAAAGGGGGCTGATTATCCAGGAGGCTGACAGAGTTAATCGAGCTTCTGCTGGTCTAGAGCTTGTCCTGAAGAAGCTGGAGGATGGCTGGCGGGCACACATATACTTGGATAATGCGGAGCGGTTGTCCCAAGAGGCCGAGCGCCGAGCTAAGCAGCGGCTTGAATGGGGGACCACCTTGGTGAAGAACCGTCTCCTGGAATTATGTACCGCCGAACCATAGACGGCTTTTTTCCTTCTTTCGTTTCTGTTCTTTTTCTTCTCTTTTTTTTTGAGAGGGACGCAGTCCCAGAGCATGTAGTACTTTTGGCTTTCAAATAAAAGAGTATGTTTTATTTTACCCTTTATTTGTGTTGCTTATTGGGTTTATGGTGTTGTGGTGGTGTTTGCCCCGCTGGGGACTGTTTGTAGACCTGTTACCCTTGGTGTACCTGGGTTTTAGGTATGGATAACAAGTTTGATGGGAATACCTAGAACAATTTCACGGTAAGGTGGTCATGGACGTTCCTGGTATCGGGAGAAAGAATGCTATGGAGCAGCTGGGCTCCCGGGGCATAATGAGAAATGATGGGCATGTACTAGGAAACTTAGTACAGCATTTGTAGTCAGCAAAGGACATTTATGGGCCTATTATCCTTGGTGTACCTCGATTCAGGATACGGATAATAAGACGAGAGAAAACTAACATACTTACTCAGAGGTAATGAGAACATGGCAAGTATGGGGGTTTTACCGTGGAGTCTTCCTACTCAGAGGTAATGAGGACGTGGCAGGAGTGGACTCAGAGGAGGATATTTATGGTCAACAGAGGACATTTGTGGACCTATTATCCTTGGCGTACTCCGGTTTTGGGTACGGATAATAAGTCTAAAGGGAACCAACATACTTACTCAGAGGTAATGAGGACAGGTCAAGCATGAGGGTTTCTTCGATGGAGCCTTCCTACTCAGAGGTAATGAGGACATGGTAGGAGTGGGCTCCATGAAGGGGTACATAGAACGACTCAGAGGTAATGAGGACATGGAAGTTCTATGTAGAGGGGTGATTTGTTTTTGGCGGAAGTGAGACGACTCAGAGGTAACATCGACGTGGTCATTTTGGGAATTTTGTGGATCTGTTACCCTTCTTGTGCACTGAGAGTGAGGGTAGTAGATCATGAGGGTGGAGCTCTTTCAGAAGAATAAGTTTAGAGGTATGGTCATACATGACTTAATACCTAAAAGAGTGACCGGAATGTAAGTTCAGAGGCACCTGCGGGTACATAACTCAGCAATCTGGGATATTTAGAGGAAAAGCGTAAGTTCAGGGGTACCAGAGGGTACATAACTCGGCAATCTGGGATATATGGTGGAAGAATATGAGTCGTTTAGACATAATATTTCTTCAGGAACTTGCCGTTGACGGGCAACATGAGCAAGTATCTATTTTATTTTGCGAGGCGGTAAGCACCATTGGAGAATACAGCCTCAATGATAAATGAACCTTCCCACTTTGGATGGAATTTGCCAGCGGTTTTGTGAGTCATAACCATCGGCCTTCGAACTGCCAGAACGAGATTGCCCACTTGGAATGTTCTGATTTTAACCTTCTTGTTGAAAGCTCCGGAGATGCATGTTTGGTATAGCTCGATTCGTTGCTGAGCCAATAGGCGCTTTTCATCTAAGGCCTCCAACTCTTGTAGCCGACGACGGTAGTTATCGTTCGTTGTCAATTGGTAAGTGAGAGCGACGCAGAGTGAGGGTATTTGAGTCTCCAATGGGAGAACTGCCTCACTTCCGTACACCAGAGAGAATGGTGTGTTTCCAGTGGCCGTTCGGACTGTAGTACGGTACGCCCATAAGCATTCACCAAGCTTCTCGTTTCAGTCGCGTTTGTTGGATGATACGAACTTTTTGAGCAACTTGATGATGGTTTTGTTGAATGCTTCTGCCAACCCATTCGCTGCCGGATTGTATGGCATCGAAGCAATATTCTGAATTTGGTGTTTGTCGCAGAATTGATAAAAGTCGTGGCTTGCGAACTGCGGACCATTATCATGGATGATCCTTCGGTGCAGTCCAAAGCGATAGATGACGTGATGCTTGAGGAAGCTAATCACGTTTGAAGTCTTTACTTCTGCAAGCGAAATAGCCTCTGCCCATTTGGAGAAGTAATCTGTGATTGCGAGTATGAAGCGATGTCCTCGAAAAGAAGGTGGAGTGATCGGACCGATGATATCCATTCCCCATGCTTCGAACGGCCAGGACACCATTGTCGGATGTGGAAATTTGGATGGCTGGTAGATGAAATCCGCGTGGACTTGGCAGGCTTTGCACTTTTTTGTATAGTCTATCGCATCTGCTACCATCGTGGGCCAATAGTAGCCCATTCGGCGAAGACGGTCTTACAATTTTGGGCCGGGCTGATGGGCCCCGCAGACACCATCATGAGCTTCGCGTATGGCTTCTTTGGCTTCAATGTTTGACAGACATCGAAGCAATAATCCATCGTAGGATCGACGATATAGCATTTTCGTCTCTATATCGTAGAAGAATATGAGAGAACGCCTTCTGATAGAGGTGGCTTCCTTTGGGTTCTCGGGCAGGATGTCATAGACTATAAAGTCTATGAATGGTTGTCTCCAGTCTGATACTTCGTCGATCGTCTGAGCAGAATAACTCGCCATGAATTGAACATTGTTCTTGGGACAGACTAGTTCATGGCCTATCACGTCCACCAAATGATGAATATGGTTCGGCACTGCTAGGGAAGCGGTAAGGCCTGCTAGGGCATCGGCTTCGATATTTTGGAGTCTGGGGATGTGTTCGATGAAGAACCCTTCAAATGACGAGATGATGTTGATCGCTATTTGGTGATAGGGGATCATGTCTTCATGGCGGACTTCGTATGAACCCCGGATCTGATTGACGATTAGCTGTGAATCGCCGTATGCTTCAAGATATTCTACCCCCAGCTCTCTTACAAGTTGGAGGCCAATGACTAAAGCGTTGTACTCGGCCACATTGTTAGAGCAGGATTCCGTGAGGGAGTAAGCGCGATTGATCACCAGTCCGGAAGGAGAAATCAGCACCACCCCGACTCCGACGACGATGTTGCCCTTGGGTCCGGTCCTTGAAGCACCGTCGAAGAACATTCGCCATATATCATCGTGAGAGGCCGCATGCGAGTCGGCGATCTCATCTGGGATTTCTTCGTATATTATGGCCGACTCCGAGCCTGGGTGGGCTGCTAAAAAGTCTGCCAGAGCTTGACCTTTGATAGCTTTTTGCGGGACGAAGATCATATGGTAGGGGGACAGTAATATTGCCCATATAGCGAGGCGAGAGCTTAGTGCCCCTGGTTTAGTCATGAGGACCCAGAGGGGGTTTACTCATGATATCACATGTATGGTTTGCCCCGTGACATAGTGTCGGATCTTTTGAATGGCGAACACCAGGGCGAGGCATTCCTTCTCCACGGCGGTATATCGATGCTCTGGCCCGATCATCATTCGGCTGAGGTAATATATAGCTTACTCATGGCCTGTATCGTTGTTTTGTGCTAGCAGAGTGCCGAGGGAATGCTCCATTGCTCGTACATAGAGCAGGAATGGTTTTCCAACAACCGGGGCCACCAGAACTAGAGGGCTCGACAAATATTCTTTGATGCTGTCGAAGGCACGCTGGCATTCTTTATCCCATATGAATGAGACGCCCTTGTTCATGAGATGGGTGAATGGCTGACATCGATCGGAGAGGTTAGAAATGAACCTCCTGATGTAAGCTAACCTCCTTTGAAGGCCTCGAAGTTCTCGAAGATTTCTCGGGGGACTCATCTCCATGAGTGCCTTTGTCTTTCCCGGATCTATATGGATTCCCTGGGCAGTAATGATAAAACCCAGGAATTTTCTACTGGATACACCCAAGAAAGATTTGGTAGGATTCATTTTTAAGTTGTGCGCCCGCATGAGGTCGAAGACCGTCCTCAGATCCTGCAGATGGTCTCCCTTATAGCGACTCTTGACAGCGATGTCATCAACATAGCACTCCACGATCTTGCGCAAGTGGTCCCTAAAGATGATACTCATGGCTCTTTGATATGTGGCGCCAGCATTCTTTAAACCAAAAGGCATGACTGTGTAGCAGTATGTGCCAATCGGTGTTCGGAATGATGTATGCTTTTCGTCGTTGAGAGACATCTTAATTTGGTTGTACCCCGAGAAGCCATCTATGAACGAATACGTTCATAGTCGCAGGTGTTGTCAATCATAATGTCTGTAATAGGGAGGGGGAACTCATCTTTGGGACACGCCTCGTTCAGATTGCGGAAGTCGATACAGATTCGAATCTTCCCATTCTTCTTGAAGATCGGTACTATGTTGGCGACCCAGTCCGGATGCTGTTCCTCACGAATGAAGCCGCTGGCTATCAGTTTGTTGACTTCGGCTTCGATCGCATCCATGATGCCTGGGCGGAAGCGTCGTTGCTGTTGTTTGACTGGCTTTGCATCCGGTCGAATGTTGAGCTTTTGAAGAGCAACATCGGGGTTTAGCCCTGGCTTGTCTTCATAGCTCCAAACGAACACATCAATATATTCTTTGACAAGTTCCAGTAGCGATTCTCGCTCTTCGTCTGTCAGGCTTTTACTAACGAAGATTGGTTTTGGAGAAGAGTCACTGCCGAGATCCACTTACATGACCTCATCTTCAGTAGGAGGCTCTCTTTGTTTAAACTGCTTCTCCTATTGCGCATCCAGCTGTTGGGCCCACGGCTCTAATTCGAGGAGTTCAGGAAAGTCTTTACCTTCTTCGTAAGCATCGGCGAATGCCATATTGACAGACATGACTTGCCTGAATACATCCCCGATGTTGATATCTGAATCAGAAGTTGGTGATCCGGTTGAGTGTGAATGCCAGTCGCATTCCTCTTCTGAGCTTTCAGGGGTCGTTGCAGGCGTAACATATCCCAGTCCGCATCGGGTTTTGTTGTAGTAGTCCTGTGGTTTGCCAGCCGGGACCGGCGTCTTTAAAGGTAATCGTCGACCAGTGCCGTAGTTCAAACCTGGCGTAGTCTCCAGATCTTACCCATATTTTTGCATCAGGTATTTGGATTGGTGACTATATAGATAGAGAGGCAGTCTCCCGGCGTCCGATTCGAGATCGACTTCTTCTATGGTGAAGGGCTGTGGATCATTCTTCCGACCGAAGATGATTGGATGGTCTCCTCCCTCGATTATGCGGTAAGCGTCTTCCACGGGAGTAAGTTGATTTGCGGTGTAAACATTTGTCACCTGTGTGTGTAGGTGAGTGCCTATACCGTGTTCCATAGCATACATTGTACAAAGCTTATTAAGCTCGATGTAGTTCAAAGATAGCCCTTTATTGATGAAGTAAGGTATCTTTTGTAACGGGATTACATCATCTGCGGATGGAACATCAGTTTGAGCAGCCACATACTTGGCCAGTTCTGGTTCTTCTTCGGCTACCCCCTGTATAAATGAAGACTGAGAGGATGACTTGGGCAACTTGATCATCAGGGGTTCCGCTGGTGGAGCAGAACGTGTAAAACCCCTAAATTTCTACTATTTTTATTTATTAAATTTAGTACTGATTTAAAATTTTATATTGTACATCGCATAGTCGTATTTTACGTCGCGCACGAAATTTTATTTTTGCTCGGCGAGTGCGAATATGTGCGAGCGTACATATTTTAGAAAAATATTTTATTTATTATTTTATAGTTTCAAAATATTATATGCAATACTTATTTTACTATCATTACCAAGTTATTTTATTTACTAAAAGTCCTCACTTATGCAAATATTAAAAATAATTTATATTTTATTTTATACTAGAAAAACATAATTATGAAGGCATTATTTGTGCATACATATATTTGAAATTATTTATTGGTTTATTTAAATATTAATGTAATTTTTGAAATTAATATTATTAGTATTTTTGAAAAACATATTTTGAATTTATTGTGGAGATTTAAATCTTGATTTGAATCTATGATTTATTTAAATAAGTATCTATATTTGGAAATTGATTTATCTTATGGATTTTATACTAGAAATTTAAATTGATTTAAATTGGATATTTAATTTGAAATTAGATTTGGATTTAGATTTGGATTTGGATTTGGATTTGGATTTGGATTTGATTGCTTTAAATTAAATTAGAAAATATCTAAATTGGGTTTTAACTATCCTAATCCTTATCTTATTGGGAATTTCCACATCCTATAAATAGGCAGGTACTCCTCCAACTTTTTATTATTCTTCCACAAATTTCCACCAACCTCAAAGTGCGTGCATCGTGTCCGTGTTCCACCATCTTATTCCATATATTTTACAAGTACATTATTTCTTCTTCGTGTCGGACACATCCCCGACACCAATAAATTCCTAATCTCAGCCCTAGCCTAGTCTTTGTCGCTTTTGTCTCCCGCCGTACCCGACCTCGGACCCCGGCCTTCGTCGACCACAACCCTCACCCACCAAGTCCGACTCCTCCCTGACTACCCGACTTCCTGCCATAGCCACCCCCGTCTCCACCGTCATCACCATCGACACCACCACCATCTCGTCCACCAAGGGCCGTCTGTACCAGCCACCCCGACCAACTTTGGTCGACACCACCGCCACCAGAAATCCCATCACCACCATCCCGGCCACTCCGGCCGACCACCAAGCCCCGCCCGATACCTCGGTCTCACCTACGCCACCCGCTGCCAACAAACACCGCAACCCCGTCTCCCTACGACCCCATCATCAGTCCTCGGATCCACCAAGCCGCCGCCACCATCAGTCATCACCACCACTGCCACTGCCATCGGCCAGCGCGGCCGACCATCCCCGGTCGCCGCCATCAAAAACCCACAAACACTAGAAAAAGAAGGGGAAAACCTAACCCTAAACTCACCTTGACTTCTTCCGGCGACACCATCCTCTGCAGCCACTGTGCTCCTCCAGACCCGACCGACCGACCACGCCGTCGGAGCTTCTCTGCCGAGCGCCCTCTCCAGCACGGCGAACACCATCCCACGTGCCTGCGACCGCCTTGGCCGTTGTAAACCCCCGCCCTGAATTTTTTTAATTATTATTATTATTATTATTATTATTATTATTATTATTATTATTATTATTATTATTTATTGGACCAATAAGTTAGGATTTTGTAGATAATTTAAATTAATATGTTTTATATCTAGAAATTATTTATAAGGATATGTAATTATGAATTATAAACTTAGTATTAGAAGAAGAGGGAATATGCAAATCTGATTTGTTAGAGGGTTTGAATGGAAAGTTGAGATTCAAATCTCAACTGTTTTGATTATAGACTCCACTTCTGTTTTGAATAGGAATTCATAGCCGTCCTCTAACTCCTGTTCTAAATAGATGAATTCAAATCCAATTCCTCTTATCTCCTCCTGACCAAAGCAAACCCTATATATATATATATATATATATATATATATATATATATATATATATATATATATATATATATATATATATATATGATGGAAGCAGCCGACTCTTCCTCCCTTTTCAGAGTGTTCTTGACACCGCCGCTAAATCCCATCTTCCTACTGTCAATCTTCCAACTACCGACGCTGCTTTCCGCACTTGCCAAACCCGCGAGTTCACGCCGACGCCGTCGATCAGCCTTTCCGGCGACACGCGAATCGTGCACAGCCCGTCGAGAACCGTAGTCGACCTCTCGGTGCCTCTATGACAACATCAACTCACCTCACCTTGGTGGGATTCTTTCCCATCAGTCCTGGCAATTGAGCATTTCGAGAAGATTGAGACATTTTGTAAGAAGAAATCAGAGAATTGCAGCAGAAAATTGGGGAAGAACAGTGAGATCTAGAAGAAGAATTCTTATTGAAAACTGGAGGAAGAAGAAGCTACAGCTATGTGGATAAAATTGCATATATCAACAGTATCCTTCTCCTGCTATTACAATGCATTTATATATCAATGCTCTATTGCTTTGCTTGATTATCAAGCTAACACTAATCTGGTGACTGTACAGGTGAGCTGGCTGATTGGAGTAGCTGGCAATCACCAGAGCACATGGCACCAGGCTGTTATTAACAGAATTAACTGCCAAGTGAACACTTGAAAGGAAAAGAAGGAGAGTCAGGTTGCAGGTTTGTTGAGCCATTTGTTTAGGCTCGTAACAATGCCTCCCTCTTAATTTGACCTTGTCTCAAGGTCAAAGTGAGGAAATTTCTTAATGAAATCCTCATAAGGAACCCATTGAGCTTCTTCCTGGGAGCAATCCTGCCACTGTACTAGCAAGTCCACTGCTGCCCTGTTCTTTCTCTGAACCATCCTTCTGTCCAACACCCAATGAGGCTCCAGAACCATTGCTTCTGTATAAGTGGGGTTCTCCTGATGCACTGTGAGGGTGGGACTAAGAGTCTTTTTTAATTGAGAAACATGAAAGACTGGATGTATCTGGGATGTGGCAGGAAGAGCAAGTTTGTATGCTACAGCCCCAACCTTAGAAAGTATCTGATATGGACCAAAATATTTTGGGGAAAGTTTTTGGGGTCTTCTCTGTCCTACAGTAACTTGTCTATAGGGTTGCAACTTCAAATAAACCCAGTCTCCAACTATGAACTCCCTGTCAGTTCTATGGTTATCTGCTAACTTCTTCATCCTGTTTTGAGCTAAAGTTAGGTTGTCCTTGAGGATTTGTATAGCATTATCCCTGGACTGCAGATTCCCTGCTACCTCATTTTCCTGAGTTGAGCCTGGTACATAAGTAAGCAGATGGGGTGGAGGCCTCCCATAGACTGCTTCAAAGGGGGTGGTGTTAATGGCAGAGTGCCAATTGGTGTTAAACCAAAACTCAGCCCATGCAAGAAACTTACTCCACTCTCTAGGCTTGTGACCACAGAAGCATCTGAGATATCCCTCTACACATCTGTTTGTCACCTCTGTCTGCCCATCAGTTTGGGGGTGGTAGGCAGTGCTATACTTGAGTTGGGTGCCTTGTAGCTTGAAAAATTCTTTCCAGAACTGACTGGTAAAGAGGGGGTCCCTGTCAGTAACTATGGACTTAGGCATTCCATGTAATTTGAACACTCCTTCAAGGAAGACTTGAGCCACTACAGCAGCAGTATAGGGATGACTTAGTGCAAATAGATGCACATATTTTGTGAGTCTGTCCACTACCACTAGAATGGTGGATTTATGGTAGCTGATAGGAAGTCCTTCTATAAAATCCATGGAGATATCTTCCCAAACTCTGTGTGGAATTGGTAGAGGTTGTAATAGACCAGCTGGGGAAACATTTTCACTCTTGTTTCTTTGACAAATATCACAAGATTTTATATAATTTTGGACTGCTCTTTTTAACCCCTTCCAGTAGCATACCCTCTTGATTCTGTGCAGTGTCTTGGCAACTCCTGAGTGACCAGCTTGCAGTCCATCATGGTGTTCTTTAATCATCAAAGAAGCAAATTCTGAGGCTGGATCAACTAACAGTCTATTTTTATAATAGAGAAGACCATCTATCAAAGTGTACCTGTCAGTATTCAGCTTCCCTTGTTCCCATTCTTCTTTCTTCTTAGTATAGTAGGCTGATTGATTCATCTCTTCCCTGAACTGTGTGAGCCACCCTGCATGGACCATAGTTACAGCAGATAAACTGGGTATTTCTCTTCTGGATAAACTGTCTGCAGCCATGTTTTCCTTCCCTTTCTTGTACTCCACTCTATAATGGAACCCATGTAGTTTGAGTATCCATTTATACTGTGCATCAGTATACACTCTTTGTTCTAGCATGAATTTAAGAGATTTATGGTCTGTTCTGATGATAAAAACCCTTCCCCATAAGTATTGAGACCATTTTTTAACTGCCAAGAGTATTGCTAACATCTCTTTTTCATAAGTTGAGAGTACTTTGGCTTTACCTTTCAGTGCTTGGCTTAAGTATGCAATGGGTCTGTCTTCTTGCATAAGTACTGCTCCTACTCCTTCACCACATGCATCACACTCTAAGATGAACTCCTTCTGGAAGTTGGGCATACACAGAACAGGAGGTTCAGTGAGGGACTTTCTTCAATGCTTCAAAGGCCTCTTGAGCTTTGTTACTCCACAGGAATGCATTTTTTTTGAGAAGATCAGTTAGAGGCTTGGCCAAGCTGCCATACCCTCTGATGAATCTTCTATAGTACCCAGTCAAACCCAAAAATCCCCTCAATTCTTTGAGAGTGGTTGGTTTAGGCCAACTAATTACTGCTTGAATTTTTTCTGCATCCACTTCTACTCCCTGACCAGAGATAACATGCCCCAAGTAGCCCACCTGTCTTTGGAGAAACTGGCACTTGCTTCTTTTAACCTTCAGCTGGTGTTCATCTAACTTCTGCAAAACTTTCTCCAAGTGTACATAATGATCTTCTTCTTTAGGACTATAGACTAAAATGTCATCAAAGAAAACTAATACAAATTTCCTGAGATAGTCTCTAAATACATCATTCATCATAGATTGGAATGTGGAGGGGGCATTGGTCAAGCCAAAGGGCATGACTAAAAATTCATAATGGCCTTCATGGGTTCTAAAGGCAGTTTTGTGGATGTCTTCTTCTTGCATTCTAACTTGGTGGTAGCCTGACCTCAAGTCCAGTTTTGAAAAAATGTGAGCCCCACTTAACTCATCAAACAGTTCATCAATGAAGGGTATAGGGTATTTGTCCTTAATGGTGTTAGTATTAAGGGCCCTATAATCTACACACATCCTCCAACTACCATCAGATTTTTTTACTAAGATTACAGGGGATGAATATGAGCTACTACTTGGTCTTATGATTCCTGTTTCAATCATCTCATGCACCTGTCTTTCAATTTCATTTTTGTGAATGTATGGTTGTCTATAAGGCCTACAACAAACAGGTAATGACCCAGGCAGTAAGGGTATTTTGTGGTCATAAGGTCTTTTTGGAGGTAGTTCTTTAGGCTCTTCAAAGATATGATTGTACCTGTCTAGTAGTTGAACCAAGTTTTGAGTGTTGTTTTCTTCTTGAGGTTGAGCTTGGACTGCACATAACTGTATAATGTATATCTGAGCCCCTTGCCTCAAGTCTTTGATGTTGGCTTCATTCAAAGCTTCTCTCTGATTTTGTATTCCCCTGAAGATGTGGCTGACTCCTTGATCTTCATATCTCATTATCAATTCTTCGAAATTCCATAAGATATTCCCCAAGGTTCTCAACCAATTTGCTCCCAATACAACATGGCAACCTGTTAAAGGCAGTAATAATAGATCAAATATTATTTTTCTACCTTGGCAGTCAATTGCAACTCTTGGGCAGAGTCCTTGGCTTTGAAGTTTATCCCCATTAGCTACCATCACTTCAAATCCCTCCTTGTTAGTGAACTGAAGACCAATTCTCTCACAGAATTGGCTATCTATGAAGCTGTGAGTAGAGCCTGAATCTACTAATATCATCACAGGCTTGTTGTGTATGCTTCCTCTCAGCCTCATGGTTGATTGTTGTAATGTTCCAGAGAGAGCTTGTAAGGATATGGCAAAAGTCCCTGGGGTTGTTGTCTCCTTTGATTGTGGTGTCTCCTTTGAGTCCTCTTGGAAAACATCTTCTGTTTCTTCTACATCTGGGTCTTCAACATCACTGATCAACATAAACAGTTTTTTCTCCTTGCACTTGTGCCCCCTGTACCACTTGTCATCACAAGTGAAGCATAAACCCAATCCCTTCCTTCTATCAAGCTCTTTAGGGGAAATGGTAGAAGTTTTTGGAGTATCCACAGGCAACATGGACTGGGCAGCAGGATAACTATGAGTTTTCTTGTCATTTTCATGACTAGAGAGCTGAGAAAAATTTTGGTAGGGTGCTGCTTTATGAGAATACAGCTGAGTCTTGTACCCTTTTTTAAGAGAATGTAATTTGGCTTCATAAAGCCTTGCCCATTGCATAGCTAAAGGCAATGTGGGAGGATTTGCCACCAGTAATTCATACCTGATTTCATCTTTCAGGCCCCCTATATACTGACTAACAAGGTCAGGTTCCTTAGTCCCTCTAACTTTCTTAGAGAGACTCTGGAATTGAGAGTCATATTCCTCCACCATGCCAGTTTGAGTGAGTCTTTTCAATTCCATAGCATAATTTGTGAATTGTGAGGGCCCAAAGTTGAGCCTAATGGCTTGGCAAAAATCTGCCCAAGTGATAATTCCTTCTTTGATTTGAATGAGCCAATCAAACCAATGGGCAGCTCTGCCTTTCAGCTGAACAGAACAGACTCTAACTCTCTCTTCTTCAGGAATGTGATAAAAGTTAAAGTAATGATGGATTCTAAGGAGCCATCCTTCCACATCAGGACCTCCATCATATTCAGGCAATTTCAGCCTCAGGGAGGGTTTTCCCCAGGTTTGATTTGTGTTATCATGTTGATTCCACAAGTTGGCTGGGGCAGGGTTCATTCCTCCTACTGTTTGGAAAGGATGTGGACTGAAAGAATGGGGAGGCCCAGATGGATTATATGGGGGTAATGATGATGGTATTGGAAGGTTTGTCACAGAGGGTGGGGTGTGATTTTGATAATGCTGTGGAAAATGGTTGGAATAACCATGATTCCATTCCATTCCTGGCATTCCAGACATGGCCAATGGAGTACCTATGTTTGCAGGGAATGAAGTTGGGAGGGGAGGCTCAGTCTCTCGTCTGGATCTATTCATTTCCCTCATCATACTCTCAAACATGTCTGTGAGTTGCAGGAATTTACCTTCCAAATTCTGAACCCTCAGATCTGTGGACTGTGCTTGTCGATCTCCCAATGATTCTGGTCTGAAATTGTTGCTCGACTGTTGCTCCTCGCCGACCTCATTGAGCAGATCCATTCGCTCTGATACCAAATTGGTGGGATTCTTTCCCATCAGTCCTGGCAATTGAGCATTTCGAGAAGATTGAGACATTTTGTAAGAAGAAATCAGAGAATTGCAGCAGAAAATTGGGGAAGAACAGTGAGATCTAGAAGAAGAATTCTTATTGAAAACTGGAGGAAGAAGAAGCTACAGCTATGTGGATAAAATTGCATATATCAACAGTATCCTTCTCCTGCTATTACAATGCATTTATATATCAATGCTCTATTGCTTTGCTTGATTATCAAGCTAACACTAATCTGGTGACTGTACAGGTGAGCTGGCTGATTGGAGTAGCTGGCAATCACCAGAGCACATGGCACCAGGCTGTTATTAACAGAATTAACTGCCAAGTGAACACTTGAAAGGAAAAGAAGGAGAGTCAGGTTGCAGGTTTGTTGAGCCATTTGTTTAGGCTCGTAACACACCTGTACGTCGCTGCGTCGCTATCAAAACTTGCCGCCAAGTCACGTCTTGACCCTGCTTGTTCCGATGCGAGGATCAGAACCCACGTGTCAGGTGACACCGCAAACCCCGCGTACTCTAACGGCTCTCTCCGTCGAGTCCGAAAGCCGCTAACGAAGCCGCATCAATCGGCCGACCCTTGGCCCGTGCGTCCATGGTCCTAGGCGGTGGGCCCCGGCCTCGTCCATGTATCTAGCCAACCGGAAGCCCCAACCCTTTGTAGAAAAAAGGAAGGAAAAAAAAAGAATCCAAAGAACAATTAATTTCTGAAGGTGTAAGCAAGAAAGAGAACCTTGCTTCTGTATCTAAACGCAAGGTGGCTGTGGGTCCCATGCATAATGATTGAAGACTTGGTTCACGTGAAATAGTAAGAAGGAGGTGCAACATCAGCAACAATTTGCATTAAAGGTAATTTTCATGTAAGCCCCTAATATTTTTCATTACTAAATCAATGTTAACATAGGAGAATAAGAAGAGGACACATGGGTGTGGTTTTGATTTTGGCATATAAGCCCCTCCCATCTTGAAGTCTTGTTCCCGAGGTCTTGGTCAATGGCTAAAGGAAAAAAAATAAAAAATAATATTAAATTGGTTAATGGCCAAGGCTATTAAGATATATTATAATAATAAAAATAGGTAATTGTAGTAACATAATTAATTTACAAACAAGAAGATATGATATTAGAATAATATATACTAAGTTTAATCAAACATAATTTTGTTTGTATTTGTAGGCTTGAGAACTTTTGGTAAACTGCGACCTCAGGGTAATCTTGGACAATTTGCAGGCAAGTATACCTTGCCTTCCTCTACAGTTTTATTTACATGCATTTTCTTTCGTTTTTCAGTCATTTGATTGTTTATGGACATGTGCTTTTCGTGTTATTTTCTGTGGAGTTATTTTTATTGTTTATAGCCATGTTCATGTTTTGGCCTTGTGTTTCACATTTGGAGTTCTCGTCAGTACCTTGCTTGATTTGTGTCATAGAACGGTTGCGTGTAGTGAACTGCCAAAGCCTTGATTTTCGTGGTACACAACCAGAGAGTCCACACTCGGGACGAGGGTTGTTTGGTGCACCAGAGAGTCCACACTCGGGACGAGGGTGTTTGTCGTGATCAAATGGCACCAGAGAGTCCACACACGGGACGAGGGTTGACCATTTACACCAGAGAGTCCACACACGGGACGAGGGTGTCTTGCCGTGAGCTAGCCAGAGAGTCCACACTCGGGACGAGGGTTAGCGCTTAGTTCAAACCAGAGAGTACACACTCGGGACGAGGGTTTGATTTCTTCCATTGATCTCGTGTATTCGTTCATCCGGCAGTTCATGTATACGTAGTTGTTCTAGTGTTCGTATTCGGGTTCGTATTCGAGTTCGTATTTGTGTTCGTAGTCATTTGTCTTGTCCTTGTTCTTTCTTGTTTATTTCCTTGCGCATGATAAAACTGTTAGATAGGCATGTATATTATGTATCTTGCTATATCCTCTGAGGACCTGATGATCTCTTCAGGTTTAGCTAGTTGCATGGAGTTAGCTAGTAGTTCTGGATGGCAGACGTGATGATACATTACGGGATTCAGGTATTATTATTGAGTTTATTATCCGTTCGTGCTTTTTATTCCTTATCATGAGATATCATGTTCCTTGTTTCAGTTGTAGACTCTTGTTATATTCCTTAGAGTCTTATCGGACATTTATGCTAGTGGGCTGCAGACCACGACCCATAGTGTTCATTCATGTTTCGTATTCATATTGTGGATTGAGATATAGATTTACCTTTGCCATGATTTGGCAGTATACCATAGCCTTGACAGCGTTTACGTATTCGAGTCGGGCTGGAGTCCGTTCGATACGTAGCTGGGCTTGGACACGCTTCGTATCCGAAAAGCGGGTACGGATCGTGACAAGTTTTTTTGGTGGCCCATGCAGGTCAGAGCATATCGTATCGGTTACGTAACTGTACTGATACGAGCCTGCGACAATGACTGAACCTAGAAATCTCAATCCACACTGCCTTGAAAATTCTCCTAGAATTTTTCACGTCCTTGAAAACTCTATATTTGCTCTCGATTATACTTCCTTGTTTCTTGTACCATTGATCCTCGTCCCTTTTATTTCGGGGTGACGAATGATCGTGCTGTCTAGAATTCATCAGAGATTCTTAAGTTATAGTATAATATTACTTGATTTTGAATATTGGTTGTCTGATAGATATGTGGGGATTATAGATGCCATATGCCTAGATATCTGTCGGTAGAATTGTTAGCAACTAGTTGGAAGACATAAGACTTCAGTGACCGTATTTTGAGGAGTAGTGTGACCAAAGGTGGGTAGAAGTCCTCGAAGTTTCGTAGTTACGGAATGACTAGAGAAGGTTAGAAAATATTTTTGAGGAATTAAATTTGAGGAGATTAAGGACTTTAAGTTTAAGGGAATAGTTATGAATTTGAATTTCGAGAACGAAATTATTCTTAAGATGGGTAGGATGTAAACCCCCGCCCTGAATTTTTTTAATTATTATTATTATTATTATTATTATTATTATTATTATTATTATTATTATTATTTATTGGACCAATAAGTTAGGATTTTGTAGATAATTTAAATTAATATGTTTTATATCTAGAAATTATTTATAAGGATATGTAATTATGAATTATAAACTTAGTATTAGAAGAAGAGGGAATATGCAAATCTGATTTGTTAGAGGGTTTGAATGGAAAGTTGAGATTCAAATCTCAACTGTTTTGATTATAGACTCCACTTCTGTTTTGAATAGGAATTCATAGCCGTCCTCTACCTCCTGTTCTAAATAGATGAATTCAAATCCAATTCCTCTTATCTCCTCCTGACCAAAGCAAACCCTATATATATATATATATATATATATATATATATATATATATATATATATGATGGAAGCAGCCGACTCTTCCTCCCTTTTCAGAGTGTTCTTGACACCGCCGCTAAATCCCATCTTCCTACTGTCAATCTTCCAACTACCGACGCTGCTTTCCGCACTTGCCAAACCCGCGAGTTCACGCCGATGCCGTCGATCAGCCTTTCCGGCGACACGCGAATCGTGCACAGCCCGTCGAGAACCGCAGTCGACCTCTCGGCGCCTCTATGACAACATCGACTCACCTCACCTGTACGTTGCTGCGTCGCTATCAAAACTTGCCGCCAAGTCACGTCTTGACCCTGCTTGTTCCGATGCGAGGATCAGAACCCACGTGTCAGGTGACACCGCAAACCCCGCGTACTCTAACGGCTCTCTCCGTCGAGTCCGAAAGCCGCTAACGAAGCCGCATCAATCGGCCGACCCTTGGCCCGTGCGTCCATGGTCCTAGGCGGTGGGCCCCGGCCTCGTCCATGTATCTAGCCAACCGGAAGCCCCAACCCTTTGTAGAAAAAAGGAAGGAAAAAAAAAAAGAATCCAAAGAACAATTAATTTCTGAAGGTGTAAGCAAGAAAGAGAACCTTGCTTCTGTATCTAAACGCAAGGTGGCTGTGGGTCCCATGCATAATGATGGAAGACTTGGTTCACATGAAATAGTAAGAAGGAGGTGCAACATCAGCAACAATTTGCATTAAAGGTAATTTTCATGTAAGCCCCTAATATTTTCCATTACTAAATCAATGTTAACATAGGAGAATAAGAAGAGGACACATGGGTGTGGTTTTGATTTTGGCATATAAGCCCCTCCCATCTTGAAGTCTTGTTCCCGAGGTCTTGGTCAATGGCTAAAGGAAAAAAATAAAAAATAATATTAAATTGGTTAATGGCCAAGGCTATTAATATATATTATAATAATAAAAATAGGTAATTGTAGTAACATAATTAATTTACAAACAAGAAGATATGATATTAGAATAATATATACTAAGTTTAATCAAACATAATTTTGTTTGTATTTGTAGGCTTGAGAACTTTTGGTAAACTGCGACCTCAGGGTAATCTTGGACAATTTGCAGGCAAGTATACCTTGCCTTCCTCTACAGTTTTATTTACATGCATTTTCTTTCGTTTTTCAGTCATTTGATTGTTTATGGACATGTACTTTTCGTGTTATTTTCTGTGGAGTTGTTTTTATTGTTTATAGCCATGTTCATGTTTTGGCCTTGTGTTTCACATTTGGAGTTCTCGTCAGTACCTTGCTTGATTTGTGTCATAGAACGGTTGCGTGTAGTGAACTGCCAAAGCCTTGATTTTCGTGGTACACAACCAGAGAGTCCACACTCGGGACGAGGGTTGTTTGGTGCACCAGAGAGTCCACACTCGGGACGAGGGTGTTTGTCGTGATCAAATGGCACCAGAGAGTCCACACACGGGACGAGGGTTGACCATTTACACCAGAGAGTCCACACACGGGACGAGGGTTTCTTGCCGTGAGCTAGCCAGAGAGTCCACACTCGGGATGAGGGTTAGCGCTTAGTTCAAACCAGAGAGTCCACACTCAGGACGAGGGTTTGATTTCTTCCATTGATCTCGTGTATTCGTTCATCCGGCAGTTCATGTATACGTAGTTGTTCTAGTGTTCGTATTCGGGTTCGTATTCGAGTTCGTGTTTGTGTTCGTAGTCATTTGTCTTGTCCTTGTTCTTTCTTGTTTATTTCCTTGCGCATGATAAAACTGTTAGATAGGCATGTATATTATGTATCTTGCTATGTCCTCTGAGGACCTGATGATCTCTTCAGGTTTAGCTAGTTGCATGGAGTTAGCTAGTAGTTCTGGATGGCAGACGTGATGATACATTGCGGGATTCAGGTATTGTTATTGAGTTTATTATCCGTTCGTGCTTTTTATTCCTTATCATGAGATATCATGTTCCTTGTTTCAGTTGTAGACTCTTGTTATATTCTTTAGAGTCTTATCGGACATTTATGCTAGTGGGCTGCAGACCACGACCCATAGTGTTCATTCATATTTCGTATTCATATTGTGGATTGAGATATAGATTTACCTTTGCCATGATTTGGCAGTATACCATAGCCTTGACAGCGTTTACGTATTCGAGTCGGGCTGGAGTCCGTTCGATACGTAGCTGGGCTTGGACACGCTTCGTATCCGAAAAGCGGGTGCGGGTCGTGACAGCCGTACCTCTCCGGGGAGGCGCCGCCCTCGTCGCCGGAGGTCGAGCCCTAGGTAAAGCCCCTTTCTTTTCCGCCTCGCCTCCGGCCGCTGCGACCGATCCATCAACGTCGCCCCTTCTCCTTCTCCCTGGCCGACTCTCCGCTAGCCGCCCGCTCCGCCGATAAACCCTTCGCGCGTCGACCGGCGCCGGCCCAAACCCCGCTCGAACTCCCACTCATTCATTCTCTCCCCATCTCCTCCGCCGATGACCGCCTCCGTCGCCCCCTTTCCTTTCTTCCCACGCCGATCGAGCCACGCCGCCTCATTCTCTCTCTCCCTCTCAGCCTAACTCCTCCGCTCCACCCCTTCTCTCTTCCTCCCTCTCTCCAATTCTCCTTCTCTCTCTTCCTTTTTTTTTCGTTTTCTTAGCTTACAGTACACAGTACTGTTCTCTCTAAGGAGAGAACAGTAGCTATTATTATTATTTTTATTATTATTATTATTATTGTTATTATATTATTATTATATTGTTTTTGCTTTATTTGTTATTTTTACCAGGGTATAGTTAAGTTTATAGATATGTAGGAAAAAGAGTATTTCGTGTTATTATTATTATTTTTATTTTTTGTTGTTTTGTTTGTTTTCGTTTCTTGGTGTAGGGTAGTTGCTTTACAAATTTCGTTATTATTATCATATTTATTATTATTAGTATTATTATTATTCATATTATTTCTATTAAGATTATTATTGCTCTTATTGCTAAAAACTATTTATATTTTTTTAGAAATTTCTATGAGAATATTATTTTTCCAAACTATTTACGTATTAGGGCTTGACCGTATACGTAAAATTTAAAACTGAATTTCCAAGCCTAACTATAGTATTATTTATGTTATTTTCTGTAGCTTTGACCTACAAATGTTATTTTGACAAAAAAATAGGTTTTTTCCTTGAAATGAGTTTTTGTATTTTCATAGGTTTAACTATAAATTATTTTTACTAAATACAACTCTATTTTGCAAGTATTAAAAATAGTTTTCTAAAATCATATATGCATTAAATACCTATTTTCCTTCGACTATCCTCTTGTCCGTGTCCAAGCCCATCATTCCTATTTCTTTGACAATTCTTTCCTTTCACTTATTGACCCTAACTAATTCGACCGTCCTGGACCCAATGGAACTGTCCGTGCCACCATCCGAGGTCCCCTTGTACAGTTGTTGTACCAAAGTCGCAGTTCATGCCACCGTAATTTATCGCAGCACACCATGCGTACTACCAGGCAAGACACCTTGCCATTAGCTGTTTACTTATTTTAGCTCATATTTTATGCATTAATTATTTTCTTTATGCAAAATAAACTGTGATACATGGCATAACTGTTAGAACTTACTGTTCATTTATATTTCCTGCTGTGTATTATTTTTCTTACAAATTAAACCTAGATTTAAGGGACCACCTTGTCTGTTGCATTCATTGGCCTTGACACGTTGTAAACACGAAGTTATGTGTCGTATGTAGGATACAGAAGTACGTGATTGGCTGGCCACCAGTACGTACAAGCCGTGCGATAGGAATAACCGCTAATAGAGGTTGCATGCTAGTTTGACTTAGCGGTTATAGTGGTTGTGTTGTGGATACAACACAGTAGGCATTGGACGGGGAGGACAATTCCTTAGCGTATGGGCTTCGATACACTTTTCTTGTGACCCGGACTCTCTGCTGGAGATACGGGGTTGATGACCCATGATTACTGACGGCCACTGACGATTCTGCGGAACGTCATGCTCTTCCCGATGGGGCCTCTGGTGCCCAAGGAGGACTACGCCGATCCTATTTAGCCTGGGCCCATGCGTAGGAAGGATTATTCTTAACTACATATCACTTAGAATGGTAGGCTATCCTATCCGTTAGGTACGAGTACTTTTGGTTTGGGTACTTGTATCTGACCGTAGCTTGGAACAATAACTTATCGCGGATTAGTTCGTCACATCTTATCCTTGTTTGGTTGTAGGTGTGACTTACTACTTCGATGAGAAGGTATTTAACCTTGTTGGGGTCCGGATACCATATTGGATTCATAGCATGGGAAGATACGTTACCGTAAATTAGTTTACCATCTCCTGTCCTTGTTTGGTTGGGGGGATGGTACGCTCGTTCAGTAGGTGCGTATTGGACCATGTTATAATTCGATTTACTTATTTATTTGAGCAATATTTATTCAGTTTATATGGCATGCTATTATGTGTCTTGTTACGTCCCTCTGAGGACCTGGTTGTCTTGCCAGGTGTGTGCTATTGTCTTTCGTAGGTGTCCTAGCTCTAGCCGTGATCTTCGCTATTTCTTCGAGGATGATTGTATTTGGATCGTCTTCGCTTCGCTCGCCACTCATTTTATTTTCTATGTACTTTTCTTTATTTTGTTGGTAGTGGATTTGTCTCCGCCCAACATATTGTATCAAGACAATTTATTAACTTTATATGATGTCTTTTATTCATTTATTTTGTGTGGATAAGATTAGTTATGGTTCTACTGCATTTTACAGCTTATGTATTCATACGAGATTTCCATATATTGGAGTGTACTTCGTATGTATACAGCTGGCATGTCTACGTTCCTAGTCTTACGTATTTTGGGACTGGGGCGTTACAGAACGTGGAGTCGTTGGCAAACTAGCGACCCCCAGTTTGGTACTCGATGCTGGGCGGGGAGTGGTTGGCTCGCTAGAAGCCCCATACTTTGCATCGGGCAGACGATTCTTTTTGGAAAGACGTATCGTCATTGGCTTGTCGGAGGGATTGAGCTTCTCCGTTTGTGGCTGGCCGACTCTAGGCAGTCTGATTGTCAGTGGCTCCGTTGTGGGTCTTGGCGCTTGGCCGGACCTTGGCAGCCGGATTATCATTTGACCCTCTTGTGGCGAGAGGCTGATTACGTCCTTACGCAGAGCGGCCGCAAGGGGTGCGGTCTCGCCAGGTTTGTGAGCTTGGAGGTGGATCGTCATAGGTTCTTCTGATCCTGTGGCCATCTCAGTTCGAGCTTGCACATCTCCTTCACCAAGGTGCCTCTTCGACTTTTCGTATAAGCAGGAGTCTGAGTAGTAGGATTCGACCCCTTTGAAGGTATCGATGTCGGCAAATTCTGTCCTCACGAAGCCGTATTTGTCGACATACTTGAAGCATTGGTGCAGCGTGGAAGGCACGATCATGTAATCGTGTATCCAAGGGCACCCCAGGAGGATATTGTAGGAAGTGTCCGCATCTATGACGTAACTGGTCACATCTGACTGAAGATCGCCAATTTGGCACTTCAAGCGAATCTTCCCAATCGGGTAGCTCCTGCCCGAATTGAAACTGCTGATGGCGGTGCTTATTGGCGTCAGGCGATGCTTAGGAATGCGGAGATGATGTAACAGACCCTTTGTAATGATGCTTATAGAAGAAATAGGATCAATGTGCATCCGATCTACCTTTACGTCACCGATGTATCCAGTGTAGTATAACGGACGATTGTGCAGATTAGCTTTGATGAGCATATCCTACGACGTGAAGACAATGTTGGGTATCGCTTTTGTGCAAGTGCTGTCTTGGAGATTTGTAGGCGGGCTCTCTCCCGTGAGGTTGACCTGAGCCAGATTTGCGTCGACATTCTGGAGTGCATCGCTCAAAGCCGCAGGAACATCTTTGGAGAGTCTCAGGAGCTCGTATAATGACAATTTGGCCGGTGTGTTGTCCAATTGTGCCAAGATGTCAAAGTTGTAGGGCCTCTCTAGCCCATGAGATGCCTCTTTTCGGAGGGATTTGTCAAAGCGAGTCTCCTTCGGCCTAGGCTTGTCGGTCGTCGGAGGTTGAGAAGGTCCCGGAGCGTCAGCAGTAGCCGGCTGATGTTCTTCAGTCGAGTTATCTGGTCTAGGTTGGGATTGAGCACCGGACCGAGTGACGACAGTTGTGGCTTCTTCGATATCTGCCAAAATTGTACGGCAGGATCTGACCTTTCTACTCTCCTTCTTGCCAATAGAGAGTGGTACGGACGGAGTCACTTCAAGTACCAAGTCTAGATGGACCCACATGACCTCTCCTCGTGACGTGGTGAGGGGTATTAGACCAGTAGCCTGATCTCGAGGAGGTAGAAGATTAGCAATCTCCATTGTCGACCGAGGGATGGGTACCATGCCGTCTTCAGTCTCTGTCGGATAGAAGCTTCTAAACTGTACGGACACCATGTTGGATGCCACGGTTACCTCCTTGAAATTAATGGCCAGAGCCTTCGAATCGGTGAGATGTTGGATGTATCGCTTCAGTTGGTAGCAGTCGTGTGTAGCATGGTGGACGTAACGGTGGTAATGGCAGTACTTTGGGCTCTCCATTTCTGTCGGCCGAGGTTCCCGTCTTGGTGGAGGGAGCTGAATTATATCTCCTTGTATGAGCATGTCCAAGATGGGCTTGACATGGCCGTCTTCGAAGGAGTAGGTCATTTGTGGCCATTGCTTGTCTGCCGGTTTTGACTCAGGTTTTTGGGCTGTGTCGGCCACCATAGCCTGCTTGCTCTTGTTGTCACGATTATGGGAGGAGTTACCACCATTGTTGTTATTGGTATTAGGGCGCTTGCCCTTATCCTCTCCCTTCGAGATGTGCAATCCCAGTTGGCGAGCTTTCTTCAACTTGTCTTCGGCGCTAGTGGCACTGATGATGAACGTCTTCCAGTCCTTGAATTGACTTTCACCCATCCAGAGGCTGATTGTTGGGAGCAGTCTCTTTTGGCAAATTTCAATCAAGGAGTAATCCGGATTACCCGATGGCAACTTCATTGCAGTTTGGCAAAATCGCTCAATATAGTTCTTTGTCAGCTCTTTCTTCCCTTGAACGACGTCCATAAGGGTGGACATTGTGACGTCCTGTCCAACTTCGTAGAATCTCTCCAAGAACATGCGCTTGAAGCTAGCGAAGGAGTGGATGCAGTTATCTGGTAGGTTGCGGTACCAGTCGAAGGCGACCCCTTCCAATGCCCCGATGAATAATCGTGTAAGGATGGCATCGTCATGGGGCAGATGGTCGGTGGTGACCTCGAAGTAAGTGATGTACCGACTTGCGGAGGTCTTGCCATCATAGGGATTGATGTTGAACGGCTTATATCTTGGTGTGAAAGGGACATCCCTCCATGCAGCAGGGTATGGTTGCCGTATTCTAAGGTCTTAAGAGGCTTCTCGAGCGTGAAACATGGCTCGGAGCTCCTGGACCTCTCTTCTTGCTTCCCTGGCCTCATCTGCAGCGGTGGGAGCTGATATTTTAGGAGGATTATTGCCCGAGTTTGGTGCCGCTGAGTTCGAACCCACATTGACCGCGGGACCCAAGTTTATTTGGCCAGGCGTCCTTTCTTGCAGAGAAGGGAGGGCTGCTTTGATCTCGTCCACCGATTTGACCAAAGTGCACAATATGGCCTTCAGAGTGTCGATGCGTTGGCGATCACTAGGACCATCTTGTTCATCGTTTGTCATGAATGCCGTCCTCACGCGAGTAGAGATGGAAGGGACGGTGGATGACGTACCCTCTGAATCATACCCTTGTACAGAGAAGTCATCGGGGTATGTAGGGATGTTCTCCTCTGGTTCGAATTCAGAAGTGATAGTACCCCCAGCTTCAGAGCTTGCTTCATCTTGAGACTCGTGGACGTCCTCGGGGACGTCGGCACCTGCTGTATCTGATGGGAGAGTTGTTTCCCCGGGCTCGTCTCCTTAGAACATCGGATTATCATGGATGTTCGAAGGAGTGCTACCCCCAGTTCCAGCGACCTCCGGAGATATGGATGATGAATCTCCTACTGTAGCAGATTTCGTCTTTGAACGGGTACCTTAGAAAACTCTGGTGGTGGACACCCGTTTGGACGACAGTTTTTTTAGTCACAGTGGTTGACATCTTCGGGCTGGAAACGTTTATCTTCTTCCCTCTCCCATCGGCAGGGATTTTCTGAGTAGAGTTGCAGGAGACGACAGGAGGCGCCTCATCCTCTGAGCTCGGCTGTTGTAATCTTTGGAAGACGGACTGCCGATCTTCTCGTACCGTCGCGTTGTTGCAACAGCAGTTGACAATGACTTGGGTGTAGTGATGTCCGTGGGAGGACTCTTTGCACACCAAGGCCTCTTCTCTTTCCTTGCGCTTGTGGAGGATAACCTCACGCAAGTCAGATGGGTCTGGAACGACCATGTTTGCTCCCTGGGTTTTGGAAGACTTTTGGGAACCACTCTGTCCGTTTGCCGCCGGGGGCTAGACTCGAGTGGTTCTGTACAACTTTCCATCAGAGGCTCGCATAACAGTATGTGGAGCGCTCGGATGGTCAGAGGTCGGAACAGCGGACTGAGCTCGCCAAGCTTGTGCTGCCCTAGACTTCTTCACTCTAGTGCGTGAGGGCACATAGTAGGAAGAGTCTAAGTGGTGTTACAGAGAGTCAGACATATTTTCTCGGGAGCATGAGAGATCAGGACCATAGGAGAAGCGATCGAAGACTGAGCCTGAGCCGCGTGGAGCAGACAGCATGCGGCTGGAATCAACAGTCTTCATGCGGCTGGAAATCGTAGACGCATGGGCTTTCTTCATGCGGCTGGAAGTCTCGGCCGCATAAGTATTCTGCATCCGGCTGGCAGTTTCGGCCGCATGGACATCATGCATGCGGCTGGCAATCTTGGCCGCATGAATGTTCAGGCTACAGCTAGTGCCTTTGTTCAGCTTCTTCCTGGAGCACATAGAATCACTCTTTGCCCCTGCAAGTCCAACATCGTAGTGCTTTCCTCTGCCGGACTTGGGGACAGCAGAGTCCTCTATGGCTTGAAGTGGGGCCGCATGAGAGTTGCCTTTGCCGTCTTGGGCAGCAGAGAGTACTCCGTCCAGAGCTTGGGGAGGAGCAAATAATTTTGGCCTCCACTCCCTGCGAGCTTTCTTTGTGCGGGTTTGCTTCTGGACCGGGCCAGCGCTTCCGTCGGAGAGCATTTCTTCAAACACCTGTTGGTCGAAGCGGACGACCATCTTCTGTTGCGTGGACCCAAGTTTGGCTGCATCCGATTATGTCACCAACTTTTCAGCCGTGGAGAAGTTTGTCCCCAGCAGAGTCGCCATCGTGTTTGCCATTGTTTGTGAAAGTACAGACAATTTATATAGGAGGACTGAACTTAGACTCACAATACAAACTCGCTCGTACAAATAAAGCCTAGGGACGAAAACCTAGGTACAGCAATCTAAGTACGATTGTTTATTTTTAATTCTGGGGGGTGACTATAGAGGCTCGGGAAAGCGACGGCAGCTCTGCCTAACTCCTTGGACGTTCGGACGTAGCCTTGGTTCTGACGAAGAAATGCTCTCCTTTTTCTCTCTCTATGTGCTCTTCTGCGTATCTCTCTATATGCGTCTGTCTCTCTCCATTGGCAAGGGAATAGCACCTTGCTATTTATAGGAGTGGGGGGTGATCATTAGGGTTTGCAATGATTACCCATTTTAAAAAGTCGGCGGCTTAAGAGTTATCAATCTGGACCGTTCATCTTGAATATAATAAATTTGAACAATTAATGTGATTGCATGAAATCTCTGTGGTCAATAAATGTTGATTGCCATGAATATTCGTGATTTGTGATAGCCTGCTGTTAGCCATTGATTGTGAAAGTAGAATAATTTATATAGGAGGACTAAACTTAAACTCACAATACAAACTCGCTCGTACAAAGAAAGCCTAGGGACGAAAACCTAGGTACAACAATCTAAGTATAATTGTTTAGTTTTTTCTGGGGGTGACGATAAAGGCTGGGGAAAGCGACGACAGCTCTGCCTTACTCCTTGGACGATCGGATGTAGCCTTGGCTCTGGTGAAGAAATGCTCTTGGACGTGTGGGGAGACTCCCTTGCGCCTTCGGTCGCTAGATCTCTGGATGTCTCTGTAGTGCTCTCTCCTTTTTTTTTGCTCTGCTCTCCTCTCTCTTTCTCTCTTCTTCTTCCCTTCTTTGCAAGGGAATGGCACCTTGCTATTTATATGAATGGGGTGTGCTCATTAGGGTTTGCAAATGATTACCTCCTTCAGAAGTCGGCGGTTAAGGATCACTTAGTCTGGGCCATTCATCTTGAATATAATAAATTTTAGCAATTAATATGATTGCATCAAATCTCTGTGGGCAATAAATGTTAATTGCCATGAATATTCGTGATTTGTGATAGCCTGCCACGTGTCCAATTTGCTTGATTTGATTTGATCTGGGCAATTATGACGATCGCAACAAATCTAATTTTGTTGGGATTTGTTAGCACCCATAGTTCCATGGAAGATAAGACTGCCACGTGTCTCAATTGTCGCGAAGAGCGCCACGTGTCTCTACTGGACCGTCCTGGCAGAGCCACATATGGGTGGTCCTTTCGGCCACATGAAGCATGCAGCCGCATGAGGATGGGCAGCCGCAGGGGAATGGGCAGCCGGATGGGGATAGGCAGCCGCATGGGGATAGACAGCTGTATACAGATGGGCAGCCGCATGGGGATAGGCAGCCGCATGCAGATGGACAGCCGCATGGGGATAGACAGCCGCATGCAGATAGGTAGCCGCATGGGGATAGACAGCCGCAAGCAGATGGGTAGCCGCATAAATGCAGCGGCCGCATGTAGTGGCCTCGGGACTTGGTGGATTTTGCCAGCTGTAAGGAGATTTTTTTTCTCTTTCCTAGGATCACGCCACCGTGTCAGAGTCAATATTACATCCTTATGTCAGAGCTGTCATAGCTGTTATTTGTCAGAGCGGCCGTCAGGGCATTAAATACAGCCGAATGTAGAGAAGAACTGTTGAAGGCCACTGAGCCGCATGGATCCTTGAGCCGCAAGGATCCTTGAGCCGCATGGACTCCTGAACCACATGGACTTCTGAGCCGCATGGGAATCTTGAGCCGTATGGGGATCCTTCTGTTGGAGCCGCATAGGCCTTTCTTTATTCTTTTCCATGCTTCTACAAGACCCCCTTCAAAGTTTTCAATTTGCAAAATTGAAATATTTTGAATAAGAAGCATGGCCGTGTAAAAACTCTTCGGGCCGCATAGGATGTTCCGGCATATGGATGTCTCAGCCACATAGCCATCTGAGCCGCATGGGCTTTCCAACCGCATAGGCTGCTTTGCCACATAGGCTCCTTGCCACGTCTTTGTGCCACGTGTGCAAATCTTTGCATTGATTGCCTTTGATTTGCTGTCAGATTTAAACCCGCTTTTTGGGGTAGGATCCCAAGAGTTTAGCCTTGAATAGTCGGATTGCTTTGATAACCGAAGAGTCGGTTACGCTACACATGGATCGATGCATCGGTCTATGGGCTTCGCCTATAAATAGAAGCGTGTTTGGGACGAAGAGACTTCTTTATTCTCTCTCTATCTTCGATTCTTCTTGTCCTAGCTTTTCTTATCTTCGTCTTCCTCCTCTGATCATCAGATAGCAATGGCTCCCAAGTCCTCCAAGGTTGCGGTGAACACTACGGCGAAGGGAAAGGGAGTGGCCTCGGCGCTCACCCTGTCATTAAGGGTAAGGTCTTGGGAAGATCGTCTACTTCGAACCCCTAACGAAGATGGCTCTGTTGCATGCTTTATGCACAAGCCTTTAATGTGTCTTTTACCGAACTGTTCAAGCTGTATGGGCCGCATGTGTATCCCACGTTCGAGCTTCATGGGGGTATATCCTATGTCCGAGCCGCATGGGAGTTGTCTAAACGCTTCACAAACTGGGCCGCATGATGACCCTTCGAACCGAGCCGCATGAGTCCCTCCATTTAAACGGGACCGCGTAAGCTCGTCTGGATTGGGCCGCATGAGGCTCCGACCATCTCCTAACTTTGTTTTTTTTTATCATTGATTCTTGTAGAAACCCTGCCGAAGGCTGAGATCGTTGTGAAGGAAGAGCTGCCGCCCTCTTTCAAACAAGAGTCATCGCTTGTTAAGGAGGATGTAATACCAAAAACGGAGGAACAGAAAGGAGAGCTGGCGCCCATTGCTGTAAAGGAGGAGCCCCAGTCTGACGGTGGTAGTACTGGGAGTTCTGACCTTCCTACTTCGGACGAGGATTTTGCTCAAGTACATCCTTCATATGCAAAATGGTTGAGGGATTGGTATATGCGCTCCCGCAACTAGGACTCGTGGGCTCTCACAAACGTCCGTCTTTTGTCTTAATATTTCTGTCTGTTTTAGCTGCAGTTTGTGTTTTTGCTTCTTTTTGGACATCAATGTAATATTTTTTTCCTTCTCGTCTGAATGAAATAATAGAAAACTTTTTTGGCATGCTCATGAGATGTAGTCATGTGATTGTAACTGATTTTGAATAGAAAGCATTCGCTCTGTTCTTTGCTTGTAGTAGTTTCCCCAATGGAAGACTTTTTGTGGACCTATTATCCTTGGCGTACCTTGGTTCTGGATACGGATAATAAGTTAGGAGAGAACCAACATACTTACTCAGAGGTAATGAGGACTGTTTGTGGTCCTGTTACCCTTGGCATACCTGGGTTTTAGGTACGGATAACAAGTTTGATTGGGATACCTAGAACAATTCCACAGTAAGGTGGTCATGGACGTTTCTGGTATCGGAAGAAAGAATGCCATGGAGCAGCTAGGCTTCCAGGGCATGATGAGAAATGATGTGCATGTACTAGGTAACTTAGTACAGCATTTGTAGTTAGCGGAGGACATTTGTGGGCCTATTATCCTTGGCGTACCCTGGTTCAAGATACGAATAATAGGATGAAATGTAAAAACATACTTACTCAGAGGTAATGAGGACGTGGCAAGCATGAGGGTTTTTCACCGCGGAATCTTCCAACTCAGAGGTAATGAGGACATGGCAGGAGTGGACTCAGCGGAGGATATTTGTGGTCAACAGAGGACATTTATGGACCTATTATCCTTGGCGTACTCCAGTTTTGGGTACGGATAATAAGTCGAAAGGGAACCAGCATACTTACTCAGAGGTAATGAGGACATGGCAAGCATGAGGGTTTCTTCGATGGAGCCTTCCCACTCAGAGGTAATGAGGACATGGCAGGAGTGGGCTCCATAAAGGGGTACATAGAACGACTCAGAGGTAATGAGGACATGGAAGTTCTATGTAGAGGGGTGATTTGTTTTTGGCGGAAGTGAGACGACTCGGAGGTAACATCGACGTGGTCGTTTTGAGAATTTTGTGGATCCGTTACCCTTTTTGTGCACTGAGAGTGCGGGTAGTGGATCATGAGGGAGGAACCCTTTCAGAAGAATAAGTTCAGAGGTATGGTCATACATGACTTACTACCTAAAAGAGTGACCGGAATGTAAGTTCAGAGGCACCTGCGGGTACATAACTCAGCAATCTGGGATATTTGGAGGAAGAATGTGAGTTCAGCGGTACTAGAGGGTACATAACTCAGCGATCTGGGATTGTTGGAGGAAGAATGTGAGTTCAGCGGTACTGGAAGGTACATAACTCAATAATCTGGAATTTAGAGAATGTGAGTTCAGCGGTACTGGCGGGTACATAACTCACTAATCTGGAATTTGGAGAATGTGAGTTCAGCGGTACCGGCAGGTACATAACTCACTAATCTGGAATTTGGAGAATGTGAGTTCAGCGGTACCGGCGGGTACATAACTCACTAATCTGGAATTTGAAGAATATGAGTTCAACGGTACCGGAGGGTACATAACTCAATACTCTGGGATTTGGAGAATGTCGTTTAGACTTAATATTTCTTCAGGAACTTGCCATTTACGGGCAATATGAGCAAGTCTCCATTTTGTTTTGCGAGGCGGTAAGCACCGTTGGAGAATACAGCCTCAATGATAAATGGCCCTTCCCACTTTTGCTTGAATTTGCCGGCGGTTTTGTGAGTCATAACCATCAGCCTCCGAACTGCCAGAACGAGATCGCCCACTTGGAATGTTCGAATTTTAACCTTCTTATTGAAGGCTCCGAAAATGCGTGCTTGATATAGCTCGATCCGTTGTTGGGCCAAGAGGCCCTTTTCATCTAAGGCCTCCAACTCTTGTAGCCGACGACGGTAGTTATCGTCCGTCGTCAATTAGTAAGTGAGAGTGACGCGGAGCGAGGGTATTTGAGTCTCTAATGGGAGAACTGCCTCACTCCCGTACACCAGAGAGAATGGTGTGTTCCCAGTGGCCGTTCAGACTGTAGTACAGTACGCCCATAAGCATTCACCGAGCTTCTCGTTCCAGTCGTGTTTGTTGGATGATACGAACTTCTTTAGCAACTTGATGATGGTTTTGTTGAATGCTTCTGCCAACCCATTCGCTGCCGGATTATATGGCATCGAAGCAATATTCTGAATTCGATGCTTGTCGCAGAATCGATAGAAGGCGTGGCTTGCGAACTGCGGACCATTATCGTGGATGATCCTTCGGGGCAGTCCAAAGCGATAGATGGCGTGATGCTTGAGGAAGCTGATCACGTTTGAAGTCTTCACTTCTGCAAGCGGAACAGCTTTCGCCCATTTGGAGAAGTAATCTGTAATGGCGAGTATGAAGCGATGTCCCCGAGAAGAAGGTGGAGTGATCGGACCGATGATATCCATTCCCCATGCTTCGAATGGCCAAGACGCTACTGTCGGATGTAGAAATTCGGAGGGCTGGTGGATGAAGTCTGCATGGACTTGGCATCTGCTACCATCGTGGGCCAGTAGTATCCCATTCGGCGAAGACGGTCTTGTAATTTTGGGCCAGGCTGATGGGCCCCACAGATACCGTCATGAGCTTCACGTACGGCTTCTTTAGCTTCTGCGTTTGACAGACATCGAAGCAGTAATCCATCGTAGGATCGGCGATACAGCATTTTCGTCTCTGTATCGTAGAAGAATCTGAGAGAACGCCTTCTGATAAAGGTGGCTTCCTTCGGATTCTTCGGCAGAATACCGTAGACTACGAAGTCAATGAATGGTTGTCTCCAGTCTGGTACTTCGTCAATCGTCTGGGCGGAATAACTCGCCACGAATTGAACGTTATTCTTGGGACAGACCAGTTCATGGCCTATCACGTCCACCAAATGATGAATATTGTTTGGCACTGCTAGGGAAGCGGCAAGGCCTGCTAGGGCATCGGCCTCGATATTTTGGAGTCTGGGGACGTGTTCGATAAAGAACCCTTCAAATGACGAGATGATGTTGATCGCTATTTGGTGATAGGGGATCATGTCTTCATGGCAGACTTCGTACGAACCCCGGATCTGATTGACGATTAATTGTGAATCGCCGTATGCTTCAAGATATTCTACCCCCAGCTCTCTTGCAAACTGGAGGCCAATGACTAAAGCGTTGTACTCGGCCACATTGTTAGAGCAGGGTTCTGTGAAGGAGTAAGAGCGATTGATCACCAGTCCGGAAGGAGAAACTAATACCACCCCGACTCCGACGACGATGTTGCCCTTGGGTCCGGTCCTTGAAGCATCGTCGAAGAACATTCGCCATATATTATCGTGAGAGGCCACATGCGAGTCGGCGGTCTCATTTGGGATTTATTCATATATCCTGGCCGACTCCGAGCCTGGGTGTGCTGCTAAAAAGTCTGCCAGAGCTTGACCTTTAACAGCCTTTTGCGGGACGAAGATCATATGGTAGGGGGACAGTAATATTGCCCATGTAGCGAGGCGAGAGCTGAGTGCCCCTGGTTTTGTCATGAGGACCCTGAGGGGGTTGACTCGTGATATCACATGTATGGTTTGCCCCGTGACATAGTGTCGCGTCTTTTGAATGGCGAATACCAGGGCGAGGCATTCCTTCTCCACGGCGGTATATTGGTGCTCTGGTCCGATCATCATTCGGCTGAGGTAATATATAGCTTGCTCATGACCTGCATCGTTGTTTTGTGCTAGCAGAGCGCCGAGGGAATGCTCCATTGCTCGTACATAGAGCAGGAATGGTTTTCCAGCAACCGGGGCCACCAGGACTGGAGGGTTCGACAAATATTCTTTGATGCTGTCGAAGGCACGCTGGCATTCTTCATCCCATACGAATGAGACGCCCTTCTTTATGAGATGGGTGAATGACTGACATCGCCCGGAGAGATTAGAGATAAACCTCCTGATGTAGGCTAGCCTTCCTTGAAGGCCTCGGAGTTCACGAAGATTTCTCGGGGGACTCATCTCCATGATTGCCTTTGTCTTCTCCGGATCTATATGGATTCCCTGGGCAGTAATGATAAAACCTAGGAATTTTCCATTGGATACACCCAAGAAGGATTTGGTAGGATTCATTTTTAAGTTGTGCGCCCGCATGAGGTTGAATACCGTCCTCAGATCCTGCAGATGGTCTCCCTTATAGCGACTATTGACAGCGATGTCGTCAACATAGCACTCCACGATCTTGCGCAAGTGGTCCCTGAAGATGATACTCATGGCTCTTTGATATGTAGTGCCAGCATTCTTTAAATCGAAAGGCATGACTGTGTAGCAGAAGGTGCCTATTGGTGTTCGGAATGATGTATGTTTTTCATCGTCGGAAGACATCTTGATTTGGTTGTACCCCGAGAAACCATCCATGAACGACATACGTTTGAAGCCGCAGGTGTTGTCAATCATGATGTCCGTGATAGGGAGGGAGAACTCGTCTTTGGGACGTGTCACGACCCGTACCCTAGAGTAAGGGCACGAGACGTGGGTACGTCCAGCCTACGCTGCAGTGTCGGCGGTAGAACGCTGTCCTAGGTCAACATACATCTAACAATATATCTCTAAACAGTTTATACTCCTCGAATGGGGGTGACATAGCAGTAAATAAACTCTATCACAACTAAGGAAAAGATAGCACGATATGAAAATAGAACTCAAGGAAAAAAAATAAATGATAAAGTAGTCTAAGATAATCCCAGTAATTATCCAGAGGTACATGGTCTCAGATACAGAATGAAAGAATATATACAAAACTTAACAACTCTGAACAGAAAATAAGTCTAGCTAAACATGTCTCAAGACTACATAGAATAAGATAAGCCTAACTAAACTTGTCTAGGCAGTGGGGGTGATATCCTCTGCTAGAGCTGTGTCCTCCTCCTCGTCCTCTGTAATATTTTTAACAGGTCCAGTCAGGACTGGAGCGAGTACAGTACATCTCAACAGTTCATAGCAGGTTAAAAAATATAATTATGCAGTAAAGTAAGATACAAGTACTGAAAGAAGTGCAGTATGTAAACAGAGAGAGAACTGTAATAGAAATATCTACTATAAATAGAGACTAACAGTGGCTAGTGAGTCAGAGTACAATATAGACATGTAAATAGCATAGGAGATTCTGATGCTACACTATGGAAGAGATTCTGATGCTACACTACTTGGATAGTATTCACATGTCTATTTCTACTCCCCCGTACCCCTAATCAATACACAAGGATCCAACCAAGTTATGTTATGATTCTATGTAACAGCCCCCGAAGGGTGGTAAGCCCCCGAAGGATGGTAAGCTCCCGAAGGGTGGTACATAGTAGTCCCAAAAATAGGGATTCTAGGAGATTCTAGGATACCCAGTAAATGGGATAAGAGATTCTAGGAGACTCTGTGATCATAAGAGTATATGTCACAAGTGATCAAAGAACCAGTAAATCATAGTGATACATCATGTAAGTGAAACGCACAGAACATGTAATACCCGATGCTCCCTAAGGATAATATCTCAAGAAGGAATCCATATAGTACCAATCCATGTGACCAACGTGACAGTAACAAGTAAAATAATTTAATACAAGAAATAATTCTAAGCAGGATATGAAATGATCAGAGAATGTACTCGCCTGGTATCTGAGTGTCCAATATGAAAGTACTGTCCGAGGAGTGGTGTCTGGCTCCTAATCAGAACAGCACAAGTCACAACAAGTCCAAAATGGTATAATGAAGTCCTACTATGCATTCTACATGATTCTAGGTCAATCTAGGCCAAAGTCAACTCTTGGTCAACTCTGGTCAACCCTAGAAGTCAAACTAGGTCAACCAAGTCTAAATTAGGTCAAACTAGTCTACACTAGACTACATTAGTCTATACTAGGTCACTCAACCTACACTAGCTAGTACACAACACTACTAGGCTATCTAGACCAATTACACATGTTATATGTTATCTAACACAACATATAAATATACTAGCTTTAGGTTACCCATAAACCTATACATAGGTATAGGCACAAACACACTTCATAGATATATATGAATATCATATATTATATTTTAGGTTATAATACATATACATTAGGAACTAGCATATATAGATATATATATATATATACATATAGATATAGGCTCAACATATATTCATATAGGTATACACTACATATAAATATATTGCATACATAAATATACATCAACCTACCATTAGGAAGAATAGGAAATAGAGAGAGAGAGAGAGAGAAAGAGAGAGAGAGAGAGAGAGAGTATATGTGTGTGAATGTGAGTGCTTGTGTGTATTAAAGAGTGAGGGTGTGAGAGAGTGAACATGGTGTATGGCTGTGTGTGTGTAACTGTGTCAGGAACCTGTGTGGTTAAGGGTTTTACAAAGTGTGTGTAGGTGACAAGAGAATGTGCAAAACAGTGTGTGGGAAATAAAGAGTGAGTGAGCAAATGTGTCAAACCTGGACTGAAAAAAGAGGAATGAACTATGCACTAAAGGTCAGTCCCATTTTCCAGTTTTCAGTCTACAGCAACCAACCCATTTTTCAGTCTTCAATTAACATTCCCAGGTTAATACAACATTGGAAAACATCCATGGTTCATGATAAAACACAAAATCAAATCACAACAGTTTTATAATTCACTTTTCAAACACTACTTGAATTCTCAGTTTTTGGACCCAAACTACAACCAAACAATCCCAAATTTGACATACCAATAGGATTCATATAGGAGTACAAGTTAGAGGTTTAAAATCATGTAATTAACAGTGTAAATGGGTTAAAAAATAATGTCAAGTTCATATACAAAAACCTGAATATACAAGACTGATTTCCCAGTTTCTAGTTTTTTTTATTCTAACCTATTTCGATTCCCATATACCACCAATCAATCCAAAAACTTAACCACAATTAGATTACATATGGGAGAATAGATTTAGGGACTTAAACCTACATGTTAACAGTATTAATGGGTTTAAAAATGATGGCAAGGTTCAACATCAAAATCTGGAAAACTCAGAAAATCAATGCATAGTTCAGAAATTGGTAAATTAACAAACAATTAATGAAAATACATTGAAAATGTGATTTAAAAGGTTGGTAACATAACTACATGTTGTGTACGTGTCAAGTGATGAGTTTGTGTCCACCAAAGTGGACACAAACGTGTCCAATCCAATTAAAACCAAAAACAGGAAAACTGGACACACACACTGGGACAGCCTCGTGCGGGTGTGCACGCGTGTCGTGCACCCGATGCAGGCCAACCCAGGCCTCGTGGTCGTGTCCCCACCTAGGCTAGATCTAGGTGCTCGTGTCTAAGTGACTGCATCGTGTCCTCGTGTCGCCGTGTCTGAGTAATCGAGCCGTATCAGTGGCTAAATTACACTATGTGCAGGACAGGGAAAAATCAGTGCACGACTGATTTCTCTCCAGCCAACGCACGAAACCCAACGAAATTTGGGGAGCGTGGTGACAGAAGATGCCCCAAGGATCCCACATAGTTTCGTGTCGAAATAAGCCGTGTCGTGTCCTGTGGAACCCCCGAGTAGCAGGGGACAGAACCCGCACGCGCGCGCGCGTGTGTAGCGCCGCGCGTGTGTAGCGCGTGTCCATGTGTCGAGTTCGACACAACCCGACACAAAAATCCACCTCAGAGGATAGAAAACCATAAGCAATAATAAAACCTAAATTTCTATTTAAAAACATTGCTCAAAAGAAATCGAAATGCCCTTTGAGGCATTTCGACAAACACCTAGGGACAGGTCTGATACGTGTCCAAAACGGACACGAAACTTATGAAACCCGACACGAAACCAATGCAGACACTTAGGGGACTCCTGGTGCTTCCTAAATATGTAAAGAAATCAGAATTTCATGGAGAAATGAGGAAGTTACCTATACTTGAACTTTCAAGAAAAACCCCCTTTCTATAGCTCTTCTCCTTGATGTCCCAACCCAATCAAATCACAACAAACTGAAATGAAACTTCAATAACAGCAAGAATAGGTGTATTAGAACCTAATGGAAGAGATTTGAATGAAAAAGAAAAATGAATGGAATTCTAGGGATTAAATGAATTAGGAAACAAACCTTCTTCCTAAACTTGAGCTTTCCTAAAAAGAGGCAACCCTAAAATTAGGAGAGTATTTAAAGGGTGGTGTTCCCAATGTGGATAGGGGTGGCCGACCACTTAGTCTAGGCTAGGGTTTTGGAATTTGTCTTGGGCTTTGGGCCAACCTACAAGGCTATGAGTTAAATTGATTTATTAAAGATTCTAAATCATAAGCCATGACTTATGACTTTCTAACTCCTATTGCTAACTAGAGTCTATTGACCAAACCAAGGGTTAGCTTAGGTTAGACTAGAGTCATATAACCTAACCAAGTCCATACTAACTAGGGTTACCTTCTAGGTTGGTCTACAAGGGTCAAAACTAGTCAAAGTCAACCTAGTCCAAACAATTCCAAAATAATTCCTAAAAATTCCCATAAATTCAAATAAATTCTAATAAATTCAAATAACCCCTAAAATGACAAAAATACCCTCAACTAGAAATGATAAACAAAATATCCTAATCACAAGGCTAGGCTCTAGGTCAACCAGTCTCCAAGGTTACACTATCAAAGCACCAAAATCATAAGTCATAATTTAAAATAGTTTTAAATGATTAAAAAATCACTAAAAATTATATCATGATTTAAATATCATTATTAAAAGACTAAAATTACAAAATTTCAAAATTACCCTCTTCTAGAAAACTGGGTGTTACAATCCTACCCACCTTATAAAAATTTCGTCCTCGAAATTAAAGGTGATCGTACTCCTTCTAGGTTAAGCCCCCAGCAATCATAGTCTCAGAACCTATTCAATCATACAATGAGAAAGTTTAACCTATGGGGTCATGGCATGCAATATCAGTCTGGGGTCTCATCCAGTTACACCAACATGCTACAGTACTAAGCAATAGAAGGTATCAAAACATACAAGCAAGGGATGCATCAAATATTAACAAAGAGGAATACTAAGGTTAGGTCAAAACTCACCTCCAGCTAGGTCTGAGAACTAGAACTCCCTCCTGGTAGGTGCATCAGGACAATGTTGCACCCAGTGCGCAGCTGACCCACAGAATAGGCACAATCCTAGTCTCTTTCTACAGTTGCTCCACTTGTGCCCAGACTTCTTACAGTAGGCACAGATAGGCTCTGGCTCAGCTGGCCTCCGCTGGATAGGAGACTAGGATGGGTATGATGATATATGCTGGATATATGGGTACTCCTCAAACTCTGGGTAGGACTGGGTACTGCTCCTCGCCCTCTTGGAGCTAGGCTCTCCTCCTGGAAGTACAGAGTCCCGCAGACATAGCAACCTCTGAATTTGCTCCCTCATGGCCTCCTCATAAACTTTTTGTGACTCCAACAGCCTCTCTTGGAAATATCCAAACACCTGGGCTGCATCAAGTAACAAACCTCCGGGTGGTACAGTAGGGAGTACCATCCCAAGGGGTAGGAAAAGGCTCTCGGTCTTAGGCAAATCTGCAGCTCTCTTCTGAACGACAGGAGATGAAGGAAGACTCTCTAGCGAGGCTACCACCATCTCCTCAAAGGCAGGAGGTGCCACCACCCCCTGATCAGATAGAGGGATCACTACCTCCTGAACGGTAGGAGGTGGAAGCACACTCTCAGTAGCTGTAGCTGCTCTCAGACGACGGGCTCGGGTCATGGGTGCCATACTAGAAAGGATAAAGAAAACAACAATCATCAAGGCTGTAAGGCAATCTACCATCCTATCTGAAAACTGGTACTTATTATAAAAATAAAATAATGATAACCACCAATTATCCATTAAGGGATACTATTCAAGAAAATTAAAAACAAAGTTAAAGAGTGAAAGTCAATTGTATTAAAATTCAATCACAATATATTTATATATATAGCATTAGAGAGGAAAAAGCTAACATTATGTAATGGTTATGTGGTTTGTGTAAATTATACATGAAAGTGCATAAGAGGATCTGTGTCTCAACTATAGCTATCTAGTTACATTATTCATGGCATATTGGTTAAGCAGTCTACAAGACACAAGCTATTTACTCATAATATGCATGGCTAACCATATATATATATATGTATATTTATATGTATAGAGAGGTAGAGATTTTAATTGCATCTACATACATTATAACATGTATACAGAACTATATACATATATCCATATAGCTATATGAACATAACATAGAGATGGAGGGTTATGTTTTTATGGCAGTTGTGAACATTAGTGTAGAGTGTCACGTGTACATGGGTTAAAACTTGAAATGAAGGGTTCATTTATTCAGTTTAGCTCAACATTACATATTAGATCTGAAATTAAACTACACATTTGAAAGCAATGTAAAAATGTTAACATGTATTCAGTTTTCAAAATTTTAGAGAAATTCGAACATCAAAACCAACTCAAGGTTTACCACAACAACAACCTAACATGTAAGAGTATGAAACATAACATTATATCCTTACATACAATAATGTATACGGCTCAAAACATTACAATTTAAAACTGCAAATTGAACTAAACACTTAGAATTTAGGCTTAAAGGGTTAATATGTACACAGTCTCAGGTTTGACAAATTTAACACAAAACTCAACCAATTTTCTTTAAGACTTGAAACCCTGCATGTAACATACATGTGCAGTAATATAAACAACAACTAATAATATAAAATTTAAATTTAATTTACGAATTTAATCTAGAAAAATAGAGAACTAGTCACTGATACTGTCCTATATTAGAATCATTAGGATTTTGAAAAATTAACATCAACATATTAATATGCATTTGGATAGGTTGGTGATCAAGTGTAGCATGCACACGTGTCAGGCAAGCATCTGTGTCCACTATATTATATATTCTAAGATAATACAAGAATTGATGGCAAGAAGAAAATGATGATAAAATCTGTTCTGCTTATCTATTTAAAATAAGGAACCATTTGAAACCAGAGTTATAATATCAAATCTAAGTCAAGGTCTAGCAAAATCACCGATTCATTGTATTAGGAAGAATTTATAGCAAGAAGTTACACAAGGTTATAATAACAGCTAAGCTACTCCTACTCATACTCCTACTCCTAAGTTATTCATAACAACAAAAGGGTATGATGTTTAAAACCTTCTCAAGATACAATCTGTTAATCATATGCGTCTGTCCAAAATCATGTTGCCCAGAGTCTTCATCATGCTAGTGAGCAATGCTACGATAATCACAGAGTCCTTGACTAAGGTACGTACTTCTAGGTTCATGGTATTTAAAATTTTCGTATTGCCGCATGCGACGGCGAAAACCTTAAATTCCTATACCCGAGAAATACATCCAAAATTTGACTATATGTCCTCACTATGCCAGCTAACACGACTCTCGAAGATTCTAGATCTCATAACTGAGGTGACCTAGCCCATATGATTTCCTTAGAAGAAAAAAAAACATAACAAAAGAGCAACATGATAAAAATTAATCAATCAGCAAGGAACATATGGATTCAGATTTTAAGGTAGTTATAAAAGACAATTGCGAAAATGGAATTGAGAAGAACGGAACTTACAGCAAATCTCCAATGGTCTGTGCATCCTCAATTGTCCTGACGATAGCTCGCCCCTACTGGTTTCTCCCGGTCTGCTGCTGAGAGAAATCAGGAATGACGGGAAAAGTCCCTGTACAGTCAGAGGTGCATCTCCTATGTAGCAGAAACGCCAACCTGAGTCGGCACAACAGAAACTGTGGTCTCAAGGCCCTGATGAACAGGACGAGAGGTGGCCAGCCTCTCGATAGTATCCTTCGAACCGAAGCGATAAGATCGTGCCTTCATAATCATCATGAAGACAGATCAAAACAAGAAACAATTTCTGAGAATGAAGCGAAAATTCAAGGAGGATAGTTTATATTCAAGGGAAACAACGAGTAGCATATTTAGATAAAAGGGATCTAAGAAGGAGTTTTTTCTAATATGATTGAGTACCTTCAAATTATCATAATCCTACTGCAGGCTGTAGTGATACTCTAGTTCGAATACCACTACATAAACTCGACCTGCATGGGCCACCACTAAAAACGTGTCACGACCCGCATCCTAGAGTAAGGGCACGAGACGTGGGTACGTCCAGCCTACGCCACAGTGTCGGCGGTAGAACGCTGTCCTAGGTCAACATACATCTAACAATATATCTCTAAACAGTTTATACTCCCCGAATGGGGGTGACATAGCAGTAAATAAACTCAATCACAACTAAGGAAGAGATAGCACGATATGAAAATAGAACTCAAGGAAAAAAATAGATGATAAAGTAGTCTAAGATAATCCCAACAATTATTCAGAGGTACACGGTCTCAGATACAGAATAAAAGAATATATACAAAATACAACAACTCTGAACAGAAAATAAGTCTAGCTAAACATGTCTCAAGACTACATAGAATAAGATAAGCCTAACTAAACTAGTCTAGGCAGTGGGGGTGATGTCCTCTGCTAGAGCTGGGTCCTCCTCCTCGTCCTCTGTAATATTTTTAACAGGTCCTGTCAGGACAGGAGCGAGTACAGTACATCTCAACAGTTCATAGCAGGTTAGAAAATATAATCATGCAGTAAAGTAAGATACAAGTACTGAAAGAAGTGCAGTATATAAACAGAGAGAGAACTGTAATAGAAATATCTACTATAAATAGAGACTAACAGTGGCTAGTGAGTTAGAGTACAATATAGACATGTAAATGACATAGGAGATTCTGATGCTACACTATGGAAGAGATTTTGATGCTATACTACTTGGATAGTATTCACATGTCTATTTCTACTCCTCCGTACCCCTAATCAATACACAAGGATCCAACCAAGTTATGTTATGATTCTATGTAACACCCCCCGAAGGGTGGTAAGCCCCCGAAGGGTGGTACATAGTAGTCCCAAAAATAGGGATTCTAGGAGATTCTAGGATATCCAGTAAATGGGATAAGAGATTCTAGGAGACTCTGTGATCATAAGAGTATATGTCACAAGTGATCAAAGAACCAGTGAAGCATAGTGATACATCATGTAAGTAAAATACACAGAACATGTAGTATCCGATGCTCCCTAAGGATAACATCTCAAGAAGGGATCCATATAGTACTAATCTGTGTGACCAACGTGACAGTAACAAGTAAAGTAATTTAATACAGGAAATAATTCTAAGTATGATATGAAATGATCAGAGAATGTACTCGTCTGGTATCTAAGTGTCCAATATAAAAGTACTGTCCGAGGAGTGGTGTCTGGCTCCTAATCAGAATAGCACAAGTCACAACAAGTCCAAAATGGTATAATGAAGTCCTACTATACATTCTACATAATTCTAGGTCAATCTAGGCCAAAGTCAACTCTTGGTCAACTCTGGTCAACCCTAGAAGTCAAACTAGGTCAACCAAGTCTAAAATAGGTCAAACTAGTCTACAATAGACTACATTAGTCTATACTAGGTCACTCAACCTACACTAGCTAGTACACAACACTACTAGGCTATCTAGACCAATTACACATGTTATATGTTATCTAACACAACATATAAATATACTAGCTTTAGGTTACCCATATACCTATACATAGGTATAGGCACAAACACACTTCATAGATATATATGAATATCATATACTACATTTTAGGTTTTAATACAAATACATTAGGAACTAGCATATATATATATATATACATATAGATATAGGCTCAACATATATGCATATAGGTATACACTACATATAAATATATTACATACACAAATACACATCAACCTACCATTAGGAAGAATAGGAAATAGAGAGAGAGAGAGAGAGAGAGAGAGAGAGCGAGAGAGAGAGTATATGTGTGTGAATGTGAGTGTTTGTCTGTATTAAAGAGTGAGGGTGTGAGAGAGTGAACATGGTGTATGGCTGTGTGTGTGTAACTGTGTCAGGAACCTGTGTGGTTAAGGGTTTTACAAAGTGTGTGTAGGTGACTAGAGATTGTGCAAAACAGTGTGTAGGAAATAAAGAGTGAGTGAGCAAATGTGTCAAACCTGGACTGAAAAAAGAGGAATGAACTATGCACTAAAGGTCAGTCCCATTTTCCAGTTTTCAATCTACAGCAACCAACCCATTTTTCAGTCTTCAATTAACATTCCCAGGTTAATACAACATTGGAAATCATCCATGGTTCATGATAAAACACAAAATCAATTCACAATAGTTTTATAATTCAGTTTTCAAACACTACTTGCATTCTCAGTTTTTAGACCCAAACTACAACCAAACAATCCCAAATTTTACATACCAAAAGGATTCATATAGGAGTACAAGTTAGAGGTTTAAAATCATGTAATTAACAGTGTAAATAGGTTAAAAAATGATGTCAAGTTCATATACAAAAACCTGAAAATGCAAGATTGATTTCCCAGTTTCCAGTTTTTTTCATTCTAACCTATTTCGATTCCCATATACCACCAATCAATCCAAAAACTTAACCACAATTAGATTACATATGGGAGAATAGATTTAGGAACTTAAACCTACATATTAACAGTATTAATGGGTTTAAAAATGATGGCAAGGTTCAACATCAAAATCTGGAAAAATCAGAAAATCAATGCACAGTTCAGAAATTGGTAAATTAACAAACAATTAATGAAAATACATTTAAAATGTGATTTAAAAGGTTGGTAACATAACTACATGTTGTGTACGTGTCAAGTGATGAGTTTGTGTCCACCAAAGTGGACACAAACGTGTCCAATCCAATTAAAACCAAAAATAGAAAAACTGGACACACACACTGGGACAGCCTCGTACGGGTGTACACGCGTGTCGTGCACCCGACACAGGCCAACCCAGGCCTCGTGGTCGTGTCCCCACCTAGGCTAGGTCTAGGTGCTCGTGTCTAAGTGACTGCATCGTGTCCTTGTGTCGCCGTGTCTGAGTAATCGAGCCGTATCAGTGGCTAAATTACAATGTGCGCAGGACAGGGAAAAATCAGTGCACGACAGATTTCTCTCCAACCAATGCACGAAACCCAACAAAATTTGGGGAGCATGGTGACAGAAGATGCCCCAAGGATCTCACAAAGTTTTGTGTCAAAATAAGCTGTGTCGTGTCCTGTGGAACCCTCGAGTAGCAGAGTACAGAACCCGAGCGCGCGCGCGTGTGTGCAGCGCGTGTCTATGTGTCAAGTTTGACACAACCCGACACAAAAATCCACCTCAAAGGACAGAAAACCATAAGCAATAATAAAACCTAAATTTCTATTTAAAAACATTGCTCAAAAGAAATCGAAATGCCCTTTGAGGCATTTCGACAAACACCAAGGGACAGGTCTGATACGTGTCCAAAACGGACACGAAACTTATGAAACCCGACACGAAACCAATGCAGACACTTAGGGGACTCCTAGGGCTTTCTAAATATGTAAATAAATCGGAATTTCATGGAGAAATGAGGAAGTTACCTATACTTGAACTTTCAAGAAAAACCCCCTTTCTATAGCTCTTCTCCTTGATGTCCCAACCCAATCAAATCACAACAAACTGAAATGAAACTTCAATAACAGCAAGAATAGGTGTATTAGAATCTAATGGAAGATATTTGAATGAAAAAGGAAAAGGAATGGAATTCTAGGGATTAAATGAAATAGGAAACAAACCTTCTTCCTAAACTTGAGCTCTCCTAAAAAGAGGCAACCCTAAAATTAGGAGAGTATTTATAGGGTGGTGTTCCCAATGTGGATAGGGGTGGCCGGCCACTTAGTCTAGGCTAGGGTTTTGGAATTTGTCTTGGGCTTTGGTCCAACCTACAAGGCTATGAGTTAAATTGATTTATTAAAGATTCTAAATCATAAGCCATGACTTATGACTTTCTAACTCCTATTGCTAACTAGAGTCTATTGACCAAACCAAGGGTTAGCTTAGGTTAGACTAGAGGCATATAACCTAACCAAGTCCATACTAACTAGGGTTAGCTTCTAGGTTGGTCTACAAGGGTCAAAACTAGTCAAAGTCAACCTAGTCCAAACAATTCCAAAATAATTCCTAAAAATTCCCATAAATTCAAACAAATTCTAATAAATTCAAATAACCCCTAAAATGACAAAAATACCCTCAACTAGAAATGATAAACAAAATACCCTAATCACAAGGCTAGGCTCTAGGTCAACTAGTCTCCAAGGTTACACTATCAAAGCACCAAAATCATAAGTCATGATTTAAAATAGTTTTAAATGATTAAAAAATCACTAAAAATTATATCATGATTTAAATATCCTTATTAAAAGACTAAAATTTCAAAATTTTAAAATTACCCTCTTCTGGAAAACTGGGTGTTACAGGACATGCCTCGTTCAGATTGTGGAAGTCGATACAGATTCGAATCTTCCCATTCTTCTTGAGGACCGGTACTATGTTGGCAACCCAGTCTGGATGTTGCTCCTCACGAATGAAGCCACTGGCTATCAGTTTGTTGACTTCGACTTCGATCGCATCCATGATGCCTGGGCGGAAGCGTCATTGCTGTTGTTTGACTGGTTTTGCATCTAGCCGAATGTTGAGCTTGTGAAGAGCAACATCGGGGTTTAGCCCTGGCGTGTCTTCATAGCTCTAAGCGAACACATCAATATATTTTTTGACAAGTTCTAGTAGTGATTCTCGCTCTTCGTCTGTCAGGCTTTTACTAACGATGATTGGTTTTGGAGAAGAGTCGATGCCGAGATCCACTTGTATGACCTCATCTTCAGTAGGAGGCTCTCTTTGTTCAAAATGCTTCTCCCATTGTGCATCCAGCTATTGAGCCCACGGCTCTAATTCGAGGAGTTCAGGAAAGTCTTCATCTTCTTCGTAAGCATCGGCGACTGCCATATTGACAGACAGGACTTTCCTGAATATGTCCCCAATACTGATATCCGAATCGGAAGTGGGTGATCCAGTTGAGTGTGAGTGCCAGTCACATTCTTCGTCTGAGCTTTAAGGTGTCATCATGGATGTGACATAACCTAGCCCACGTCTGGTCTTGTTATAGTAATCTCGTAGTTTTCCAGCCGGGATTGGTGATTGTAAGTGTAACCGCCGTTCAGTGCCGTAGTTCAAGCCTGGTGTAGTTCCCAGATCATATCCTTGTTTTTGCATAAGGTACTTGGATTGGGAACTATACAGATAAAGGGGCAATCTCTCGGTGTCGGGTTCGAGCTCAACTTCTTCCATCTTGAAGGGCTGTGGATTATTCTTCCGGCCAAAGATGATTAGGTGATCCCCTCCCTCGATTATGCGGTAGGCATCTTCCATGGGAGTGAGTTGATTTGCGGTGTAAACTTTTGTCACCTGTGTGTGTAGGTGAGTGCCTATACCGTGCTCCATAGCATACATTATACAAAGCTTATTGATGATGTAATCCCGTTAGAAAAGATACCTTACTTCATCAATAAAGGACTATCTTTTCTAACGGGATTACATCATCTGCGGATGGGACATCAGTATGAGCAGCCACATACTTGGCCAGTTCTAGTTCTTCTTCGGCCACCCCCTGTACAAATGAAGACTGAGAGGATGACTTGGGCAACTTGATCATCAGGGGTTCCGCTGGTAGAGCAGAACGTGGAGTCGTTGGCAAACTAGCGACCCCCAGTTTGGTATTCAATGCTGGGCGGGGAGTGGTTGGCTCGCTAGAAGCTCCAGATTTTGCATCGGGCTGACGATTCTTTTTGGGAAGGCGTATCGTCATTGGCTTGTCGGAGGGATTGAGCTTCTCCGTTTGTGGCTGGCCGACTCTAGGCAGTCTGATTGTCAGTGGCTCCGTTGTAGGTCATGGCGCTTGGCCGGACCTTGGCAGTCGGATTATCATTTGCCCCTCTTGTGCCGAGAGGCTAATTACGTCCTTAAGCAGAGCGGCCGTAAGGGGTGCGGACTTGCCAGGTTTGCGAGCTTGGAGGTGGATCGTCAGAGGTTCTTCTGATCTTGTGGCTGTCTCAGTTCGAGCTTGTACCTCTCCTTCGCCAAGGTGCCTCTTCGATTTCTCGTATAAGCAGGAGTCTGAGTAGTAGGATTCGACCCCTTTAAAGGGATCGATGTCGACAAATTCTGTCCTTACGAAGCCGTATTTGTCGACATACTTGAAGCACTGGTGCAGTGTGGAAGGTACGATCATGTAATCGTGTATCTAAGGGCGCCCCAGGAGGATATTGTAGGAAGTGACCGCATCTATGACGTAACAGGTCACTTCTGACTGAAGATCGCCAATTTGGCACTTCAAGCGAATCTTCCCAATCGGGTAGCTCCTGCCCGAATTGAAACCGCTGATGGCGGTGCTTGTTGGCGTCAGGCGATGCATAGAAATGCGGAGATAATGTAACAGACCCTTCGGGATGATGCTTATGGAAGAACCAAGATCAATATGCATCCGATCTACCATTACGTCACCGATGTATCCAGTGTAGTATAACGGACGATCATGCCGATTGGTTTTGATGAGCATATCATGCGGTGCGAAGACAATGTTGGGCATCGCTCCCGTACAAGCGCTGTCTTGGAGATTTGCAGGCGGGCTCTCTCCCGTGAGGTTGACCTAAGCTAGATATGCGTTGGCATTCTAGAGTGCATCACTCAAAGCCATGCGAACATCCTTGGATAGTCTCAGGAGCTCATATAATGACAATTTGGTCGGTGTGTTGGCCAATTGTGCCAAGATGTCGAAGTTGTAGGGCCTCTCTAGCCCATGAGATGCCTCTTTTCGGAGGGATTTGTCAAAGCGAGTCTCCTTCGGCCTAGGCTTGTCGGTTGTCGGAGGTTGAGAAGGTCCCAGAGCGTCAGCAGTAGCCGGCTGATGTTCTTCAGTCGAGTTATCTGGTGTAGGTTGGGTTTGAGCACCAGATCGAGTAACGACAGCTGCGACTTTCTCGACATCTGCCGAGATTGTATGGCAGGATCTAACTTTCCCATTCTTTTTCTTGCCAATGGAGGGTGGTGTGGACTGAGTCACTTCAGGTACCAAGTCTGGATGGACCCACATGACCTCCCCGCGTGATGTGGTAAAGGGTACTAGACCAGTAGCCTGATCTCGAGGAGGTGGAAGATTAGCAATCTCCATTGTCGCCAGAGGGACGGGTACCATGCCGTCTTGAGTCTCTGTTGGAGGAAAGCTGCCAAATTATACTGACACCATATTGGCTGCCACGGTTACCTCTTCGAAATCAATGGCCAGAGCCTTCGAATCGATGAGATGTGGGATGTATCGCTTCAATTGGTAGCAGTCGTGTGTAGTATGGTGGACGTAGCGATGGTAATGGCAGTACTTCAGGCTCTCTATTTTTGTCGGTCGAGGTTCCCGTCTTGGTGGAGGGAGCTGAATTCTATCTCCTTATATGAGTATGTCCAAGATGGGCTTGACATGGCCGTTTTCGAAGGAGTAGGTCATTTGCGGCCATTGCTTGTTTGCCGGTTTTGACTCATGCTTCTGGGCTGTGTCGGCCACCATAGCCTGCTTGCCCTTGTTGTCCCGATTGTTGGAGGCGTTACCACCATTGTTGTTGTTGGTATTAGGGCGCTTTCCCTTGTCCTCTCCCTCCGAGATGTGCAATCCCGGTTGGCGAGCCTTCTTCAACCTGTCCTCGGCGCTAGTGGCACTGATGATAAACGTCTTCCAGTCCTTAAATTAACTTTTGCCCATCCAGAGGCTGATTGTTGGGAGCAGTCTCTTTTGGCAAATTTCAATTAGGGAGGAATCTGGATTACCCGACGGCAACTTCATTGCGGTTTGGCGAAACCGCTCAATATAGTTCCTTGTTAGCTGCTTCTCCCCTTGAACTACGTACATGAGGGTGGACATTGTGACGTTCTATCCTACTTCATAGAACCTCTCCAAGAATATGCGCTTGAAGCTGGCGAAGGAGTGGATGCAGTTGTCTGGCAGGTTATGGTACCAGTCGAAGGCGACCCCTTCTAATGCCCCGATGAATAATTGTGTAAGGATGGCATCGTCATGGGACAGATGGTTGGTGGTGACCTCGAAGTAAGTGATGTACCGACTTGCGAAGGTCTTTCCATCATATGGATTGACGTGGAATGGTTTATACTTTGGGGGGAAGGGAACATCTCTCTACGCAGCGGGATACGGTTGTCGTATCCTGAGGTCTTGGCAGTTTTTTCGGGCATGGAACATGGCCCGGAGCTCCTGGACCTCTCTTCTTGCCTCCCTGGCCTCGTCTGCAGCGGTAGGAGCCGACATTTCAGGGGGATTATTATCCGGGTTCGGTGCCGCTGAGTTCGAGTCCGCATTGACCGTGGGACGCAAGTTTGCTTGGCCAGGCGTCCCTCCTTGTAGAGTAGGGAGGGCTGCTTTGATCTCGTCCACCGATTTGACCAAAGTGTGCAGTATGGTCTCCAGAGTATCGATGCATTGGCGATCACTGGGACCATCTTGTTCGTCGTTTGTCAGGAATGCCATCCTCACATGAGTAGAAGTAGAAGGGACGGTGGATGACGTACCCTCCGAATCATACCCCTGTACCGAGAAGTCATCGGGGTATGTGGGAATATTCTCCTCTGGTTCGGACTCAGAAGGAATAGCACCCCAAGCTTCAGAGCTTGCTTCATCTTGAGAGTCGTGGACGTCCTCGGGGACGTCGGCACCTGCTGTACCTGATAGGAGAGTTGTTTCCTGGGCTCATCTCCTTGGAACATCGGATTGTCGTGGATGTTCGGAGGAGTGCTACCCCCAGTTCCAGCGACCCCCAGTAATATGGATGATGAATCTCCCACTGTAGTAGATTTTGTCTTTGAACGGGTACCTTGAAAAACTTCGGTGGTGGACAACCATTTAGACGACAGTTTCTTAGTCACATTGGTTGAAATTTTCGGGTTGGGAATGTTTATCTTCTTCTCTCTCCCATCGGCGGGGATTTTCTGAGTAGAGTTGCAGGAGATGACGGGAGGCGCCTCATCCCCTAAGCTCGGCTATTGTAATCTTTGGAAGACGGACTGTCGGTCTTATCGTAATGTCTTGTTGCTACAGTGTTTGATAATGACTTGGGTGCAGTGATATTCGCGGGAGGACTCTTTGCACACCGAGGCCTCTTCTCTATCCTTGCGCTTGTGGAGGATAACCTCACGTAAGTCAGAGAGGTCTGGAATAACCATATTTGCTCCTTGGGTTTTGGGAGACTTTTGGGAACCACTCTGTCCGTTTGCCGTCGGAGGCTGGACTCGAGTGGTTCTGTACAACTTCCTATAAGAGGTCCGCATAACAGTATGTGGAGCGCTCGGATGGTCAGAGGTCGGGACAGCGGACTGAGCTCGCCAAGCTCGTGCTGCCATAGACTTCTTCAATCTAGTACGTGAGGGCACATAGTAGGAAGAGTCTAAGTAGTGTTGCAGAGAGTCAGACATATTTTCTCGGGAGCATGAGAGATCAGGACCATAGGAGAGGCGATCGAAGACTGAGCCTGAGCCGCGTGGAGCAGACATCATGCGGCTGGAATCAACAGTCTTTATGCGGCTGGCAATCGTAGCCGCATGGGCTTTCTTCATGCGGCTGGAAGTCTCGGCCGCATAAGTCTTCTCCATGCGGCTGGAGATCTTGGTCGCATGGGTATTCTGTATCCGGCTGGCGGTTTCGACCGCATGAACATCATACATGCGGTTGGCAATCTTGGCCGCATGAATGTTCGGCTTCTTCCTGGAGCACATAGAATCACTCTTTGCCCCTGCAAGTCCAGCATCGTAGTGCTTTTCTCTGTCGGACTTGGGGACAGCAGAGTCCTCTATGGCTTGAAGTGGGGTCGCATGAGAGTTGCCTTCGCAGTCTTGGGCAGCAGAGAGTACTCCGTCCAGAGCTTGGGGAGGAGCAAATGATTTTGGCCTCCACTCCCTGCGAGCCTTCTTTGTACGGGTTCGCTTCTGGACCGGGCCAGCGCTCCCGTCGAAGAGTATTTCTTCAAACTCTTGTTGGTCGAAGCGGACGACCATCTTCTGTTTTGTGGAGCCAAGTTTGGCTGCATCCGATTGCGTCACCAACTTCTCAGCCATGATGAAGTTTGTCCCCAGCAGAGTCGCCATCGTGTTTGCCATTGATTGTGAAAGTATAGAACAATTTATATAGGAGGACTGAACTTAAACTCACAATACAAACTTGCTCGTATAAAGAAAGCCTAGGGACGAAAACCTAGGTACAACAATCTAAGTACAATTGTTTAGTTTTTTCTGGGGGGTGACGATAGAGGCTCGGGAAAGCGACGGCAGCTCTGCCTTACTCCTTGGACGATCTGATGTAGCCTTGTCTCTGGTGAAGAAATGCTCTTGGACGTGTGGGGAGACTCCCTTGCGCCTTCGGTCGCTAGATCTCTGGATGTCTCTGTAGTGCTCTCTCCTTTTTTTTCCTCTGCTCTCCTCTCTCTTTCTCTCTTCTTCTCTCCTTCTTTGCAAGGGAATGGCACCTTGCTATTTATAGGAATGGGGTGTGCTCATTAGGGTTTGCAAATGATTGCCTCCTTCAGAAGTCGGCGGTTAAGGATCACTTAATCTGGGCCATTCATCTTGAATATAATAAATTTGAGCAATTAATGTGATTGCATCAAATCTCTGTGGGCAATAAATGTTGATTGCCATGAATATTCGTGATTTATGATAGCCTGCCACGTGTCCAATTTGCTTAATTTGATTTGATCTGGGCAATTATGACGATCACAACAAATCTGATTTTGTTGGGATTTGTTAGCACCCATAGTTCCAGGGAAGATAAGACTGTCGTGTGTCTCAATTGTCGCGAAGAGCGCCACGTGTCTCAATTGGACCGTCCTGGCAGAGCCGTATATGGGTTGTCCTTTCGGCTACATGAAGCATGCAGCCGCATGAGGATGGGCAGCCGCAGAGGAATGGACAGCCGTATGGGGATGGGCAGCCGTATGGGGATAGGCAGCCGCATGCAGATGGGCAGCCGCATGGGGATAGGCAGCCGCATGCAGATGGGCAGCCGCATGGGGATAGACAGCCGCATGCAGATAGGTAGCCGCATGGGGATAGACAGCCGCATGCAGATGGATAGCCGCATAAATGCAGCGGCCGCATAGAGTGGCCTCGGGACTTGGTAGATTTTGCCAGCTGTAAGAAGATTTTCTCCTCTTTTCTAGGATCACGCCACCATGTCAGAGTCATTATTACGTCCTTATGTCAGGCTGTCATAGCTGTTATTTGTTAGAGCGGCCGTCAGGGCATTAAATGCAGCCGAATGTAGAGAAGAACTGTTGAAGGACACTGGGCCGCATGGATCCTTGAGCCGTATGGACTCCTGAGCCGCATGGACTTCTGAGCCGCATGGGAATCCTGAGCCGCATGGGGATCCTTCTGTTGGAGCCGCATAGGCCTTTCTTTATTCTTTTCCATGCTTCTACACCTGCCACGTTTCCAATTTACTTGATTTGATTTGATCTGGGCAATTATGACGATCGCAACAAATCTAATTTTGTTAGGATTTATTAGCACCCAAAATTCCAGGGAAGATAAGACTGCCATGTGTCTCAATTGTCGCAAAGAGCACCACGTGTCTCAACTGGACCATCTTGGCAGAGCCGTATATGGGTGGTCCTCTCAGCCGCATGAAGCATGCAGCCGCATGAGGATGGACAACCGCATGAGGATGGGCAGCCGCATGGGGATGGCCAGCCGCATGGGAATAAGCAGCCGCATGAGGATGGACAGCCGCATGGAATGACCTCGGGACTTGGTGGATCTTGCCAGCTATGAGAAGATTTTCTCCTCTTCCCTAGGAAACCGCCATCATGTCAGAGTCATTATTACGTCTTTATGTCAGAGCTGTCATAGCTGTCATTTGTCAGAGCAGCCGTCAGGGCATTAAATACAGCAGAATGTGGAGAAGAACTGTTGACGGCCATGTGCCTTCTTTCTGGGCCGCATGGAACTATCCGAGCCGCATGGACTTCTGAGCCGCATGGGGATCCTGAGCCGCATAGACTTCTGAGCCGCATGGGGATCCTGATCCGCATGGGCCTTTTTTAATTCTTTTCCATGCTTCTACAATGCTCTACTAATTAGGAAGGACCACTTCTTATGGATGCAAGGCTGCCAGAATGGCCCGATAATTAGGGATGGTGCTCCGAGGCCGTGGATCGCTTGCTGTGCCGATGCTAGAGAGAAGGAACCTTTGGCCGACAAGGACCACCTCAGAGAGTCTGGATTCGACCCAACCTTCAAACCTGAGGCGTCTAAGTCTATTTTTGCCTTTTCGTCGATCCAAACCCGGACCCTTTCCCAATTCAACTCCCCGTTGCTGGCCCGTAGCTCTCTGATAGTGCTATTGGAAGGAGCGCCTGGATTGGGGGAAGAAGGGCATCCCCGGTCCACTTTTTATGGAATAGGGACGATTCTCCCGAACCTAGCTGGAGACGAATCAATGGCTCGACGAGACGCCATCCGTTCAGGATCTGTCGCCAAGAGGCCAATGATCTACTATTGATGGAGGCTATAGTGGAATGACTATGCTTGAAGTATCTAGCCTTCATGAAATGAGCCTAGATAGACCTTTTCTCCTGGAGCTTCTACCATATCTTCATCGAGCATACATCAACCACGTGAACCAACCTGCTGAATCCTAGTCCATCTTTAGCCGTGGGTCTAGCCATAGAGTCTCAACTGGCCCAATGGTGCTTGTCCTTGCCATCACTGTGTCCCGAGAAGAAGTTGGAGAATAGGTTTTCAATGGTGGTGAGGACCTTCTTAGGAGGAGAGCAAGCGGCCAGGGTATAAATCGGGATGGAAGAAAGCACGTGCATCACCATCTTCCCGCCTGGCGACAAGATCGCTTTGTGCCATCCCTCAATCTTTTTTTAGATTTTTCCCACCAACTCGTCAAAAATCCTCGTATTAGATCGGCCGTAAACCAGGGGGCATCCTAAAAAGGAGAAAGGGGGGTACTCAACCGCGAAGGAAGCAATATTAGTGAGCATGAAAGTATGGGCTCTATCAGCGGTATAGTGAGCGTAGATGACACTCTTATTGGGGTTTATACATTGACCATAGCATCTGGCGTATCTTTGCAGCGTGTTGTTGACTACCTCAACGGACCCAGCATCGTCGGAAGAGAAGATGAGGATGTCTTGTGCGTAGTCCAGGTGGATGATGATCGGGCAGCAGCTAGAGGTGTGAAAATGCTGGAAATGGGTGGTACCTAACATTTGGTTCAGATTTCTGCTCAGCACCTCAGCAGCAATAATGAAGATGGTGGACGATAGAGGGTCACCTTGTCGGATGCCACGGCTTGATTTAAAAAAGCCCTCAGCTTGTCCGTTGACGATAATGGAGAACCACGAGTTACTGATCGATCTCCAGACGATGTCAATCCAAATCTTCGAAAACCTAAAGGCCCTGAACACCAAGATTATGAATTGCCAGTCGAGCTTGTCACATACATTTTCCATGTCCAGCTTAACGGCAATGTTCCCTCCCCTAGCCAAAAATTTCATGTAGCAGATCGTCTCTTGCGCCAATAGGAAGTTGTCTAAGATATTGCGACCATGAACAAATCAGCTTTACTCTTCCGAGATAATCTTGGGAAGAAGTCTGGTTATGCGATTAGCTATAATCTTTGAGATAATTTTGTTAGTGAAGGTGCACAAGCTCAGAGGGCAAAAATCTTTAAAAGTCTCTAGGTTATCCTTCTTGGGGACAAGGATTACGTTGGCACTAGATATCGATTTGGGGTATCTGGCTCCTTGGAAGAAGGCAGTTACCACCTCGTGGATATCCAGCTTGATGATGTCCCAGCAGTATCTGAAGAAGACACCTGTGAATCCATCCGGGCCAGGGGCACTATGCTCATTCAGTGCCCAAACAGCATCTTTGACTTCTATCTCGGAGGGCGGGAGTTACATCTATGTCTTAATCAATCAACCAAAAAGCAGTAATAATGATCATATAAGACAAAGTAGTAAGGCATCCATGATGCTTCATCAAAATGATTCGTGAGACTAGCAACACAGAAGGATAAGCTAGTATCGAGAGTCAATAGTACATAATAGTAGTCAGATGCAGTCTGATTTAATTACAATTATGTAAAAGGAAACTAATGTCCAGAACAGTCGGCTAAACAGGTGCCGGTGGCTAAATGCCAAGTACAAAATAGAAGATATCAGAGCGGTAAAGAAAAAACCCACTCATGGTCCCTGGCATCCATACTCCTGGTGTGCACCATTGTTTGGGTACAAGGCTGGATCCTCTGGCACTGCTACGAGATCTAGCCAAACAAAACCAGCGAGGTCAGGCCCCGAATAGCAAGTATCACAAGGGAGCACAAAAGAGTGAGATAAAACCCAAGCATAAATACATAATAAAGCTTGGCGCACGAGTTATAGGCTGACGAAGCATCATCGAGTCCATACGGATCTCGGGATTCCGTTGCCTCCCAATGCTTCTACCAATTTATGTTGCTTAGATTAACCCTATCTTGATCTTGGAATTACATGTCGGGGTCACATGGTCATCCTCCTATACGTCGTACCATAGTACGTGTACCCTAAGTATGAATCCACATCGGCTCAAGGAGTCCTAAATCTAGATCCATGCTTAGTGTAATGTATCAAACAACAATAAATATACCACGACACTATTACTGACCAATTACCATGTCTGTGCTGGAAAGTACGCATGTATTGACATATAATACGAATGATTACTTAGCACGCAAAGTCACAACTCTGTACACTCATTAAATAGCACCATGGTATACACCAATATTGTACCTCAATACAAACTTAGAAAAGGTACCAGCACGTATACAGGTAATCAAGTCTAGAATATGGTAAAGTCAGGAAATCACAGGGACCCTTCGTGACATGGAAGTCACATAGGACACGCAAGTCTCAGACATTCAAAGCACACTAAGGTTGGACAGGAAGTCAAGGTCATCCAATTAAAGTGAGACATAAAGATTCTTGAAGCCAGAACAAAGATCTACAACTTTCATGTTTGGAGTTTTACAAGATTTTAGCTACAAACCAACAAAACAGGCAAAAATAGTCATTTAGGGTGATTCGAGGCACGGGTACGCTACACGCACAGGCAAAACTGCCCACGACGTACGGTGCATGCAAGCACAGCACACTGTCTGCGCACTGCACGTAAAACTTACTGCATGTACAGACAAAACTGTCTATGGCGTACGGAGCACGCAAGCAAGACGCGCGGGCGTGCGACCAATGAATGGCGCGGGCACGAGGCATGCAAAATGTACTACGCGGGAGAAAAACTGCCTACGGCGCACGGAGTGTACAAGTACAGCATGAGGGCGTATGATCAATGAATGGCGCGGGCGTACGACGCGCAAAATGTACTGCGTCCGCACGCAAAACTTCCTATGGCACACGGAGCGCGCAAGCATGACACACTGTGCACGACCAATGAATGGCGTGGGCGTGCGGTGCAAAATATACTGCACGTAGGAGCAAAACTGCCCGCCACACACGGAGCACGCAAGCACGATGTACGGGTGCACGACCAATGAATGACGCGGGCGCACAACGCACGAAATGCACTACGCGTACGAGCAAAACTGTCTACGGCACACATGAGCAAAATTGTCCACGACGTACGGAGCGCGACCAATGGATGGCACGGGCACACGGCGCACAAAATGCACTACGTACGGAAGCAAAACTGCCCACGGTGCACGAAGCACGCAAGCATGGCATGCGGCACACGACACGTAAAGCACACGCGCGACACTTTTTATCGTCCCGACAGCACCGAAGATGTGTCGAAAACCATGAACACAAAAATGCATAACGTCTACATACGAAGTCGAAATCAAGCGGTTCAAAAGTCAAAATTGGATAGAATCAAATTCTCTGCAACATGGAACAACTAATTTTCAAAAACAACCATGTTTGATAGATCAAAACCACGAAAATCCATAAATCTCTAGTTTTTTGAAACTTAGATCTACACAAAACTAGCCGTTAAAATCAAAAACATGAAGAACCAAACTTGTAGAGAATGTAGGGATCTATAATGTAGACTAATAATATCAATGGAACAATCTAGAAATGAAAATGCAAGAATCTCTCTGTTTGAGCAAGGTGTACTTACCTAAAAGTTGCCTTGAGGAAGAAAATAAAAAAGTTATGAGAAGAGAGAGAGAGAGAGAGAGGGAAAAAGAATATATATATATATAGTAGGGTTGGTGGGCTCTCATGAAATCCCTAACCCTAACATGACCTAACCATATGACTAATGACATGTTAATTGGTACATGATACAACAAATCAAATTAATTAAATAAAATCCTAACCACAATATGGTCTAAAAATCTTATCATGGAAGCCGTGAGCCACGTCTACAACCAGACAAGAACAAGGGGTGGCACACTAATCCACAACAAGATATAGTTCCATGCCATGGCCAGTTATAAATATATGATACATGCAATCAAGTTACAGGTGCCAGATACCACATATAGAAAAATCAAAAAATTACTTATTTCGGGAACAGGGAGTGACAGGATATCCTGTTGTTCTTTGAGGATACGACCGCCCTCGTCCATAATCTGGTAGAGTTTAAGTTTTTGTCTGTGCCCTTTGACGCATGAGTGAAAGTAGCTTGTGTTCTTGTTGCCCTCAATATCCCAGGTCAGCCTGGCTTTCTGTTTCCAAAATTCCTTCTCAATTTTGAGGCAGAACTTCAAGAGCAATCTGGTCAGGTTTAGAGAGACAGGAGCCGAAGAAGGGCCATCGCGGGCGAACAGTATCTCGGTGCGAGAGACATCATCCTCCGCAGTGCGGATAACTTAGAAAATATTGTCGTAAACTTCCTTGCTCCAAATGGTGAGAGCTTTTCGGGTAGCTTTGAGCTTGGCGGCTGTAACACCTAGTTTTCTAAATGAGGGTAATTTTAAAATTTTATAATTATAATCATTTAATAATAATATTTAAATCATTTTGTGATTTTTGGTGATTTTTAATTATTTTTAAAACTATTTAAAATATTGAATTGCAATTTTGATGGTTAACTAGTTAAACCCTAGTTTTGCTAAGTCTAGAGACTAACCATGACCAAGGGAGCCTAGTCACGTGATTAGAATTTCAAATTACCAATTTTTAGCCTAAGGGTATTTTTGGTCATTTTGACAATTTTGTGAATTTATAATTTATATTAATTAAATATTGTGCTAGTCTTTTAGTTAAGCCTTAAACTAGAAGTTAACCTAACCTAGATTAGTCTTGAGGTTAGAATTAAGGTTAGAACATTCCTACTAAGTACCAAGGTTAGTAATATCTAGATATTATTATGGTAAGATATTTTCCTTAGGATATTTGTGAAAAAGAAGCCTTGAACCAATAGGGAAGCTTAGAATTGGGTGGACAACTCCTAGCCACTCATCTAGACCAAAAACCTAACCCTAATTAATCTATGGCAGCCATCAACACCCTCTTCCTATAAAGTCACATTAACAAAAGCCTTAGCCTCTTTTTACACTTGCAAAGAACCCTACTTTGTTCTTCCCTAAACTTCTCCCAATTAATCCAAATTAAGCCCAAATTGAGTCAAATCAATTGTATCATCATCCCCAACATTAGGGGAGACTTGTGGGTACTTACTAGCGAGATTTGAGGATGTTTGAACCGTAGCAAATCGAGGAAGACGTCGAATCGAGGCTCTTTACATTGAGTTTGAACACTCAAAAGGTAAAACCCTACAACCCCAGTAAATTCTTGATTTCTTTACATAGATGTATTCATTTAGGGTTCCCCTAGGTGTAGCCCATGTTTAGTAGGAAATCGTGTCCATTTTGTGTCCGTATCGGACATGTATCGGTGTATTTAAATGGGTGTTTGATGAAATGCTTGAATAGAATAAATATTGTTAATTTCGAAAACTAATTAAACATAGTTGTAGCCCTATGAATGTGCTTTGGATTTCGTATGGATTGAGTCGACATTCGAGTCGTGTCCGTGTCCAAAACGGACACGAACTCGCTGCACAAGCAGCCGCACACATGCCCTGCTGCTCGGGCTTGTTATGGGATACGACACGGCGACTCAGGTCACAAAAATTGGTGGACACGTGGGCCTAATGACTGACACCATGCATATAAAATTTGAGATGATTTCGTTGAGTGGATTGGGAGAAATCTCGATCGCACTGTCTCGACCACACGCACACACGCGCGCGTACGAGCCACTGATACGCACTTCGTGCATGGACACGCGACCTCATGGACAATGTGCAGGCACCTAGACACCTACCCCTATACCTAGACTACCTCTAGACACGAGCACAAGGCTCGAGGGTCGACACACGAGTCCCTGGGACGCTCTGTACCTTTATACGAGGCTGACGATACCGTATTTTCTGATACTTTGGTTTTCTTCGTTTTGGACACCTGTGTCCTAATTTTTGGACACGAGGGGACTCTTGGGAACTCGTGTGACTTGTCCAAGCCACTGTCCACCTGCCACCTTTTTTTCGAATTCGGTTTCGAATGGGATTTTTATGGTTTTCGAATGTCAATTTAGGGTTTGAACCTATTCACTGATACTGTGCTATCTCAAGTTTTTCAGAAATTAAAATGAGTTAAAATGAAATTGTTTGGGATTCAAATAATTATTTTAACTGTGTATATATGTAACCTGAGATTGTTATGGGATTGGATTCAAATTTATGTTTGATTTACACTATTTTAACTGAATTTATTTTCCAATTTTTTTTTGACAGTTTTGGATTGAGTTTAGATACACTAAGTTCATTCCACATTTCACTGATTCAACCTTGTCACACATTGCCATACTGAAATGCTCTGATACAATACACATGGTTGTACTCTTAACCTGACATTGACCTTGACACCCTAAAACCTGTGAACACTTGACACATGAACACTGTTTTCGTACACTGTTGGTAATCCTGAGGACAGTTCGTTTATACACTACACACACATATGGTTGACAGGACATTGTTCCTAGTTGTACACACACTGATTTCCCTATGTCCTATACACACACATTCACTATTTTCCTGAATTTTTGAGAACAATTCACTGAATTCTAGTCACTTGAACACACACACTTCACATCGAGTTTATATGTGTGTGTGACTCATGTAACATGAGTGTCTTAGTGAGTAATGTGAGAGGCATTAGGCTAAATAGATAGGTGAGCCATCAGATGGTAAAAGTGGGTCTGATACTTGCATTAGCTTTAGCTTTTGGTTTTCATAGTAGGCAGAGCTTGTGTGTGTGAGTGGCTGAATAAGTGTCTGTTTAGAGGGTTGGCAATGGCCAGTTGACCATTTGGCTTGAAAGTGGATAAAAGGAATTAGAGTTTTTAGTGTTAGCCCTTGAGTTAGAATTTGATAAGGGTAGTATCAGTTATGTTGGTTTTGTATCAATATAAGGGTTGGGTCTTGCCCATATGTGCAATGTTGCACAAGGCAATGCCCAGGAATCCAGTAGACAGGAATGGGGCCTGTATTGGCTTGTGTGTGTAAGGCATTTAGAGTTTGTATAGGCAAGATAATGGCTAGGTAATGGATTAAATCAATGTGTTATATGAGTAGGTAAATGCTAGGTAGTAGGTAAAGTGTTGAGTGGGCAGTGTCACTTGTGAGAGTGAGTAGGTACCCTAGAAACTAAGGTATAAGGATATGGTTGATAAAGGATAAAAGTACATATATACTAGGATTTGAGGTAGTGTGGGTTAGTGTTAGTATTGGGTATACATGTGGGTATATGATATAGGGTTATAAGTTATCTAGTGTAGAGTTAACCAAGTTACCCGCTCCATATCCTATTGGCCCAAACCGTAGACTAGTTTTGACCTCGGTTGACCCCAGTTGACTATTTTTGACCAAAAGTCAACCATAGCCTAGTTTTGACTAGAACTTGACCAATAGTTGACCAATTGACCCTTGGTAGCCTAAGTTTGACCAATTGACCAAGATAGCCTTGTTGTTAACCTAGTTTGACTAGATGTTGACTTGGGTTGACCCAGAGTTAACCAAGTTTGACTTTGACCTAGATTGGCTTAGAAATTATGTAGATTGCATCGTAAACTTCATCTATCTTATATTAAACACATTATAACCCATACTGCTCTATTTAGGACATTGTGACTCCGGTGCAGACATCTGATATTACATTACTCTTTTCAGAGTATCAGGCGAGTACATTCTCTGATAGTTCTTTCATTTACTTGTCAATTACTGTACTTCAGTTCTAGTTAGTTCTATTTGATTCTTGTTACAAACACGTATTATTATTACTGAATCCATGTATACGACACACATACTTACTCGTCTTGTCTCTATTATTCGAATCACCATATGAATCACTATTCGAACCACCTATTCGCATCTTCATGTGCTGGTTGGACTTGTATTCATCTTATGTGTTGGATTATAGATTCATTTGTATTAGACTGGGTGGGGAAATACTGATTAGACATGTAGACATATCCCCCTATTCGAATTACCCCTCTGTGAATGATATTCGAACGATAGCCATCCCTTACCTGATCAGTGTGGGGTGTGCCGTATTACCTACAGCCGTTTACATGTCGATCTCGGTATTTTAAAACACACTTGGAGAATTTATTCGAATCATTGTTAGAACATCATGTGAATCATTATTCGTATCACCTTATTCGTATCACCTTATTCGAATCACCTTATTAGAACAATGATTAGAATCACATTTGACTCATACTGTACTGGAATTACATTCGTCTTTTCTTGTATTAGACTCACATTGGGATTACACTGGACTTATATTGTATTGTCTGGACTCATCATGTTACTCTAGTTCAGCTAGATCTTATTTACAGTCTTTCTTGCTATGTTTCTCCTGTTGTTTAGTTACCTTACTTTTCTTGTACCTTAACTGTTTCTCTACATAATTACTCGTATAAACTGCCATGTTCATCAATACAACTGTCTATAACTGCTTTATAGTTCTCTGTCATTTACTTGGGATTTCTTGATGAATTGTACTCGTTCTTGTCCTGACTGAACCTGTTAAAAATATTACAGATGATTGCCCTGAGGACATTTGCCCTACTTGCCTTGGAGCAGGAGATGGCTTAGCTACCTTTGGCCCCGACACTCAGGAGTGATCGGGAGACTAGCTAGTAGACTTGGTTTAGTTTTTATGTTTTAGAACTTGAATTGTAATAACTTGAGATACGAGTTTGTATTTGAGTTTGTTTGAGATATTATTATTTAGTAGTTTATAATTGTTGTTGTTTAGTCTTTAGTTATAAACTTTTGTGTTATCTTATCGTGCTTAGACTGTGATTGAGATTTCATTATATCTATACTTGTCCTCTGTTCGGAGTTGAGATTTGACAAGTACATTATATAATTACGTGAGTTGTTGATTAGATAGTAACCTAGGATAGCGTTCTACTACCGACACTACGGTGTAGGCTGGACGTACCTACTTCTCGTGCCCCTATACAGGGTGCGGGTCGTGACAACGGCCACTCGTTCTAGAGGATCGAGAGCCTCAGGGCCTCCCCAGGAAACCAACACAATATTTTAGAACTGCGGGTGATGGCTCCACAGGTCAAGGAAGCAAAAACATTTCTTGGGCTGACTGGTAATTCTGCTAACCTCGATGAGGAGCGGGGAGTGGTCCGATTCGGTGGCGTTGAGGTAAGTGAGTCTAGAATTGAGATTGAGGTCGAACCATTTAGAGCAAATAAGAGCACGATCAAGACGGGAGTATTGTCGTCAAGCCCCTTCCTGCATGTTATACCATATGAAGGTGTTTTCGAAAAACTGGAGCGGAGACAGATGGGCATTGAAGATAAAGTTGGCGAAGTCATTCATCGCCGACGTAGGTGGGGGGCGGCCTCTCGACCCATTCTTCCTGCATGTGATGGCATTGAAATCTTCGACGTAGAGCCAGGGAAGGTTGATGTGTTGTTGGTTGGTATCTAACAGCGAATTCTAAAGCTGGTGACGCTCGAAGATATCACAACTACCATGGACCACGGATAGGAGGGTCCTAGAATGAAGCGTGGGATGTTCCACCCAATATGAGAGCTCCTATCTCGAGTCGTGGATGGTGCCGTGCTTCACGTCTACCACAAAGAGGATCTATATGTCATGACAGTCGACGATAGCAGAGGATAAACCTAACTGCATCTGGATGGATCTGAGTTTCTTCGGGGAAATTTTGGGTTCAATAATCACAAGAATGTCAATTCTGTGAAGTCTCTTGAGACATTTTAATCATCTCAAGGTGGGTTTGTTCGCGAGGCCCTGGACATTCCATGAAATGATGTTAATCATTGAGGTGGCTGGGGAGGAGGGAGCTGTTGAGTTTCACGTCCGATCGAATGATCATGGCCGTGACCTCTTTCGCACTTTTTTTGTTTGATTTTTTTGTGATGGCGACTTCCATTCTAGTTTTCTTCGTACTTTTGACCTTGCTGGAGTCGACTGGTTCAATATCAGGGTACCGATGGACCTCTCCATCTATTTCAGCCAAGTCTCTGAAAGGGTTGACCTTGGTGGTCAAACCAGCGTCAATTGCTTGTTTCAGTCTGGCCACTGGTTCTTGCCCCAAGTTGGCTAGGAGCTTTGTATGAATGTCGGCTTCATTAAGGGGGTTATAGAGGGCATCCAGTTCAGCTGGTGGAGAGTCCTCAATAGCTGTCCTGTTATGACTCTCGTCAGATGACTTCTGATGATCCTCTGCCCCAGCGGTTAATTTCCCAGAGCTGCTCGCTTCCGAAGGGTGATCTTGTTTCTGATTGCTGGTCTTATTTACGGTGGCCTCAGTGGAATTTGTCTCCAATATATCTCTGTTGTGTTCTATTTGAAGGATGTGAAATTTGTTAGAGAGGTTTATTCCAGGGTTGCTGGTGTTGATAGAGGACCTTCGCTGGGATGGGCTTTTCTGGGATTGATCTAGGCTGCTGGGTTTTTCAACACAAGCTTCAAATCGGAGGTGGAAGTTTGGTAATGGAAGAAGGGGTGGCTTGTGGCTGTTGTGTCTTAATGGGGTGGGAGTCGCCCTCTTAGTCAATGTTTTCTTTAAAGCATGGTGTGCTTTAAAATAATACTCGGTAGGGTGGCCTCTCATGTGGCAATGCTTGCAGAAAATAATATTGTTATCATATAGAATTTGTTGTGTGTGCATCTTGCTGCCTAGAGATATTCGTATGAAGTTGGGGAGGTCCTTCGACAGGTCGAGTTCCATACAGATTTTAGCGTGGTTGGCTTTGGTGAGGTTTCGCATTTTTTTGGCCATCGCAACAAAGGTACCAAAGGAGTTAGCGATCGTCCTCATCACAGCAATAACGAAATAAATCAGCGGCAGGTTGGGAAGGGTGATCCAGGCCGACACTGTTTACCATTGATTGTAAAAGTACAGAACGGTTTTATGAGAGGACTGAACTTTAGACTCACAATACAAACTCACTTGTACAAAGAAAGCCTAGGGACGAAAACCTAGGTACAGCAGTCTAAGTATAATTATTTATTTTAGATTCTGGGGGGTGACGGTAGAGGCTCGGGAAGGCGACGGCAGCCCTGCCTTACTCCTTGGACAATCGGTATGCGGCCTTGGCTCCTTGTGAAAAGATGGTTGGCGTTGGTGAAGAAATGCTCTCCTGGCTCTCCTCATGTTGCTCTTCTGGCTTCTCTCTCTCTGTGTGTCTTCTTTTCGACTATTGGGGAGTCTCTCTATATATGCGTATTTCTCTCTGGTCTTGTCTCTTTTTACAAGGGAATGGCACCTTGCTATTTGTAATAGTGGGATGTGATCATTAGGGTTGCCAATGATTAGCTCTTGGAGATGGCGGCGGCCTGAGGATTGGTCAATCCAGGCCGTTCGTTTCTGATTGTGACGAATCCGAGCCCTTAGGTGTAGATTACACCAAATCCCATTAGCAATTAATGCTGATTGGAATAAATCTTCCTTATAATGATCTTTTGATATCTGCGAATAAATTAGATCTATTCTTCTGCCACGTGTCCCAGATTATTGGGATTTGACCCAATGTTTAATGGCAGCAAATCTGAGGAATTAATCGGTTTAGGACACGTATCCTAGGAGCTGCTGGGCATCTGGACCGCATGACGAGTGAGCCGCATATGAATTTGAGCCACATATAGTTAAGCCCACGTGTCAGGGCTGCCTGGGCAGTGGCCCTCACTTGAGCCCTCGAACCACAGAGGAGTAATCCTTGTGGGCCGTATAGGTACATATCCGCCTGAGCTGTATGGACATGATCCTCTTGAACCGCATGAGAAGTCCTCGTTCGAGCCGTATGAGGCTTTCTTGCCCTGAGCCGCATAGGACAGATTCACTCTGAACTGCATGAGAAGTTCTTTGCTCGAGCCGCATGAGGCTTTCTTGGCCTGAGCCGCATAGGACAGATTCACTCTGAACCGCATGAGAAGTTCTTTGCTCGAGCCACATGAGGCTTTCTTGGCCTGAGCCGCATAGGACAGATTCACTCTGAACCGCATGAGAAGTTCTTTGCTCGAGCCGCATGAGGCTTTCTTGACCTGAGCCGCATAGGATTCATTCTGAACCACATGAGAAGTGAGCCGCATACGAACGCCCACGTGGCAAGGCCAGGTGGCATTTTTATGGCTCTCGGGGGATTTGTGTCAGAGATCTCTTTTCTCTTCCCTAGAGATTCATCATTATGACAGAGTCATAATTACCTGCTTTTGTGTCAGGGCTGTCAACTTTTCAGAGGGGTCAGCCGTCAAAGCAATTTATGCAGCATGGGTCGGAGGGGGGCACTGTCAGGCCACGTGTCTTCTGAGACGCATGGAATGCCTCGGGCCGCATAGCTCCTTATGCCGCATGACTCTCCGAGCCGCATGGGCTTTCTGAGCCGCATGGGGTTCTTTGGCCGCATGAGTCATTTTCTTTAGTATTTTCCATGCTTCTACAAGACCCCCTTCAAAGTTTTCAATTTGCAAAATTGAAATACTTTGAATAAGAAGCATGGCTGTGTTCGTCTAGTCGCATATGAAACCCTGACCGCATAGGTTGTTCAGCCGCGTAGATGGTTCAGCCGCAGGGGACTGTTCAGCCGCATAGCTTCTCGCCACGTGTACGGGTCTTTAATTGCCTCAAATTCGTTTCAGCACCGTCTTTGTAGGGGGGAATCCCAAGGGTCAGCTTATTAAATCTTTCAGATTTGACGTATTGGGTGAATCTTGGAGACGAAATCCAAGGAGTCAGTTTCGTTCTTCTTATTTTGTTTCTGTTTTCTCTCTTTCTGAAGGGGACATGATCCCGCGATATGTAATGCTTTTTCTTCCTTCAAATAAAGAGTACTTTCAATTCTACCCTTTATTTGTATTGCTTGCTGCACCTGTGATATTGTGGTGATGTTTTCCCCCGCATAGGGGATATATTTATGGACCTGTTACCCTTGGCGTACCTTAGTTTTAGGTAAAGGTAACAAGTTTTGGTTAGGGTACCTGAAGCAGCCATAGCGAAGTGGTAATGGGTGCTCTTGGTGTTAAGAAAAGGAATGCCGTAGAGCAGCTGGGCTCCTGGGACCTGATGAGGTGATAGGTTTGTGCTGAGAAATTTAGCTGAGGATATTTGTGGGCCTATTATCCTTGGCGTACCCTGGTTTAGGATACGGATGATAGGATAAAGGGGAACCGACATACTTGCTCAGAGGTAACGAGGACATGGCAAGTAGGAAGGTTTTTTAAACGTAGAGTCTTCCTACTCAGAGGTAATGAGAACATGGCAGGAGTGAACTCGACGGAGGATATTGATGGTCAACAGAGGACATTTGTGGTCAACAGAGGACATTTGTGGTCCACAGAGGACATTTGTGGGCCTATTACCCTTGGCGTACTTCGGTTGTGGGTACAAATAATAGGTCGAAAGGGGATCATCATACTTACTCAGAGGTAATGAGGACATGGCAAGTATGAAGGTTTCTACGACGGAGCCTTCCCATTCAGAGGTAATGAGGACATGACAGGAGTGGGCTCAATGAAGGAGGGCACATAGAATGACTCAGAGATAATGAGGACATGGAAGTTCTATGTAAGGGGTGATTTATTTTTGGCAGAAGTGGAACGACTCAGAGGTAATGAGGACATGGCCGTTTTGGAAATTTGTGGATCGATTACCCTTTTTTGTACACTGAAAGTGCGGGTATTGGATCATGGGGAAGGATCTCCTCCAGGAAAGAAGTTCAGAGGTATGATCATACATAACTTTCTATCTGAAAGAGTGACCGGGATGTGAGTTCAGAGGCACCATCGGGTACATGACTCGAGAATCTGGAGAATGGTGAGCGTGAGTTCAGCGGTACCAGCGGGTACATGACACTCGAAAATCTGACAAACTATGAGGGTGAGTTCAGGGGTATCAGCGGATACATGACTCGAAAATCTAGAAATTTATGGGATGAGTTCAGTGGTACCATCGGGTATGTGACTCAATAATCTGGAAAATTATGGGGGTGAGTTCAGTGGTACCAGCGGGTACGTGACTCAATAATCTGGAAAATTATGGGGGTGAGTTCAGTGGTACCAGCGGGTACGTGACTCAATAGGATGTCGTTTAGACATAGTATTTCTTCAGGAACTTGCCGTTGACGGGCAACACGAGCAAGTCTCCATTTTGCTTAGCGAGGCGGTAAGCACCGTTGGAGAATACTATCTCTATGATAAATGGGCCTTCCTATTTTGGCTGGAACTTGCCGGCGGTCTTGTGAGTCATGACCATTGGCCTCCGGACTGCCAGAACAAGATCGTCCACTTGGAATGTTCTGATTTTGACCTTCTTGTTGAAGGCTCCTGAGATACGTGCTTGGTACAGCTCGATCCTTTACTGAGCTAGGAGGCGCTTTTCATCTAAGGCCTCTAACTCTTGCAGTCGACGTCGGTAGTTGTCATCCGTCGTCAATTGATAAGTGAGGGCGACGCGGAGTAAGGGTATTTGAGTCTCTAATGGAAGAACTGCCTCACTTCCGAATACTAGGGAGAATGGTGTATTCCCGGTAGCTGTTCGGACTGTGGTACGATAAGCCCATAAGCATTCGTCGAGCTTCTCGTTCCAGTCGCGTTTGTTGGAGGAGACAAACTTCTTGAGGAGTTTGATGATTGTTTTGTTGAACGCCTCTGCTAACCCGTTTGCTGCCGGGTTGTACGACGTCGAAGCGATATTCTGAATATGGTATTTATCGCAAAACCGATAGAATGCGTGGCTTGCAAACTGCGGACCATTATCATGGATGATCCTTCGGGGCAGTCCAAAGCGATAGATGACATGATGCTTGAGGAAGCTGATCACGTTTGAAGTCTTAACTTCTGCGAGTGGGACAGCTTCCGCCCATTTGGAGAAGTAATCAGTGATCGCAAGTATGAAGCGATGTCCTCGGGAGGAAGGTGGGGTGATTGGACCAATGATATCCATTCCCCATGCTTTGAATGGCCAGGACGCCACTGTCAGATGTAGAAATTCGGATGGTTGGTGAATGAAGTCCGCGTGCACTTGGCAGGCTTTACATTTTCTAGCATAATCTATCGCATCTGCCACCATCGTGGGCCAATAGTAGCCCATTCGTCGAAGGCGGTCTTGCAGTTTTGGGCCGAGCTGGTGGGCCCCGCAGACACCGTCATGAGCTTCTCGTACGGCTTCTTTGGCTTCTGTATTTGACAGACACCGAAGCAGTAATCCGTCGTAGGAGCGGTGATACAGCATTTTTGTCTCTGTATCGTAGAAGAATCTGAGAGAACGCCGTCTAATGGAGGTGGCTTCCTTTGGGTTCTCGGGCAGGATGTCGTAGACGACAAAGTCGATGAATGGTTGTCTCCAATCTGGGGCCTCATCGATCGTCTGGACGGAATAACTCGCCACAAATTGCACATTGTTCTTGGGACAGACCAGTTCGTGGCCTATCACATCCACTGATTGGCGATCATAATTTGGGACTACTAGGGAAGCGGCAAGACCGACTAGGGCATCGGCTTCAATATTTTAGAGTTTGGGGACGTGCTCGATGAAGAATCCCTCGAATGACGAGATGATATCGATCGCTATTTGGTGATAAGGGATCATGTCTTCGTGGTGGACTTCGTACGAGCCCCGGATCTGATTGACGATTAGTTGGGAATCGTCGTATGCTTCAAGGTATTCTACCCCCAACTCTCTTGCAAGTTGGAGGCCAATGACCAGAGCGTTGTACTCGGCCACATTGTTAGAGTACGGCTCTGTGAGGGAATAAGCACGGTTGATCACCAATTCGGTAGGGGAGACTAGCACTACCCCGACTCCGACTACTATATTGCCTTTAGGTCCGGTCCTCGAGGCACCGTCGAAGAACATTCGCCATATATCATCGTGAGAGGTTGCATACGAGTCGGCGACCTCATCTGGGATCTCTTCATATATCCTGGAGGGCTCCGAGCCTGGGTGGGCTGCTAAGAAGTCTGCCAGGGCTTGACCTTTGACTGCCTTTTGGGGGACAAAGATCATATGATAAGGGGACAACAGTATTGCCCATGTAGCGAGGCGAGAGCTGAGTGCCCCTGGTTTAGTCATGAGGACCCTGAGAGGGTTGACTCGTGAGATCACATGTATCGTTTGTCCGGTGACATAGTGTCGTATTTTCTGAATAGCGAACACCACGGCGAGGCATTCCTTCTCCACAGCGGTGTATCGGTGCTCTGGCCCAATCATCATTCGGCTGAGGTAATATATGGCCTGTTCATGGCCTGCATCGTTGTTCTGTGCCAGCAGAGCTCCAAGGGAGTGTTCCATTGCTCGTACATAGAGCAGGAATGGTTTTCCAGGAACCGGGGCCACCAAATCTGGAGGATTAGACAAATATTCTTTGATGCTGTCGAAAGCATGCTGACATTCCTCGTCCCATACGAATGAGACTCCTTTCTTCATGAGGTGCGTGAACGGTCGGCATCGCCCGGAGAGGTTGGAAATGAACCTCCTGATGTAAGCTAGTCTCCCTTGAAGGCCTCTGAGTTCGCGGAGATTTCTCAGGGGACCCATCTCCATGATTGCTTTTGTCTTCTCAGGGTCCACATGGATACCCTTTGCAGTGATGATGAAGCCTAAGAACTTCCCGCTGGATACGCCCAGAAAGGACTTCGTAGGGTTTATTTTCAAATTGTGCGCTCATATTAGGTCGAATATCGTCCTTAGATCTTGCATATGGTCTCCTTGCAGAGACTCTTAACGGCTATATCATCAACATAGCACTCCACTATCTTGCGTAAGTGGTCTCTGAAGATGATGCTCATGGCTCTTTGATATGTGGCGCCGGCATTCTTCAAACCGAAAGGCATGTCTGTGTAGCAGTACGTACCAATTGGCGTTCGGAATGATGTATGCTTTTCGTCATCAGGAGACATTTTGATTTGGTTGTACTCCAAAAAGCCATCCATGAATGATATACGTTCGAAGCCGCAGGTATTATCGATCATGATGTCTGTAATAGGAAGGGGGAATTCATCTTTGGGGCACGCCTCGTTCAGATTACGGAAGTCGATACAGATTCGAATCTTCCCATTCTTCTTGAGGACGGGTACTATATTGGCGACCCAGTCAGGATGTTGCTCCTCACGAATGAAGCTGCTGGCTATCAGTTTGTTGACTTTGGCTTCGATTGCATCCATGATGCCTGGGCGGAAGTGTCGTTGTTGTTGTTTGACTGGCTTTGCATCTGGCCGAATGTTGAGTTTGTGAAGAGCAATATCGGGATTTCACCCTGGCATGTCTTCATAGCTCCAGGCGAACACATCAATGTATTCTCTGACAAGTTCTAGCCGCGACTCCCATTCTTTGTCTGCTAGGCTTTTACTGACGAAGATTAGTTTTGGAGAAGATTCGCTGCCGAGGTCAACTTGTATAACCTCATCTTCAGTAGAAGGTTCTCTCAGTTTGAACCGCTTTTCCCATTGTGCGTCCAATTGCTGGGCCCACGGCTCTAGCTCGAGAATTTCGGGGATGTCTTCGTCTTCTTCGTAAGCGTCGGCGAATGCCATATTGACTGTCATGACTTGTCTAAACACATCTCCGATGCTGGTATCCGAATCCGAAGTTGGTGACCCGATTGAATGTGACTGCCAGTCGCATTCTTTATCTGAACTCTCAGGGGTTGTAGTAGGCGTTACATACCCCAACCCGCATCGAGTTTTGCTATAGTAGTCTCGTGGTTTACCCGCCGGGACTAGTGGCTTCAAAGGTAATCGTCGCCCAGTGCCGTAGTTCAAACCTGGCGTCATCTCCAGATCATACCCCTGTTTCTGCATGAGATATTTGGATTGAGGGCTATAGAGATACAGAGGCTGTCTCCCGGCATCTGACCCGAGGTCGGCTTCCTCTATGGTGAGGGGATGCGAGTTGTTCGTCCGGCCGATTGCGATACCAGTCGAAGGCGACTCCTTCCAATGCCCCAATGAATAATCGCGTGAGGATAGCATCATCATGGGAAAGATGGTCGGCGGTGACCTCGAAGTAAGTAATGTACCGACTTGCTGAGGTCTTGCCATCGTATGGGTTGATATTGAATGGCTTATATTTTGGTAGGAATGGCACATCCCTCCATTCGGCAGGGTATGGTTGCCACATTCTGAGGTCTTGAGCATTTTCTCGGGCATGGAACATGGCTCGGAGCTCCTGGACCTCTCTTCTTACTTCTCGGGCCTCATCTGTTATGGTAGGGGCTGTTATTTCGGGAGGATTATTGCCCGGGTTTGGTGCTGCTGAGTTCGAGTCCGCATTGACCGCGGGACCCGTACTCGTTTGGCCAGGCGTTCCTTCTTGCAGAGTTGGAAGAGCGGCTTTGATTTCATCTACAGACTTGACCAAGGCCTGCAGTATAGCCTCCAATGTGTCGATGCGTTGGCGATCGCTGGAGCCACCTTGGTTGCTGTCCGTCATGAACACCGTCCTTACATGAGGAGTGATGGAAGGAACGGTAGAGGATGTGCCCTCTGAGTCGTACCCATGCACCGAGAAATCATCGGGGTAGGTGGGAATGTTCTTTTCGGGCTCGGACTCGGAGGGAACGGTGTCCCCAGCCTCGGAGCTTGCTTCGTCTTGAGAGTCATGGATGTCCTTGGGGACATCAACGTCTGTTGTACCTGATGGGAGAGTTGTTTGTCCGGGCTCGGCTCCTTGAAACATCGAATTGTTGTGGATGCTCGGAGGAGTGCTACCCCCAATTCCCACTACCCCCAGCGATGTAGATGATGAGTTTCCCTTTGCAGCAAATTTAGTCTTTGAACGGGTGTGTTGGAATACTCCGGTGGAGGACAACCGTTTAGACGACAGTTTCTTAGCTGTAGTGGTTGATATTTTGGGGCTGGAGATGCTTGTCTTCTTCCCTCTCCCCTCGGCGGGGACTTTCTGAGTGGAATTACAGGAGACAACAGGAGGTGCCTCGTCTTCTGAGCTCGGATGCTGTAGTCTTTGGAAGACTGACGGCCGATCTTCCGTTGCCGCCGCGTTGTTGCAACAGCAGTTGACTATGATTTGGGTGCAATGATGTCCAAGCGAGGACTCTTTGCACGCCGAGGCTCCTTCTCTTTCCTTGTGCTTGTGGAGGATCACCTCACACAGGTATGAGGAACCACTTTGTCCTTCTGCCGCCGGGGACTGGGCTCGAGCGGTTCTATACAACTTCCCATCAGAGGCCCGTATGATAATCAACGGGACGCCCCGATAGTTAGAGGTTGGGACAGCTGCCTGGGCTTGGTGAGCCCGCGCTGCCCTAGACTTCCTCCTTTTAGCACTTGCGGGTGCATAATAGGAGGAGTCCAAGTTGAATACCACAGAGTCTGGCTTATCATCCAGAGAACCATCAGGGTCAGGACCGCATGAGAGACGGTCGAAGACTGATCGAGAGAAGCGTGGAACGGATGCTATACGGCTAGAATTGGGTACCGTGCAGGCTGTCTGCGTGCGGTTGTCTTCTGCCGTTGGATGAGTTGTTTTTATGCGGCTAGGAGTCACGACCGTGCAGGCTGGCCGCATGCGGTTGGCAATTGTGGCCGCATGGGTTTTCTGCAAGCGATTAACTTTCTTAGCCGCATGAGTTTCATCCATGTGGCTGGCAACTGTAGCCGCATAAGCTATGCGGCTGACAGATGTGGCCGCATGAGTTTTCTCCATGCGGCTGGCGGATGTAGCCGCATGAGCTTTCTCCCTGCGGCTAATACCCTTATGCGGCTCGGATCTCATAGAGTTCCTCTTTGCCCCTGCAAGTCCAGCATCATAGTGTTTTCTTCTGCCGGACTTAGGGACAGCAGAGTTGTCTACGGTCTGAAGTGGGGCCGCAGGAGAGTCTTTCTCGCCGTCTTGAGCAACAGAGGATATCCCATCGAAGGCTTCGGGAGGAGCAAATAATTTTGGCCTCCACTCTTTGCGAGCCTTCGTGCCGCGGGTGCGCTTCTGGATCGGGCCAGCACTTTCTTCGGAGAGCATCTCTTCAAACGCCTGTTGGTCAAAGCGGACGACCATCTTTTATTGCGTGGAGCCAAGTTTGGCTGCATCCGATTGCGTCACCAACTCCTCAGCCGTGGAGAAGTTAGTCCCCAGCAGAGTCGCCATCGTGTTAGCCATTGATTGTAAAAGTACAGAACAGTTTTATGGAAGGACTGAACTTTAGACTCACAATACAAACTCGCTTGTACAAAAAAAGCCTAGGGACGAAAACCTAGGTACAACAGTCTAAGTACAATTATTTATTTTAGATTCTTGGGGGTGACGGTAGAGGCTCGGAAAGGCGACGGCAGCCCTGCCTTACTCCTTGGACGATCGGTATGCGGCCTTGGCTCCTTGTGAAAAGATGTTTGGCGTTGGTGAAGAAATGCTCTCCTGGCTCTCCTCCTGTTGCTCTTCTGGCTTCTCTTTCTCTGTGTGTCTTCTTTTCGACTATTGGGGAGTCTCTCTGTATATGCGTATTTCTCTCTGGTCTTGTCTCTTTTTACAAGGGAATGTCACCTTGCTATTTATAATAGTGGGATGTGATCATTAGGGTTGCCAATGATTAGCTCTTGGATATGGCGGCGGCCTGGGGATTGGTCAATCCAGGCCGTTCGTTTCTGATTGTGACGAATCCGAGCCCTTAGGTGTAGATTACACCAAATCCCATTAGCAATTAATGCTGATTGGAATAAATCTTCCTTATAATGATCTTCTGATATCTGCGAATAAATTAGATCTATTCTTCTGCCACGTGTCCCAGATTATTGTGATTTGACCCAATCTTTAATGGCAGCAAATCTGAGGAATTAATCGGTTTTGGACACGTGTCCTAGGAGCTGCTGGGGGATCTGGACCGCATGACGAGTATGCCGCATATGAATTTGAGCCGCATATGGTTAAGCCCACGTGTCAGGGCTGCCTGGGCAGTGGCCCACACTTGAGCCCTCGAACCACATGGGAGTAATCCTTGTGGGCCGCATAGGTACATATCTGCCTGAGCCGCATGGACATGATCCTCTTGAACCGCATGAGAAGTCCTCGCTCGAGCCGCATGAGGCTTTCTTAGCCTGAGCCGCATAGGACAGATTCACTCTGAACTGCATGAGAAGTTCATTGCTCGAGCCGCATGAGGCTTTCTTGGCCTGAGCCGCATAGGACAGATTCACTCTGAACCGCATGAGAAGTTCTTTGCTCGAGCCACACGAGGCTTTCTTGGCCTGAGCCGCATATGACAGATTCACTCTGAACCGCATGAGAAGTTCTTTGCTCGAGCCGCATGAGGCTTTCTTGTCCTGAGCCGCATAGGATTCATTCTGAACCGCATGAGAAGTGAGTCGCATACGAACGCCCACGTGGCAAGGCCACGTGGCATTTTTATGGCTCTCGGGGGATTTGTGTCAGATATCTCTTTTCTCTTCCCTAGAGATTCATCATTATGACAGAGTCATAATTACCTGCTTTTGTGTCAGGGCTGTCAACTTTTCAGAGGGGTCAGCCATCAAAGCAATTAATGCAGCATGGGTCGGAGGGGGGGCACTGTCAGGCCACGTGTCTTCTGAGCCGTATGGAATGCCTCGGGCCGCATAGCTCCTTATGCCGCATGACTCTCCGAGCCGCATGGGCTTTCTGAGCCGCATGGGGTTCTTTGGCCGCATGAGTCATTTTCTTTAGTATTTTCCATGCTTCTACAGACACAATGGCTGAATCTTCCTCGGGGTTAAAGTCCCGGGACCATTTGACGATTTTCATGATGTGGGAGTCTTTCCTGCCGTTTCCTCCGGTCCATACATTCTTGTGGTCGATATCCGATGATAGGTGAAGGAGAATGTGCTTTGGGTCCATTGGGGCGCCTTATAAACGGTGGTGAGATCCCATGTAGCAATGACTTCTTGTACGTAAGGTAGCTTCGGGCATCCTGAAGGGAATTTGAGGATGAAGGTGTTGGCAAATAGGGCTGAGAGGGAGGAAATTTCCTGGTATGAGAAGGGGACATTGATATTTTGCATTTCTGAGTAGGGCGGAGGTTCCAATTCGGGGATAACCAAATCAGAGATAATCAGAGAGTTATTGGTGAGGCGATCTGGCCTCACTCTGTCGACGTAGGACCGGATGCCCGAACCCTAGGTTGGCATAATATGGAGTTCGAGGGGGTTGAGAGCGGAAGGAGTCTGCGAAAGGAGAGGGTGTAGGGGAGGGGGATAGCGCCAAGAGAGGGGCGGGATAGCGCCGACAAGGAGTGCACGAGAGAGGGGTAAGCTCTGAAGGGGAGGATCCCGAGGGATCTACGGTACGGTGGGAGGGCACCTGCACGCCCAAAGGAGGGGTGCAGACTTGTAGCTCAGCTAGGGTGCAACGCGCTAGGTAGTGAAGAGGCAAAACGCCGGAGGACGTGCAAGCCATACCGCCCGGGGAAACAGTGGCGCCAGATGGAGCACAGACGGGGGCACTGATAGATGGCGCAGCCTCTAGGGTCGTGCAAGTTAGCAAACCCGAGGGTCCAGTACCTGGAGGCATGTCGGCCGGGACAGCAACAGATGGCGCAGGGGCCATGAGGTCCAGGAGGTCAGCGCCATTCGTGCGAGGTGTAGGAACTGAATTCAAATTCAAAAACAAATTTGAAGGGGGATACGGAAGGGAAACCCCTGGCCTGAAGCCCAAGGGTGGGGTGACATAGGGCCAATCGAGACTGCCGGGTGGACATCGAGACTCCGGCAGGGGCCGACGCTGCGGAGAACCACGCAAGATCGGCCGGCAAGGCGGAACGGAGGAGGGTGGGGGCCCGGGTGGAGGAGGAGGGGGGAAGTGGACGACGGAGCCGACAATCCCATCATAAGGAGGAGATCTGCCGACCAAGGAGCGACAACGCGTGGTGTGGGGAGTACCGACCGACGGAAGCTGCACCGAAGGAGCCGCTCCTCTAGAGGGGTGGCCGGCCATGACACCAACAGCGGGGACAGAGGCATCGGGCGCCAAAGGGGGTCTCAGCTAGGGGCAGAAAGAGGCAACGGGTGAGACGGGAAGGGACGCCGGGGACGGGGGTTGGTCACCTGAGCGGCAGACGGGGACCCCCTGCGAGGGCAGAGGCAGGACAGGGCTTGCGGGAGAAGCCACTGGTCAGAGACTCCAAATCGTGGGAAGATACTCTCCTCACCAGATCATCATTATACACACACACACACACACACACACACACATATATATATGATCTAAAATTTTTTTATATATGAATGCAATGATTTACTCATTCCAACTTAATTAATTTGTATATTAAAATAAGAATATTTATAATAATAACAATAAAAGAAGGGGTTTACATGCACTTGGGTTGGGGAGTTTGGGTTAGATTGGGCTAGGTTTGGGCTTGGTGCGATCATGTCTACAAATTAAGTCATTTATGATCATTAATGAAATAATAGCATGCGGGAGCTCACTTGGAAGGCACATGAGTGGCATGTGCGTAGTAGACTCAAAATAGGTCAAAATAATATATTGGATCGATTAGGTTGGATCGATGTCGATCCCCGAAGTTAAATTGGAAGTCAGGTCAAATTTTATGGTAGATGCTCCAATGGCCTAAATTGGTCAGAAAGTTGTGCGATGTAAATAGAATGCATGGGACAAGTTTGAGTTGGATATGATATATCAAAATGAAGATAATCTTGTCTACTATAAAACTCATGAAGGACGTTTCGAGAGATTGACATCTCTGACACTCCAATAATCAAAGTCACGAAAAGGTACATTTAATGATCAAAGCGAATTATAATAATATATTTATTGAAAATAATTTATTTAATTTTTTTTAAAAAGAACACAAAAATTCAGTGGACTTACATCCTACCCACCTTAGAAAATTTTTCCTCGAAATTACATTAAGGCATGGTATAAAAGGATAAAAGATTATTATCTAAGGATAAAATGATTTATGTACTATCACAGTACGAATGGCCAATAACTTTATAAGGGAATTTTTATCAATTCAATGCTACTCCAATATGGGTCAAGGTTTCAACAAGTTAGAAGGAATTGACTTGGTTGGACATAACTGGTTGAGGTGACATAGAGGGCTTATAATTGCATAATAATTAGGAGGCAAGTTTGAGAGAATCACGAACATAGAAGTTGCAGTAAAGAAGATTTTGATAAGCTCATGGGGTAATTTTCACGAGAATAAGGCACAACTAGGAAGGTACTTGGTCAATAAATTTGGAAGAAGTGGTGCTTATGGTAATACAAATAGGCACAAAGAGGTGTAAAAATCAAGGATTTGGTTTTGAGATTATGACATAATTAGGGAAGGGATAAGATCATTCTTGATCTCATAGTTGGAATGATCACGAAGTTGTGATCACTAACCATAGGGTAGGAGGTTAAGGGATGAAAGGATAGTGATACAGTCTAAAGCTACGACTTCTAGCCACTTAGAATAATCTGATAATCAAACAAGCTGAAGAAGTTGCACACCAGTTCATACTACGGTCTAGCCTATCTATCAGGTTTCTAGGATGACACATGATTCCTTAAACACGACTGGCCTAATCTTTATCTAGAACCTAACTATTAGTATATGAAGGTCTTTTGCCTTATCTCTGTTCCACTAGTACTCTCCATGGTCTTGCCTTCTCAATTGAAACTTCCACTAACACAATATCAAGCTCCCATGATGTAATCTGTCAAGGTCTTCAAATGTCCTAGATTCTCGTTGTTCAACACATTATTTAATTCTTATGTTTTCCTCCATCTATGGAATTTCTTCTTTAAAAATTTATCATCCACTCTGTAGTACTCAACTCTAGTTTCTATTCATCAATCTATTTTAGGATACTCTATTTTTCTATCTTGAAATTCTCGTTTCCTTCTCATCTCATGCCGTTTCATTTCTTGTCCTCGTTTTCTGAATGTCTCAACCTTGATCATGTGTCTATCTACAATCTATGGTGCTGGCTTCCTAACAACATACTTTTATATCATAAACATTTTCCTTTTTTTAATCTAACTTTTATCTTATCACAAAATTTGTATCATCTATTTCTTCGAGATAACCTCCTCTTTTTTATATTCGAATCTCAACTTTTTGGTTGGATTTTACAAGTACACAACTTGCTTAAGATATATCCTCTCCATAATCCTTGTTAAGTCATCATGGATAACCATTGCCATAATTCTCGATTCTTCCTAATTTTTTTGAACCTTCCTGCAATTTCAACCTTGTTCCTCTTCAAATATTTCGATTTAAATCTAGTACTGTTCCTATAATTCCTTCATCTCTTTATACATCTACTATGTACACCAAACACAATTGTTTCAATTACAATTCCTGCAGGATTCCTAACTTTTTTGCATCTGACGAAGGGTTTACTAATCTACCTCTTGAGCGATAACTTTTCTAATTCTATTGCCAGATCCCTGACTAATCATAAGGATAGAAGGTTATAGTCAGTACTTAAACTCAACCAATCCCTTGAAGTTTATCACATAATCCTACAAGTCATAGGTCGAATCTATTAGCAGCATAACCAAGGATCTATCCTATCTAACCACAAACAATAATACATTTCTTACAAGCATGCCTATATTACCCCTATTTGCCAGGGAAGGTTTAAGGCAGGATCGAATAAATATTATATCTAATACCTCCATCTAACCCTATTAATCATTCTTCTAGTTCCGATTTCTAACAAACTGCTTCTAGGTTGACTCAACCAATATAGAGATGGTTGACTAGTCGAACTTAGCCTTACCTATTTCTGTCATATTTCTCTCTAATGCTAATCTTTCTAGGACATTTCCTTGTCATTCAAGAAAATTCCTTGTCATATTCTTGGTTTCTATATCCTCCACGTGAAAATTTCTCAAAAAATTAGTGCAATAGAACCCCAAGGTTTATGTCTAGTCATGATCTTCATGCTTCAAAATTTTTGTATCCTGATGGGGTCCTTGGGTTCTATTTGCTATTGTCCTTCTTGTTGGCACTCTAAAATCTAATGTGTCTTCCTTCAAATAGTATTCTCTCGCATTTTACCCCTTTTGATCAAGGAATATTTATATTATTCAAACTCGGTCTAATATAGGCAATGGTAGCACGGTTTAATCTAATGACCCTCATGCCTCCTGTTATGGTTAGGCATTATGCCGTACTCTACTCCACATCCTATCTTGGTGGAGAGTCTATAAAAGTCTACTCACCAAGTCCTGCCAAGCATGGGTTTATCTATCCTTGAAGTAAAACTTCCTATCTCAATGTGATAATTTATATGCTGATGTCGAATCACCAATTCATGACTCATTGACTTATCAGTTCCTCAAGTCAATCATTTGAAAATTCCATTATATAGGTACCACTATTCTTATCTTCATCTAATTTCCTAGTCGATCATTGCATTCTTGTATTCGTATTAGTAGTCATCTCAATCATTACTGAAAATTCTTCCAACAGATCTATAAATATGTAAACCCCTAATTTAATTCCATATGTTCTAGTCAAGGGGTCTCTCCTTCAATCAGGAGACTTTCTTATACAAACTAAACCTCGATAGAGGTGCTATTCATATCCTATCGATCCATCTAGTAGAGACGTCCATCCAACCCCTATGTACCTCAAATAATTACCAACAAAATATTATACCTAACCAAATCATAATCTATAATAAGATATAATTAAAATGGTTGATAAATCACAAAAGTTTCCCTTCCGAGATAGGGAAGGACGAGAGTTCATAAATGGAAATTCAAGGAAGCTATATTTGAACACAGTTATGAAATTCAAAGGCGATAGTAGAAGTCAAGGGAATTTCCAATAGTAGCAGTGGATTGAGATCCTAATATACTATCCTAATGCAGGCTCGATCGGCACAGTGACATAACCGAAATGATTTATCTCGACCTGCATGTGCTACCACAAAAAGTATGTTACACCCAATCCCAAAGTACGCAGGACCAAGCCACATGGCATAGCCAGCTGCGTATTCAACCAAACTCTAGTCCGACACGAATACGTGTAAGTTGTTAAAAAGAATGGTGTAACTAGCATAAGAAGAGGAAAATATGAATACTAGTATGCAGCCCAATAATCATACTCGTCCAAATAAACTAATAAAGAAATATGAGTCTATAAATACTAGGCTATTAAGCAGATACAAAACTCCGAAATAGGGAATACCTGATATAAAATGAGTACCAGCAACAATCTAGCAAGGAACTCTAGAAAACTACTCAGCCAACCTGGAAGGAAATCGGGTCGTCAGTGGGACGTAGCAAGATACATAATATACATGCCAATGTGAAGTATAGTAAATATTATGTGTAGGTAGTAACATGTGATCTAGGAAATAGGTATGTAATCATGGTTATAGACATGTGATCAGGATAATAAATATGTGATCAAGTAACTCTACGACTAGGCAGACTATCTAGTCTGTGTGAAATGCATTTGAGGACAACATTAGTATGCATGAGCTGTCACGGTGTACCCCGAAACTCTAGTAGGAAACATCGACAAACTATGATGTAACCACACAGTAAAACAGTGGCAAACTATAAAATTCCCGAAGCTCTGGTAATGAGATGACAATATACTCTACGGAGAAGGAGCTCATACACCTAGTAACTGCCCTTCCTATCCCATGCTACTGTCCGTGTGTGTAACGCCCCAGTCCCAAAATACTTAGGACTAAGTACGTAAACATGTCAGCTGTATACATACGAAGTTTACTCCAATGTATGAAACCCCGTATGTATACATAAGCTGTAAAATTTAATAAAACTATGATAACTAAATCTCATCCATAATAATAAAGAATAATATTATAATCAACTGAAGAATTTGTTATTTAAACATGTAGTTTGGCGGAGACAAATCTACTACTAACCAATTAAATGAAAGAAGATATACAAGGAAATGATCGGAAAAAAATGGCGGACGAACCAAGAGCAATCATCCTCGAAGAAATGGAGAAGATCACGGCCTTGGCTAGAACACCTGCGAAAAGTCACAAAACACACACCAGGAGAGATAACCATGTTCTCAGAGGGACGTAACAAGATACATAAAGAACATGCCATATAATTTGTGATATATAATAGAGAGTAAAATGGGATGCAGGCAATAGGGTGCCTACCAATTCTACAGTGAAAATACAGTTAAAAAAAAACCTTCAACGCATGGGCACTCTGGCTCAGGTGTAGGAAATCAGGTATGGTCCCATCAGGATACGAGGGATCTCAAAGCATAACATTCCTCGAATGTCAAAGGCCAGCAGAAAATCGGGTATCAGGATCCATGACCATATCTCCAGTAGAGATAATCGGCAATAATAGGAAAGTGCATACGTGGCCCATACGTTAAGGAACTGTTCTCCCTACCCAATGCCTAGTAGGATCACATCCATGACTCATAGAAACCTCTAGCAACTGCCAAGTCTACTAGCATGCAATTCAAGTGGCAGTTACTCCTAACCGTCGCACGCCTCATACGTATCGGTGGCCGACCGACTACGCGAGTACGTGTCCTACTTGTTACTCACATCACAAGATAAAGTATGTGTAAAGGCCACGTGAGATATACCAATACCTCATCAACAAAGGGGTGGTCACTAGACTAAGTCAATGCAAGAAAAATAAATAAAAACGAGAAAAACGACCGACAAAGTCGCTTGCACCCAAGAGTGAGTTGGACGCACATTTTTATAATATCAACAAATTAGAAATACTGAAAATAAGAATATATAAATTACAGAGTAAGGTGGTAAGGTATCTTGCCTAATTTCGTGCTGTAAATATGAAATGCCGCTCCCGCGTCCACGCCTCCGGAGCCCGAGGCTCCAAGATAATTAATTAACTAGATTAAGTCACTACTTATGAAACTTATGATACGACTTAATTAGTCAAAGTAATGTGTTAAAATTATATTCAATCTTTCGTGGAACCATTTAGATCCATACAATCACATACAGATTCCACGAGACATCGAAACACAGTTTTAGGGTTTCTAACTTCTAATTAGTCGGTTATGCCCCTACTTCAATAAAATACTGAAAAATTATATAAAAATCATAAAAATAATATTTAAACTAATTTTCTACAGATTTATCTCTACAAAGACATTTACGACTGGTTGATTACTAAGTCAGCTAGTCTATCCGAAACTCGCCCGGAACATTATTAATGACTCAAAATTGCTAAAATAACCAAAATATATTTTAAACAGAAATAAAATACATTATTTCATAGAATAATATCAGAGGTACAAGGGTTGAGTTATAATACAAGTTTGGGACATTCTAGGTCAGCCAGTTACCCGAAATTAGCTAGTTTTGACCGACAATTTTCTCGACCAGATTTGAGTTGCTAAAATCATGGAAAAATACTTAAAAAATCCTAATTTATGTATATGAACACACATAAAATTCAGTTTCTTGAATAGACACCAATAACTCATAGTTCCTTCACAATGGGGTTAATTTTGATCCTGCCGAAACATAAATATTACGCCTATATTTTATGAAACCTTTATGGATGATTATACATATCAAAAGACATCAAAATATGATTTTTACAAATTTAATAACATATTTTGTACATAATTTTAGTAAGGGTTTGAGATGGAAAGATTTGGATTTCTTACTAAAGGTCCGTACTAGAGAGGTTATGACGACTTCTCCTCGACAAAGCTCTAACCTTTCTTGCTATCCTTGCTTGCTAATCCTCTTTTGGCTATAGATGGTTGGATGGAGAAGATGGTGTTTTTAGGGTTTATTTTGAGGGGTTTGGATGATGTACGTATGGTAGAGGGGATAAGTTTTTTGTGTAGGATGGGGAGGTGTACAATGGAGGAGATAATGTATAGAGGCTATGGGAGGAGAAGTGCTGCCGAAAATCTGGAGAGGGAAAGGGGTGGTCGGTTATGGAGGTGGAAAGAAAGGAGGAATTAAGTTAGGGTTAGGGTTTGGGCTAAGTTGATGTATATATTTGGGCTTTATTGGGTTGCATGTATGAAAAGGAGTAGAAATCCTTTTTCTATGGGGTGTTCGGCCATGGGGGGGTTGCTTAGCCGAAATCTATGGTGGGGGTCCACTATGGCATGATTTAGTTGTTTGGTGAGTTGGCCAATTGATTTGATTAAGGATTTAAAAAAAGTCTTTCCTAATATAGAGCTAATTAATTCTATCTATGAAATACAATCCAAAATCTGAATTAATTACAAATATATGAAATTATTAATATTTATTAATGCCCAACATGCCTACATAGGGTTGGCTTTGGCTTGGAAGAGGTTTGGGAAGGTTTGGTGCAACCGGGTCTCCTAAAAAGTCATAAAGGCTTTCTTAACTAATTAATTAAATAAAAATATAACTTGTGCCATAATTCGAATGGTTAACATGCAAGAGATTACAATATGACCATGGCATTCCTAACATGGCTAGCATGCTAGTTAAAGCACCCGACCACGTTAGGCATGCCATACTTTCTAGTCGTCGTGCATATTCAAACTCAACCATGACTATAGTCCTTTTATATAATATAAATAAGATAAAAATAAATTAGAATTAAATAAAATCCAAAAATAATTTAAATATTCGTTTAAATTATGAGGGGTTTTATATCCTACCCAACTTATGACAATTTCGTCCTTGAAATTAAAAATAATCATAATATCAAGAATACAAGATTTTGTACGGAGGGAGAGTAGGTACGTCAAATCGTAGCTTAATTTTTGAAAGGATGGAGGGGTGGTTGTCATAGGAATCCCAATTGACCTCATATTCTACAAGATGGGGTATGCTTCCTTCCAGACTCTACCCAACTTATAGAAGTTGGCCGCCCGTAAAGATCGTCGTCATTACAAGACTTTGAGGAGGACAATTTCTAGGGAGGGGTACGAGAATAATGGACACTTCTGACCGTAGTCTTGGATTCTAAGTTAGCCTCGATAACTCCATGATGTTCTTGGTCAATAACAACTATAAGAAAGTTACTACAATCAAATATTGCCACTATAGGGGTCAAGCTTCTAACAAGCTGGTAGCAACCTCTTATTTGAAAATACTAAGGTGTGTCGATTCAGAAGGATTCGTTCTACGTCTAACATGGGAAACTAAGAAGTGAGCTTGAAAACTTAGGGAAGAAGAATTTATGGCCAAGTGATGAGAATCGATGATAATTAAAGAACCCAGGCTATTGAATATGATTAGGCAAGTGTTTTGAAAACTAAGTCATAACGACTAGTATGTGTGGGCTGATGTTTAGTGTTATGTAGGAGGCATGTGCTTGCTTGTTGGAAGGCATACGTTATATGTGTGCTACGTCTTGGATAGATCTTGAGTATTCAGTTAAGTTAAGGGAATGCGTCGATATTTGTATGGGTGAAATAAAATAGATCGAATTTGGGTCTCTACGGTTTGTTTTGAGGAAACAATGTGTCATATACGTGGTGTAATTTAAATAGAGTACTAGAAAGTTCGTTTGTGTGGGATATGTATGTCATGTGAGTAGCATGACTAGTCTAGTTCGTGAGTGTGAACTTTATCGAAAGGAAAAGGTTAGTGTTGTGTTTCAATTATCAAAATCACGGTCGAGGGTATCAAATGATACGAATATGGGTCGACGTTATGAACCATTGAATTATTAGTCTAATTGGAACCAATCATTTCCAACCACTTGCTAATTCCAAAATCTTATGTTTCTTAGAGAGGCTTGCGATCTATTTGCCTCAAAAATTTCGCTCTTGATTTAAACAGAAATGGTTCTATGATTGACTTGAAGAATTAAGGTTGCAATCTGTTACCGTAGTTATCTAAATGCACGAGCAAAGGGAAATAAAATGCAAAATAAAAGATCGTTTCATAAATTCCATACAAACGGAAGAATGGTCACGATTGTAATCCCATTATGAGAGGTAGAGTATAATAAGTTCATTATTCTACCCAACTTATAAGAGTTGGTTAATCGGGGAAAGCACAGTAATAGGGCTTCTAGGAAGGTCAAATTTCAAGGAGGTATATAAAAGTATGAGGTATTTCCAATCATAGTCACGGACTCTATAGGAAGTCTAGGTATTATCTATTTAATATGGCCCATATATTAACTATGTTTGGTCAAGACAGTATGAGAGGTCTTGGTCAAGTATATCCGGAAGCAAGTTGTACCGAGAGATGCATAACATAGGCTATGAAGAGATGCAGTTACGAAATCTATGGAAGGAGAATTAGTGAGCCAAGAGGTAGGGCCTACATAATAGGGGTGAGGACCCATTTCATCAAGTTTGGTTTTATAGTCCCAATATGGCGATGGGCTATGATGGGTTTAACTGAGTCTCAAGAGGTTCCCTAATAGGACTTCAATCTTTGATTGCATGAAATTTAGATTTTAATCTATAGTGGTAGGACAAAATTTTATGGAATTTTAAACCATCCTTATTAGGTTAAGGTAATGTAGAATAGGTTCAAATCAAGTGGTTGGGCAAATTTCCCGTCGGGTTGGTAGAATAGGTTTTGTAAGTCATGAGATGCGCCTTCTGTGACTTTTGTGTTTAAGTAGCACACGAGGCCTCTATTGAGTGGCACACTAGTGGCATGTGCGTAGAGGGCTTCGAGTAGATCAGAACCATATATTGGCCAAAAGATTTGAGTCAAGGTTGGATCTCTAAATGCAGTCGGAAAGTACATCGGTGTTATGGTAAGGGTTATCGCTAGTCCCTTTTGACCTAAAAGTCGTGTCATAATAATAGAGTGCAAGGAGATGTGTTTGAGTGGGACATGATATATCTACTTGAAGGTGGACTCGTTTAAGTTTTGCATATGAATTTTGTTGGAAGGTAACAGCTAGTATTACACTCCAAATATCAAAGTCACGGTAAGGGACACCAAAAGATCTAAAAAGAAAGTGGGAGTTCACGAGTCACTAATTTATCATCCTAGTGAGAACCAATTTACCTCAATCAATCGGTGATCCCCTAATTCCTAAAAGTAAGAATGGCTTACAATCTATTAACTCTAGAGACTAGGACATGGTTTTAGGAATAATAAGGTTAGGAATATTTGAGTCGTGACATCGTACCTTGACCTTTGGTAATAATGTCACGATGTTATCGATAACATGATATGGTAGTTGTGAATCAGTTTCGAGGATGGTACCCCGGGTCCTAATAAATGGAAATGATCGCGTATAGTGGTACCCGAGTCAATAAGATAGAATGACCCGCTTGTCCATGGTATACGAGAGTCTATCAGTGGGGCAACGAACTCTGAAGCACATCATGGGAAAGATCTCTAACTACTAAGTCGTGAATTTCTATTTGTGTCAAACCTGCCAGTCTATAGTCACAAAGGTTCTAGAGGTATTGAATGTAGTGCTCATGCATCACTTGTTGATTACTAATACAACATAATGACGGGGCGTCATGCTACAGATTTTGGTTAAGCTGGTGAATATGTTGTTCTAATACTAAGTCACTTCTTTGATAATAGAATTTTGTACCTAGAGTAACATCTGCTGAATCTCTAATCATGGAATGGGTGTCTACCACAGTCCTTGCAATGCTTGTCCTTGTTTTGGTCTATTCTTCTCTGTCTAAACTGTGGGGCCTAGTCAAGTAAGGTTTGAGTTAAGGCATACGGATTGCTAGTTGAGCCAAGAATCAAGGGTAAGATTTTACTCAAGGGTAAGATTTTACTCATTTTTCAAGCTCAAATGACTAGAAGGTCACGATATTAGTATTAGGGTTGAGAGAAGGACGAGCAACTTTAGGTAAGGTTGTAGTTATATGGCTTGGCCGATGGTTGCTATACTTGTGCATATAACTACCATGGCTATGGGGATACTCTGTGTCTATCTATCAAATATGAGCGTTCGTGTTTCCAAACAGTGAAAGATAAATGCAATAAAGAGTTCAAGAAAGATGTTATTGAATACAATTACGTGATTCAAAGACGAATGAGTAGTTCAAGAGGAATTGTCAATACAGTCGCGGATGAGATCCTAGATACCTCTATATCTCAATCCACGTGGGATAATCATATGAAGAGCGAACCAAGTGCACTATGACTGATCAGACCATAATACATTGATTCTAATTAGACAATATGCTTGTGGGCGTCCCCAGTATACATATGTCCTGAACAAGCTCGACAAAGAATAAGCTTGCAAAACTAGGCTATAAATAGCTTCGTCATTCATGATAGTTTAAAGTATAAGTACGAAAGAATACGTTGAAAGTAGTAATAAATAGTTCGAGTTTCACAAGGATCTAAGTCTTATCCGGTGTGCTTGCGTATACAGTCGTCCTACTGGTCCTTGTATCAGGCCTTGGTTGACCAATGGGTATGGGCTACAAATCTCTATATTCTAGGTAAACATCTCTCCTACACTAGCATATATTCATTATCACTTTGTTACACTTTAATACTAGGTTACAAGGATACGGGTGGCAGGTTGTAGTCATACTACTCAACTTATAAAGTCAACTAATAGAGTAACTGAGGAATATAACACGTATACTCGTATGAGTTATCTCCTAACCTCCCTATTCAGCATGAAAGAAGATAAGATTTACAGTGAAAGGAATCAAGCAGAAGGAAGTCAAGGTAATCGGACGAGAGTTCGAGATTTGGAATCGAGGGAGGAAGTCAAGCTTGTGGATAAGATTCCTATAACCTAATCCTATATGCAGGCTCACATCGGTACAGTAATGTAACCGAAGTGACAAACTCGACCTGCATGGGCCACCACAAAAACATGTAATGCTCCAGTCCCAAAATACTTAGGACTAAGTACTTAAACATGCCAGCTGTATACATACGAAGTATACTCTAATGTATGGAACCCCGTATGTATACATAAGCTGTAAAATGTAGTAAAACCATGATAACTAAATCTCATCCACAACAATAACGAATAACATTATAATCAACTCAAGAATTTGTCATTTATACATGTAGTTGGGCGAAGACAAATCCACTACTAACCAATTTAAATGAAAGAAAATATACAAGAAAATGATCAAAAAAATGGCAAGACGAACCTAGAGCAATCATCCACGAAGAAATGGAGAAGATTACGGCCTTGGCTAGAACACCTGCGAAAAGTCACAAAGCACACAACTAGAGAGATAACCAGGTCCTTAGAGGGACGTAACAAGATACATAAAGAATATGCCATATAATCTGTGATATATAATAGAGAGTAAAAAGGGATGCATGCAATAGGGTGCCTACCAATTCTACAGTGAAAATGCAGTTAAAAAAAACCTTCAACGCATGAGCACTCTGGCTCAGGTACAGGAACTCAGGTATGGTCCCATCAGGATACCAGGGACCTCAAAGCATAACATTCCTCGAATGTCACAGGCCAGCAGGAAATCAGGTATCATGATCCAGGACCGTATCTCCAGTGGTGATAACCGACAATAATAGGAAAGTGCATACGTGGCCCATATGTTAAGGAATTGTTCTTCCCATCCAATGCCTAGTAGGGTCACATCCATGACTCATAGAAACCTCTAGCAACTGCCAAGTCCACTAGCATGCAATTCTATTGGCAGTTACTCCTAACCGTTGCACGCCTTATACGTATCGGTGGCCGGCCGACTATACGAGTACGTTTCCTACATGTGACTAACATCACGTGATAAAGTATTTGTCAAGGCCACATGAGATATACCAATACCTCATCAACAAAGGGGTGGTCCCTAGACTAAGTCAATGCAAGAAAAATAAATAAAAGTGAAAAAAACGACCGACAAAGTCGCTTGCACCCAAGTATGATTTGGACACACAGTTTTATAATATCAACAAATAAAAAATACTGAAAATAAGAATATATAAGTCACAGAGTAAGTTGGTAAGATATCTTGCCTGATTCCGTGCTGTAAATATGAAACGCCACTGCCGCGCCCACACCTCCGGAACCCGACGCTCCTAGATAATTAATTAACTAGATTAAGTCACTACTTAAGAAACTTACGATACGACTTAATTAGTCAAAGTAATATGTTAAAATTATATTCAATCTCTCGTGGAACCATTTAGATCCATCCAATCACACACAGGTTCCACGAGACATCGAAACAGAGTTTTAGGGTTTCTAACTTTTAATTAGTCGGTTATGCCCCTACTTCAATAACATACTTAAAAATCATATAAAAATCATAAAAATATTATTTTAAATAATTTTCTACAGATTTATCTCTAAAATTCCAAAATTAATATTTCTAAAGACATTTACGACTGGTTGATTACTAAGTCAGCTAGTCTACCCGAAACTCGCCCGGAACATAGTTAATGACTAAAAATTGCTTAAATAACCAAAAATATATTTTAAACAACAATAAAATACTTTATTTCATAGAATAATATTATAGGTACAAGGGTTGCGTTATAATACAAATTTGGGATATTCTAGGTCAGCCGGTTACCCGAAATTAGCTAGTTTTGACCTATAATTTTTTAGACCAGATTTGAGTTGCTAAAATTGTGAAAAATACTTAAAAATCTAATTTATGTATATGAACATACATAAAATTCAGTTTCGAGAATAGACACCAATAACTCATAGTTCCTTTACGATGGGGTTAATTTCGATCCTATCGAAACAAGAATATTACGCCTATATTTCATGAAATCTCTATGGATGATTATACATAACAAAAGCCATCAAAATATGATTTCTACAGATTTAATAACATATTTTGTACGGAATTTTAGTAAGGGTTTGAGATGGAAAGATTTGAATTTCTTACTAAAGGTCCGTACTAGAGAGGTTGTGACGACTTCTCCTCGACAAAGCTCCAACCTTTCTCGCTATCCTTGCTTGCTAATCCTCTTTTAGTGAGTATGGAAGGGTTGGCAATGGCTATAGATGGTTGGATGGAGAAGATGGAGTTTTTAGGGTTTGTTTTGAGGGGTTTGGGGATGTACATATGGTAGAGGGGATAAGTTTTTGTGAAGGATGGAGAGATGTGCAATGGAGAAGATGATGTACGGAGGCTATGGGGGAAGAAGTGCTGCCGAAAATATGGAAAGGGAAAGGGGTGGTCGGCTATGGAGGTTGAAAGAAAGGCGGAATTAAGTTAGGGTTAGGGTTTGGGCTAAGTTGATGTATATATATGGGCTTTATTGGGTTGTATATATGAAAAGAAGTGGGAATCCTTTTCCTATGGGGTGTTCGTCCATGGGGGGTTGCTTTGCTGAAATCTATGGTAGGGGTCCACTAAGGCATGATTTGGTTGTTTGGTGAGTTGGCTAATTGATTGGTTTGAGGATTTAAAAAGTTCTGTCCTAATATAGAACTAATTAATTCTATCTATGAAATACAATCCAAAATCTGAATTAAATACAAATATATGTAATTATTAATATTTTTTAATGCCCAACATGCCTATATAGGGTTGGGTTTGGCTTGGAAGAGGTTTGGGAAGGTTTGGTGCAACCGGGTCTCCAAAAAAGTCATAAAGGCTTTCTTAACTAATTAATTAAATAAAAATATAACTTGTGCCATAATTCGAATGGTTAACATGCAAAAGATTACAATATGACCATGGCATTCCTAACATGTCTAGCATGCTAGTTAAAACACCCGACTATGCTAGGCATGCCATACTTTCTAGTCGTCTTGCATATTCAAACTCAACCATGGCAATAGTCCTTTTATATAATATAAATAAAATAAAAATAAATTAGAATTAAATAAAATCCAAAAATAATTTAAATATTCCTTTAAATTATGAGGGGTTTTATAGTGTCGCATCTACAACATGTCCAGTCTAACTCTAATAGGTAACATCAGACTATCATGTTTACAAATATATCCATCTAGAAGTAATATCAATGATCATGTACGTGTCTCCTATGTGCTATGCAATATGAAACCGTGTATTATACCTAGTGTGTCAGCAGGTAAAATAATGTAGGACTAATAAAGAGTAGGTGAAGCATGTAACAGTATGTCCAGAGTGGGTGATAAGTAAAATGGTACAAGCATATAAATATTATAAATCAAAATGGGCAAGTTATACTTGCCTAGAGGTGATTTAGTGATCTGACGATGTCCTGCAAGCAAAATCGTCAAGCCAGAGGAATACAACAATAGTGGGACCTCCGCAGACGTCACTGGATGCTGAAATAAATATTACCAACATTTTTAGAATAAGGAAAATAGCTAGAATAATCTACCCAAAAGTCCAATTCGGGACATCGGGGCAAAATGATAATTTCGGGTCAAACCGTAATCCACCGTTGGACCCACTTTGCACGAAAGACACGTTAGGATAAAAGTCCTCTAGACCTAACAAACTATATGTCCATGAGTCTAGGATGACGATATGAACTGAACGATATATCCTGAATTGGATTCCGATGAGCCGATCTTAAAATGACCCGTGGACCCAGTTTGTGGGACCCAATTTTGTACAAAAATGCATGCCAGAACTAAAGTTCTCTAAATCTAGCAAACTATATGTCAATGAGTCTAGAAGACGATAAAAACCTGTTTCAAAACAAAAAGAGTCCAAGAAATGTTAGGATTTTTTATTTTTGTAGAAAAAGTAGTACAACTGGAATCTTAAACAAGAATTTCGAGTATAATAATAATCTGGGGATTGGCGCGCTAGAGATTAAGTCTACTTTGACTTCTTTACTCTGTCGACGATCTGATGCAGTTGTTGTTGAAGCTTGGATGTTGATGAACTCTCTGTAGCAAGAAGAACTTTATCACTAAAAGCTCTGTCTTTCTCTCTGAAAGTTCTTAGCAAAGAAGAACTATAAGTTGTCTCTCCTCCTTTTTATGCTCTGTTTGTGTGCATGTGTATATGCATATACGCGAGGAAGGAAATGTCCTCTATTTATAGCTTTTTTTCACTGGCATGTGTATATGCTCTGTTTGTGTGCGTATGTACAGAAAATATACTGCCTTCTGCCTCAGAGATGCATGAAATTGGGTAGGCACATGAGCCTTGGGAGTTAGTGGAGAGTGAACGTGCTCGAGAATTATGTAAAGCTTGCTACGTGTTTTAAGATGTGCTACACGAATCACTGCCATGTCAGCACATGATTTGTTTGATAGAGATTAGCTATGCGTCAAAATATTGTTAAATGCATAGCAGTTGGTTGCTTACTACAAAATAATAACTTTTCTTTGAGTCACTATGAATCATTCAACACTGGAACTTATAGCTTCTCTCATTGCTTATTATAAATGATGACTTATCCTTGAGTCACTATGAATCATTCGTCATTGGAACGTATAGCTTCTCTCATTTCTTACTGTAAAATATCAATCTGGAAGTAGACGCATACAACGGCTTTCTTTACAGCTGGCAAAGTATAATGATGAGGATGACAAAATCACTGCCATATTACTCATAATCTGAATACTGCATACTGCTCGAGAATCGTCTCTTCACACAAGAAACAAAAGCATACTATGCGTCTAAATGGGCTATACGTTTATCTGGCTCGTTTCTTGAACATGAGTCTTCCTTTAGCAGTTTTCACCTCAGGAGCTTCTTATGCTTTGGCCGCACAAAACCTATGCGTCTCATTTTTTTCATTTTTCTATAGGACCCCCTTCAAAGTTTTTAAAACTTGTACAAGTTTTGCAATACTTTGAACAAGAAGCATGAAAGAGAGATGATTCTATCATATGGACCTTTGGACGCATTGGGTCACTTGCCACGCTGTCACTTTCTTTGACTGAATCCTTCAAAATCTGAACTGGCTTCAAAATTTGAGGCGACCGTTTCTGGTTATTGCTTAGATCGAGGCTAAGTCAACTGATCCCACGATTTCACGAACAAAAAATTATGTAATAGTTAATACTGAGCTGACATCTTCATCCAGAATTAGGTCACATAGAACTGAGCCACATATCGAGTCTCTGTCCCTATAAATAGGACGTGATTTTGACGAAATTTGTCATCTTCACTTTTAACCAAGCATTTGTTGATTAACACTTCAGCAAATTTGTGCAGACTTGTGAGGGGATTGAGCATCACCTTGCTGAGAATACTGCTCTTTGGTTATGCCAGAAGGTGGAAAAAAGATCGATCTTTAAAAGATAAACTTTTCTGAAGTATACTTCTTCTTTTCCCCTTTTTGTCATTTCTTTTCACAGAAAATTTCATAATTGTAACGCCCTAGTCCCAAAATACATAGGACTGAGTACATAGACATGCCAGCTGTATACATTCGAAGTACATGGAATCCTCGTATATATACATAAGCTGTAAAATACAGTAACCATGACAACTAATCTCATCCACAAAATAAAGGATAAAAGATATCATATAATCAACCATGAATTATCTTTATACAAGATGTTAGGCGGAGACAAATCCACTACCAACTAGTTAAAAGAAAAGTAATACATGGCAACTGAAATGATTGGTCGAGAGTAGCAAAGAAAGATCCAAGACACGTCATCTTCGAAGGAATAGAGAAGATCACGACCTCGGCTAGAATACCTATGGAAAGACAAGAATGCACACCTGGAGAGATCATCAGGTCCTCAGAGGGACGTAACAAGATACATAATATCATGCCATAATACTGAATATAAACTGCACAATAAACGAGTCAATTGGATTACAATATGGTCCAATACACACCATTGAATTAGCGTACCATTATCCCAACCAAACAAGGACAAGAGATGGCACCGTAATTCACGATGATGTATCTTTCCATGTTATGAATCCAATTTGGTATCCGGACCACAACAAGGTTTAGTACCTTCTTATCGGAGTAGTGAGCCACACCTACAACCAAACAAGGACAAGATATGGCAAAGTAATCTGCGACAAGTGACCGTTCCATGCCGCAATCAAGTACAAGTACCCAAACCAAAAGTACCAATACCAAATGGATAAGGTGGCCTAACAGTTCTATGTGAATGCAGTTTAAGAACATCCCTCCAAAGCATGGGCTCTTTGGCTAAAAATGGGATCGGCATAGTCCCCCTTTGGGGCACCAGGGCCTCAAACATAACCGTTCCTTGAACGTGCAAGCAAGAAAATAAATGGGTCGTCAACCCGCATCTCTGGCGGAGCGTACGGTCAGAAGGGAAATGTGTATAGTAGCCCATACGCTAAGGATATGTCCTCCCTGCCCCATGCCTATATGTTGTTTTCACAACACATAACCTCTATTAACTGCTAAGTCAAAATATCATGCAATACTATTAGCGATTAACCCTATCGCAAGGCTTACACGTAGTGGTGGCCAGCCAGTCACGCATGTCCGAGTTCTATATGTGACTCGCGACTTCGTGGCGAAACATGTTAAGCCAATGAATGCAACACAAGCAAGGGTGGTCCCTTAAGTCTACGATTAATATGCATAAAAATAATAAGTACGGTAAATAGAACTACACAGTATAATCTATCTAATTATGACAATGTAGCACAATTTATTTTGCAAAAAAAAGAAATAGTAAATAAATGCATGAATATGAGCTAAAGTAAAGTAGACAGCAAATGGAAAGGTATCTTGCCTGGTGTGACGCCTGAGGTGATGCGATAATCAAGGTGGCACAGCATATGGCTTTGGTTTACAACTACGCAAGACGATCTCCAATGATGGCGTGGCTGTTCCATCGGGTCCATAATGGTCATATTAGTTATGGTCGGCATAAAATAGCCCGAAATACGTAAGAGAATAGGAATTGGTGATTAGTCACGACATGATGAGAATTGAAGGTATTGGATTAAGTAATAAATATACTGTTTTTAGGAAAGATATTTATAATACTCTAAGAAAGTATATATTATGGTACTTAAAATAGTTTTAGATAAATACTTGCAAAATCTAAAATCCTTTTCAAGCAAAAAAAATCTAAGTTTTTGTTTAAAATAGAATTTCTAGTTATATAAGCTATATTTTATTAGTAAAATAATTTCGATAAGTATTGGAAAATAATAGAAGTTATTTATAATTTTGGAAATTACCCTTCTTATTAGTTAACATAATTTTAGAAAAATACCTGAAAAGCAAAAATGGTTTTTGGGCAAATGTTTTATGTTTGTCAAAATAAAGTAAAGGTGGAAGCTATATTTATACTCGGTCAAAATATTTTGAAAGGAAAAAAAAATGAAAATATCTAAAATTCGTTTTTAGGGAGAAATCAAATATATATATAATTTTATATATATATATATATATATATATATATATATATATATATATATATATATATATATATATATACATATAACAGATAAATCTGTAGAACTTTTTAGGGATAACAACTAAGTTTTGTCAAACAATATTTTATCTCAAACCAATATTTTCAAACGTAGTTTTTAGATAAATACAAAATAAATTTACAAAAATTATTTATGGTGAAAACCTAATTTTATCGAGGTATAACATTTTGGTCAAGATACTATATTTTTAAAAATACTATATAATATTAGTATAGTCTAGGCTAAAACCCAGTTTGAAACCAATGAAGGCGAAAACACCATTATTATAAGTTTTAAAAAATATTCCTCTCTTTTATGATAGAAATGAATATTTAAGTAACAAGATAATATTAATGCCTGTAAATATTGTATATATAAATTTGTTTTATTTAATATTAATACTGTTTGTGAAACCAAAGTAGGAATACTAAAATACTAAAGAGATTAAAATAGAAAGGAACCTACTTAACCATTAATAGCTATTCTCTTTTTACTTAGGTCAAAGAACAAGCAACTAATAATATTAATATAAAGCTAATAATAATAATAAGGAAGGAAAGACACAACAACCTTCTTTCCATTATAGTGGCACTCGTACAGAGAACTCCTCTCATAAATGGAGAAGACAACACAGAAAAGAGAAAAAGGAAGAGGGAAAGGAAGCGAACGAGTGAGAGAGGGAGAGGTAAAATTTGGGCGAAAGGGCTTATCAGCGTGGTTCTCGAGATACGCTGCCAGCCGAAGGTGACAGTGGCGGACGCCGGGTGAGGAGCGGCGGTGCCACATCCGGCATTCTCGTGACGCGGGGCGAAGTCTGGATGCCGAATCTGGCGATAGGGTGTCGGATCCAGTCGCAGCTGAGTGCTGCTGCTTTAGCACGAGGTCTGTCGCGGTCGGCAGGGGAGGTGGGTGACCGGATCTGGTGAAGTCAACCGTGGTAGGCGGGCGGTCTCGATCGGTGGCCCAGGAACGCGGTGGTTGTGTGTGTTGGATTTGGGGTGATGGTGATAGTCGGGATGATGGTAGTGGGGAAGTCGGGCTCGGTAAGGGAGAAGGCTGTGGCGATGAAAATGGTACAGGCGATGGTGGAGGTGCTAATGGTGTTGGAGTTGGAAGCATGGGGTTTGGTCGGGGGTGACGTGCTGTTTGGCTGGTGTTTGGCCGTGGACGGCAGGTGGTTGGAAGAGGGAGTGGCGGACGATCAGTCGCTCCGGGCATGGTGGCTGAAGGACGGCGCTGGTGGTGCAGATGATGATGGTGGTGGTGAAGATGTGGGCAGGTGTGGCAGTTGGTGGTACTTTCGTGATGAGGTCGGGTGTTTGCACGGCTACGGTTGTTGGGCTCGGGTTCGGATCCCCTTCCTTCTTCCCCTTTGATGGTGGTTGTGGTGTTTGGGTCGGCCTGGGACAGGGAGGTTGGCTAGGATGGCGATGCTGGTGATGGTGGTGGTGCTACAGTGGCCGAGACGCCAGGATGGCGTGGGGGTCGGGATGAGCCATGGTGAGGGTGATGGCGGAGAAGATGGGGTCAGGTCGAGCGGCATGGCTGTAGTGTCATTGGTAGAGCTAGGTTTAGGATTTGGGGTTGGGTCGTGTCGGGGATTGTCCAACACGACATGGATGGACGTCTGCGTTTGTCGGACGGGATGAAAAATAATGTATTTGTAGAAGAAGAGAATAGTGGATGGAAAGGGGGACACAGACACGATACACAACTTGTGGTAGAAAATGTTGGGTTGTCAATTGTGGAGAATTCAATAGAAAGGCTCCCCTTTATATAGGGTTGAAGAATTCCTGGGTAGATAAAGATTATGATTTATTTAAACCAAAATAGATAATCCCACTATTAATTTAAATCAAAATAAGGTAACTCAATAAATTCAAGTCCAAGTCCAAGTTTAAATCAAGTCAAAACTTTATCTTTATTTTATACTAATTAAATTCATAATTTATAAAGTCAAATCTTAATATAAATTACCATGACGATTTAAACATTCAAACCAACCATATTCCAAATTATCTTTTATAGTAATTTATATTAATAATTAATTTCAAAAAATCACTATAAATATTTAGCCATTTTGAAACACATTTTTAATATTAGATAAAATAATTAAAATTAGTACTTCGAAAAAAACAAGTGGACATGAAATAAATTCCATGCCTCTCGCACACAAATAGTATACATAAAATAATACTTTTCTAAACTACTACTTATATTTGTACCTAAAATAAAAATAAAATAGCATTTTAGAAAATCTCGACGCGAAGCTTTTCACAATTTTAAGTAATTAAAAATAATTAACATACATTGTTTGAAAAATTTCCTACATAATTAAAATCTATAATCAAAATATTTTCTAAAAATATGTACCTCGCACATATTCGCACTCTACGAGCAAATACGAAAAAAAATCAATACCAATTTTAAAAAATTATAGTAAAAATTTAGGGGGTTTACAACAACAATGATTTCCTCTTTGATCATGTTTTGAGCGCAACATGTCTTCGAAGAACATAGTTACATTTATAAAAAGATATACTATGAAAATAGAAACTATACTGCACACATAAACAAGACCGTCGTTACTTGTGTTATTTGAATAGTACTACTATAATTTTGTGGGTACATAAAATTTTCACATTTCCATATGCGCCTATTGCTATTATACGGTATACTTGATTTTATGCCTCTAACTCCTCTTGAACTTGTCATATTTTTAGGATACTCCTTGGATGACTGGAGCTCAGATGGAGCTTCGAAGGACATCATAACATTTCTTATTCGACGTGATTCAGCATATTATGTAGAGGACCTTTGCGGTCCTGAGACCCAGCTAGCCATCTGTGTCCTCCTGACGAGGCCTGCAACTGGCTGGTTTTACTGTCATAGCTTCTGTGATGAGATTGGGTTTGAGTCCCAATCAAAACACTATCGATGATAGCTAGTGTCGGCAGTCGACAGAGCTATGAGAGGCATGCAGATGGAGAATGTCCAGAACTTTCGTCCAGCTTCATTTTCTCCTGCCGAAGTAGACTGCCAATGAGATAATATAAAACCCCATATTTTGCTATATATATATATATATATATATATATATATATATATATATATATATATATATATATATATATATATACCTCTATATTATAAATATTTACAAATTAATGAGGAGATTTGTCTTAAATATTATTACAAACTAGTAATCCTTATTAGATAAATAAATTGCTCAAGTTATATTTTTCCCTACCAAAATAATAGGTAGTCAATGTTGTGTGCTGGTAATGTCTTAAATTTTATTGGGTTATTTCTCATATGTGTATAGGTATGATATACTAATATTTATATAAGTATATGTGTTTTAAATCTTTTTATAAATAAATACATTATAGATAGCTAATAATTTGTACATGGATTTGCTGGACGAAAATTTTTAACACCAATAATTCACATATAATTGTAGAATATAATTTTTAATTTTTAGAAATTTTTATAGAAATTTTTGAATATACTTGGATATATTAAGATATATGTATATAAATAAGTATATATAGTATTGTTTTATATATAAATCAGTAAAGAAAAATATATATATATATATATATATATATATATATATATTATATATATATATATATATATATATATATATATATATATATATATATATATATTAACAAAAAGGGCATTTTATTGAAAATCTAAAGGGAGCTCAAGAAGAGTAATACAGACAGGTACGGAGCCAAAAGACACAAAAGGGCCCTGTTGAGCAAGGTAATAAATGCAAAAGGTAGACATTCGTAATTTTGAAATTTCGGGGAACCAAAATTTTGAAATACAACCGTGTTTCGAAACATTTCAAAATTTTGAAAACCAAAATTTCGAAACATTTCGAATATTCAAAAACTGATATTTGAAAAAGCGTGGGCTGCTGGGGCTGAAGGGGGGAACGGGTTCAGAGCTCGATGGGATCGGGGGTGTGGATCTCAGCCCGAGGGTGACTTACTGCCCGAGGTAGAGGGGGCGCTGTGCCGGGGGGGGGGGGGGGCTCACTGCTCGATACAGCCTCGGGCCCCCCCCAACGTGCAGCCTGGAGCCGGGGGTTCTAGTGGGGGAGGCCGAGATGGGGACGGGTGCTCCGGCGATGGAGGCCAGCCCAGAGGGGAGGGGGGCAGACCCGGAGAGGAAAAACGGGGGACGTGGGGGAAGGACGAAGCCCCTGCGGCCGCCAGAGGGGCCGTGCTAGACGGCTATCGAGGGAAAGGGAGGGAGGGGAGGGGGAGGGGGGCGAGCGGGGGGAGGGGGTAGGGGGCGCGACCTCCGGGCGGCCGCTTGGCCTACCACAGGCGAGGGGGAGGGCCCTCCAGCATGCGGCGGAGGGAGCGGTGGAGGCCATAGCTTGGATATATATATATATATATATATATATATATATATATATATATATATATATATATATATATACAACTTTCCCCCAAACCGAGCTGAGCCAGGCCGAGGCCCCAACCAGACCATTGTTTGATATATAGCAAAAGCCATATATATATAACGAATAGATAAATATTAAAACCCTAACCTCAATCCCTAGCCGCACCGTCTGACCGCCAGACCCAGGCGCCCCTCCGCATGCGTCGCCGCCCTTAGACCGGCCACCGTCCAGCGACAGCAAGGCCGCGCGAGCACAGCACGGATAGGAGCAGGGCAGCAGTAGCAGTTATGGTTGCAACTTCACAACGACGTTTTCGCCATATCGTTCGATCGTTTCTCGATCTGACACTTCTGGTATGTAGACAACCTATCCAACTCTTAGTCCCTCCAATTAATTTGATTTTAGACGCTCTAGACTGCCCTGAAGATCAACCCAAAATGGGCGAAAATTTGTTCTAAAGCGGAACAGAAAACCCGTTCAGGGACCTATGTTGGAAGGACCAATCGTCGATCCCTCGACAGTTTTAGGAAAGTACCTAAATAGGACCGAAGACAACCTAACCTAGATGGAAACCTCATTATTAGTTTGATTTCTAGTTGTTTATACAATAATATAAATCAGATTAAAAATCAAAAAAATAATAAAAAATTGATTTTAAAACTTGAAAAATCACCAATATGGTGTACGCCCCGACAAACCGGACAACTAGGTCGTAATCCATAAGCATCGAAAGGTGCGTATGGTTGTTATCGACGTGTAGGAACTGACGAAACTCGATTTCATTGTGTGTGCGCGACGAAACTAGTGCGTATCCGTCAAGTTACCCCATATCGACCTCTTTGTAAAGTAGGCCATAACTTTGTGCACGCTCGTCGTATCGAGACAAAACTTGTGCCAACAGGACCGTATCTTTTTTCTTGTCCCGTTTGCCAAGTTTGGTCCGATTATGAAAAGGTCGACCGGAACACCATTTTGGAAGGCCGTGAACCGATCCAACGGACGAAATTGTGCACGGCCCACCGTAATCCAACTTTGGACATACGGTTGGGTTCGTCTTATCAAATTAAACCCGTAGACATATAGTTTGACGACGTTAGAGACCATATATACTGGCGTGCTTTTCGGTGCAAAACGGGTCCAACGACTGACATTGTTTTGACCGAAACTTATGATTTTGCCCCCGAGTCCAGAATTAACTTTTGGACAGGCGTTTCAAGACATATCGTTTATACCAAAAATGTTTGTGTTATTTGTTTCAGCATCCGGAGCTGTTTGCGGATTGTGACTTGCATTGTTGACGTTCTGACTATTGGACTTGCTGATTCTTGCACCAGCCTCAGGCAAGATACCTTGCCACTGTACTCTATGATTTATTATCTTTATTTTCTGTCATTAATATAATTTATTTGTATATACTGGTTGTTTCTATTACTTGTGCGTCCGCAACATACTTGGGTACAAGCGACCGAGTTAGTCATTTTTATTGTTTTATATATTTTTATTGCATTGACTTAGTACTAGAAGACCACCCATTGACATGAGATATCAGTATATCTCATATGGCCTTGACACATGCTTATCATGAGTTGTGAGTCACATATAGCATACGTACTCGCATAGTTGGCTGGCCACCGATACGTATGAGGCGTGCGACGGTTAGGAGCAACTGCCAATAGATTGCATGATTAGTAGACTTAGCAGTTACTAGAGGTTCATATGAGTCATGGATGTGGCCCTACTAGGCATTGGGTAGGGAGAATAGTTCCTTAACGTATGGGCCATGTATGCACTTTTCCATTGCCGGATGCTCCGTTGGAGATACGGTCCTCATGCTCCTGATTCTTGATACCTGATTCCTGCTGGCCTCTGACATTCGATGGATGTTATGCATTGAGGTCCCTGGTATCCCTTGAGGGACCATACTGATCCCCTGTAGCCAGAGTGCCTATGCATTGAAGGTTTGTTCTTAACTGCATTATCACTGTAGAACGGTTAGGCACCCTATTGTATGCACATTTTCTTTTATTTATTTTATGTCACAGATTATATGGCACGTTCTTTATGTATCTTGTTACGTTGCTCTGAGGACCTGGTGATCTCTCCTGGTGTGTGCTTTCATGTTTTTTGCAGGTGTTCTAGCCAAGGCCGTGAACTTCTCCATTCTGTCGAAGAAGATTGCTCTTGGGTCGTCTTGCTACTTTTATTTCTCCTTCTCCCTTGTTTTGTTCTTATCATTTAATTGGTTGGTAGTGGATCTGTCTCCGCCCAACTTTTGTACAAATGATAAATTCAGAGTTGGTTTTTATTCTAGAGTTATTTTTTTATTGTGGATGAGATTAGTTGTCATGGATTGCTGCATTTTACAGCTTATGTATACATACGAGGATTCCACATATTAGAGTATACTTCATATGTATACAGCTAGCATGTCTATGTACTTAGCCCTAAGTATTTTGGGACTTGGTGTTACATATTTTTGTGGTGGCCTATGCAGGTCTAGTTGGCCGTTTCGGTTACGTTATTGTACCGAACGAGCCTGCATATAGGATTAGAGTCTAGGATCTCATCCACGAGCTTGACCACCTTTCTTGAATTCTATTTTCGAACTCTCGTTTGACCATCTTGAATTGCCTCTTGCTTGACTCCTTTCCTACCCTAAAATTTATCTTTCTTTCCTTAATGCTTGATAAAGGCTAAGAAGATGACACATACTGTATATATATTATATTATCCAAATCTTATATTTGTTGAATTCTTATAAGTTGGGTAGAATACCTCACGACCTAACATTTCCCTCACCTTAACCAACGCCTTAAATAAGAAGACAGTAAGACAACAGTAGAGGCAAGAACACCGGACAAGACTTAGATTTTGATAAACTTGAACTACCTGTGCCTTCTTTCAATCATAATTCTCACGTACTTATATCTTATTGACTAACTTGACAAATGCTGCTATTATAGCCTAGTTTCGTAAAGCTTACTCTTTTATCGAGCTTGTTCAGGACGTGTTCATTGGGGACGTCCATTAACATATTGTCGACTTAGAATCGATATATTATGGTCTCATCAAACTGAGTGCATTTGGTTCGCTCTTCGTATAATTATCCCATGTGGATGAGATACAGATGTCTCTAGGATCTCATCTGCAACTGTCTTGACAACTCCCTCTGAATTACTCAATTGCCTTTGAACCCCATATTCATATTCGATGACATCTCCCTTGAAGTCTTTATTGTCTCCCGTTACCTATCTTGGAGAAACAAATACTAGTAGACCCGGAGTATTCCCCTATAACCATAATAGTTGTACACATAAGTGTAGCAACCATCAGCCAATCAATGTGACTACAACCTTGCCTTGAGCTACTTGTCCTCCCCTCGGCCCTAAAACTAATGACATGACCTTCTAGTCATTTAAATTTGAGAACGATTAGGGTCTTACCCTTGGACAAAACATCAACTAAGGAGACTATCTATTCTCAAAGAACTAATTACTGTGAGTCTCTAATTATACTTCTCGATTCTTGCTTTAACTATCAACCCGTATACCATAAACAAACCCTTACTCGACCCAGCCCCACAGTTTAGACATAAGAGGAATAGAGAAAAAGTAAGGACAAGCATTTCCCATGACTATGGTAGACACCCATCCCGAGATTGGAGTCCAACATGTATTATTCTAGTTATACAGATTTTGTTATTAAGACCTGACTTAGCATTGGAATATCACAATCACTAGCTTATCCAATACCATAGCATAATACCCTGTTATATGATGATTTACTAGTTATTAACAACAATGCATGAGCACTACATTCGACACCATTAGAAACCTTACGACCATAGTCAGGCAGGCTTTACACAAATAGAAATTCATGACTTAGCCGTTAGAGATCTTTCATATGACGTGCCTTAAAGTTCGTTACCCCATCGATAAGCTCTCGTATACTATAGAACAGTGGATCATTCTATTCTATCGACTCTTGTATCATTATGTGCAATCATTTCCATTTATTAGAAATCAAGGTACGATCCTCGAAACTGATTCATAACTACCATCTCACGTTATTGATCACATCGTGACTTATTATTACCAAAGGTCAAGGTACGATGCCGCTACTCAAATATTCCTAACCTCATTATTCCTAAAACCATGTCCTAGTCTCTAGAGTGAATAGATTATAAGCCATTCTTAATTTTAGAAATTATGGGATCACTGACTGATTGAGGTAAATTGGCTCTCACTAGGATGAAAAATTAGTGACTCGTGAACTCTCACTTTCTTTTTAGATCTTTTGGTGTCCCTTACCGTGACTTTGATATTCTGAGTGTAATACTAGCTGTTACCTTCCAACAAAATTCATATGGAAGACCTAGACGAGTCCACCTTCAAGTAGACATATCATGTCCCTCTCAAACACGTCTTCTTGTACTCTATTTTTGTGATACGACTTTCAGTTCAAAAAGGACTAGAGATAACCCTTACCATAACACCGATGTACTTTTCGACTGCAATTAGAGATCCAACCTTGACTCAAATATTTTGGCCCAATATATGGTTGTGATCTATTCGAAGCCCTCTACGCACATGCCACTAGTGTGCCACTCAATAGAGGCCCCTTGTGCTACTTAAACACAAAAGTCACAGAAGGCGCATCTCATGACTTGCATAACCTATTCTACCACCCGACTGACAATTAGGCGAACCTCTTGAGTTAGAACTATTCTAGGTTACCCTAATATGATGGGTATGGTCTCTATTGATTTTGTGGATCTTGACCAACCAATATGGATTAAAACCAAAGCTTTATTCAATAAAAGTCTGATGTCCTATCATGGAATCCATTAAACCCCAGTTAAACCTATCCATGCATATCACCATATGTGGACTATAAAACCAAACTTATGAAATAGGTCCCGACACATATTATGTAGGCTCCATCTTATGATCCACTTATTCCCCGTCCATAATTTCCTTAACTGTATTTCGTCGTAATCATGTTATGTGATGAATGGAATCCCGTTGTACCAACTTTTCCGGTTAGGCTTGACCAAGACCACTCCTACCACCTTGATAAAACGTGGCCAATACACGAGCAACACTAAGTATGTAATCCCTAGACTTCCTATAGGGTCCGTGACTATGATCCAAAGTACCTCATATTTTTATACATCTCCTTGAAGTTTGATCTTTTTAGAAGTCCTACTAATGTGCTTTCAACAATTAACTAATTTATGTATATTGGTAGAACTTTGTGAAGTACGTGTAGGCAACTCTACAGGGGGGTGGGGGTGAATAGAGTATGTGTCGATAATACCCAATTAAAAAATAACTCTATTCAAGTTCACCCAACAAAAATAATAATTAGAGTATAAATGCGGAATATAAATAGAGATCAGAGAAGAATATGCAGACACAGCAGTTTTTAACCTGGTTTCCCTCGTAGAGGACTAGTCCAGGCCTGGGAACTCAAGCTCAGGATTGAAATCTACTATTTATGAAATAGCGTACAACCACGTGCCTTTACTCAGAAGTGCACGCCAACTTCTTACAGATTCGTAAATTGCGAGACTTGGAATTGTCCAAGTGACTTCTTTTGGAACTCTTGTACAGAAACTTCTAGTTGACTCGCACTGAGCACCTTGGGGGCTTGGGAAGTTTTCTGGCTAGTTAGATAAGAAGAATAAGCTCTTGAATGTATAGGCTATAGAAGAAGAGAAGATAAGAAAATTGGATGATTGAAAATGAGAGAAATCAAGGCCAATCTATACTAGTCCAGAGAGGCAGAGTTCGGCCAGAACTCTGTCCCAAATATTTAAATTTTTGGCCGTTGGATAACTAACAACCAGCAAACCCTAAAATCAGGTCCTGAAATTAAGGGGGCAAAGTTAGGTCCGAGCTCTGTCTCCTTGGGGACTGAATGTTCGATGGGCTGTTTTGGGTTTGGCAAGTTTTTGGACTATTGTTTATGGAGCTTTGGGTGTATTGTCTAGAGTTGAGATACTCAGTGCGACTCAACTTACGATAGTCTAGACTCAATAAAAACTAAAATAGAGACTCAGAGAACAAGTAAACAAGAACATGTCATAACAATCGTCGATGATGTTCGTCTTGAGCTAATGTGTGGTGATTTTCCGTTTTGGAGCTTGATGGAGCTTGATGTGTCAAGTTGGATCATAGCAGATATCGTCTTGTTAATTGTCAAGATTAGGTTGACTGCGATCCAGTTTGGGTCAACAATCTCCCCCATTTTGATAATTGACAAAAATACGATATTTGTATGTCGCAACATTCATACCTAGACACATAGAATGATGATAATAGCTCCCCCGTAGATGAACATGTCGGCTCCCCCTTAATTGGATATGTCCTGCTCTAATCCAAGCAAGCACAATAATATATTGAAGCTCAAAAACATATCCGTACAAATATCACAAGTATTATCAAGTGTTTCCAAAGCACAAGCAAATATCACAAGTATTCTCCCCCTTTGTCATTTAGCAAAATCATAAAGCGATAAAGTGGCTCCCCCATAAAAACTAGACAAAGCGAATACATGCAATCACACAACATGGAACCACAATCATAGAGCGAAACTACTAGCAGTTTTATAACTCATAAAAACCAAAGTGCATAATTTCGAAGAAAAATAATGCATGAAAATAGAAATACTATATCCCAAAGTTTGAAAATCTACTACATAAATCAGAATGAAACTATAGCCTAATATCAGCAGCAGCATCAGCAGGTACTAAATGTCGACAATCATGGAGCATGAGATGGACCAGCAGAGTCTGAAGGGTCATTGGCCGAGCGACGAGGGTCGACAAAGGCCGCGTCCGGGTCCAGATACCGCCTGACCTATGCGTCGTCAATTCGGTAACCTTTACGAGAAGGGTCTCGTACGATAGTGAATGACATAGTAGGATGGGTGGACAGGGTGTACTGGAGGTCGTGCAGCGAGTTGCTGATAGCACTCATCTGAAGGGTGGTACAGTAATCCAACTGAGTCCCGCGGTCGTCTTCCAAACGGAAAGCGATCGCACAACATCGTCTGGATGGAGTCAAGAGTAGCAGGAGGCTCGGGCTCAGGAGCATCAAGAGCTGCAGGAGCATCATAGTCAGAAGACTCAGACTCAGCAGGAGGGGCAATAGCAGCAAGAGTCCTCCATGCCTTGGATAGATAGGCAGGAACAGGAAGAAACTGACACTCATCAAGAGGAATATAAAAAACACGAAAGATCATCGGTAGATACATGGCATAGACCAATGATCGTGGCTTGGTTCTCGCACTAATCATCCACTCCATCATTGTTCGAGGGAAGTTGAATGAAACATGGAAGTGCAAATGGTAGAGAGCATATATCTTAAGATAGGAAACTTCATCGGTTGATCCCGCTTTGGGCAAGATCGAAGAGAATATAATTTGATGGAGTTCATAGAAATAGGGGTTGAGGAATTTTGCTCTAAGCTTGCGAGGATGTGTTAGGGGGGTTTGAGGAATTTTGCTCTAAGCTTGCGAGACCGTATTAGGGGTACACAAGTCGTCCTTGAAGCTTTCAAGTGATGATCCATCGGAAAATTGAAACCGTCGGGCATCGACGAGTTTCTTCCAATAGTGGGTTCCGTGATTTCCAGATAATCGGCAGGCTCGAAGTTATCAAACGATATATCAATACCGGCGACACTTGAATAAATCCTTGTGTTGTCATGAGTCAAATTGCAATAGAATATTTGTATGGCATTTAAATTGACAATAGATGAAGTTGAAATAAGTTCATCTAGATTTAAGTCATAAATAGTGAATGATAATCCAAAAATATGGTAAAATTGATCGGATGTCCCGAAAACACGCTACATGAGCGAAAGTCGAAAAACCACTCATTGGAAGCATCTAATGAGACAAAAAATTGCTCATTGTAGGTGTTAGGGTTTTGTGGAGGTGGTGGATTGAATAATGGATGGATAGGAGGAGGAAGAGGAGGAGGAGGGTTAGAAGATGATGCTCCTTCACTTCTTCTCCTCTTTTCTCTACCAAAAAGTTTTGGTGCCATTGATAAAAAGAGAGAATTTGAAAGAGAGGAGAAAAAGGAGTTATACGTCACACAAATGGTTGGAGATGGAAGAGATCCTTCAAAACTCGTTAGATCTTGAGTTTTGAAGGAAAAGCCCTAAAATATGCGTATTCTAGGGTTAGGATTTGAGAGAAAAGAGTTGGAGGGAGGTAGAAGAAGATAAAAGTGAAGAGAGAGGGGTTTCTCGGGTTTAAGATGGTTGGGGCTAGCAGGTCGGGTGAAATCCTGACCGTCGGATCAAAAAATTGAATGGCTCAGAGCAGTTGGAGGTTCTGTAAGCAGGCACACAAAGTTTGGCTCAAACACTGTGTGGGGCAGAGTTCGGCCCCAACTCTGCTTGTCTGTTCTAGTACACAAAAAAGGCAATGTTTGAATAAGAAAAGTCTAAAATTTGAAAATTTGAGTGATATAAGTCATAAAAACAATGTAGCTATATAATAAATGACTGTTAAGACAGCGATCATTATAGTGAAATTGCCTTGGGGTAGCTGTAGGGGCCGGATCCTAGCTAGCGGTAGTCCAAAGACTAGTGCACCGTGTCGCTTAGGCTTTTACGCCTTGTTGTCAGAAGGGCCCTTTCGGCTTGTACTCAAAGCTGAGTCATTATAAATGATGATTGTCATAACCGTTATTTACGTAGGTACATATTATTGTATGACAGTTTCATCCAAGATTCCTACCTCTCGACAAAGGAAATTGAAGCACTCTTCGACTAGTGGTTTAGTAAAGAAATTTGCTAGCTGATGTTCGGTGTCAATAAACTCTAAGTTAATAGTGCCGTGCTGTTGATGATCACGCAAAAAAATGATGTCTAATCTCTATATGCTTTGTGCGTGAGTGACATACTGGGTTCTTGGTCAAATTTATTGCACTAGTGTTATCACAAAAATAGGTATGTGCTTGAATAATAAGTTATAGTCTTCAAGAGTTTGCTTCATCCACAGAATCTGTGCACAACAACGACCAGCTGCGATGTACTCATCTTCTGTTATAGATAGTGCGACAGAATTATGCTTCTTGCTGGACCATGAGACTAAAGCCTTTCCTAACAAATGACACGTGCCGCTGGTACTCTTACGGTCGACTTTGAATCCCGTAAAATCAGCATCGAAATATCTGATTAATTCAAAAGAAGTAGTTTTGGGATACCACAAGCCTACCATAATCGTTCCTTTAAGATATCTAAAGATACGCTTAACAACGGTCATTATGATTCTTTAGGATTTGCTTGATATCTAGCACATAAGCAAATGCTAAACATGATATTGGGACGACTATCAGTTAAATACAATAGACTACCAATCATACCTCGATACTTACGTTGATCGACCGGTTTGCCGCTTTCATCAGGTTCCAGCTTTGTTGTAGTAGCCATAGGAGTGCTGATAGGTTTGATGTTTTCAAGCTCGAACTTTTTTAGCATGTCCTTTGTATACTTCGACTGGCTGACGAAGACGCCTTACGAGTATTATTTGATTTGCAGTCCAAGGAAGTAGTTGAGCACCCCCATCATGCTCATCTCAAATTTATTCTGCGTACACTTGGCAAAATCATTGCATAGACCCTCATTGGTAGACCCAATATGATATTATCTACATAAATTTGTAATAACAAAACAGTGTCATCAAGGGATTTTATAAAAAGTGTAGTATCAATTTTCCTTTTTGAAAAATCTTTATCAAGTAAGAAAGTACTAAGGCATTCATACCAAGCTCGAGGAGCTTGTTTGAGGCCGGAAAGAGCTTTCTTAAGTTTAAAAACGTGGTCGAGAAATTTGTGATTTTCAAAACCAGGGAGTTACTTGACAAAAATCTCTTCTTTAATAAAACCATTTAGAAAAGCACTTTTCACATCCATTTGAAAAAGTTTGAAGTTTTGAAAATTTACTAACGTGCAAAGCATCTGAATAGATTCAAGTCATGCAACAGGAGCATATGTCTCATCGTTGTCGATACCCTCCTCTTGGTTGTATCCTTGGGCTACGAGACGAGCTTTGTTACGAGTGACCGAACTGTCCTCATTAACTTTGTTGCGAAAGATCCATTTAGTACCAATGATTGAATGATCAGCAGGTCTAGGAACAAGTTCCCAAACCTGATTTCGTTCAAATTGGTTGAGTTCTTCTTGCATTGCAGATATCCAAAATTCATCGTTAAAAGCTTCTAAAACATTTTTAGGTTCAATTTGAGAAATAAAAGCAGTGCTAGTAATAGAGTCTCTCAAAGAAGATCGAGTAGTTACTCCTTTCGATACCTCACCTATTACCAAATTTTCTGAATGCGAAGGTTTGAATTGGAACTTCTTTGGTAAGCCTTCCAGAGAGTTGGTTTTGGGTGGTGTATCCACATGAGTGAAGGTTGCTGGTTCATCATCATCGGGAATGATAGCTGTACTATTATCCTCATCAAAAGTTACGTTAGTAGACTTTTCAACAACCATGGAGCATTTGTTGAGCACTCTATATCCCTTACTCTTTGTCACGACCTGCACCCTAGAGTAAGGGCACGAGAAGTGGGTACGTCCAGCCTACGCCGCAGTGTCGGCGGTAGAACGCTGTCCTAGGTCAAACATCTAACAATATAAAGGTACCTGTACAGTATATACACTCCGAATAGAGGTGACATAGCAAATACAGTCTCAATCACATCTAAGGTAGAGCATGATAAAAGATAGATAAAATATGAAATCCACAAAGAGATACCGCAGATAGAAGTCTAAGTGTCTAAGATGCACAAACCCAGAAACATCTCAAATCTCAAATACAGTAATCCAAAAAGTAAATACAACTCAAGACAACTAAAATAACTATCTATACAACCTCTACTATGTCTCCTCTAGGCTAGCAGGCAACCTCCAAGCTATCTGTAAAATTTATCAACAGGTCCAGTCAGGACAGGAGCGAGCACAAAACATCTCACGCAGTTCATATCAAGTTAGGAAATATAAAGCATGCAATAGAGTAAGATACAGGAAACGCTGAAAGAAGAATGTATATAAAAAACAATAGAGATTTGATAATAGGAAATATCTATATATGATAAGTAAGAACCGTAAGCAATATTTGATTTAGAGTACAATATGGTTATGTAAACGGTTTAGGACAATGCAATGGTAACTCCATTGTACGTGAGTGCACAATGGGCATATACAATAGTTATACAATGTTGCACAATAGGATTTGATTACATAACCAATTCTACTCCCCCTTCCCAATCAATACACAATGATCCACTCCAGTTACGTTATCTTATACAATAGTATACAATGTTATACAATAGATGTACAATGTTATACAATAGTTGTACAATGGTCTATCTATGGGACTCATGTGATAATGAGAGTACAATATGCACAATGAGTATACAAGGATAAGGGTATTCAATAGATACAATATGTAAGTGAAACGCACATCACAATATGTATTTAGTGAATACAAGGGGATAACATCTCAAAAGAAGATCCATATAGTACCAATCAGTGATAACAATCGTGTCAGCATCAAGTACAGTAATCTAGAGCAAGAATGTAAATCCAGACAAGTATGAAACGGTCAGAGAATGTACTCGCCTGATAACCTGAACAGCTGATAGGTATAGAGGTCCAAACTGAAGCCACAGAGTCCTATTTAGAGCAACACAGGTCAAGATGTATACAAGAGATGATAAATGAAATGTACAATGCATCTGCATGTTGTCTAGGTCAAACTAGACTAAAGTCAACACTTGGTCAACTCTAGTCAACCATACTAGTCAAATTAGGTCAACTAGGTCAAGTCCTAGCCCAAACAAGTCTAACAAGTCTCACTAGGCCTAACCAAGCCTAGGCTAGCACACACACAATCACAAGACAATGTGAACCACAACAATGCATAATATAAAATAGATAATATATATAAATACATACCTTCATACATACATGCATATCCACATTACATACATATTTATATATATAGGCATATGTTACATCATGCATATTTACATAGTTACATAGATATACATTCATGCACATTTACATACATACTTTTATACATTATATATGTTAACATTTATTACAATGCATTATATTTTACTTATACCTTTGATTGATTGATTCATTCATATATGACATTCATTCATGCATATTACATACTTACATGCATCTATACATCATATACATTGTATATAACATGTAAAAATAGAAGAGAAAAAAAAGGGAAAAAACTGAAATGGAAAGGGAAGGGAAGGAAAATGTAAGGAAAAGGAAAAAAGTGGACATATACATGCTTGCATCATATATTCTACATTACCATACATGCTATCATTATATATCGCATTATATTATTTATATATTATGCATTCATATCTATCATTACATGTATACCTTGCATTCATATCTAGCATTCATTATATACTTTCATGCATACATTGTATATCATTCTTTCATTCATGCATTTATGCATTGCTTACATACATTATATTAATTGCATTCCTACATGCTTGCATTCAACCATATATATACATTAATGTAAAGAGGATATACATCATATATATATATATTATTTCATTCATCTAACATATCATGTATTACATACTCTATATTCATTTAATACCCATACTACATAGGCTCATAGGTTACACAAAATGCATATATCGTATAGTCACTCTTCTACTTAAAACCAATACTGTACCAATTTTGCCTCTACTAAATTCTAGGATTAAAGTATGTTGTAGCCCTTCGTGTTAGCTTTCCGAAACTTCAAACGGATAGCATTTTTGTGTCCGGAAGCTCCCGAAATCGCGAAAATACCGAAACACGTTCGTCTTTCGTACAGCTGACACTCAAATAATTCTACAGAAAGTTACAGAAAGAATTTGGCTTATTAAAATATATATTTGGAAATCTAACTTCGATACGGTTTTTTTAAAAAAACGGGAGATAAATCGGAGTTCTAAGCTAAAAGTTATGACATTTCTAAGTTGTTTTGGTTAATAAAAATGTGGATGAATATTATGACGAATTTGAGTTGTTTTGGACAAAAGAACACATATAGGCCAAGATACTTGGATACAAACATAGGTATCCAAATGAAACTCATTCTAACCATCCTAACTAAGATCAATCCACTCTTTAACCATTCTAAAACTGAAATTAAATATCTATTTAAACTATTATCATACATACATACACATGGGGTGTCCTAATTTGGGATCTATCAAGTAGGACACAAGACACATATCTAAAATCCTCAAGAGAGCTCCAAATGGCCACAAATTTGAATCTAAATGGGACACATGCATGAGGATGGATCCTACGGATTCAAAACTAATTTATATGCAAAGGAAATCGATTTAGATGATGGGTTTTACCTATTGGGAGTGGAATCCCAATGAAATCCTTTAGGACACGGCTCCGATTCGAAGATCCCTCAAAGTGGACACTCCTCCTTGCACTCCTCTTCCAATCCTTGGAGAATGGGAATGATTGTAGGAAGATTTGGTGAAGGAATGATTTGATTTGGAGATCAAATCAATGGGAAGGCTCTCTAAAATTAGGGAAGAACAAAAGGAAAATAAAAGAGGCAAGATTGTAATGAATGAAATGAATCATTCTCCCCTAAAGGTGGCTGCCATAAAGAGTCCATTAGGGCTAATGGAAAATGTCCTAATTGTCCCTCTCTAGTCTCATATGGTTAAGTCTAGACTAGGTTCAAGTTTGGGGTCAAAATGATCTAGTTTTGAGTCTCTAACTTAACCATTCTAACATGATAAAAATTAGTTTAATTAACTAACTTAAATGTTGGGTTTTGTGGGCCATGCTTAACTTAATATTGGGTTCCATCTAGACTTTAAGCTACCCGGGTCACAATACAAGTCGGAACGAGACGAAACTCAAACCCGACTAAACAAATCCAATAAAAACAATATTAAAAATATAAAATTTTCCCAAAATATTAAAATATGAAAAATGACCAAAATCATAATACATCAATTTAAATATTATTAAAATAATCTAAAATTCACCAATTAATCAAAAACCTAAATAATTCAAAAGTCACAAAATGACCAAAATACCCTTAGCCTAAAAAGTTGTAAATAGTTATACTAATCACATGGTTAGGTCCCCATGGTCATGGTTAATCTCTAGGCTCAACAGTTCTAGGGTTCACTAGCTAACACATCAAAATTATAATTCACCAATTTTAAATAGTATTAAATTAATTAAAAATTCCCACAAATCATAAATCCTATTATTAAATAATAAACTTTTACAAAAGTTCAAAATTACCCTCATTTTAGAAAAGTGGGTGTTACAAGTCTACCCTCCTTAGAAAATTTCGTCCTCAAAATTAAGATGGTCGTACTTCTTCTAGAGTCTCGTCCCCAACAATCAAAGTCTCAGAACTTACCTAAATCATACAATTTAAAAGAATGACATACAAGGTTATGGCATATGGTGGTAGTGTAAGTCTCATCTAGGTATACTAGTTACACTAGACCAAAACAATCATAGGGTATCAAAACTTACAAACAATCAGGGGTGTTAAACTGGAAAAGATACAGAAATAACAAATCATCAAGGCTTTAAGGCAAAATCAAAATAAAAATTTAAAGCACAAATGTCGAACATTAAAATCTGGTCACAATATATATATATAGAGAGAGTGTTAGAAGGGGAAAAGCTAGCATTATGTAAAGGTTATGTGGTTAGTGTGTGTATGGGTGTATGTGGACATGTTCATAGGGTTAGATAGTAGACATGTGTGTGTGTGTGTATGAAATATACATGAAAGTATATAGGAGGATTTGGGTTTCAAAACAATAGCTATCAAGTTACACTACTCATGGCATATTGGTTAAACAATCTACAATGCACAACCTATTTACTCATAACATGCATGGCTAACCATTTATATACATATATCTATATGTATAGAGAGGTAGAGATTTAGTTATGTATCTATATACATTATAACAGTAAGCATAAACTATATATATATATATATATATATATATATATATATATATATATATATATATATATATATATATATATATATACCTATATAGATATATGAACATAACATAGAGATGAAGGGTTAGGTTTACATGGTAGTTGTGAACATTAGTGTACATTAGTGTAGAGTGTCAAGAGTACAGGGGTTATAACTTAAAACGTGTTACGACCCGCACCCTAGAGTAAGGGCACGAGACGTGGGTACGTCCAGCCTACGCCGCAGTGTCGGCGGTAGAACGCTGTCCTAGGTCACAACATCTAGCAATAATATACAAAGCAGTTTATACTCCCCGAATGGGGGTGACATGATAAAAGTAAACTCAATCACAACTAAGAAAGAAGAAGCACGATATGATATAGAACTCAAGGAGATACAGATGATAAAATAGTCTAAGATAACATCCCAACAAATATCCAGAGTACAAATCTCAGCTACTGAATATGAAAGAATATATACAACTCAGAATCCCCAGACAGAAATAAAGTCTAGCTAAAACAGTCTCAAGACAACATAAATGAGATAGGCCTAACTAAGCTAGTATAGGCAATGGGGTAATGTCCTCACCTAGAGCTGGGTCCTCCTGAGAATCAAGCTCGCAAGTGTCGTCTAGGGCTGCCCTGTAGAAGGTATCCACACAGGCCTCCTCCTCGTCCTCTGTAATATTTTCAACAGGTCCAATCAGGACAGGAGCGAGCACAATACATCTCAACAGTTCATAGCAGGTTAGAAAATATAATCATGCAGTAAAGTAAGATATAGATACTGAAGAAATGCAGTATGTAAACAGAGAGAGAACTGTAATAGAAATATCTACTATAAGTAAAGAACTAACAGTGGCTAGTGAGTCAGAGTATAATATAGACATGTAAATGGCATAGGATGATTCTGATGCTACACTATGGAAAGATTCTGATGCTGCACTACTTGGATCGTATTCACATGTCTACTTCTACTCTCCCGTACCCTTAATCAGTACACGAGGATCCAACCAGGTTATGTTATGATTTCATGTAACGGCCCCCGAAGGGTGGTACATAGTAGTCCCATAAATGGGAATTCTAGGAACCCAATAAATGGGATAAGGATTCATGGAAAACTCTGTGATCATAAGAGTATATGTCACAAGTGATCAAAGAAACAAATAAAGCATAGTAATACGTCATGTAAGTGAAACGCACAGAACATATAGTACCCGATGCTCCCTGAAGGGATAACATCTCAAGAAGGGATCCATATAGTACTAATCTGTGTGACCAACGTGACAGTATCAAGTAAAGTAATTTAATGCAGGAAAATAATTCTAAGCAGGATATGAAATGATCAGAGAATGTACTCGTCTGGAATCTGAGTGTCCGGATGAAATGTACTGTCCGATGAGAGGTGTCTGGCTCCTAATCAGAACAGCACAAGTCACAACAAGTCTAAAATGATAACAATATGCAATTCAATGCCTTCTAGATGAATCTTGGTCAATCTAGGCCAAAGTCAACTCTTGGTCAACTCTGGTCAAACCTAGAAGTCAAACTAGGTCACCCAAGTCAAACCTAAGTCAAACTAGTCTATTCTAGGTCTAACAAACCATTCTAGGTTCTAACAAGACTAATCTAGGCAATATCATGCCCTAACAACCAAACCATAACATTACACACATGACAATATATCTATATTTAATACACACATAGATATAACTATATAATCTAATATAGGAATACCCATATAGGCTATCTATGATATATCCCACATACATATATATATCTAATATATATAAAAGTACAACAAATTATATAATATATATAGGATATATATATCTATTCATCTCAATTTCTATACATGCACGTAGAAAATAGGAAACATATGTATGTGTCCATGGGTGTGTGTGTGTGTTTGGCTAGAGGGTTCAAGAATGTGTATGTGTGTCATGAGTGAAGTGAGGTGAGTGAATCCTGAAAACAGTGTGCATGTTCATATGTGAAAACTGAAAAAAGTAAACAGTGTGTATACACATATCAATATGAAACAGGGAAAGGAAATTCAGTTTAATAAGAAGGAAGAAAACCAATATTGCAGTTGACAGTTAAAAAGGAAAGGATCCCATTTCAGTTTAATTGGAAGAACCAATTCTCAGTTACCATTTCGAAAAGGAAAGGGAAATCAACATATTAACATTCATTCAAAACTCAGGTTCATGTTCAGTTGTCAGGGAAAATCAGTAACTTAACAATGAAAACTCAGTTGACAGAAAATAGGCTATTCAGTCCCATCTTTAATTCAGGAAAAGGGGAAAAATCAGTGTGAAAGAATCAATGAATCAAACTTCATTCTCAGGTTTTAGAGAAGGAAAAGAAAAGAAGGAAATCAGTTCACAGGTTCAGTCCATATCAATCTAAACTATATTTCAGTATTTTCAAGGAATAATCTCAGGTTTTGGCAACAGTAAATACAAAAAGGGAAATCAGAATTCTCAGTAATCTACAGTGGTTAGGAATGGTTAAATTCTCAGGTTATTAAGGGAAACAGTGAGAATCAACTCTGTGCAGACAGTGTGCAATGCCAATTATCAAAATCTCATACACAAGCCAAAAGCCAAATTTCGAATGCAATGTTTTATAAACATGAATCAACAATCATGTGGGGGGGTGATTACAGAGATTGAACATCATTAGAATGGGATTTAACAGTTAGGAATATTAAAAAAATAGTATCAGAAGTATCAGCCAAAGCCATTTAACTCCATCATTCGAATCCAAATTCCAATTAAAACCTAATTTAACATGTAAACCTAATATAACAGAGATTGTACATCACATATAGGATCTAATTAATAATTTAAAATCACTAATTAACATTTAAAACGAAATCAAATAAAAATCCCAACTGAACACTGATACACACAGTGTACTACTCGTGCACACTCAATATCGTGTCCGACACGACACAAGGGCTCGTGTCACCCTAGGAACCTCGTGTCAGTCGTGGACACAACACGTGTGTCGAGTTTCAAGTGTCAAAGTGTCTTGTGCACTGCATAGCAAGCCCCGAGTAGCAGGGCAGCTACAGTGCCGCGCACGAGCAAATGCACCCACGTGTTCCCGTGTCCCCCGAGACCCGACACGACACTAAAATGTGCTCAGTATACTAGAAACACATAAGCGAGATCAAACCCTATTTTTTTATTCAAAAACATTTCACAAAATCAAACGAAATGCCCTTTGGGGCATTTCACGAAACACATATACCAATAGGCTGATACGTGTCCGATACGGACACGTATCGAACTCGAAACCTAGGGTTAGCTATACCTACAGCTAGGTTAGGCCTAGGGCTCCCTAGATATGAAATAAAATCAGAAATTTATGGAGTAGAATAGAAGTTTACCTATGGTGTAAATCCACACAAAAGCCCCAAATGAAATGGTTCCTCAAGCTCCCAAAATATCCACAAATTGTATATTCCCTGAAATCTCTAAATAACAACAGCAAGTACAATAATTTTAGGTCCTAATGCAATTGATTTGGGAAAAAAGGAATGGAAATGGATTTTATAGGATTTAATGAACATGGAGACTCACCTCTTCTCAAACTTGAAAATAATAAGAAAGAGGCTAGCCCTAATTTCTAGGAGGGATTATATAGAGGGGGATAACCTAAGGTGGCCGGCCATGGGCTGGAATAGGGCTAGGTTTAGGTTCATTTGGTTGGGTTGGGCCTCTAAGGCTTTAAGTCATATAATGACTTGTGAAATCATAAGCCATTTCTTAATCGAACTAACTCCTAATTTCCCCAAACTAATTCTAATGAGTTAAAAATCACTAACTTAGGTCAAGCTAAGGTTTCTTAACCTAACCCAATAGTCATGACCTAGGTTAGCCTCTAAGACAGTCTCCAAGGTCAACACCAGTCAAAGTCTAAAATAGCACCAAAACAATTATACTAAAAATCACTTAAAAATTCTAATAATTATAATTAATAATAATAAAAATTCCAAATTAATTCCATAATTTTGAAAATGACCAAAATACCCTCAAGCTAGAAAAGTGGTAGTGACAAATCTACCCCCCTTAAAATAATTTCGTCCTCGAAATTTAAAGGCGAAACTAACTGCTAAGAAGGATAGAAAAGTATACCTCAAGGTCCAAAAAGATAGGGGGAACGCTCGCGCATCTCATCCTCCCGCTCCCAGGTAGACTCTCCTGGAGAATGATGCCTCCATACGACGCGTACCAAAGGTATCACCTGGCTCCTCAGAACCTTCTCCCGTCGATCTAGAATCTCCACTGGCTGCTTTGGACAGCTGAGAGAAGGCCCAACCTCAATTTCCGAATAATCGAGCACATGGCTAGGATCAGCTACGTACCGTCTCAACTGTGATACATAGAATACGTTGTGGACCCCCACAAGTGCAAGTGGAAAGTCTAGCCTGTATGCCACATCACCGACTCTCCCGCTGATAACGAAAGGGCCGATGAAGCGCGGGCTAAGCTTCCCACCTCCACCAAAACGTATCGTACCACGAGTCAGAGATATCCTCAAGAAAACCTGGTCTCCGACCTAATCACAAGCAAAGTCTCAATTAATTATAATAAATAAACATGATTAATAAGCGAGATCAAACCCTATTTTTCTATTCAAATACAATCCTAAAATCAGGTCGAAATGCCCTTTGGGGTATTTCGTCAAACACCTATAAACATGGGTTGATACGTGTCCGATACGGACACGTAATGGACTCGAATTCTAGGGTTAGCTAGTCCTACAGCTAGGCTAGGCCTAGGGCATCCTAGAAATGCAATAAAACAGTAATTTTATGGAGTAGAATTGAATATACCTAGGGATGTGCAAAGGCTCAAAATCTCCAAATGGAAGTCGTTCCTCAAGCCACCAAATTCCTTCAAATTGATTCCTTCCTGAAAATACTCAATACCAACAGCAAGTAGGCTAATTTTAGAACCTAATGAAATTGATTTGGGTGGAAAAGGAATTGAAATGGATTTTCTAGGGTTTAATGAAGATGGAGACTCACCTCTTTCCAAAGCTTGAGAAATTCTAAGGAGGCTAGCCCTAATTTCTAGGAGACTATTTATAGGGGGATTCCCTAGGTTAAGTGGCCAGCCATTAAGTATTTGGGTTAGGGTTTGGCTCATGCCTAGTGGGTTGGGCAAGTCATACAATGGTTCAAAATCACAAGTCATGACTTGTGTCTAATGCCTTCTATTCTAACTTGAGTCAAATGACTAAACCATAGGTTGTCCCTAGTCTAACTAGGGTTGCATGACCTAACCAAGTCCAAAATCAACTAGGGTTAGCTCCTAGGTTAGTCTACCAAGGTCATTGCTAGTCAAAGTCAACCTAGTCAACCTTTATTCAAACAATTCCAAAAAAATCCTAAAAATTCCCATAAATTCAAATAAATTCTAATAAATTCAAATAACCCCAAAAATGACAAAAATACCCTCAAAGTAGAAATGATGAACAAAATACCCTAATCACATGGCTAGGCTCTAGGTCAACCAGTCTCCAAGGTTACACTATAAAAAAATTACCAAATATCATATCATGATTTAAATAGTTTTAAATAATTAAAAAATCACCAAAAATTATATCATGATTTAAATATAATTATTAAAAGACTAAAATTACAAAATTTCAAAATTACCCTCTTCTGGAAAACTGTGTGTTACAATCATACCCACCTTATAAAAATTTCGTCCTCGAAATTAAGATGATCGCACCCCTTCTAGGTTAAGCCCCCAGCAATCATAGTCTCAGAAACCTATTTAAATCATGCAGTTGGAAAGTGTAACCTATGGGGTCATGGCATGTAATATCAGTCTGGGGTCTCATCTAGTTATACCAACCATGCTACAGTACTTGGCAATCACAAGGTATCAAAACATACAAGCAAGGAATGCATCAAAATTCTCAAAAGGGATACTAAGGTTAGGTCAAAACTTACCTCCAGTTAGGTCTGAGAACTAGAACTCCCTCCTGGAAGCAGGGCCCTGGTTGGGGCAGGTATATCAGGACAGTGCTGCACCCAGTGTGTAGCTGACCCACAGAATAGGCACAATCCTAGTCTCTTTCTACAGTTGTTCCACTTGTGTCCAGACTTCTTACAGTATGCACAGATAGGCGCTGGCTCAGCTGGCCTCTGCTGGACAGGAGACTGGGCTGGGTATGATGATATAGGGTGGATATATGTGTACTCCTCAAACTCTGGGTAGGACTGGGTACTGCTCCTCGCCCTCTTGGAGCTAGGCTCTCCACCTGAAAGCACAGAGTCCCACAGACGTAGCAACCTCTGGATTTGCTCCCTCATGGCCTCATCATGAACTCTCTGTGACTCTAACAGCCTTTTTTGCAAATATCCAAACACCTGGACTGCGTCAAGTAACAAACCTCCAGGTGGTACAGTAGGGAGTACCATCTCAAGGGGTAGGGAAAGGCTCTCGGTCTCAGGCAAATCCGTAGCTCTCTCCTGAACGACAGGAGATGAAAGAAGTCTCTCTAACGAGGCTACCACCATCTCCTCAATGGAAGGAGGTGCCACCACCCCCTGATCAGATGAAGGGATCACTTCCTCCTAAACAATAGGAGGTGGAAGCACACTCTCAGTAGCTGCAGCTGCTCTCAGGCGACGGGCTCGGGTCATGGGTGCCATACTGAAAGAAAAAAAAAAAATAAATCATTCATCAAGGCTGTAAGGCAGTCTATCATTCTATATAAAAACTGATAAATATAAACAAATGAGAACCAGCTACAAGAGTCACTATTTTAAAGCCAGGCTATACTATCATTCCTAAGATAAGGGCCTAATCACAAGTCATCAAATCGTCATACTAAGAAAGAACTACATATGCATAAGCTCCATAAAGCTAAAATATCCCTACTCCTAAATTATTTGATGATGGAAAGCAATTTATAATAATAGAAGGGTACGATAGAGATGATATGTTTAAAAATCTTCTCAGGATATAATCTGATAATCATATGCGTCTGTCCAAAATCATGTTACTCAGAGTCCTCGCCATGCCAGTAAGCAAGACTGCGATAAATGATAGATTACATAACTGGGGTATGCACCTCTACAATCATGTCGTCTAAAAATCTCGCTATGCCGACTAGTATAGCTACGAGAAATTCCAAATCTCATAACCCAGATACGTACATCTGAAGTCAGGTCTCTATGTTTCCGCCACGCCAGCTAATATGGCTACGACAAACTACAGGTTCCATAATCAAGTAGACGTTTTACCATCCCTGTATTCCCGTCAACCTATGTTATCAGAAAAATATCGTAACTCAGGCCTTAAAATTAATCTCGATAGAAAAATCAAATTCAACAACGATCTAACAAAATCAAATTCAGTAATCAAGGAGTGAGAGCAACAAAACAAGGGAAATGATTCAAATTGAAGTTTAAATAAGATTCTCAAGGGTCGTCCCAGGAATCTCTCAAGGAATCCTAACTGCGATTGAGTACCTTTAAAAATATCCTAATCCTACTACAGGCTGTAGTGATACTCTAGTTCGAATACCACACCCTCTGCATTAGGGTGCTGCTGATACTGTAGGAACCTCTACCGCTGAGTCTATAATGGTGGTCCCCTCTGCTGTCCTGCCGGAGCCCTAGCTCCTGGTGCTATCTGAGCCAATGGTGTCGGGTTCTTGGGACACTCTCTACACTGATGCTCTGCTGAATCGCAAAATAAACACATGCCCAACCTCTTCCTACAGTCGTCCCACCCATGGCCTTGCTTCATGCAGAAGTTACACACAGTGTTCTGCTGCTGCCTGGGTGCCTGCTGATACAGTACCTGTCTCTATCCCTGATGCTGAACAGGCCTCTGCTGCTGTTTCTGGAAGTGGACCATCGACTGCTGATACTGCTACTAAAACTGATGCTGAACGTGCGGCCTCTTGGCCAGTCCTCCGCTGCTGCTGCCCCAAACTGGGTCTCGCCTCCTCTTGAGCCTAAGCTCAAGATCATCCTCAGCCAATAAGGCTCCCATCAAAATCTTTTCGAAAGTGGCACCCCTGTTGCCCTTGGTCAAGGACTTGACTTCCTTGACCAGACCCTTCCGGAACCTCTGGGCCTTCGCCGCCTCGCTCAAGTCCTCTACGAATCTGCTGAGACGGCCGAACTCCCCAGCGTACTCCTCCACTGACAGGCTCCCCTGAACTAAGCTCTCGAACTGCGACTCCACGGCTCTGAGCGCTGAATCTGGAAAGAACTTCTTCTTGAAGAAGCCCTTGAACTCCTCCCAGGTCTGTCCGGCTACCCCCATCCTGGGGTCTGACTGATACCAGGTGCGAGCAAGATCTCGCATCCGGCTAGCTGCTGCCTCAATCTGGAGATCTGTCGGAATTCGGGCTAGGCGGAAGATCTCCTCTATATGCTCGATCCACTCGTCAGCATATAAAATTCCCTCCGTTCCCAGGAAGTCTCTGGGGCTCATCTTTTGGAACTGCTCTATCCCAGGTGTCTTCGGCTGCTGGACTGCTGGTCGAGCTGCGACTGTCGTAAGGGCCAACTCCATGCCTCTGTCCTGTCGGGCCTGCTGTCGGTCCATGAACTGTTGTAAGTAGGAGAACATCTATGCCGCATCCACGTATCCTGGAGGTGGCGGCTGCTGGAAGGGCACCTCTGGGATGACTAGGTCCTACCCCCGAACTGGTGGAGGCATACCCCCTGCTGCTGGTGTAGGGGCTCCTCCGAACGCAGCTGAAACACCTACCCCAGCTAGCATGACTGGGGCTGCGGTACCAGGGGCTGGCTGCTGGATATGAGAGGTGGCAGACCTCTCATCGGCGTCCCCCTGGCCCTGGCGATGTGAACTCGTCTCAACCATCCTGGAGACAGATCAAAGAAATAATTGTTGAGAATGAGTCGAATAGCAAGGAAGGACAGTTATTTTCAAGAGAAAACAATATCAGCAAGAACTGAGATGGTATGAATTAGATAAGAGTTTTTTTCTAATGTGATTGAGTACCTTCAAAATATCCTAATCCTACAGCAGGCTATAGTGATACTCTAGTTCGAATACCACTACATAAACTGGACCTGCATAGGCCACCACTAAAAATGTGTCACGACCCGCACCCAAGTGTAAGGGCACGAGACGTGGGTACGTCCAGCCTACGCCGCAGTATCGGCGGTAGAACGCTGTCCTAGGTCACAACATCTAGCAATAATATACTAAGCAGTTTATACTCCCCGAAAGGGGGTGATATGATAAAAGTAAACTCAATCACAACTAAGGAAGAAGAAGCATGATATGATATAGAACTCAAGAAGATACAGATGATAAAATAGTCTAAGATAACATCCCAACAAATATCCAGAGTACAAATCTCAGCTACTGAATATGAAAGAATATATACAACTCAGAATCCCCAGACAGAAATAAAGTCTAGCTAAAACAGTCTCAAGACAACATAAATGAGATAGGCCTAATTAAGCTAGTCTAGGCAATGGGGTAATGTCCTCAGCTAGAGCTGGGTCCTCCTAAGAGTTTAGCTCGCAAGTGTCGTCTAGGGCTGCCCCGTAGAAGGTATCCACACAGGCCTCCTCCTCGTCCTCTGTAATATTTTCAACAGGTCCAGTCAGGACAGTAGCGAGCACAATACATCTCAACAGTTCATAGCAGGTTAGAAAATATAATCATGCAGTAAAGTAAGATATAGATACTGAAGAAATACAGTATGAAAACAGAGAGAGAACTATAATAGAAATATATACTATAAGTAAAGAACTAACAGTGGCTAGTGAGTCAGAGTATGATATAGACATGTAAATGGCATAGGATGATTCTGATGCTACACTATGGAAAGATTCTGATGTTGCACTACTTGGATAGTATTCACATGTCTACTTCTACTCTCCCGTACCCTCAATCAGTATACGACGATCCAACCAGGTTATGTTATGATTCCATATAACGGCCCCCGAAGGGTGGTATATAGTAGTCCCATAAATGGGGATTCTGGGAAACCCAGTAAATGGGATAAGGATTCAAGAAAAACTCTGTGATCATAAGAGTATATGTCACAAGTGATCAAAGAACAAAATGAAGCATAGTGATACGTCATGTAAGTGAAACGCACAGAACATGTAGTACCCGATGCTCCCTGAAGGGATAATATCTCAAGAAGGGATCCATATAGTACTAATCCGTGTGACCAACGTGACAGTATCAAGTAAAGTAATTTAATGCAGGAAAATAATTCTAAGCAGGATATGAAATGATCAGAGAATGTACTCGCCTGGTATCTGAGTGTCCAAGATGAAAGTACCGTCCGAGGAGTGGTATCTGGCTCCTATTTAGAACAACACAAGTCACAACAAGTCCAGAATGGTAAAATGAAACACTACAATGCATTCTACATGAATCTAGGTCAATCTAGGCCAAAGTCAACTCTTGGTCAACTCTGGTCAACCCTAGAAGTCAAACTAGGTCAACTATGGTTAAACTAGGTCTAACAAGTCCAAACTAGGCCAAACAAGTCATTCTAGGTCTAACTAGCCCAAACTAGTCTAAACAAGGCTAAACAAGTCTAATCTAGACTTACTAGTCAAACAGACTCACATATATGCCATAGGCTGTATCATGCCTATAGGCCAACCCTAACACATACCCAAATCAAAATCTATATCTAAAACATAACACTCTTATGGATATATATATATGTAATCTAATACAAACACATATATATAATACATATATCTAGTATATACACAAGTTACATATATATGAGACATATATATATACTTTAAATATAATCTATGCATCCTTTACAAATATCTATATTAGATACATATATATTATACATACATATATTATTTATATAGATACTCATATTTATATATTGTATACAATACATATATACATACATGTACATTAGGAAATATAGAGAGAGTGAGTGTGTGAGTACATCATGATTTGCGTGTGTGATGGTGTGTGTGTAAGAGTGGGTGAGTGAACTGTGAGTGAGAGGGGGGCTGTCCCTGTGACTGGAAGGCTTGTGTGTGTGTAATAGTATATCATGATTTGTGTGTGTGTGTGTAATGGTGTGTGTGTGAGAGGGGAACATGGTTTAGTAAGAGAATGTGAGTGACAGTGAGTGATGTGTGAGATAGAGGTGAGTGATGTGTGCAGGAATGAAACTGTCAGTACAGTAGAATAATAGGAAGGAAATGAAAGGAAATCAATTCAACTACAACTCAGATTTCAGTCTATAATTAACAGTTCAGATTTTAGTGAGAAACGGAAAAGGAAACCAATCATTAACACACAGTTAGAAGATAGGAAAATAATTCAGATTTAACATAAAAATCAGTGAGAAAAGAAAAGGAAATCAAATCATTTTAATCCCATACTATCTCAGTTCACAAGTGAACTCATATTTGAGTTCAAAAACAACAAAGCAATCTCAGTTTTGAGTTCAACCTCTGACAGTTCACATTTCCCCCAAATTTGAATCAAAATACCACCAATAACACCCAAATTCGAAACTCAAGTAGTACATGCATAGACACAACATAATAGGGTCTTAAACCATGTAATTAACAGCATTAAACTAGCTAAAATGAATGCCCAAAACCATTTGAAAAACTGGAAAAAAAATCAGTGAAGATCACTGTTTTCAGGAAAACGGGGTAATGAGAAATTGATGATTAAAAATGAACCAACATGCCAATCTATTGGTTGGTAATGAATATATTTAGTGTGCACATGTCATAGGATGTGCCTCGTGTCCACCACGACATGTCACGATGTGTCCAACATAATTAAACTCAAAACAGTGCACACACAGACACTGCACAGTGCACTATCTTGTGCACAGGTGCACGCGTGTCGTGAACCTGATACGACACGAATGGGGTCATGTCCTCATGCAGGGTAGTTCGCCTAGGGTCCAGCTAAGTGTGTGTCATCCTGAATCAGGTCCTAGCGTGTCGTGTCCTGACATCTAAAGCCGTATCAGTGGCTAAAAACGACAGTGCACAGTACAGTGCAAACCCCGTGTGCGATCGATTACTCTCCTACCCGAGCACGAGACTCGATAAAACTTTGGAGGCATGATGTCAGTGCATGCCCCCTCGAGTCCACCAAGTTTCGTGTCCAACAACCCCGTGTCGTGTCCTGCAGAAGCCCCGAGTAGCAGGGGATGCGCCTGGGCCGCGCGCGTGTGTCCAAAAACGTGTTCACGAGTGTCATAGCGACACGACCTCGATTCACTCTCAGTGCACTAGAAATATGTAAGCCACTACAAAACAACAATTCCTATTCAAAAACTTCTACAAAAATGAATCAAAATGCCCATTGGGGCATTTCGTCGAACACTTAAACTCATCACTGATACGTGTCCGATACGGACACGTACAGGACACAAAAATCTACAAATCCTATTCCTACAGGGTCAGGATACTTAGGGCTAGGTATTCATGTAATTAAAACCAAATTTTAATGGGTGGATTAGGATTTTACCTATGGTGTTCTCCAATACAAAAACTCCTTGAATGAGGATTCTCAAAAGCTACCAAACTCCTTCAAATTGATAGAAAATCGAGAGAAACAAATTCCAACAGCAAGGAAACATCAATTAGAATTTATTGCAATTTGTTTGGTTTAAAAAGGAGTTAAAATGGATTTTCTAGGGATTTTTGAAGTTGGGAAAATACCTCTTTCTAAACTTGCTCTTTTCTAAAGAGGCTAGCCCTAAATGGAGGAGAATACTTATAGGGGGATTCCCAATGGGTGTAGTGGCTAGACAAATAATGTTAGCGTTAGGGTTAGGCATTCGTTAATAGGCTTTGGGCCTTTATGGCTAGTTATTGATTAAGGGTTTAATCACAAGTCATGGCTTATGACTTAATAATCTAACTTGAGTCAAATAACCAAACCATGGGTCAACTCTAGTCTAACTAGGGTTGCATAACCTAACCAAGACCAAACTCAACTAGGGTTAGCTCCTAGGTAAGTCTACCATGGTCATTGCTAGTCAAAGTCAACCTTCATTCAAACAATTCTAAAATAATTTCTAAAAATTCCCATAAATTCAAATAAATTATAATAAATTCAAATAACCCCAAAAATGACAAAATACCCTCAAACTAGAAATGTAGTAGTGGCAAATCTACCCTCCTTAAAAGAATTTCGTCCTCGAAATTGAAAGGCGAAATACAACTGATGAGAAGGATAAAAAGTATACCTCATGGTCCAAAAAGATATGGGTAACGCTCGCGCATCTCATCCTCCCGCTCCTAGGTAGACTCTCCTGGAGAATGATGTCTCCATGCGATGCGTACCAAAGGTATCACCTGGTTCCTCAGAACCTTCTCCCGTCGATCCAGTATCTCCACTAGCTGCTCTGGATAGCTGAGAGAAGGTCCAACCTCAATCTTCGAATGATCGAGCACATGGCTAGGATCAGCCACATACCGTCTCAACTATGATACATGGAATACGTTATGGACCCCCACAAGTGCAGGTGGTAAGTCTAGCCTGTATGCCACGTCACCGACTCTCCCGCTGATAATGAAAGGGCCGATGAAGCGCGGGCTAAGCTTCCCGCCTCTACCAAAACGTATCGTACCACGAGTCGGAGATATCCTCAAGAAAACCTGGTCTCCGACCTAATCACAAGCAAGGTCTCAATTAATTATAATAAACAAACATAATTAATAAAACACAAACAATCAAACCTAAATCTAATCATACTCTAATCTGTACCTCAAACTCCAAGGGCCTCCGGTGGCTATCGGCCCAGTGCCGATGTCTGTCCTGCACCACGCGAAGTCTGTCCCTGATGAGCTTCACCTTCTCGGCTGCGTCAACAACCATCTCTGGCCTAGTAAAGCTCGCTCACCAACATCAACCCAAGATAAGGGTGTACGGCACCTACGCCCGTACAGAGCCTCGAAAGGTGACATCTAAATGCTGGCCTAAAAACTGTTGTTGTAAGCAAACTCCAGCAAATGAAGATAAACCTCCCAGGAACCTTCAAAGTCCAAGAGGCACGTCCGCAGCATATCCTCAAGTGTCTGAATAGTCCTCTCTGACTGTCCGTCCGTCTGGGGGTGGTATGCGGTACTAAACTTGAGCTGAGTGCCCAAGCTAGTCTGCAGACTCCTTCAGAAATGAAAAGTAAAGCGACTATCCCGATCTGAGACGATGCTGACCGGAACTCCGTGAATCCTGACTATCTGCCGTATATACATCTCGGCCAGCCTTTCTGTAGACGTATCCACCTTGAATGGCAAGAAGTGGGCCTATGTGGTCAACCTGTCAACGAAGACCCAAATTGTGTCTTTCTCTCCAGGTGTACGTGGCAATCCTGATGCGAAGTCCATAGTGATATGCTCCCATTTCCATGCGGGAATGGGCAGCGGCTGCAATAATCCACCGGGCCTCTTCCTCTCTGCCTTGACCTGCTGACAGACCAAGCACCTAGCCACGAAGCGAGCCACCTCCCGCTTCATTCCGGACCACCAAACATGCTCTCTCAGATCTCGGTACATCTTGTTGGCACCAGGGTGTATAGAGTACTGAGATCTGTGGGCCTCCTGTAAAGCCTGCTCTCTGAGCTCTCCGCTGGGTACACATAACCTGGAACCGTGCCTCAAGGCACCATCCTCTATAAGAGAAAACTCGTCCTCCAGCAATCCTGCTCGAACCTGCTCTCGGAGACACCGCAGAGTAACGTTCTCAAACTGAGTCACCTTGATCCTCTCCACCAAGTTTGACTGAATCTTCATCCCCCATAACTGCATCTGTACCCCGGGCACGATCACCTCAATCTCAAGGCTCTCCAAGTCTGTAAGCAAATGCCGATCCATGGTCAAACACATGGCTGTCGGATACCTATTCAAGGCATCGGCAACCACGTTGGCCTTTCCTGGGTGATACTGAAGTAGGATGTCAAAGTCCTTCATCAACTCTAGCCATCTGTGCTGCCTCATGTTCAACTCCTTCTGAGTGAACACATACTTTAAGCTCTTGTGATATGTAAAAATCTCCACCATCTCTCCATACAGATAATACTTCCATAATTTTAGAGCAAATATCTCTGCTACCAGCTCCAGGTCGTGGGTAGGGTAGTTCTTCTCATAGGGATGTAATTGCCTGAAAGCATAGGCAATCACCTTTCCATGCTGCTGCAAGACGCAATCCAGCCCCTTCCCTGAAGAATCACTATAAATAGTGAATCCACCTGATCCTAAAGGCAATGTCAGAATCGGAGCTGTCGTAAGCCGCTTTTTTAACTCGTCAAAAGCTGCCTGACACTCCTCTGACCAAACATACTCAGCATCCTTCCGGGTCAACCGAGTCAACGGTTCTGCAACCCGGGAGAAATCCTGCACAAATCTACGATAATAACCTGCTAGCCCCAGGAAACTCCTGATCTCTGTAACTGAAGTCGGTGCTGCACATGCCTCAACTGCTACAATCTTCTTGGGGTCAACTGAGATACCATCTCCAGTCACCACATGCCCCAAGAAGTCCACCCGATCCAAAAAGAACTCACACTTGGAGAGCTTCCCATAAAGCTGCTCCTTCCTGAGAGTCTCCAGCACTATCCTCAAATGCTCCTCGTGCTCCTCTTCAGTCTTGGAATATATCAAGATGCCGTCAATGAACACCACCACAAACTGATCCAGGTACTGGTGGAACACCTTGTTCATCAGGTTCATAAATACTGCTGGTGCATTGGTTAGCCCAAATAGCATAACCAAAAACTCAAACTGCCCGTACCGCGTCCTAAAAGTGGTCTTGGGAATATCCTCCCTCTTCACCTTCACCTGGTGATATCCCGACCTCAGATCAATCTTGGAAAATACCCGAGCTCCGCTCAACTGGTCAAAAAGATCGTCGACCCGCGGCAGTGGGTATTTGTTCTTGATCATGAGGTTGTTGAGTGCCCTATAGTCAATACACATCCGTACTGACCCATTCTTCTTCGGCACAAACAATACTGGTGCACCCCATGGCGATGAACTCGAGCGGATGAAGCCCTTATCCTGCAGCTCATCCACTTGCTTTTTCAGCTCCACCAACTCACTATTGTTCACTCGATAGATATGCTAAGAGATGGGTTCCGCTCCTGGAACCAAGTCTATCGAGAACTCTATGTCTCTGTCTGGTGGTAATCCCGGCAACTCCTCTGGAAAAACATCCATATACTCTGCTATCAAGGGGTGTGGATTCGCCTGCTCCTCAACCGAGACTCCGTAGAAGACTTCGCTAAAAACGTATCAATCTATCATAATCTATTAGTATAGTGATTTCTCTATTGCCGAAGATGGGTCGCTGCGGCACGGTGCTAGACTGTGCGTTCCGAGTGGGGAGCTTCGGGAGAAGGTTCTTCAGGAGGTACATCGCTCTCAGTACTCTATGCATCCTGGTACCAACAAGATGTACAGAGATCTGAGGGAGCATGTTTGGTGGTATGGCATAAAGCGCGAGGTAGCTCAGTTTGTATCTCGCTGCTTGGTTTGTCAGCAGGTGAAGGCCGAGAGGCAGAGGCCTGCTGGATTGCTACAGCCACTACCCATTCCTGAGTGGAAGTGGGAGCACATCACCATGGACTTTGTGTCCGGACTTCCACGATCTCCAGGAGGAAAGGACGCAATTTTGGTCATAGTTGATAGATTGACTAAATTGACCTACTTTTTCCCTTTCAAGGTGGGATTGTCTACGGAGAGGTTGGCAGAGCTGTATGTTCATCAGATCGTACGATTGCATGGGGTTCCTGTGAGCATAGTTTCAGATTGGGATAGCCGTTTCACTTCCCACTTTTGGAGGAGTTTGCAGGCTAGCTTGGGTACCTCGCTCAAGTTTAGTACCACTTATCACCCCTAGACAGACGGGCAGTCGGAGAGGACTATCCAGATCTTGGAGGATATGCTTCGCACGTGTGTGCTAGATCTCGGGGGTTCTTGGGAGGATCATCTTCACCTGGTAGAGTTTGCTTACAATAATAGCTATCAGGCCAGTATAGAGATGTCGCCATTCGAGGCTCTATACGGGCGGAGATGCCATACTCCCTTATCATGGGACGATGTTGGCGAGAGGGTGTTGCTTGGTCCGGAGATGGTAGTGGATACAGCTGAGAAGGTCAGGCTGATTAGAGACAGACTTCGGGTGGCTCAGGATAGGCAGCGATATTGGGCCAATATCCACCGGAGACCGTTAGAGTTCGAGGTTAGTTTCAGTTCCTGTTTGTGATTGCTAGTGATTTGTCTGTCCTGTGTTCTGAGTTTATTCTATGTCTAGGTTGGTGCTTTGGTGTTCCTAAAGATTTCTTCGACACGGGGCACGATTCGCTTTGGCGGAGGCGGGAAGCTTAGTCCGCGCTACATCGGACATTTCACCATTCTTGAGAGGGTCGGTGCAGTGGCTTACCGGCTAGACTTGCCACCTACGCTAGAGGGGGTGCACAACGTGTTCCATAAGTCACAGCTGAGACGGTACATAGCGGACCCCAGCCATGTATTGGACCATTCAACGATCGAGGTGGGGCCTACTCTTCAATATCCAGAGCAGCCAGTGGAGATTCTGGATCGTAGGGAGAAGGTGCTCCGGAACCAGGTTATACCCTTAGTTCGCATTGCATGGAGGCATCACTCTCCAGGTGAGTCTACCTAGGAGAGAGAGGACGACATGTGGGAGCGTTTCCCTTATCTCTTCGAGCCCTGAGGTATAATTTTTTTTCTGCATGTGATTCAGTGTATGTTTGTTTTAATTTTGAGGACAAATTTTTTTAAGGTGGTAAACAGGGGTATTTTGGTAATTTTCAACTTTAAAATTATTTTGGAATTATTTATTTATTTATTGTATTATTTTGGGGTTGTTTAAGTCCGGTTCGAATTTTAACTCATTCCGACTTGTATCGGGGACCCGAGGTAGTTTTGACTCTAGCGGGCCCACACACTAGTTAGCCATGGCCCACATATTAGTATTTTAATTAGTGACTAGGCTAATTATTTTGATTAGGATTAATTTGGATTAGTGGTTTTAGGAATGACCAAAATACCCCCGACTTAGAAACCCTTTTCATGTATTAGCAAATAGATTAGGTAGGGGCTTTCTTGGACTTTTCCTAATAAGACAAAAAACACTTTATGGCTGGCCATGACAAGTGGATAGGGCTTAGCCACTTCACATTATTTCACTCTTTCATTTTCTCTTGTTCTTTCCCAATTTTTCTAGAGAGCAAATCCTAGAAATTTCTCCACCAAATCTTTCCATTTTCTCACCCAATCTTCATCCTTCCTTCTCCATTCAAGCCAAGGAGGGAGCTACCCAAGTTTGAGAGGATTCGGAGCTTGTCCGTGTCCGTTTGGGATTCCTACTTGTCGGTGGCGTATCGGGATCGATTCGAGTCACCGAGAGGTATAAATTCTTTCCCTCTCTCATTTCTCTCATGCATTAGATTGGTTTTGACCCATAGGAATGACCCCCTTGGTTTTGTGTCCATTTGAGTCCTTTTCGTGTCCATTTGGACACTTGTAGAGGTGTCCTATGAGTAGGATCGTGTCCTAATGGGGAAAATCCTATTTGGACACTTGTAGAATCATTTGTGTATTTATTTGATGTTATTCTAATATGTATTCCAGATTTTCATATGTTTAGGAATAGTTTTTCCTATGTATCATTATGTATCATATTGTCTATATCAATATATGTATATATATGGTGATATATATGAATCTCTATGTATATATATATATATATATATATATATATATATATATATATATATATATATATATATATATATATATATATGTATATATATATATATATATATATATATATATATATGTATATATATATATTGGTTTATATATATGTATATATATTATGGTGGGAATGTATGTGATATTTTTGTTGGGATGGGGGCACAGTGGTCGGCCAAGTTTGGAGCATGGGAGTGTATGTGTTTGTGTTTGTAGAGGGGTGTGTAGGTGTTGTGTTTGAGGAAATGGATGAGAGTAGATGAGGGTGGTGTAGTGGTGTAAGTGTGGGATTAGAAGAGGGGATGGAACACCATTTCCAGCTGTCCATGTTTAACCCCCCTGCTGTCATTCCAGTCCCATTTGGCCTACACAAACAGTCCCTTAAACCCATTCATTCCAGTCCCCATCTAGCCTATACTTGGCTGTCCCCATCCTCATGATTAGCAGCCCATCTAACCCACATAGTTAGCTGTCCTGAAACCCATAGTTGACTGTCAAGAACAGTCCATAAAACCCAATGTGGGCTGTCCCTAACAAGCCATGCTAGCCACCCCAAAACAGTCCAACAATACCCCCACATTTCAGTCCAGATTTTCACCCCAAGTGGCTGTCCTATTAGCCTACAATCAGTCTCATTGGACTGTAAAACCAGTCCCCCAAAACCCACACTTGACAGTCCAGTTTTTATCATCTTGTGGCTGTCCTAAAATACCAAATACTGTCCAAATTTTCTACCTTAAATTACTGTCCAGGATTTGCCCCAAACCCTATCCTTTTTACTGTCCTAAAACAGTCCCCACAGTCCAGGTTTTTACCCCCTTGTGGCTGTCCCTAGATACCCCATCTTGCTGTCTAAATTCAGTCCTTTACACCCCCAATTTCAGTCCATGTAACCACCTCAAATCAGTCCACAATATAGCCTATGTGTGTGAGTGTGTGTTGTGAGGTTGTGTGTGTGTGAGAGCCTACACATATGTTTTGTGAGTGCCTATAGGATAGCCTATATCTAAACCAATAAGAGACCAATAGAGAAGCCTATTAGAGTGTGATATCATATGAAAGTATGGTGTGTGAGTGAGTGTGAGATATGTGTGGGTGCTAAAGTGATGTGAGATTCATGATATCATGGTAAGGTATTGGTAAGGTAATAAGGTTTTACCTAGGAACAGGGTATTTGAGTCTAGAGTCTAAGATAGGGTTAGGACTTGATTCCTTTGGTTGGTAATGATCAAATATGGTGCTCATAGACTAGTTTGACGTCGGTTAACCTTTTTGACCAAAAGTCAACAAAAGTCAACCAAGAGTCAAACGTAGCCTTTAAGCGACTAGATTTGACCGAAACCAAACCAGAGTTGACCAGTTGACTGAAAGTCAACAGTTGGTCAACATTAGACTAATTTGACCGAGAGTTGACCTAGAGTTGACCAGAGTTGACCCGAGTTGACTTTTCGACCAAAAGTCAACTGTAAGTCAACCATTGACCCCGTTTGACCTAGTTTGACTTAGATTGACTCCCAGTAACCTAGTATGGCCTGGTATGACCTAGTATGACTCAGTCTGGCCTAGATTGACCTAGTTTTGACTTAGACTTGTATTCATGACTTGAATTAGTTTCCTTTTTCAGTATAAAGCCCTGTTTGACTCATAGTATCTTATTTTAGGTCTGTGATCACTCTGAGCGTCTGTTCACCTTATCAGCTCAGGACCACAGGCGAGTACATTTACTGATAGTTTTCATTGTCTTCATATCTACTATATCCGATTCAGTTGTAGTATTTTACATGATTCCCGACACGACGGTTCACGGACTAGTATACGTCGGATCCTGTCATGAGATGTTATTCCTAGACTCCCTTGGTATATGAGTATGTGATATTTCTGTTTTTCCTATACTTATATAGACATTGATTTGGGAGTGGGCTGGCCCCCTGCCCTCGAACCCTGTGTTATGACGTGCCATGTCCGGATCCGTGATACTATTCGGGGATGGGGGAATTATTAGGGGTTATGTGATCAAAGCCTTCCTGTAACTATATTTTGCTAGCGCCACCCTCACCTCACGTAGTGTGTAGCAGATAGCCCATTGCCAGTTATCCAGGTTGGACGGTATGACTCTCCGTTGAGGATACCGCAGATTGCCGGGCCAAGTGGATAACCATCTCTTGCTTCCCTAGTCGATCACATATCGCTCTAATAGATCAATTCACCTTTTACATTTATTAGCGTATCTTATATTCCAGTTCAGCTTTACATTCTGTACTTCTTACCATGCTATGATTCCATTACTCACATGCTCTACCTGCCTTTATACTGTACCATGATTTGAGACTAAGTCCTGTTTGAAAGAAGGGATACAACTCTGGTCCTTGTTTGGTTCAAGGGTTGTAACTCGGCTTTCAAATGGTTCCCAAGTCGCCTATATCTTTGTCTTGTATTTTATTATTGCTGTCTCTTATAGTATTTCTTAGTTTATATGGAACTGCTGTTGGTGTTTGTACTTGCTCATTTTTCTAACAGGATACCGTTGACAAATTTTACAGATGATTCAGAGGCTGATTGCCCGACCTACTATGGGGTTGAGTCTGATGGATTAGACTTAGACCGTGGCTTGTTGGTAGAGCCACTAGACTTTACTCACCCTGAGTAGCATAGTTTAGTTAGGTTTGCATGGCCTGCGAGACAGCTAGTACATTTCAGTTTGTAGTATCTATTATATATTTTCTGCGACTCTGGATATTTGTGTATAGCTCTGACTTGTGGATCTTGGACTCATTTCCTATTTTATCTATCATATTTCCTTTCCATGCTATCTACCTTAGTTTTATAATTGTGATTGAGACTATATTGCTATGTCACCTCCATTCGTAGTGTATATACTGCACAGATATATTTATCTGTTTTAGTCGTAGTATTTACAGACCCTATATACAGCATTCTACCGCCGATTCTGCGACGTAGGCTGGACGTAACCACGTGCTCGTGCCCCTCTTCAGGGTGCGGGTCGTGACACGTTTTTGTGGTGGCCCATGCAGGTAAACTTCTATTCTACTCCATAAATTCCTGATTTTATTTCATATCTAGGGAGCCCTAGGCCTAACCTAGCTGTAGGTATAGCTAACCCTAGGTTTTGAGTTCGATACGTGTCCGTATCGGACACGTATCAGCCTATGTATATAGGTGTTTGGTGAAATGCCCCAAAGGGCATTTCGTTTAATTTTGTGAAATATTTTTGAATAGAAAAATAGGGTTTGATCTCGCTTATTTGTTTCTAGTTTATTGAGCACATTTTATTGTCGTGTCGGGTCACGGGGGACACGGGAACACGGGGATGCGTGTGCGCGCGCGCGGTACAATAGCTGCCCTGCTACTCGGGGCTTGCTGTGCAGTGCACACGACACTTCGACACTTGAAACTCGACACACATGTTGTGTCCACGACTGACACGAGGTTCCTAGGGTGACACGAGCCCTTGTGTCGTGTCGGACATGATATTGAGTGTACACGAGTAGTGCACTGTGTGTATCAGTGTTCAGTTGGAATTTTCTGTTTGATTTTGTTTTAAATGTTAATTAGTTATTTTAAATTGTTAATTAGATCCTTTATGTGATGTATAATCTGTGTTATATTAGGTTTACTTGTTAAATTAGGTTTTAATGGAAATTTGGATTCGAATGATGGAGTTAAATGGCTTTGGCTGATACTTCTGATACTGTTTTTTTAATATTCCTAACTGTTAAATCCCATTCTAATAATGTTCAATCTCTGTAATCACCCCCCCACATGATTGTTGATTCATGTTTATGAAACATTGCATTCAAAATTTAGCTTTTAGGTTGTGTATGAGATTTTGATAATTGGCATTGTACACTGTCTGCACAGAGTTGATTCTCACTGTTTCCCTTAATAACCTAAGAATTTAACCATTCCTAACCACTGTAGATTACCGAGAATTCTGATTTCCCTTTTTGTATTTACTGTTGTCAAAACCTGAGATTATTCCTTGAAAATACTGAAATGTAGTTTAGATTGATATGGACTGAACCTGTGAACTGATTTCCTTCTTTTCTTTTCCTTCTCTAAAACCTGAGAATAAAGTTTGATTCATTGATTCTTTCACACTGATTTTTTCCCTTTTCCTGAATTAAAGATAGGACTGAATAGCCTATTTTCTGTCAACTGAGTTTTTATTGTTAAGTTACTGATTTTCCCTGACAACTGAACATGAACATGAGTTTTGAATGAATGTAAATATGTGATTTCCTTTTCCTTTTCGAAATGGTAACTGAGAATTGGTTCTTCCAATTAAACTGAAATGGGATCCTTTCCTTTTTAACTGTCAACTACAATATTGGTTTTCTTCCTTCTTATTAAACTGAATTTCCTTTTCCTGTTTCATATTGATATGTGTATACACACTGTTTACTTTTTTCAGTTTTCACATATGAACATGCACACTATTTTCAGGATTCACTCACCTCACTTCACTCATGACACACACACATTCTTGAACCCTCTAGCCTAACACACATACACCCATGGACACATATATATGTTTCCTATTTTCTACATGCATGTATAGAAATTGAGATGAATAGATATATATATATATATATATATATATATATATATATATATATATATATATATATATATAAAATATATATATATATATATATATATATATATATATATATATATATATATATATATATATATATTTTTTTTTTATATATATATATATATATATATATTTATATATATATATATATATATATATATAAATATATATATATATATATATATAAAAAAAAAATATATATATATATATATATATAAATATATATATATATATATATATATATATATATATATATATATATATATATATATATATATTTTTTTTATATAATGTGTTGTACTTTTATATATATTAGATATATATATATATGTATGTGGGATATATCATAGATAGCCTATATGGGTATTCCTATATTAGATTATATAGTTATATCTATGTGTGTATTAAATATAGATATATTGTCATGTGTGTAATGTTATGGTTTGGTTGTTAGGGCATGATATTGCCTAGATTAGTCTTGTTAGAACCCAGAATGGCTTGTTAGACCTAGAATAGACTAGTTTGACTTAGGTTTGACTTGGGTGACCTAGTTTGACTTCTAGGGTTGACCAGAGTTGACCAAGAGTTGACTTTGGCCTAGATTGACCTAGATTCATCTAGAAGGCATTGAATTGCATATTGTTATCATTTTAGACTTGTTGTGACTTGTGCTGTTCTGATTAGGAGCCAGACACCTCTCCTCGGGCAGTACATTTCATCCGGACACTCAGATAACAAGCGAGTACATTCTTTGATCATTTCATATCCTGCTTAGAATTATTTTTCTGCGTTAAATTACTTTACTTGATACTGTCACGTTGGTCACACGGATTATTACTATATGGATCCCTTCTTGAGATGTTATCCCTTCAGGGAGCATCGGATACTACATGTTCTGTGCGTTTCACTTACATGGCATATCACTATGCTTCATTTGGTTCTTTGATCACTTGTGACATATACTCTTATGATTACATAGTTTTCCTTGAATCCTTATCCCATTTATTAGGTTTTCCAGAATCCTCATTTATGGGACTACTATGTACCACCCTTCGGGGGCCGTTATATGGAATCATAACATAACCTGGTTGGATCCTTGTGTACTGATTGGGGGTACGGGAGAGTAGAAGTAGACATGTGAATACTATCCAAGTAGTGCAGCATCAGAATCTTTCTATAGTGTAACATCAGAATCATCCTATGCCATTTACATGTCTATATTATACTCTGACTCACTAGCCACTGTTAGTTTTTACTTATAGTAGATATTTCTATTACAGTTCTCTCTCTGTTTACATACTGCATTTCTTCAGTATCTATATCTTACTTTACTGCATGATTATATTTTCTAACCTACTATGAACTGTTGAGATGTATTGTGCTCGCTCCTGTCCTGACTGGACTTGTTGAAAATATTACAGAGGACGAGGAGGAGGCCTGTGTGGATACCTTCTACGGGGCAGCCCTAGACGACACTTGCAAGCTGCACTCTCAGGAGGACCCAGCTCTAGCTGAGGATATTACCCCATTGCCTAGACTAGCTTAGTTAGGCCTATCTCATTTATGTTGTCTTGAGACTGTTTAGCTAGACTTTATTTCTGTCTGGGGATTCTGAGTTGTATATATTCTTTCATATTCAGTAGCTGAGATTTGTACTCTGGATATTTGCTGGGATGTTATCTTAGACTATTTTATCATCTGTATCTCCTTGAGTTCTATATCATATCGTGCTTCTTCTTCCTTAGTTGTGATTGAGTTTACTTTTATCATGTCACCCCCATTTGGGGAGTATAAACTGCTTAGTATATTATTGCTAGATGTTGTGACCTAGGACAGCGTTCTACCGCCGACACTGCGGCGTAGGTTGGACGTACCCACGTCTCGTGCCCTTACCCTAGGGTGCGGGTTGTGTCATGTTTTTAGTGGTGGCCCATGCAGGTCTAGACTATAAGTGTAGTGGTATTCGAATTAGAGTATCACTATAGCTGCATTAGGATATAGGACATTAATTTTTAAGGTACTCAATCACATTAGGAAAAAAAATTCTTTTATTACCATCTAAATCCTTATTGTCAGCTGATCCTTTGAATTTTAATTTTCCACCTTTGTTATATCGCTTCTTTCTTAGAAATTGATACTCTTGTTTGGTCTATCTTCAGGATGGTAGAGACTCGGTCGCAGCGTACCATTCATGGAGATGCTATAGAGGGATCTGCTACCTCTCAGCCAGTTCAGCAGAGACAGGAGACTGTAGCTCCTGCCACCTCTGTTCGTATTGAGGCTCCAGCAGCAGCAGCAGGGGATATGTCTCTACCGGCTCGGAGGCAGGACCCAGTCATCGCAGAGGAGCCGTTCCAGCAGCAGCCACCTGCAGGAACAGTTGACGCCGTTCAGCTGTTAGCTTTCTTCCGGCAGTACATGAAGGATCAGCAGACCCAGCAGCAGAGGCACACAGCAGAGCTCACACGAGGCATTAAGCTGGCAGTGGCCGCAGTAGAGAGAGTCCTAGCTCAGCCAGTGGCAGCCCCGCAGCCGTACCAGCCGCGAAAGAAGGGCATCCAAGATTTCCAGAAGATGCACCCGAGAGACTTCCGAGGGACAGAGGGGATCTTGTATGCCGATGAGTAGATCGAGCATATGGAGGAGATTTTCAGGTTGGCTGAGATCCCGACGAGGCTCCAGATAGAGGGAGCGGCCAGCATGATGTAGGACCTGGCCCGTACATGGTACCAGACCGACCCAAGGGTTGGCACAGCAGGACAGACTTGGGCAGTATTCAAGAAGCTGTTCAAGGAGAAGTTCTTTCCAGACGCAGCGCTGGGAGCCCTCGAGACCAACTTCGAGGCCCTAGTCCAGGGGTGCCAGTCCATGGAGGAGTACGCAGGAGAGTTCTGCCGCCTGAGTAGATTTATGGAGGACTTGTCGGAGACGACAAAGGCCCGGAGGTTCCGGAAGGGCTTGGTAAAGGAGGTCAAGTCCTACACCAAGAACGCCCGCAGCGCTACATTTGAAGAGATCCTGGTGGACGCACTAGCTACAGAGGATGATCTTGAGCTTAGGCTCAAGAGGGGGCGAGACTCCCAGGGAGGCAGCAGAAGCGGAGGACCGGCCAAGAGGCCGCATTTCCAGCAGCAGCACCAGCAGCACCACCAGCAGCTGAGGCAGTTCCAGCCGCAGCCGATCCAGCAGAGGCCAGTTCACCAGCAGCAGCAGCCGAGACAGTACCAGCAGGGCCAGAGACAGGTGATCACTTGTGTCTACTGCAAGAAGCCCGGGCATGTCACCAATGAGTACCGGAAGAGGCTGGGCCAGTGCCTGGTGTGGCTCAGCAGATCACCAGATGAGGGAGTGCCGCATGGGACGAGCAGCAGTCAGAGCTCCAGCAGGCCAGCAGAGGGGACCGGTCCTGTCGACACAGCAGCAGAGGTTCGTCCAGCACCAGCACCAGGCCAGGGGAGGCCAGCAGGGGCGAGGATTCGCCATGGCAACAGAGGATACGGAGGCCATCGGAGAGCTGATCGCAGGTTCGATCCTTCTCGACTCCAGTCCAGCTTTTGTATTATTCGATTTCGGTACTTCACATAGCTTCATATCAGTATCTTTTACGATTAGACACGGTATCGTAGCTGAATCATTGCCTAGGACTTACAAGATCACGACCGGGGGTGGCATTATCCTCGTGAGTGATATTTGTAAGGGTCGGAGAGTATTTTGGGAGGCCGTGAGTTAGAGGTAAGCCCGCTCGTAATGCCATTACCGAACTACGATATAGTACTCGGCAAGGATTGGTTGAGCAGGCACCATGCCAGTATTGATTGCAGAGGGGGTAGAGTTCTCTTCAGAGCGTCGGGGGAGCCAGAGTTCGAGTACTCCAGACGTCAGGCAGAGCAGAGCAGCAGAGTTTTCTGTGGAGTCTCGGTTGAGGAGCAGGCGATTCCACACCCCTTGATAGCAGAGTATATGGATGTTTTCCTAGAGGAGTTGCCGGGATTGCCACCAGACAGAGACATAGAGTTCTCGATAGACTTGGTTCCAGGAGCGGAACCCATCTCTCAGTATGTATATCGAGTGAACAATAGCGAGTTGGTGGAGCTGAAGAAGCAAGTGGATGAGCTGCAAGACAAGGGCTTCATCCGCTCGAGTTCATCGCCATGGGGTGCACCAGTGTTGTTTGTGCCGAAGAAGGATGGGTCTGTACAGATGTGTATTGACTATAGGGCACTCAACAACCTCACGATCAAGAACAAATACCCACTGCCGCGGATCGACGATCTATTTGACCAGTTGAGCGGAGCTCGGGTATTTTCCAAGATTAATCTGAGGTCGGTATATCATCAGGTGAAGGTGAAGAGGGAGGATATTCCCAAGACCGCTTTCAGGATGCGGTACGGGCAGTTTGAGTTTTTGGTTATGCCGTTTGGGCTAACCAATGTACCAGCAGTATTTATGAACCTTATGAACAAGGTGTTCCACCAGTACCTGGATCAGTTTGTGGTGGTGTTCATTGACGACATCTTGATATATTCTAAGACTGAGGAGGAGCACGAGGAGCTTTTGAGGATAGTGCTGGAGACTCTCAGGAAGGAGCAGCTTTATAGGAAGCTCTCCAAGTGTGAGTTCTTCTTGGACCAGGTGGACTTCTTGGGGCATGTGGTGACTGGAGATGGTATCTCAGTTGACCCCAAGAAGATTGTAGCAGTTGAGGCATGGGCAGCGCCGACTTCAGTTGCAGAGATCAGGAGTTTCCTGGGGCTGGCAGGATATTACCGGAGATTTGTGCAGGATTTCTCCCAGGTTGCAGATCTATTGACTCGGTTGACCCGGAAGGATGCTGAGTTCGTTTGGTCATAGGAGTGTCAGACAGCTTTTGATGAGTTGAAGAAGCGGCTTACGACAGCTCCGATTCTGACATTGCCTTCAGGATCAGGTGGATTCACTATTTATAGTGATGCTTCAGGGAAGGGGCTGGGTTGCGTCTTGCAGCAGCATGGGAAGGTGATTGCCTATGCTTCCAGGCAATTACGTCTCCATGAGAAGAACTACCCTACCCACGACCTGGAGCTGGCAGCAACGATATTTGCTCTGAAGTTATGGAAGTATTATCTGTATGGAGAGAGGGTGAAGATTTTTACAGATCACAAGAGCTTAAAGTATGTGTTCACTCAGAAGGAGTTGAACATGAGGCAGCGCAGATGGCTAGAGTTGATGAAGGACTTTGACATCTTACTTCAGTATCACCCAGGGAAGGCCAACGTGGTTGCCGATGCCTTGAGTTGGTATCCGACAGCTATGTGTTTGACCATGGATCGGCATTTGCTTGTAGACTTGGAGAGCCTTGGGATTGAGGTGATCGTGCTTGGGGTACAGATGCAGTTATGGGGGATGCAGATTCAGTCAGACTTGGTGGAGAGGATCAAGTCGGCATAGTTTGAGGACGTTGCTCTGCGGTGTCTCCGAGAGCAGGTTCGAGCAGGATTGCTGGAGGGCGAGTTTTCTCTTGCAGAGGATGGTGCCTTGAGGCACGGTTCCAGGTTATATGTGTCAAGCGGAGAGCTCAGGGAGCAGGTTTTGCAGGAGGCCCACAGATCTCAGTACTCTATACACCCTGGTGCCAACAAGATGTACCGTGATCTGAGGGAGCATGTTTGGTAGTCCGGAATGAAGCGGGAGGTGGCTCGCTTCGTGGCTAGGTGCTTGGTCTGTCAGCAGGTCAAGACAGAGTGGCAGAGGCCCGGTGGATTATTGCAGCCACTGCCCATTCCCGAGTGGAAATGGGAGCATATCACTATGGACTTCGTATCAGGATTGCCGCGTACACCTGGAGGGAAAGACGCGATTTGGGTCATCGTTGACAGGATGACCAAATCGGCCCATTTCTTGCCATTCAAGGTGGGTACGTCTACAGAGAGGCTGGCGAAGATGTATATACGGCAGGTAGTCAGGATTCACGGGGTTCCGGTCAGCATCATCTCAGATCGAGATAGTCGCTTTACTTCCCATTTCTGGAGGAGTCTGCAGATTAGCTTGGGCACTCAGCTCAAGTTTAGTACTGCATACCACCCCCAGACGGACGGACAGTCAGAGAGGACTATTCAGACACTTGAGGATATGCTGCGGACGTGCGTCCTGGACTTTGGAGGTTCCTGGGAGGATCATCTTCATTTGGTGGAGTTTGCTTACAACAACAGTTTCCAGGCCAGCATTGAGATGTCACCTTTCGAGGCTCTGTACGGGCATAGGTGCCGTACACCCTTATCTTGGGATGATGTTGGTGAGCGAGCTTTACTGGGGCCAGAGATGGTTGTTGACGTAGCCGAGAAGGTGAAGCTCATTAGGGACAGACTTCGCGTGGCGCAGGACAGACATCGGCACTGGGCCGATAGCCACCGAAGGCCCTTGGAGTTTGAGGTACAGATTAGAGTATGATTAGATTTAGGTTTGTTTGTTGTGTTTTATTAATCATGTTTGTTTATTATAATTAATTGAGACCTTGCTTGTGATTAGGTCGGAGACCAGGTTTTCTTGAGGATATCTCCGACTCGTGGTACGATACGTTTTGGTGGAGGTGGGAAGCTTAGCCCGCGCTTCATCGGCCCTTTCGTTATCAGCGGGAGAGTCGGTGACGTAGCATACAGGCTAGACTTGCCACCTGCACTTGTGGGGGTCCACAATGTATTCCATATATCACAGTTGAAACGGTACATGGCTGATCCTAGCCATGTGCTCGATCATTCGGATATTGAGGTTAGGCCTTCTCTCAGCTATCCAGAGCAGCCAGTGGAGATTCTGGATCGACGGGAGAAGGTTCTGAGGAACCAGGTGATACCTTTGGTACGTGTCGCATGGAGGCATCATTCTCCAGGAGAGTCTACCTGGGAGCGGGAGGATGAGATGCGCGAGCGTTACCCCTATCTTTTTGGACCTTGAGGTATAATTTTCTATCCTTCTTAGCAGTTAGTTTCGCCTTTAAATTTCGAGGACGAAATTATTTTAAGGGGGGTAGATTTATCAATACCACTTTTCTAGCTTGAGGGTATTTTGGTCATTTTCAAAATTTTGGAATTAATTTGCAATTATTATTATTATTAATTATAATTATTAGAATTTTTAAGTGATTTTTAGTATAATTGTTTTGGTGCTATTTTAGACTTTGACTGGTGTTGACCTTGGAGACTGTATTAGAGGCTAACCTAGGTCATGACTATTGGATTAGGTTAAGAAACCTTAGCTTGACCTAAGTTAGTGATTTTTAACTCATTAGAATTAGTTTGGGGAAATTAGGAGTTAGTTCGATTGAGGAATGGCTTGTGATTTCACAAGTCATTATATGACTTAAAGCCTAATAGGCCGAACCCAACCAAGTGAACCTAAACCTAGCCCTATTCCAGCCCATGGCTGGCCACCTTAGGTCATCCCCTCTATATAATCCCTCCTAGAAATTAGGGCTAGCCTCTTTTTTATTATTTTCAAGTTTGAGAAGAGGTGAGTCTCCGTGTTCATTAAATCCTATAAAATCCATTTCAATTCCTTTTTCCCACAAATCAATTGCATTAGGACCTAAAATTATTGTACTTATTGTTGTTATTGAGAGATTTTAGGGAATACACAATTTGCGAATATTTTGGGAGCTTGAGGAACCATTTCATTTGGGGCTTTTGTGTAGATTTGCACCATAGGTAAACTTCTATTCTACTCCATAAATTCTTGATTTTATTTCATATCTAGGGAGCCCTAGGCCTAACCTAGCTGTAGGTATAGCTAACCCTGGGTTTCGAGTTCGATACGTGTCCGTATCGGACACGTATCAGCCTATGTGTATAGGTGTTTGGTGAAATGCCCCAAAGGGCATTTCGTTTGATTTTGTGAAATGTTTTTTAATAGAAAAATAGGGTTTGATCTCGCTTATGTGTTTCTAGTGTATTGAGCACATTTTAGTGTCGTGTCGGGGCACGAGGGACACGGGAACTCGTGGGTGCGTGTGCGCGCGCGCGGCACTGTAGCTGCCCTGCTACTCGGGGCTTGCTGTGCAGTGCACACGACACTTCGACACTTGAAACTTGACATACGTGTTGTGTCCGCGACTGACACGAGGTTCCTAGGGTAACACGAGCCCTTGTGTCGTGTCGGACACGATATTGAGTGTGCACGAGTAGTGCACTGTGTGTATCAGTGTTCAGTTGGGATTTTCCGTTTGATTTCATTTTAAATGTTAATTAGTGATTTTAAATTGTTACTTAGATCCTATATGTGATGTATAATATCTGTTATATTAGGTTTACATGTTAAATTAGGTTTTAATGGGAATTTGGATTCGAATGATGGAGTTAAATGGCTTTGGCTGATACTTCTGATACTATTTTTTTTAATATTCCTAACTGTTAAATCCCATTCTAATGATGTTCAATCTCTGTAATCACCCCCCCACATGATTGTTGATTCATGTTTATGAAACATTACATTCAAAATTTGGCTTTTGGGTTGTGTATGAGATTTTGATAATTGGCATTGCACACTGTCTGCACAGAGTTGATTCTCACTGTTTCCCTTAATAACCTGAGAATTTAACCATTCCTAACTACTGTAGATTACTGAGAATTCTGATTTCCCTTTTTGTATTTACTGTTGCCAAAACCTGAGATTATTCCTTGAAAATACTGAAATGTAGTTTAGATTTATATGGACTGAACCTGTGAACTGATTTCATTCTTTTCTTTTCCTTCTCTAAAACATGAGAATGAAGTTTGATTCATTGATTCTTTCACACTGATTTTTTCTCTTTTCCAGAATTAAAGATAGGACTGAATAGCCTATTTCCTGTCAACTGAGTTTTCATTGTTAAGTTACTGATTTTCCCTGACAACTGAACATGAACCTGAGTTTTGAATGAATGTTAATATGTTGATTTCCATTTCCTTTTCGAAATGGTAACTGAGAATTGGTTCTTCCAATTAAACTGAAATGGGATCCTTTCCTTTTTAACTGTCAACTGCAATATGGGTTTTCTTCCTTCTTATTAAACTAAATTTCCTTTCTCTGTTTCATATTGATATGTGTATACATACTGTTTACTTTTTTCAGTTTTTACATATGAACATGCACACTGTTTTCAGGATTCACTCACCTCACTTCACTCATGACACACACACACATTCTTGAACCCTCTAGCCTAACACACACACACACCCATGGACACATACATATGTTTCCTATTTTCTACATGCATGTATAGAAATTGAGATGAATAGATATATATATATATATATATATATATATATATATATATATATATATATATATATATATATATATATATATATCCTATATATATATTATATAATGTGTTGTACTTTTATATATATTAGATATATATATATATGTATGTGGGATATATCATAGATAGCCTATATGGGTATTCCTATATTAGATTATATAGTTATATCTATGTGTGTATTAAATATAGATATATTGTCATGTGTGTAATGTTATGGTTTGGTTGTTAGGGCATGATATTGCCTAGATTAGTCTTGTTAGAACCTAGAATGGCTTGTTAGACCTAGAATAGACTAGTTTGACTTAGGTTTGACTTGCGTGACCTAGTTTGACTTCTAGGGTTGACCAGAGTTGACCAAGAGTTGACTTTGGCCTAGATTGACCTAGATTCATCTAGAAGGCATTGAATTGCATATTGTTATCATTTTAGACTTATTGTGGCTTGTGTTGTTCTGATTAGGAGCCAGACACCTCTCCTCAGACAGTACATTTTATCCGGACACTCAGATACCAGGCGAGTACATTCTCTGATCATTTCATATCCTGCATAGAATTATTTTCCTGCATTAAATTACTTTACTTGATACTGTCACGTTGGTCACACTGATTAGTACTATATGGATCCCTTCTTGGGATGTTATCCCTTCAGGGAGCATCGGGTACTACATGTTCTATGCGTTTCACTTACGTGGCGTATCACTATGCTTCATTTGGTTCTTTGATCACTTGTGACATATACTCTTATGATCACAGAGTTTTTCTTGAATCCTTATCCCATTTATTAGGTTTCCCAGAATCCCCATTTATGTGACTACTATGTACCACCTTTCGGGGGCCGTTACATGGAATCATAACATAACTTGGTTGGATCCTTGTGTACTGATTGGGGGTACGAGGGAGTAGAAGTAGACATGTGAATACTATCCACGGAGTGCAGCATCAGAATCTTTCCATAGTGTAGCATCAGAATCATCCTATGCCATTTACATGTCTATATTATACTCTGACTCACTAGCCACTGTTAGTTCTTTACTTATAGTAGATATTTCTATTATAGTTCTCTCTCTGTTTACATACTGTATTTTTTCAGTATCTATATCTTACTTTACTGCATGATTATATATTCTAACCTACTATGAACTGTTGAGATGTATTGTTCTCGCTCCTGTCCTGACTGGACCTGTTAAAAATATTACAGAGGACGAGGAGGAGGCTTGTGTGGATACCTTCTACGGGGCAGCCCTAGACGACACTTGCGAGCTGGACTCTCAGGAGGACCCAGCTCTAGCTGAGGACATTACCCCATTGCCTAGACTAGCTTAGTTAGGCCTATCTCATTTATGTTGTCTTGAGACTGTTTTAGCTAGACTTTATTTCTGTCTGGGGATTCTGAGTTGTATATATTCTTTCATATTCAGAAGCTGAGATTTGTACTCTGGATATTTGCTGTGATATTATCTTAGACTATTTTATCATCTGTATCTCCTTGAGTTCTATATCATATCGTGCTTCTTCTTCCTTAGTTGTGATTGAGTTTACTTTTATCATGTCACCCCCATTCGTGGAGTATAAACTGCTTAGTATATTATTGCTAGATATTGTGACCTAGGACATCGTTCTACCGCCGACACTGCGGCGTAGGCTAGACGTACCCACGTCTCGTGCCCTTACTCTAGGGTGCGGGTACTCTTGGCAGCATAGCCAAGAAGAATACCTTCGTCATCTTTGGCATCAAACTTGCCCAAGTTTTCTTTGGTATTCAGGATAAAGCAGCGATAACCAAACACTCGAAAGTAAGAAACATTTGGAGTTCTACCAAACCAAAGCTCATAGGGTTTTTTCTTCGAAATAGGTCGAATCAAAACCATATTCAAAACGTGGCACGCTGTGCTGACAGCTTCTGCCCAAAAATATTTTAGAAGAGAAAATTGATTCAACATGACTCTAGCCATATCGCCAAGAGTCCTATTCTTCCTCTCCACAACACCATTTTGTTGAGGAGTTTTAGGACAAGAAAACTCATGATTAAAGCCATTTAAATCACAAAACTTTTCAAAATTAGAATTTTTGAATTTGCCACCATGATCACTTCGGATACGAGTAATCATGTAGCCTTTTACGTTTTGAACCTTTTTAGCAAAACTTTAAAAACTGAAATGGTATCATTTTTATTTGTAAGAAAGAAAACCAAGTAAATCTTGAAAAGTTATCAATGATAACAAAAGCATAGAGTTTACTGCCAAGACTGGCTACTCTACTAGGACCAAATAGATCCATATGAAGTAATTGCAATGGTCGGATAGTACTTACAGTATTTACGGATTTAAAAAAAATTTTGGTAGCCTTATTCTTTTCGCATTCGGCACAAAGCGTGTCTTTCTTGAATGTGATGTCTCGCAGGCCTTTTACTAGCTTCTTGGTTGATAATCTGGATATGGTATCCATGTTGGCATGACCAAGGCACTGGTGCCATAATAGCCTTTTGTCTTTGTGGGCGTAGAGGCATCTTCCTGCATTGTTAGCATCTCTAGGTAGATAGAAAATATATGTTATCTTCTCTTATCCCTTCAAAAGCGGTGTCTCCAGTTGATCTATCATAGATACAATATTTAGTTTTTCCAAAGTTAATATCATATCCATGATCAGCAAGATGACTAATGCTGAGCAGGTTATGTTTTAACTAAGTTACTAAGCAAACATCCTTAATGACGGGAGAAGGAGGATAACCAATTGTACCGTTACCTATGATATATCCTTTCAGATTGTTGTCGAAGGATACATATCCTTCCCTTTTCATTGATAATGTTGCGAATAGATTAGCATCTCCAGTCATATGTCGCGAGCACCCACTATCAAGAATCTATTTGCTGCTAGTTTGAGGAGGAAGGTCCACCTACACAATGAGTAGATGTGACCTTTGGTACCCATATTCTTTTGGGTCCTGAAAAGTTAGTCTTCGATACCCATGCATATAGATTAATGTCAACTAGTTTTCTAAATCTACACTGCGGTGATATGTGTCCGTGTAAACCACAGTAAGGGCAGGTAGCATGCATATTGTTATTGGGTGCAGGATGATAGTTGTGTCTATATATGGGTGCAGGATGATGAAAGCTGTGTAGCAGTAGGATGACTGTAGTGAGTGTGTGCAGCATTATGATGATAATGGTGATTGTGTGCAGCAGGATGATGATAGAATTTTCGTGTGTGTATTTTTCGTGCTGCATGTGTGTAGGTGTACATAAAGGCATAACCTTGAGTAGTATGTTGATAAGTGTTCTTGTGGTGACGTGCTCCCTTGTGTTTAGCCGTCTCATGTTTATAAGTGTTGTGACTATAAGACTGAGTTTGAGGTCGAATAACCTGTTTGCCCAGTCTAATCTCTAATTTCTTAGAGGCAACATGCAACTCATCATATTTAATATTAAGGCCATGTATTCTAGCAGTAGCAACCTTGTACTTATTTTTCTGTTCAGCAAGTTCTTTATTTAAAGCAGTGATATCATGTGTTTGCTTCTCAGTAAGAGATTCAGCATCGTGTAAGCTTAATTTAAGCTTAGATACCTCCTCAGTACTTTTCGTGGGTGTAGTGTTTCTAACATTATCAAGTAAGCAAGAAAGTCTATGGATGTTGACTTCATGGATCTTGATATTTTCCTTAGCATGCTTATATTTGTTAATAACCTTTTTGTGGTCTTCAAGAAGATCACTAACGACGCCACCCAGTTCATCGAAGGAGAAATCATCAAAAGAGTCGTTTGCCTTGTCTGATGTTGCCATTAGGCAGACGTTTGCAGCGTCTTGTAGAGAGTCCTCTTCTTTGTCTGAATCACTGGCCTCGCTTTCGTGCCAGATGCTAGCGTTGGCATACTTCTTTGAGGTTGGCCTCTTGTACGGTTTTTCGTATCTGCTTCCTTTCTTTGCTATAGGATAATCTTTTCTGACGTGTCCTGTCTTCTTGCATCCGAAGCAGGTGGGTTCTTCCTCATCGTCTTTTTGTTCCTTCTTCCTTCAGTTGAAGCATAGGAACTTCTTAAAATTTTGAACCATGAGTGCTTGATCGTCACCTTCGGAATCGTCGTCATATGTTTCCTCTGTGATGGTTCTTCGACGATGAACTCTTAAGGCAATTTCTTTTTCTTTTGGAGCCATTTTTTCAAAATCTTTAAGGTCGAGCTCATGCGTCGTTAGCTTGCCCATCAGATTTTCCAGTGACATAGCCGTATGATCATTTCCTTCGATAATCGCTGTGACCATGGGGTTCCAGATCTTCGGCAAATCCTTTTAGCACTTTGCATATCTTCTCATGGTTGGAATATGCTTTGCCAAAGGAGGATAGAGGGTTGACAATGTCAAGGAATCTGGTGAACATTTGAGTAATTGTCTCGTTTGGCTTCATTTTGAATGCCTTGTATTCTTGTGTCAAACGAGTGATTTATGATTCTTTAACCTGTGTGGTTTCTTCATGAGTCACCTCCAGAAGCTTTCGTACTTTGTGTGAGGTGGAGCATGTAGAGACCCTGTTGAATTCAGTCCTGTCTATTGCACAAAAGAGAGCATTAATAGCCCTAGCATCTAGACTTTCCTGTTTCTTTTCCTGGTCAGAATATTTGTCGTAGGGTTTTTCAACAAGAGTCCCCTTGACAGCTATTCTGGCCGGCTTCTTGTAACCATCCGTGACGATGGTCCACAGATCAAAGTCTAGAAAATTAAGATAAAAACTCATCTTAGTTTTCCAATAGGTGTAGTTTGTTCCGTCAAATAGGGGTGGCTATTTGTGGACTGTCCCTCACCATAGTTGGAAAATGTAGGTTGTGTGGTTTCCATGGATCAGCTCTTAGGATATTAGTCTGATATAAGAGAACAGAGCTCTGATACCAATTGAAGTACGTGTAGGCAACTCTAGAGGGGGGGTGAATGGAGTATGTGTCGATAATACCCAATTAAAAAATAACTCTATTCAAGTTCACCCAACAGAAATAATAATCAGAGTATAAATGTGGAATATAAATAGAGATCAGAGACACATACGCAGATATAATTAAGGGGGCAGAGTTCGGCCCAAACTCTGTGTGGGGCAGAGTTCCGCCCGAACTCTGTCTCCTTGGGGACAGAATGTTCAATGGGCTATTTTGGGTTTGGCATGTTTTTGGACTTTTGTTTTTGGAGCTTTGGGTGTAAAGTCTAGGGTTGAGATACTCAGTGTGACTCAATTTACAATCTCCTAGACTCAATAAAAAGTAAAATACAGACTCAGAGAATAAGTAAACAACAACATGTCACACAATCGTCGATGATGTTCATCTTGAGCTGATATGTGGTGATTGTCTGTTTTGGAACTTGATGGAGCTTGATGTGTCAAGTTGGATCATAGCAGATATCCTCTAGTTAATTATCAAGATTAGGTTGACTGCGATCCAGTTTGGGTCAACACCTTGAACTTAGTATACTTTACCTCTTGGAATGGATGCCATTCGCAACTGTCCTTCCATCTGGTTGAAGGTTACAGCTCGAGCTTCGTATTATATTTCGTAACCCTTTGCTCGCGCGTTAGATAACTGCAGTAAAAGATCGCAACCTTAAATTCTTCAAACATATTTTATCCTAGAATCGTGTCTTTGTTTAAGTCAATAATAAGAATTTTAGGTTTATAGATCCCAAGCCTCCCTAGAACTTAGGATTCTTGAATTAGCAAATGATTGGGCTAGATTGGTTTTAAATTAAACTAATAAACAGTGCTTCATAACATCCACTCCTATCTGTACCAGTTGATAACCCCTACCTTGACCTTCATATTTGAAGCACAACTCTAACACTTTCCTTCTAACAAATTTCACCCTCATGAACTAGACTAGTCAAGCTACACACATGACCTACGTGTCCCACACAAATATACCTTTATGTGGTCCATTTTAATTATACCAAATGTATGACTCATTTTTCTCCTAGAACAAATCGTAGAGGCTCAGTTCATTCTATTTTGATTTAACCATACAATATTTACCTACTCCCTTGACTAAACTGATTATCTATGATTCAGGTAAGATGCATCACACCCATGACGTATGCATTCCATCCAAGAAAGCACAAGCCTCAATACGATACCAAATACCAACACGCATACCATAGTCAATATGACAAAAAGGTCCTAACACTTACCTAATCATATTCTATAGCAAGGTCTGTACTTATTATAGATTCTCGTCACTTGGCCATAAATTCTTCTTTCCCTAAGTTCTTCAAGCTCATCTCTTAGTTTCCTCTGCTAGGCGAAGAACGAGTTTCTTGTGGAACCATCACGTTCTAGTTATCTTCGGACAAGTGATGCCTGTTATCTTATTAAAATATGACCCTATATGAACGACGTTAGACACTAGTAATTCTTCTAACGAAGTTAGTGGCCAAAAATGTTATGGCGATATCTAGCCTCGCTTGGAACCCGAGACTGCGGTCAGAAGTGTCCAACATTCGCGTGCCTCTTTCTAGAAAAAAAGGGGGGTTCCTTCCACAAAGCTTGTAATGACAATTTTTTTACGCTTAGCCTAGTTCTATAAATTGGGTAGGTCCTTGAACCAATAATGCATCATCTTACAGGATATGGATGACAACATGAATTACTTTTACAACTACCTCCCTCTTTTCGGAAATCGAGTTACAAATTGACGTACCTGCTCTCCCTTGTGTTAAATCTCGTTATTCTTGATATTAAGATTATTTTTAATTTTGAGGACGAAATTTTTATAAGTTGGGTAGGATGTGAAACCGCATATTTTGCTAAATGTTTATATATGTATATACAATTTTAAATATTAGGATACCTCCATGTTATAAATAATTACAAATTAATGAGGAGATTTGTCTTAAATATTAATACAAACTAGTAATCCTTATTAGATAAATAAATTGCTCAAGTTATATTTTTCCCCACCAAAATAATGGGTAGTCAATGTTGTGTGTTGGAAATGTTTTAAATTTTATTGGGTTATTTCTCATAAGTGTATATAGTTATGATATACTTATATTTATATATGTGTTTTAAATCTTTTTTTTAAATAAATACAATATAGTTAGCTAATAATTTGTATATGGATTTGTCAGTTGAAAATTTTTAACACCAGTAATTCTCATATAATTGTAGAAATTAATTTTGAATTTTTAGAAATTTTTATAGATATTTTTGAATATACTTGGATATATTAAGATACATGTACATAAATAAATATATATATAGAATTGTTTTATATATAAATCAGTAAAGAAAGAAAAAATATCAATATCTCACGAGATCCTTCAAGATCTCGCGAGACAGCCAACTTTCCCCACAACCCGAGCTGAGGCAGGCCGAGGCCCCAACCCGACCATTGTTTGATATATAGCAAAAGCTATATATATAACGAATAAATAAATATCAAAACCCTAACCTCAACCCCTAGCCGCGTCATCGTCTGACTGCCAGACCCAGGCGCCCCTCCGCACATGTCGTCACCCCTAGACCGTCCACCGGCCGACAACAACAAGGCCATGCGCGCACAACGTCGACATGAGCAGGACAGCAACAACAGTTGCGGTTGCAACTTCACAACGACGTTTCTGCCACCTCGCTCGATCGTTTCGCGATCCGACACTTCTGATATGTAGACAGCCTATCCAACTCTTAGTCCTTCCAATTAATTTGATTTTATACGCTCTAGACTGCCCGAAAGATCGACCCAACAATGGGTGAAAATTTGTTCTAAAGTGGAACAGAAAACCCGTTCATGGACCAATATTGGAAGGCGACCAGTCGCCGACCCCTCGACAGTTTTAGGAAAGTACCTAAATAGGATTGAAGACAACCTAACCTAGATGGAAACCTCATTATTAGTTTGATTTCTAGTTGTTTATACAGTAATATAAATCAGATTAAAATCACAAAAATAATTAAAAAAATTGATTTCAAAACTTGAAAAAATTACCGATACGGCATGCGTCCAACAAACTGGGCGATGTGGTCGCAATCCATAAGCATCAAAAGGAGTGTATGGTTGTTAACGATGTATGGAAACTAACGGAACTCGATTTTGTTATGTGTGCATGACGAAATCAGTGTGCATCCGTTAAGATATCCCGTATCGACCCCTTTGCAAATTAGGCCATAACTTTGTGCACGTTTATCGGATCGAGACGAAGCTTGCGCCAACAGGACCATATAATTTTTTGGGTCCTGTGTGTCGAGTTTGTTCCGATTCTGGAAAGGTCGACCGGAACGCCATTTTGGCGGGCCGCAAGCCGATCCAACGGGCAAAATTATGTACATCCCACCGGAATCCAATTTTGCACATACTGTTGGGTTTGTCTCATCAAATCAGACCCATATACATGTAGTTTGACAACTTTAGAGACCATAGATACTGTAATGCTCCGCTCCGTACGGTGCATTACGATGAGTTGTTGACTCGAAGAGTTGCGTTGACCCGATGAAGTATCGATGCAAGAGTTATGTTAGCTAGAAAAGAAGCTTGAGTCGATTCGAATCTATAAGTCGAAGTGATGTAAAGCATAAGTCTGGTTGGAACAAAGTATTGACTTTGATTGATCTGGTGCGCAGGCTACGCTTTTATGCTGAATCATAAGGGGTCGATAATTGCCTTATTCGAAATGATGTCCGCAAAACCAAATCGTCGTCTTGTAACAGATTGTAGCATAGGCACGATAGGCTGAATCAATCAAGTAGTTCAACGGAATGGCTAAGTTAGAAGAGTTAGCCGTGCAACCAAGTAATGGAATCGAGCCGCATCAGCTCGGCGAGGCGACAAGGCATATCGGCTTAAGGTGCGCGGGTTCTTGACTCTCTCTCCCTACTCCTTCATGTCTAATAAAATGTATCCTTATATGCGTAAGTTGCTATCAAGTTAGCGAGTGTGGCTCGAACAGTTAAAGGTCTTAGTGTGTGTCGAACATTAAGATAGAACATGGAACATTGAATAATTGGGGCGACGTACATCAAATGTATGGGTCGCGGTAGGACGGTGGTGGTAGAACATTGAAAGGTAATATCGAGATGTGCATCACGTGCACGACTTCGAGAATATTAAACACTAGGCCTAGAACACTGATTATGGCGTTAAGTGTAGCCTCGTGCACAAAAGATACGAAATGACTAAGTAACTATGGAACTGCTGTTATGTGAATAACTTATGAATGGAATGCGCTGAGTATAAGTACGAGAAGTCTAAGCCGTTGGGTGTTGTGCATCAATACGGATGTGTTGGGGCATAATGCCGAAGGAACTTGAGATAGGGATGGCGGATTATGTTTATGGAATATGAGATTGGTTGGAATGATATGACTTGTTTGCTATGGCGCGTATTGTATGGTCAATGGACTCGGATGGCCCGTACATGGGTGTGGCTTCCCTCGAACGGTTATGACCGGGGCACCGGGACCGTTCGGCTTAGGAGGGAATTATGTGTGGTATTTATGATGCACATCACTAGGACGGGTTGCGACCGGCCAGTGTTGTGATAAGCTATGATATCAGTAAGTTTGGGATCCTTCAGATACTGGGCTAGCAACCCGTACTGGAGCGATCATAGGCTTACACATAAGGATGCCAAGTCTATTACAGTGCGAAACACCGTGACCTTCATATAGATAGGGCCGGTGGGCTAAGATTAGAGTTGGGTGCAGGCGCAGGGCCTGCCACCCTTATACATATGTCTAAGTAAGGTTGGTTGGTTGCGTGAATTGTATGATTAGTTATGTAAAGTTGTAACTATTACAGGCTAGGCAAAATGGGACGAAGATGAGCACGATCACTATGTTTATGTTCATTTTATGTCTAACTAGATCTGCCGCAGGGACACGGTAGTGGACATATTTATAATAAGTTGCTATGATTGAATATTGTCATAAAACTAATCCTAAGGCTAAATAGAAAGATCACCAAATAATGTTACATGTTTCACTAAATGTACTTAGTGTTGGTCGGGTGTGAGTGGGTCATGATCAGTGCAGCGAGGACGAAAGCACTAATCCTCCACTAGTTTGCTTGCAGGCTCAGGTTATGATTGGCTCGGGGCGGGGATTGGCTTGGACGCGTCGAGGCATGGAGTCCTTAACGTCTTAAGATGAGCTACTGTATTGGCATTCGGACTTGCAACATGGAGATGTTCGGCCGAAGACTACTTGTTGGCTATAAAGAGGCATAATGTATGGAACAATATAATCCTTTGTGAGCTAGAGAGATCATGGGTGTTGTAGCCAGTTGGCATATTCAGTTGGGCTATTCAAGATTTTGTAACCTTCAGTTCATTATTAATAAAAGAGATTCTTATTGTATACTCTGTTTTTCTTCCGCTGCTTACGTTATCAATTTAAGATAAACTTATGTGAACCAGTTATCTTGTCTTGTACGAGCGTAACTCCATGCTCGTGTGGCATCACGCTCCAACGAGGACGATAATTCTGGTGAAATCTAGCAAGGATGAGCAATTTTTCGAGTCGGAGCGTGACAGATACTAGCATGCTTTTCGGTACAAAATGGGTCCAACGGCGGGCATCGTTTTGACCTAAAATTATGATTTTGCCTCTGAGTCCAGAATTAGAATTTTGGACAGGCGTTTCAAGACATATCTTTTATACCAAAAATGTTTGTGATGTTCGTTTCAGCATCCGGAGCTGTTTGCGGATTGTGACTTGTATTGCTGATGGTTCTGACTATTGGTCTTGGTGATTCTTGCACCAGCCTCAGGCAAGATACCTTGCCACTGTACTCTATGATCTATTATCTTTATTTTCTGTAATTATTATAGTTTATTTATATATATATATTTCCTATTTCTATTACTTGTGTGTCCAAGCCATACTTGGGTTCAAGCAACTGAGTTAGTTACTTTTATTGTTTTATTTTTTTTATTGCATTGACTTAGTACTAGAGGACCACCCATTGACATGAGGTATCGGTATATCTGATATGGCCTTGACACATGCTTATCACGAGTTGTGAGTCACATATAGGATACGTACTCGCGTAGTTGGCTGGCCACTGATATGTGTGAGGCGTGTGACGGTTAGGAGTAACTGCCAATAGATTGCATGATTAGTAGACTTGGAAGTTACTAAAGGTTCATATGAGTCATGGATGTGACCCTACTAGGCATTAGGTAGGGAGAACAGTTCCTTAACGTTTGGGCAACGTATATACTTTTCCATTGCTGGATGCTCCATTGGAGATACGGTCCTGATGCTCCTGATTCCTGATACCTGATTCCTGCTGGCCTCTGACATTCGATGGATGTTATGCTCTGAAGTCCCTGGTATCCCTTGAAGGACTATACTGATCCCCTGTAGCCAGAGTGCCGATGCATTGATGGTTTGTTCTTAACTGCATTATCACTGTAGAACGGTTAGGTACCCTATTGTATGCACCTTTTCTTTTATTTATTTTATATCATAGATTATATGGCACGTTCTTTATGTATCTTGTTATGTCGCTTTGAGGACCTGGTGATCTCTCTAGGTGTGTGCTTTTATGTCTTTTCACAGGTGTTCTAGCCAAGGCCATGATCTTCTCCATTTTGTCGAAGAAGATTGCTCATGGGTCGTCTTTCTACTTTTATTTCTCCTTTTTCCCTTGTTTTGTTCTTCTCATTTAATTGGTTGGTAGTGGATCTGTCTCAGCCCAACTTTTGTATAAGTGATAAATTCAAAGTTGGTTTTTATTCTACAATTATTTTTTATTATGGATGAGATTAGTTGTCATGGATTACTGCATTTTACAGCTTATGTATACAAACGTGGATTCCACATATTGGAGTATACTTCATATGTATGCAGCTGGCATGCCTATGTACTTAGTCTTAAGTATTTTGGGACTGGAGCGTTACAGATAAATGGAAGCCCATGTTGGTAGATGCTCTAGCATGTGACTCAAGTTGGACATTTTCACGAGAATGTAACGGTCGGAGTACCTATCTTGCGGAAGTGTTCACCCTTTTTATGTTGTCCTCTAGTGCAATATTTTTTTATATCTTTTGGATTGCACTGATAGACGACCTGATGGAGAAAACATAGAATGTAATAGATCTCCATTAGATATGATCACATCTTTGGAATAAAAATCTAGAATGTAATAGATCTCCATCATATGTAATCATTACTTTATTAATAAAAGTTTTGTATTTCATTGCAACTTTAATCTTGTCGCGTAAGCTTGTGCTCGATTTCTGAAAAGGTTACTATCTTCATGATGAAGCGTAACTGCTTACGAAACTTTATAAATATATTGAGAATTCTTGGATACACAACTTTGTGAGAAGACTTCGGTTTTATAACCCTGGTTAGACGCATAGAGTTTGTCAAATACATAAGCTGAATCTTTGTTTGATCAGAAGACGCCTCCAGCACATCTTTACTTGTAAACTTCTTAATATTAAGCTAAAGCCGATATACCAAAAAAATATCGCATAACATTGGCGCCTTCAAGGCGAATATGAATAGTCTTTAAGAAATGTTGTTCGGAAGACACATTTGATTTCTGAATGACGTGTATAGATCTTTCTCTTTTTAAGATGCAGACTGCTTATGCATCTTTTTGAGTATCTCTATCATATTAGATGTGGCTTTGATTAGCAGAAGTCCAAGTCTTGTTCATGAGCCTATTTATAGAGTTGGAGCACCCATTTGGAAACTGTGCTCCTTATAATGATTTATTGCTTATTAAATAGATTTATCATCATTAATAAGCCGTCGTTTACATTCTTCTAGGAAATTTCGGTCACCCGAAGCAATCGTTAAAAAACACGAAGAGTCACCAGACTATTTTATAAATAGTAGTAAAAAAAACTATTCATATACTGTTTCGTCAATGTATTCTGAAAAGACTTCTCTTGAGTTGAAGAGAGCTACTCCTCCACGACTGTGTGCTGCTGTGAGCTCCACTCCAGTGCCTCCTTCTGATTCGAGGAAGCGGAAGTTGGCAGAGATGAAACTTTCCATGGCTCAAGTATTTTTAGACGTGTTGGGTCTTTCCATGGCTGATATTGCTAAGCCCTTAAAAGCATCTTCTGAATTTGATTCTCTTCCTTTAAGCCCTGAAGAGAAGATGATACAGGGAGGAGTGAATGCTTTTCGTCGACTGTTTACTCTTCAGGAGTACGGTCGTTTCAGGACCTTGTAGACATGATCAGTGACTCCGAATGTTCCCCTAACTGTTTTAGGGTTTTATAAATTTTTAGGTTTTGTTGGCTTCCTCTTTAGCCATATTTGCTAACCCTTTATCACCAGCAATGAAGCCTCTTATTTTGCTAAGTTGCTGTGAATAGTCTATTACTCAATATGTAAGAACACACTCACAGATGTCACATTAACTTTGACAAATAGATGACAACTGATAACTCGACGTATGAAATATTCTATTTTTATTTGAATAGTCTTGATAGAATTCCCAAAATTGATGGAATGCATACGCAAACAGCCTCCTTATACGTTTCCCATGTCTTGAAGAGGAAATTCCTGCATAAAATATCCTTATGCATCTTTTGTGGCTTGGAGAGAAAGTGACTGCTTGAGATTTTCTATTAGAATATCAATTTGATGTCTCCACTTTGGTGTCCAGACTCACCATCCAAGTTGTATATATCATTAGACACAAATTACCCTTGGGGAATCATGCGTCCAGTTTGAAACCAACATATAAAGAAGACTATTGTAATTCTTTCTTTTTTCTTTCTTTTTGTAGTTAATGACAACAGTATTCTATGACCTTATTGAATTTTTTTGAAATGAAGAACACTTCTCATGTTGCTGGGGATATTTGAGCTTAATACTTCTCTAGAGGTATTATGGACATAGAAAAATATCATGCTTGTGTGGACTTATTATCTGTAACATACTTAAATTAAGCAACAATAATAGATATGAAAATTACTATCAGAGATAATATGGACATGATAGATGATATATGGACCTATTATCTGTAACATGCTTAACTTAAACATAGATAATAGATATTAAAATTACTAGTAGAGGTAATATGGACTTGATAGATGTTATGTGGACCTATTATCTGTAACCTGCTAAATTCAAGCATAGATAATAGATATAAAAATTACTATTAGAGGTAATATGAGCATGATAAATATTATGTGGACCTATTATCTGTAACCTGTTAAATTCAAGCATAGATAATATATATGAAAATTACTATCAGAGCTAATATGGATATGATAGATATTATGTGTACCTATTATCTGTAACCTGCTAAATTCAAGCATTGATAATAGATATAAAAATTACTATCATAGGTAATATGGACATCATAGATATTATGTGGACCTATTACTTTTGGTGTGCTCGACTATATGCAAGTAATAGGGGATGATCAGAAACTTTACCAGAGATGATATTTGAAAACTGTTTCTGAAATAAATATGTTCAGAGGTAATATGGACATAACAGATTTGTAAAATTCTATAGAGAGAGTCGATAGTGTAGAATAGTTCAGAGGTAATTGGGACATGAATATTCTTTTCGTAATAAATTTGTTCAGAGGGAATAAGGACATGACAAATTCATAAATCTCTACAGAAGACAAATGTCATAAAATAATTCAGAGGTAATATGGACATGATTATTCTTCACATAATGGATTATTCCAATTTCGACTGGAAAATTTGAAATGAGATGTCATCAAAACAACTTGGTAAAAATGATGTACTTTTATAAATTGGATAGTTTCTTTAGAAAATTTCTCTTACAAGAAAGTTCTATAAGAATTGGAGGTAGTTCCACTGAGGAATTTATGAGGACCCATTATTTATAACTTATCCAAAAACTGTTGGGATAAAATAATAGTTTGAAATAAAATAGATGTTTAACATACGAAGTATTCTTTACTCCAAGAAGAATGTGTAGTCACTGTACAAAACATGCTCGGGAAGACAAAGTAATGTCCATTTGTGATTAGACATAATATTTTTTCAAGAACTTGCCGTTAATGGAAATCATCAACAGATCTCCGTTTGGCTTTGCTAATCTGTATGCTCCATTTGAATACACTGATTCAACAACAAATAGACCTTCTCACTTAGCCACAAATTTTCTTTTACTTTTATGCGTCATAACCATAGGTCTTCTTACTGAAAGAACTAGGTCACCGACCTAGAAAACTCGTTCCTTTACCTTCTTATTGAAAGCTCTGGAAATTTAGGCTTGATATAACTCAATTCGCTGTTGAGCTATTAATCGTTTCTCATCGAGTGCTTCTAATTCTTGTCATGGTAGATGATCATTGTCTTCAGTTGTTAATTCATTGGATAGAACAATCTGAAGAGAGAGAATTTGAATCTCTTGAGGAAGAACTGCTTCACTTTCTTAGATCAAAAATAACGACATTGTACCGGTGGGAGTTCGTACTGTAGTACGATACGCCCAATGACATTCACCAAGTTTCTCATTCAAATTATGTTTATTAGCTGAAACGAACTCCTTGAGTAACTTGATAATAGTTTTGTTGAAAGCTTCAGCCAGACCGTTAACTGAGAGATTATTGACTATAAAGGCCACATCTTGAATTTGGTTTTTCTCACAAAATTGATAGAATTCGGTGCTCACAAATTGTGGGCCATTATCATGAACGATCCTCCGGGGAAGTTTAAAATGATAGACTACATGATACTTAATTAAAATGATACCAATAGACATTTTCACTTCAACAAGTGGTATAGCTTCTGCCCATCTTGAAAAGTAGTCTGTTATAGCCAGAATAAATCGGTATCCTTTGGACGAATGAGGGTTAATGGGTCCGATGATATCCATATCCCATGCTTCGAAGGGCCAGGACGTGGCTGTAGGATGCAGAAATTCTGATGGTTGATGTATAAAATCTGCATGTATTTGGCAAGCTTTATATTTTCTTGCATAATATATGGCATCAGCGACCATAGTGGGCCAATAGTAGCCCAAACGTCTTAACCGATCCTGCAACATCGGACCAGGTTGATGAGCACCACAAATACCATCATGATCTTCACGAAGGGCCTGTTTAGCTTCTTCTTCGGATAGTCATCATAAAAAAGTCCATTATATGATCTTTGATACAATATTTTAGTGGCTGCATAATAAAAGAAACGAAGAGAATGTCCCTTGATTAAAATAACTTCTTTTTGATATCCGCTGTTGCTGAATAACTTTGATAAACATCCAGATTATTCTTAGTACAGAATAGTTCTCGACCAATCACTGTGATCGACTTTTAGGTGTTGACTGGAGTAGCTATTGACGTTGCCAAACCAGCTAATTCATCCGCTTCTATATTTTCCAACCGAGGTACATACTCCATGAAGAACCCAGAGAAAGTAGCAGCTATCTCGACCTTTGTTTGATTATATGGAATAAGATCTTCATGACAAACCTCATATTCCCTTCGTACTTGACTATCTACTTGGAATCACCATAGGCTTCTAGATAGTCTACCTCTAGTTGTTTAGCCAACTGTAGTCTAATGAGTAGAGCATTATACTCTGCGACATTATTAGAACAAGGTTCCATAAGAGAATAAGCATAATGGATGACCAGATTATTAGGGGATATCAACACTACCCCCACTCTCGCTACAATGTTGCCTTTGGGACTGTTCTCGCGGCTCAATCGAAGAACATCCTCCAAACAGACTCTTTCGTCATCGTATTAGACTCCAATACTTTATCCAGAATTTTATCGTATAGCTTGGAACTTTCTGCTATCGGGTGTGTAGCTAGGAAATCAACCAGAGCCTGTCCTTTAACCGCCTTCTGAGGTACATAGATCGTATCATAGGGGGTTAATAACATCGCCCATGTAGCAAGACGAGAATTCAGTGCACTTATTTTAGTCATGAGAACCCTGAGAGGGTTAACCCTGGATATAACATAAATGGTTTGTCCCGTTACATAATATCACATCTTTTGAATTGTAAAGATTAATGCGAGAAATTCCTTCTCAACCGGATTGTATCTATGCTCGGCGCCGATCATCATGCGACTTAAGTAATAGCTTGTTCATGTCTGTAACACCCTGTTTTCCAGATGAGGATAATTTTGAAATTTTGTAATTATAATTATTATTTATTGATATTTGTTTCATATTATGATTTTTGGTGATTTTTAATAATTTTTAAACTATTTAAAAATTGGTTTAATTTATGACTTGTGATTTTGATTTGCTGCCAGTGAAATCCTAGAGACTACATGACCTAGAGCCTAACCATGTCATTAGGATGATTTAATTATCATTTTTAGCCTAGGGGTAATTTGGTCATTTTTGACTTATTTGAATTATTTGATTATTTATTGGATTGGTGATTCCTAGTTTGGGCTTGACTAGTTTGAGACTTGTAGACTAGCCTAGAAGCTAACCCTAGCCATGGTGACCCTAGTCTAACCTAGGTTAACCTATTTTAGTCATTAGAAATTAGTTCTGGAACAGGAAGATTAAGTTTAAGTGGAATGGGTTCATGACTTATGACTTAACTCAATGACTTGTGATTTTTCCAATTCATGACTTATAAAATTGAGCCATAGGCCCATGACTTAAGCCCAAACCCCAACAAGCCCACCCACGGCAGCCAACCTATGGTTTCCCACCCCTATTTAATGTCTCTTCCATTTGTTCTTGCCTCTTTTATTAATTTTTCCAAGTTTTGAAGAAAGAGGTTTGTCCATTCTTTCCCAACCCATAGATTATTCATTTTAAATCCTTTTCTACTCCAGTTTCTTGCATTAGAGCCTAATACCCTCCTATTTTCTGATTTTGGAGTTCAATCCCAGCTTTGGGACAATTTGGAAGCATTTAGCTAGCAAGGAAGAATCCCCCATTTGGAGCTTTTTTATGCTTTTTGCACCTATAGGTAAAACTCTCCAAATTGATTTAAATTTCTGTTTTCTTTGCATTTAGGGCTAGATCTAGGAGTCCCCTAGCTGTCCCTGAAATTTGGGTGGATTTTGTGTCCGTTTGGTGTCCGTATCGGACACGTGTCTATGTGTTATTTAAGGTGTTTGATGAAATGCTTGAGTGAATTCAATATTGTTTATTTTCAAAACAAATTACATGTACATGTAGCCTAATAGGTGTATATTGCAACCCTAATCGACTGAGTCGATTTTAGTTTTGTTTGGACACTGTTTTGACACTTGGACACGCAACACGAGACACCGCACGGGGGTCGTACGACTGCCCTGCTGCTCGGGTCACTACAAAAAAAGTGACCTTTTGGGACAACAAAAAAACGTCATAATAAATAGGTTTACCGTCCCAACTACTATTTGGGACGGTCTTTAGGACGGCAATGGGTGGTCTTATTAGGGTGGCGTGGCAAAAAGTTAAATGACGGATATTTGCCGTCCCAAATACTTATAAAGGACTGTTAAACTCCCGTCCCAAAAGGTTTCAAAATTACAAATTCTGCAGGACAGTTTATAAATCTGTCCCAAAAAATACGTCCCAAAAACTTAATCCTCCTCCTATTTGTATATGAAATATACAATTAAATTGTATATAGAACAAAAATCACACAGAACTATTTAATCGCAAATGCATTATGGTAGCTGCAACATTAAGACAAGAAATTTTTATAAAACATTTAAAAGTCATATCCAACTGTTTACAAAATAAAACAAAAGTTTACATCACGTCGAATCTTTCTCCCATAACATAAAATTCATATTCCATTGTTTACAAAATGAAAGTTTACATCACGTCGATAGCCGCAAGTGCATATCAAACGCACCATCTGCAGCCTTCTTTGGAGCAGCCTTCTGTGAAGGAGTTACACGACAGCAGATGGCTGTCCTCGAGAGAATCGCCAATTCAGTGAAAGCCTCCTTATATCTCTTCAGAACAATTTCTAAAGCAACACCATCCACAACAAATGCCAAGTCCTGTGGAAACAAAGAAATAAGGGCAAAGTTCTTCATGGGAGTAAAAGATTCAAGTGCCCATCGCATAGAATTTAAGATCGGCTTATCTGGGACTTTATTATCTTGTGCAGGCTACAGAGAGGGTTTCGACCATATAACCTACACTCAAGGAGTTGGTACTAGCAGGATCTCCAGGGACCTAAACTGCTAAACAAGCATCCCTACATCTTTTGTCTTCTGCTGTTAAAGCAATGCAGGAAAGTAAGTTTGGATGTTGGATGCTTTCGTGTTTTCTACATCACTCCAGAAGAAACAACGAGAGATTTATGATTTGATTGTCGCATAAATTTAACCATATCTGTAATATAGGCAATCTTGAGTTGAGCAAAAAAATAGCTTGGTGTGAAATCCTGAATGTTACAAACAATCATTTGGTGTTTGGTTCTGACACCAAATGAAATAGCAATTTTGAACCAAAAATAGCAATCATTTGGTGTTTAGTTCAAAATCCTTAATGTTACAAACAATGGATATGATTTTTTTGGTTCACCTATACAAGATCTAGACGAGTCCTGGTTCACCCTAAATGTCATGTACATCTTCAATAAAGATGTTGTGGTTAACATATAGTCAACTTCACTGTTGCAAGTGAATAAGAACCTAATCCACTAGGAAAAATCACACAATTAGAATAATAATCTACGTTTATCGAAGTTACATGCATAAACATCAAATGTAAGTGTCAGTAGGTGACGATCATTCCGATCAGAGAAAAACAAGATATTGCAGATGTTTGAAAATAAATCCATTATGATCTAAGAACAATTGAGTTTCCCTTACAAGAAGTAAAAAAACAAATTTTCTTACAGCTATGCAACGCAAATTTGGAGAGTACTGAAGTAGCCTAGATACAAGATCGACTGCCTCAGGAGGCATCCGCTTTTGGAATATCTGATGATGTTAAATTTGCTCAGTTAATCATCCAAACATATGTGTTTATTGTTCACATGATACATTCACTTACTTTGTGCCAAGGATGAGCTTTGATCTGAGGGAACCTGAACTCTGTGTAATTTGGATTCATGCACTTAATCTCTTCCCGTGTTGGGGTACCTAAAACCTTGAATAACAGCAGAAAAGTTGAGAATGGGTTCAACTTCTGAACCAAAAAAAAGAAAGACAAAGGATAGGCAATATCTTGATGCGCGAGACATAAAACCTTGATAATCTCCACTAGCTGATCAACACCACTTTCTCCAGGAAACATTGGCTGCATAGTTTTCCACTTTAAACATCAAAAATACTAGACTCTTATTCAAGCTCTATAGATCAAAAATACTAAACATCAAAAATACATTGGCTGCATAGTTTTCCACTTTGCACAAAATGACTTGGTGTTCAACAATAAAACCACACATCCAAAATTTAATGCTAAGAAGATCAAATTCAACTTCTTATTTCTGCTGTAAAATCTTCTCACCGAGCTCGAAATGAAATAGTGTTTCAGCTGAACAACATTAGCATGGTCAAGCATTTGCATAATTTGGAGTTCCCTATTCTTATAACATATAGTTAACTGCAAATGGATGATTTTTCGTATATAATTTTGTAAAAATAGTAGCCTTACTGCATAGGTTAGTAATAACATATACTACTACGCCTATCACCCTGTATGTATGAGTCCAATACCTACTCCTTATGTAATCGATTCCAAGTTCCAACTTTCCCAAAATTACATCCATAGTCAACCGCAGTGAATTAGCAGTAAGATCAGAATATGACCATCAACTGTAGGAATTCCATGTACTGTGATTATTAATTTGGGTTGGTCAAGAAGAAGAATGTTGGAAGAAGAAGAAGAGGAAGTGGTGTCAGAGGAAGTAGCAGGAAGTGATCATGAGGTGCAGGTGACATGGGAAGGCTTCCTTCCGAGGGGGTCACCGAGGGTGCTAGTGGTGGAGGGAGAGCAGTCTTCTAGAAAGAATAACTTTCTTCGTGTATCATTTAAATAGATGGAGGAAATTAGAAAGATCTAGCTAATTGGTCAAGTACTAATACAGTGTGCATCAAATTTCAATATGCATGTCGTAGGATTTCCAGATCATCCGGTTAAAGAGTAAAAGGCCTGGATGTTATAAGGTGATAGACTATGCCAGTAAAAAACAATGAATGGAGGCACGCGGCAGAAGAAACAAGGTGCCTTACTACAACTACGACAACAAAGCCTTTGTCCCAAATTTCTGGGGTCGGAATGTGCCATACTATGATACTATATCAAAAAATGTAGATAGTGTCTGTTTGTTTACGCAACAGTTGGTAATTCAGGGTGAACATGGCTACTTGCACCTATTTCAGTATTTATGGGCTACACATAATGTATAATGCCTTTTATGGTTTTTCTTCTACATTTACGCGTGTATTCAGGTCGAGTCTAATACATTATTATACCTCTTATAGAAATGATGATAAAAAAAAAAGTAATTTGTCTCATCAGAAACATTCTAAAGACCAACCAAAGTTACTGAAATGGTGAATAATAGACCCATTTTCATTGATAACTGAAACTATAAGCTACTTCATTATCATAGAGACAAACAACTAACAGGAGGAGACACTTACTTCGGCATCACTCCCTTTCTCACTGCACTTGTTATTCTTCGAAGGGGCATATCCACTTAAATCCTCTTCCTTTTCAGACATATATTCATGTTTTCGCTTTCCAAGGTTTCCGTCTTGATGAAAACTTGTACCAGCATGGCGGCTATCAGTCATGAACTGTCAAAACAAATGAGAGTGCGAGTCTTTAAGTAAAGTACACCAACTAAGTACTCGAAGGCGTATGCGATTTTAACTAATATACAAGACCAGATGGTACTTACAGAGTGTCTTCTCCAAACATGCTGCCACAAGTTTCTCAACTCGTTCCTCCGGATAGGCTTAACTAGAAAATCTGCCGCGCCTTTCAGCATGCATTTGTAAACCATGGTGATTGAATCATGGGAAGACATCACTGCATTATAGAACATAAACTTTTATAGCTTGTTGCGTAGTTATCTAGAAATAATTTGGCAATTGCGTAGTTGTCTTACTTATGACAAGGATGTTCTTGCAGGTCTCATGGTCCATTATCATGGTAAGGAGGCCAAACCTAGAGATCGACGGCAGCTCCACCTATGTCAGAACTAAGTCGATGCCCTGCGGGTTTTGCTTCAGTATCTCCCATGCCTTCAAGCCATCAGATACAGCGGCAACTGTTCATAATCGCAGAAGACGAAAATGTTAAAAATGGCAAAATTATATATATATATATATATATATATATATATATATATATATATATATATATATATATATATATATATATATATATATATATACCAACCCGATGATTAATCAGAAGGCAAGGGATACTATAGATAGCACATCAATTTAATCAATATGTACAAATTGAAAACATTTCATGTAGAAGTATCCATGAGGTTCATCCAATTCTGCTTCCCTTGGCTATCGATCTTTGAGAACATTTGTTGTTCAAATTACTAATTATGCGCGAAATCGAATCACTTCCTAGGAAGAATTATATAAGCTATTTTAACTACTCACACTCCTATAAATTCCTGATTTAGTATCTGGGCATCCCCACACTTAGAGAACCACCCTCCTCAATTGGGCAATAACTAACTATACCGAGCTCTAATTAATTTCCATGCCAATAAATTTGCAAATTAGTACAGCTCATATACATAGTTTTTTTCAAAGCATCCCATGATCTTGAATAATTACTTCTCTACTGCTTACTAAAACCTTTGACAGCTACAACATCAGGAGTGACATATTTTTGTACAATTAATACACACATGCATGTGTACTATTCTTAATAAAAGATGGACAGATCTAGACAGTAAATTAAGCCTTTGATAGCTACTAACAAAAACAAAAACAAAAACAAAAACATGAAGCAATAACAATCATCAGGAAAATAAATAAAACCTCAAGAAGTATATATAAATATGATCATAACTAAATCCTAGTTGTGACATATAACAAAGATAAATATGATCATAACTAAACCTCAAGAAGTGTACTGTGACATATAACTCTAGTTGTCTCTCAGTCATGTATCCAAAGATAACAACAAAATCCTTACTCTAAATTCTTTTGGTAGCGAAAAGTATTGTTGCTTATATCCGGAGGATGCGGGTAGAGTCCTAGTACCTTCAAATATGAAATCTAGTAAGCTTCACATAGAGAAATCTAGTAAGCTTCACATAGAGAATTTAATTATTAAAAATTCTAACTGGTGCAATGTCCTATCCTTCTTCGTTCAAGCTAGTTTTTTACGGTCAACTTACTCAAACAACTGCAGATGAAAAGTAAGCACCAAAAATATACAAATATGGGGGTTGAAAAACATCTAGTAAAGGCTACAGAAGAGAGAAGAACACAGACTTGTTTTTCGAATGAAAAAATCTTTCTGGAAAGTCCACACCTAGGAAGCACCACTCCCAAAATAGGCTATGCCGCACCAAAAATTTGTGTCGAGTCTGTGTCTGTGACGATTGTCCATACCGTACCATATCACACATGTGTCTCTCCAACATAAAGGGCTCGATGGGATCGGTATAAACCCTATTTTCTGTTAAATCTATCATTTTTGATGTTACAGGTCCATAAAATTAGCCATTAAGATAAATGTTTCCCATCTAAAACTCACATTTTGGGGGAGAAATGTTGGATTATTTTTTGACGAAGGAAATCAGTAAATATCATCACTATAACGAGGCTGAAGCAAAATAGAACCATAATAGCAAGAAATAATAAGGAAGAGAGTGCATGTGCTTACCGATTACAGAGAATGAGTGCAGCGCCATCTAAACGAAGAACACACAAATCAAAACCATAACCCTAATTTTTAATTCGAAATGAGTAGTGGTTATGGAGAAGGAGGCCAACCTCAAGATGGTGGTGATGGAGAAGTAGGCGGCTTGATGGAGAAGGAGGTCGGCCTCGAGATGGTGTTGTGGGAGTGGCGATGGCGTCGGTGAGGGTGGTGGTGGCGGATGCATGGGAATGAGGAGAGAGAAATTAAGAAAGGGGAAGAACTCAGGTTTGGGGGTTTAAAGAAAAGGGTTTCAGTAGATGGGCGCGTGATTTTGGTAAAAATTATTGAGCCAAAATTTTCAAGGAGGAGGGAATCTAAATTTTTAACGAAATTATGATGTTAAACGACTGTTTTAGTCGTCAACTTTAAATTTACTATTTTGTTCAAATGGATGCTGATGTTAAACAACGATTTTAATCTGTCGAAATGAAACGACAGTTCTATTACGTCATTGTTAGACAACTCTAACTGTCGCAAATTGTCCTTTTTTGGTGTAGTGAATAAATACAACCAATTGTCCGAGCTCTCTAGCCTAGTGGTATTAGAGCGAACATCCGGAGGGGCCGGCAAGGTTCGATCCCCCCAATTGTGTGTGTGCGTGTGATTTCAAAAAAATAAATAAATACAACCAACCAATAATTAAATAATAAATTAACTATAATATTTGTATTATAATTTATGCCAAGTAAAATACTAAACTAAAATCCAAATATTGACTTATAATCCAATAGTTAATCCTAAATTCAAAATTTGACCAAAAAATTATCCGGGTGTTTTTTCATTTCCCGCCAAACTATTTGGGACAGGCTGAAATTCTATTTGGGACGGACAGAAAGTTCAGTCCAAAATAAGTAAATATTATCAGGGTCGAAAAACAATGCGTCCTAAATGATATTACTTTGTGTCCCAAATAATATTTATTTAGGACTCATAAAAATTGTGTATCAAATAATGTCGTCCCAAAATGTCACTTTTTTTGTAGTGGGTGCCGTTGCGGACAAGACACGGCGACTCAGGTCACGAAATTCGGTGGACACATTCTCCTAGTGACTGACACGACACCTACAAAGTTTTATGGGTTCTCGTTTAGTGTGCACGGAGAAAATCCACCCATACTGAAATTACAAACGCACACACACGTGCACAACTGTCCACTGATACGGTCTCGTATCGACACTTGGACACCACGTGGACACGGGACAGGCACATGGACACGTCCCCCTAGTCTAGGCGTACACGTGTGCATGGCCACGTGTCACCACGTGGCCTGTGTCGTGCACTGGACACACGTGCACGCGTGCACGACGCTCTTGAGTGCACAGTTCTTGTGTCTGTGTTGTGTTGTGTTTAGACACGACTGTGTCCAGTTTCCTGGACACGAATGGACCCCCATGACACATGACACATATTGATGTGAGGAACACTTGTGTACACCTGTTTTGGAACTTTCGATTTGATTTTTTATTGATTTTTGGGTTTGAAATGGGAATCACTGATACATAGTCCCTATTTTCGAATTCTAGAAATTATTGATTCCTAACTGAATTGTGATGTTAATTACGAAGAATTAATTCATAGACATGTGTATTAGATTGCTGAAATAATGATTTAGGTTTGGTGTTTGAGAATTGGGCTTCGAATTAGTTTTTGAATGGAATGTGAACTGTCAATTCTCAACTTCCTGATACTTACTGTTCTTTTCATTTTTTCAGAATTTAAACTTGATTTTTGTTGTGATGATTAATTGCTTTGTTAGCTCGTTTACACATGTTTGGTTTTGTCTAAATGATTGGTTGTGATTGGCATTAGGAGTTCATGTTTTGAATTGGAGTTTTACACTGTGTTAACTGTCATTTTTCGAAAACCTGAGAACACTCAAGTATCACATTGATTTCCTGAGTTTTAGGTTGATTCTGAAAACTAGAATTTTATGAACGTATATATGTGTTAACCTGGGTTGTGTTTGAACTGAACTTAGCATTCTTTAACTATCCTACATTACATCTAACTTCATGTGCACTGTAGTAACCTTAGCTAACTGAACACTTGATACATTGACACGGATTTGAGTACTAAATCACATCTTCCTGAGAATTATTTGAAGAAGTTTCAGGTTGTTTTAGCTGAAATCGATTTTGGGTTCACATGTTAAAACTGAGTTTTGATTCAAAATTGTGAACTGAATTTGTGTTAACCTGTGTACACACACACAGTCCTCCTCTACAAACACACACACAGGCCTCTTATTCACACACTCACACAGGTTGTACAGACTGATTTCAGTTTCCTATTCCCTGTCACATAGGCACACTGTTAGCTTGCACAAACACACACACCATTGCCTACACATACCACACCCGCCACTGTCTTCCTATCCTTTTACACACTCACTCTGTTCCCTGGAAATCTGAACACCCACCCTCATTCCTGTTAACATTCCACACATACACACACATGTTTTCACCCATTAACCCTCTCTCTATATCTATGTAAATATATATGTATGTATACATATATGAATCTATGTAAATATGTATGTATGTAGGCTATGAATATAATGTATGTAAGTATGTACCTCTCTATGTATCTATCTAAATATATATATATATATATATTTTTTTTTTTATATATATATATATATATATATATATATATATATATATATATATGTATATAGATATGCATCTATGTATAAACCTATCTATATACCTATGTGGGTATTATAGAAGCATGGAAAATACTAAAGGAAATGATTCATGCGGCCAGGAAAGATCCATGCGGCTCAGAGAACTCATGCGGCTCAGGGAATCATACGGCATAAGGAGCTATGCGGCCCAAGGCATTCCATGCGGCTCAGAGGACACGTGGCTTGATAGTGCTCCCCTCCGACCCATGCTGCATTAATTGCCATGACGGCTGACCCCTCTGAAAAGTTGACAGCCCTGACACAAAGGCAGGTAATTATGACTGTCATAATGATGAATCTCTAGGGAAGAGGAAAGAAATCTCTGACACAAATCCCCTGAGAGCCACAAAAATGCCACGTGGCCTTGCCACGTGGGCATTCGTATGCGGCTCGCTTCTCATGCGGCTCAGAATAAATCCTATGCGGCTCAGACCATAGAAGCCTCATGCGGCTCGAGCAAAGGGCTTCCCATGCGGCTCAGAGTGAATCCATCCTATACGGCTCAGGTCATGAAAGCCTCATATTGCTCGAGCGAGGACTTCTCATGCGGTTCAAGAGGATCATGTCTATGCGGCCCAGGCAGATATATACCTATGCGGCCCACAAGGATTACTCCTCTGTGGTTAGAGGACTCAAGTGAGGGCCACTGCCCACGCAGCCCTGACACGTGGGCTTAACCATGCGGCTCACATTCATATGCGGCTCACTAGTCATGCGGTCCAGATCCCCCCAGCAGCTCCTAGGACACCTGTCCTAAACCGATTAATTTCTCAGATTTGCTGCCATTAAAGATTGGGTCAGATCCCAATAAATCTGGGACATGTGGCAGAAGAATAGATCTGATTTATTTGCAGATATCAGAAGATCAGTATAAGGAAGATTTATTCCAATCAGCATTAATTGCTCATGGGATTTGGTGTAATCTATACCTAATGGCCCAGATTCATCATAATCAAAACGAATGGCCAAGATGGACCAATCCCCAAGCCGCTGCCATCTCTAAAAGATAATCATTGGCAACCCTAATGATCACATCCCACTATTATAAATAGCAAGGTGCCATTCCCTTGAAAGATATATACAATTTCAGAGAAAAAAACACGTATATACAGAGAGACTCCCCAATAGTCAGAGAAAATAATACACAGAGAGAGAGAGAGAGGCCAGAAGAGCAACAGAGGAGCAAGAAGAGCATTTCTTCGTCAACGCCAACCATCTTTTCACAATGAGCCAAGGCTGCATACCGATCGTCCAAGGAGTAAGACAGGGCTGCCGTCGCCTTCCCGAGCCTCTATCGTCACCCCCCAGAATCTAAAATAAACAATTGTACTTAGACTGCTGTACTTAGGTTTTCGTCCCTAGGTTTTCTTTATACAAGCGAGTTTGTAACGTGAAGTAAAAGTTCGGTCCTCCGATAATTATTCTGTTCTTTTATATTTCATGGCAAACACGATGGCGACTCTGCTGGGGACTAACTTCTCCACGGCTGAGGAGTTGGTGACGCAATCGGATGCAGCCAAGCTTGGCTCCACTCAACAAAAGATGGTCGCCCGGTTCGACCAACAGGCGTTCGAAAAGATGCTCTCCGACAAAAGCACTGGCCCGGTCCAGAAGCGAGCCCGCAGAAAAAAGGCCCGTAAGGAGTGGAGACCCCGATCCTTCATTCCTGCTGAAGCTCTTGCAGAGACACCCTCTGTTGTTCAAGACGGCGAGCAAGATTCCCCTGCGGCCCCACTTCAGATCATAGACAACTCTGCTGTCCCCAAGTCCGGCAGAAGAAAATACTATGATGCTGGACTTGCAGGGACAAAGAGGAACTCTATGAGATCCGAGCCGCATAAGGTTATCAGCCGCAGGGAGAAAGCTCATGCGGCTACATCCTTCAGCCGCAGGGAGAAAGCTCATGCGGCTACATCCTCCAGCCGTATGAAGAAAACTCATGCGGCCATATCTGTCAGCCGCATAGCTTATGCGGCTACAGTTGCCAACCATACGAATGAAACTCATACGGCTGTGGGAGTCAATCGCTTGCAGAAAACCCATGCGGCCACAATTGCCAACCGCATGCGGCCAGCCTGTACGGTCGTGACTCCTAGCCGCACAAAAACAATTCGTCCGACGGCAGAAGACAACCGCATGCAGACAGCCTGCACGGTACCCAACTCTAGTCGCATAGCGTCCGTTTCACGCTTCTCTCTATCAGTCTTCGACCGTCTCTCATGCGGTCCTGACCCTAATGATTCTCTGGATGATAAGCCAGACTCTGTGGTACCCAACTTGGACTCCTCCTATTACGCACCCACAAGTACTAAAAGGAGGAAGTCTAGGGCAGCACGGGCTCATCGAGCCCAGTCAGCTGTCCCAACCTCTGACTATCGGGGCGTCCCGTTGCCTATCACACGGGCCTCGGATGGGAAATTGTATACAACCGCTCGAGTCCAGCCCCCGGCGGCAAACAGACAAAGTGGTTCCTCTGACCTGCGGGAGGCGATCCTCTACAAACGCAAGAAAAAAGAAGGAGTGTCAGCATGCAAAGAGTCCTCGCTTGGACATCGCTGCACCCAAATCATCGTCAATTGTTGCTGCAACAATGCGGCAGTGACGGAAGATCGGCCGTCCGTCTTCCAAAGGCTACAGCACCCGAACTCAGAAGATGAGGCACCTCCTGTTGTCTCCTGCAATTCCGCTCAGAAGGTCCCCGCCGAAGGGAGAGGGAAAAAGACAAACATCTCCAGTCCCAAGATATCAACCATCACAGCTAAGAAACTACCGTCTAAACGGTTGTCCTCTACTGGTGTATTCCAATACACCCGTTCAAAGACGAAATTTACCGTGATGGGAAATTCATCATCCACGTCGCTGGGGGTTGAGGGAACTGGGGGTAGTACTCCTCCGAACATCCGCAACAATCCGATGTTTCAAAGAACCAAGCCCGGACAAACAACTCTTCCATCAGGGGCGACAGACGCCGATGTCCCCGAGGACATCCATAACTCTCAAGACGAAGCAAGCTCTGAAGCTGGGGATACCGTTCCCTCCGAGTTCGAGCCCGAAGAAAACATTCCCACCTATCCCGATGACTTCTCGGTGCATGGGTACGACTCGGAGGGCACGTCCTCCACCGTTCCTTCCATCACTCCTCATGTAAGGACGGTTTTTATGACAGACAGCAATCAAGGTGGTTCCAATGATCGCCAGCGCATCGACAATCTCAAAGCCATATTACTTGCTTTGGCCAAGTCTGTAGACGAGATTAAAGCAGTCCTGCCAACTCTACAAGGAGGAACGCCTGGTCAAACAAGCACGGACCCTGCGGTCAATGTGGATTCAAATTCGGCGGCACCGAACTCGGGCAACAATCCTCCCGAAATAACAGCCCCTACCGTGACAGATGAGACCCGAGAAGTAAGGAAAGAGGTCCAGGAGCTCCGAGCTATGTTCCATGCCCGAGAAAATGCTCAAGATCTCAGAATACGGCAACCATACCCTGCTGAATGGAGGGATGTTCCATTTCCACCAAGATATAAGCCGTTCAATATCAACCCGTATGATGGCAAAACCTCAGCAAATCGGTACATCACTTACTTTGAGGTCACCACCGACCATCTGCCCCATGATGATGCGATCCTCACACGATTATTCATCGGGGTATTGGAAGGAGTCACCTTCGATTGGTACCGCAATCTACCGGACAACTGCATCCACTCCTTCGCCGGCTTCAAGCGCCTGTTCTTGGAACGATTCTACGAAGTAGGACAGGACGTCACTATGTCCACTCTCATGGACATCGTCCAAGGGGAGAAGGAGTTGACAAGGAATTACATCGAGCAGTTCTGCCAGACCGCCATGAAGCTGCCTTCCGGAAATCCAGACTCCTCTTTGATTGAAATTTGCCAAAAGAGACTGCTTCCAACGATCAGTCTCTGGATGGGCGAAAGTCAATTCAAAGATTGAAAGGCGTTCATCATCAGTGCCACAAGCGCCGAAGAATGACTGAAGAAGGCTCGCCAACTGGGATTGCACATCTCAGAAGGAGAAAACAAGGGCAAGCGTCCCAACAACGATAATGGGGGTAACCCCTCCAACAATCGGGACAGCAAGAGAAAGCAGGCTATGGTGGCCGACACGGCCCAGAAGCCCGAGTCACAACCAGCAGACAAACAATGGCCTCAGATCACTTACTCTTTCGAAGACGGCCATGTCAAGCCTATCTTGGACATGCTCATATAAGGAGGTAGAATTCAGCTTCCTCCACCTAGGCGGGAGCCTCGGCCGGCTGATTTGGAGAACCCAAAGTTCTGCCATTACCACCGTTATGTACACCACGCTACACATGACTGCTACCAACTAAAACGGTACATCCAAAGCCTCATCGATTCGAACGCTCTGGCCATCGACTTCGAAGAAGTAACCATAGCAGCCAATATGGTATCCGTACAATTCGGCAGCTTCCCTCCGACGGAGACTCAAGACGGGGTAATCCCCGTCCCTCTGGCGACGATGGAGATTACCAATCTTCCACCTCCCCGAGAACAGGCTACTGGTCTAGTACCTCTCACCACCTCATGAGGGAAGGTCATGTGGGTCCATCCAGACTTGGTGTCAGAAGTAACTCGGCCCACACCATCTTCCACTAACAAAAAGAGTAGAAAAATCAGGACCTGCCACACAATCTCAGCAGACAACGAGGAAGCTACAGCCGTCGTCACGCGGTCCGGGGCGCAGTCCCAACCTGTGGTTGACAGCCCAGCTGAAAATCATCAACCTACTACAATTGATGCTCCGGGACCGGCTCAGCCTTCGACGACCGACAAGCCTAGGCCGAAGGAGACTCGCTTCGACAAATCCCTCCGAAATGATGCAGCCCAAGGGCTAGAGAGGCCCTATAACTTTGACATCTTAGCACAATTGGCTAACACTCCGGCCAAATTGTCACTATACGAACTCCTAAGGCTCTCCAAGGATGTTCGTATTGCAGTGAGCGAAGCATTCCAAAATGCCGATGCTTATCTGGCTCAATCCAACCTCACCGGGGAGGACTCACCCGTGGATCTCCAAGACAGTGCCTGCATGGGAGCAATGCCCAATATCGTCTTCACTACGCAGAACATGCTCATCAAAACCAACCTACATGATCGCCCGCTATACTACACGGGATACATCGGCGACGTGAAGGTGGATCGGATGCACATTGATCCTGGCTCTTCTATAAGCATCATCCCGAAGGGTCTGCTACATCATCTACGCATCCCAATGCATCGCCTAACACCTACAAGCACCGCCATCAGCGGTTTTAATTCGGGCAGGAGCTACCCTATTGGGAAGATTCGTCTGAAGTGTCAAATTGGCGACCTCCAATCCGAAGTCACCTGCTACGTCATAGATGCAGACACTTCTTACAACATCCTCTTGGAGCGCCCATGGATATACGATTATATGATCGTGCCTTCCACGCTACACTAGTGCTTCAAATATGTCGACAAATACGGCTTCGTGAAGACAGAATTTGCTGATATCGATCCCTTCAAAGGGGTCGAATCCTACTACTCAGACTCCTGCCTATACGAAAAGTCGAAGAGGCACCTTGATGAAGGAGACGCACAAGCTCATACCGAGACAGCCACGGGATCAGAAGGACCCCTAACGATCTACCTCCAAGCTCGCAAACCGGGCAAGTCTGCACCCCTTACCGCCACTCTGCGAAAGGACGCAATCAGCCTCTCAGCGCAGGAGGAGCAAATGATAATTCGACTGCCAAGGTCCGGCCAAGTGCCGAGACCCACAACGGAGCCACTGACAATCAGGCTACCAAGAGTCAGCCAACCACAAGCAGGGAAGCTCAACCCCTCGGACGGGCCCATGACGATACGCCTTCCCAGGAAGGGTCGGCACCCCGATGCAAGGTCTGACACTTCTAGCAAACCAGCCACTCCTCGCCCCACATCAAATGCCAAACTGGGGGTCGCTAGTCTGCCAACAACTCCACGCTCTGCTCCATCAACTGAACCACTGACAATCAAGCTTCCCAGATCATCCTCTCAGTCTTCGTTCACACAGGGGGTAGCCGAAGAGGAACCGGAGCTAGCCAAGTATGTGGCTGCCCACACTGATGTCCCCTCCACTGATGATGTAATCCCCCTAGAAAAGATACCTTACTTCATCAATAAAGGGTTATCTTTGAACTATACCGAGCTCAATAAGCTATGTACAATGTATGCTATGGAACACGGTATAGGTGCTCACCTACACACACAGGTGACAAATGTGTACACCGTGATCCAGCTTACTCCAGTAGAAGACGCTTACCGAATATTCGAGGGAGGAGATCTTCCGATCATCTTCGGCCGGACGAACAACCCGCATCCCCTCATCATAGAAGAAGTCAACCTCGGGTCAGATGCCGGGAGACTGCCTCTGTATCTCTATAGCCCTCAATCCAAATATCTTAAGCAGAAACAGGGGTATAATCTGGAGATGACACCAGGATTGAACTACGGTACTGGGCGACGATTACCTTTGAAGCCGCCAGTCCCGGCGGGCAAACCACGGAACTACTATAACAAAACTCGATGCGGGTTAGGGTATGTAACGCCTACTACGACCCCTGAAAGTTCAGATGAAGAATGCGACTGGCAGTCACGTTCAGCTGGATCACCAACTTCTGACTCAGATACCAGCATCGGAGATGTGTTCAGACAAATCATGTCAATCAACATGGCGTTCGTCGACGCTTACGAGAAAGACGAAGACATCCCCGAAATCCTCGAGCTAGAGCCATGGGTCCAGTAATTAGACGCATAATGGGAAAAGTGGTTCGAACTGAGAGAACCTCCTACTGAAGATGAGGTCATACAAGTGGATCTCGGCAGCGAATCTTCTTCAAAACCGATTTTCATCAATAAAAGCCTAACTGACGAAGAATGGGAGTGCTGTTAGAACTTGTCAGAGAGTACATTGATGTGTTCGCCTGGAGCTATGAAGACATGCCTGGGTTAAATCCTGATATCGCTCTTCACAAACTCAACATTCGACCAGATGCGAAGCCGGTCAAGCAACAACAGCGACGCTTTCGTCCAGGCATCATGGACGCGATCGAAGCTGAAGTCAACAAACTGATAGCTAGCGGTTTCATTCGTGAGGAGCAATATCCCGATTGGGTTGCCAATATAGTACCTGTCCTCAAGAAGAATGTGAAGATTCGAATCTGCATCGACTTCCGCAACCTGAACGAGGCGTGCCCCAAAGATGAATTCCCCCTTCCTATCACAGACATCATGATCGACAATACTTGCGGCTTCGAACGCATGTCATTCATGCATGGCTTCTCGAGGTACAACCAAATCAAAATGTCTCCTAACGACGAAAAGCATACATCATTCCGAACACCGATTGGCACGTACTGCTACACAGTCATGCCTTTCGGTTTAAAGAATGCTGGCGCCACATATCAAAGAGCCATGAGCATCATCTTTAGAGACCACTTACGCAAGACGGTGGAGTGCTACGTTGACGATATAGCCGTTAAAAGCCGTAGCAAGGGAGACCATCTGCAGGATCTAAGGACGGTATTCGACCTAATGCGAACACACAATTTGAAGATGAACCCCACGAAGTCCTTTCTGGGCGTGTCCAGCGGGAAGTTCTTAGGCTTCATCATCACTACAAAGGGTATCCATGTAGACCCTGAGAAGACAAAAGCAATCATGGAGATGGGTCCCCCAAAAAATCTTCGCGAACTCAGAGGCCTTCAAGGGAGGCTGGCTTACATCAGAAGGTTCATTTCCAACATCTCCGGGCGATGCCGACCATTCACGCACCTCATGAAGAAAGGAGTCTCATTCGTATAGGACGAGGTATGCCAGCGTGGTTTCGACAGCATCAAAGAATATTTGTCAAATCCTCCGGTCTTGGTAGCTCCAGCCCCTGGAAAACTATTCCTGCTCTATGTACGAGCAATGGAACACTCCCTCGGTGCCCTGTTGGCACAAAAAAATGATGCAGGCCACGAACAAGCCATATACTATCTCAGTCGAATGATGGTTGGGCCAGAGCACCGATACACCGCTGTAGAGAAGGAATGCCTCGCCTTGGTGTTCGCCATTCAGAAAATGCGACACTATGTCATCGGACAAACGATACATGTGATCTCACGGGTCAACCCTCTCAGAGTCCTCATGACCAAACCAGGGGCACTTAGCTCTCGACTCGCTACATGGGCAATATTGCTGTCCCCTTATCATATGATCTTTGTCCCACAAAAGGTAGTCAAAGGTCAAGCCCTGGCAGATTTCTTAGCAGCCCACCCAGGCTCAGAGTCCTCCAGAATATATGAAGAGATCCCAGATGAGGTCGTCGACTCGCATGCAACCTCTCACGATAATATATGGCGAATGTTCTTTGACGGTGCTTCGAGGACCGGACCTAAAGGCAATATAGTCATCGGAGTCGGGGTAGTGCTGGTCTTCCCTTCCGGATTGGTGATCAACCGTGCCTATTCCCTCACAGAACCCTGCTCTAACAATGTGGCCGAGTATAACGCTCTGGTCATTGGCCTCCAACTTGCAAGAGAACTGGGGGTAGAATACCTTGAAGCAAACGGCGATTCCCAACTAATCGTCAATCAGATCCGGGGTTCGTACGAAGTTCGCCACGAAGACATGATCCCTTATCACCAAATAGCGATCGATATCATCTCATCATTTGAGGGGTTCTTCATCGAGCACGTCCCCAGACTCCGAAATATTGAAGCCGATGCCCTAGCTGGTCTTGTCGCTTCCCTAGCAGTTCCGAATTATGACTGCCAATCAGTGGAAGTGATAGGCCATGAACTGGTCTGTCCCAAAAACAAAGTGCAATTCGTGGCAAGTTATTCCACACAGACGATCGATGACGCCCCAGATTGGAGACAACCATTCATCGACTTCGTCGTCTACGACATCCTGCCCGAGAACTCAAAGGAAGCCACTTCCATCAGAAGGCGTTCTCTCAGATTCTTCTATGATACAGAGACGAAGATGCTGTATCGCCGCTCCTACGACGGATTATTACTTTGGTGTCTGTCAAACACAGAAGCCAAAAGAAGCAGTACGAGAAGCTCAGGACGGTGTCTGCGGGGCCCACCAGCCCGGCCCAAAACTACAAGATCGCCTTCGTCGAATGGGCTACTATTGGCCCACGATGGTGGCAGATGCGATAGACTATACAAGAAAATGCAAAGCCTGCCAAGTCCATGCGGACTTCATTCACCAACCATCCGAATTTCTACATCCGATAGTGGCGTCCTGGCCATTCGAAGCATGGGGAATAGATATCATTGGTCCAATCACCCCACCTTTCTCCCGAGGACATCGCTTCATACTTGCGATCACCGACTACTTCTCCAAGTGGGCGGAAGCTGTCCCACTCGCAGAAGTCAAGACTTCAAACGTGATCAGCTTCCTTAAGCATCACGTCATCTATCGCTTTGGACTACCGCGAAGGATCATCTATGATAATGGTTCACAGTTTGCAAGCCACGCATTCTATCGGTTTTGCGATAAACACCGTATTCAGAATATCGCTTCGACGCCGTACAACCCGACAGCAAACGGGTTAGCAGAGGCGTTCAACAAAACGATCATCAAACTCCTCAAGAAGTTCGTCTCCTCCACCAAGCACGACTGGAACGAGAAGCTCGGCGAATGCTTATGGGCTTATCGTACCACAATTCGAACAGCTACCGGGAATACGCCATTCTCCCTAGTGTACGGGAGTGAGGCAGTTCTTCCATTAGAGACTCAAATACCCTCACTCCGCGTCGCCCTCACTTATCAATTGACAACGGATAACAACTACCGACGTCGACTACAAGAGTTAGAGGCCTTAGACGAAAAGCGCCTCCTAGCTCAGCAAAGGATCGAGCTATACCAAGCACGCATCTCAGGAGCCTTCAACAAGAAGGTCAAAATCAGAACATTCCAAGTGGATGATCTTGTGCTGGCAGTCCGAAGGCCGATGGTCATGACTCACAAGACCGTCGGCAAGTTCCAGCCAAAGTGGGAAGGTCCATTTGTCATCGAGGCCGTATTCTCCAACGGTGCTTACCACCTCGCCAAGCAGAACGGAGACTTGCTTATGTTGCCCGTCAACGGCAAGTTCCTGAAGAAATACTATGTTTAAACAACATTCTCCAGATCCTCGAGTCACGAACCCACTGGTACCACTGAACTCACTCCATAAATTTCTAGATTATTGAGTCATCTATCCGCTGATACCACTGAACTCACCCTCGCAGTTTTCCAGATTCTCGAGTCACGTACCCGCTGGTACCACTGAACTCACTCCATAAATTTCCAGATTATTGAGTCATGTATCCGCTGATACCACTGAATTCACCCTCATAGTTTACCAGATCATTGAGTCACGTACCCGCTGGTACCGCTGAACTCACACTCACCATTCTCCAGATTCCCGAGTTATGTACCCGCTGGTACCGCTGAGCTCGTACCTACAATATTCCATATTTTTGAGTCATGTACCCGCATGTACCGCTGAACTCATACCCTTCTTCCACAAAGATATCCCAAATTTCCAAGTCATGTACCTGCTGGTACCTCTGAACTTACACTTTGATTCCAACATTCATGGATTGTCGAGTTATGTACCCATCGGTACCCCTGAACTTACATCCTGGTCACTCTTTTGAAAGAAAGTCATGTATAATCATACCGCTGAACTTTCTTCCTACAAGAGATCCTCCCTCAGGATCTAATACCTGCACTCCCAGTGCACAACAAAGGTAACGGGTCCACAAACTTCCAAGACGGCCATGTCCTCGTTATCTCTGAGCCGTTCCACTTCCACCAAAAATAAATCACCTCCTACGTAGAACTTCCATGTTCTCATTACCTCTGAGTTGTTCTATGTACCCCCCCTTTATTGAGCCCACTCCTGCCATGTCCTCATTACCTCTGAGTAGGAAGGCTCCGCCAAAGAAACCCTCATACTCACCATGTACTTAGTACCTATGAGTAAATATGATTGGTTTCTATCTTTTAAACTTGTTGTCCGTATTCAAAACCAGGGTACGTTAGGGACAATGGGTCCACACAAAATGTCCCAATAAGAGGATTATTACAAAGCAAAAGAGTGAAGCAAATATATATTCCATTCAATTAGAAATTGGTTACATCCACACGATTGCAAGCAAGTCAAAAGAGTTCTTCATGAAGACAAGAAGAAAGGCGAAACAAAACAAAGACTACAGACAGACATCCACGAGAAGCCCCTACATCCTAGTTACAGGAGCGCATGTACCATTCCCTCAACCATCTCACATATAAAGGATGCAAGTGAAGAGCATCCTCGTTCGGAATAGGAGAAATAGAGTTCCCAGCGCTGCCACCCTCAGCAGTCTCGATATTTGGAGGGCTGTCGTCCCCCTCAGGCGCAGGTTCTTCTTTCTTCACTTCCTCCTTAACAGAGGAAGATCCTTGGCTGATGACAGGAGACTGCGGCTCCTCTGACGCCGCAGTCTCAGCATTCGGTGGAGATACTGCGAGAACCAAAGACGAAGAAAATGAAACAGTCAGAAAAGGTCATACGGCTCGTTTTAGACAAGTCTCATGCGGCTCAGACAGGGGGTATATCCTCATGCGGCTCAGTCATGGGATGTGTATGCGGACCATGTAGTTTGAGAAGTTCACGTCAAAGTCTGGAGTATACAGTGAAGCAGGATCTGTTAGGGTTTCAAATCGACTACCTAATCCTTACCTTCGATGGCAATATGAACGTCAAGATGAACGGGGGGCACGACAGTCGAGGGCGAAGCCGATTTCTTACTCCTCGTCACAGCCTTCTTCACAGCCTTAGAAGCCCTGGGTGCCATTGTTGTCTGATAATCAGAGGAAGAAAATACGACAAAAATCTGAGTCAAAAAGAGTCTAAGAGAGAAGACTGTCTAAATGCCCTTCTATTTATAGACAGAAAACTATAGACCGACGCCTCGTACAAACGCGATCGACTCTTCGGCTATCGAGCCAAACCAGCAATTTAAAGACTGAGCTCTTGGGATCCTGTCCTAAAAAGATCTACACGTATGGCATAATGATGTGGCAAAGGGCATATGCGGTTCAAATGGCCATGCGGCTGAAAGCAACTATGCGGCTCGAAAGTCCCCTGCGGCCAAGATATCCATGCGGTCAGGACTTTATATGCGGCCGGAAGAATATCCAGCCATGCTTCTTATTCAAAGTATTTCAATTTTGTAAATTGAAAACTTTGAAGGGGATCTTGTAGAAGCATAGAAAATACTAAAGCAAATGATTCATGCGGCCAGGAAAGATCCATGCGGCTTAGAGAACTTATGCAGCTCAGGGAATCATGCGGCATAAAGAGCTATGTGGTCCAAGGCATTCCATGCGGCTCAGAGGACACGTGGCCTGATAGTGCTCCCCTCTGATCCATGCTGCATTAATTGCCGTGACGGCTGACCCCTCTGAAAAGTTGACAGCCCTGACACAAAGGCAGGTAATTATGACTCTGTCATAATGATGAATCTCTAGGGAAGAGGAAAGAAATCTCTGACACAAATCCCCTGAGAGCCATAAAAATGCCACGTGGCCTTGCCACGTGGGCATTCGTATGCGGCTCGCTTCTCATGCGGCTCAGAATAAATCCTATGCGGCTCAGACCATAGAAGCCTCATGCGGCTCGAGCAAAGGACTTCCCATGCAGCTCAGAGTGAATCCATCCTATGCGGCTCAGGTCATAAAAGCCTCATGCGGCTCGAGCGAGGACTTCTCATGCGGTTCAAGAGGATCATGTCTAAGCGGCCCAGGAGGATATATACCTATACGGCCCACAAGGATTACTCCTCTGTGGTTAGAGGACTCAAGTGAGGGCTACTGCCCACGCAGCCCTGACACGTGGGCTTAACCATATGCGGCTCACATTCATATACGGCTCATATTCATATGCGGCTCACTAGTCATGCGGTCCAGATCCCCCCAGCAGCTCCTAGGACACGTGTCCTAAACCGATTAATTCCTCAGATTTGCTGCCATTAAAGATTGGGTCAGATTCTAATAAATCTGGGACACGTGGCAGAAGAATAGATCTGATTTATTCGCAGATATCAGAAGATCAGTATAAGGAAGATTTATTCCAATCAGCATTAATTGCTCATGAGATTTGGTGTAATCTACACCTAATGGCTCAGATTCATCATAATCAAAACGAATGGCCAAGATGGACCAATCCCTAAGCCGCCGCCATCTCTAAAAGATAATCATTGGCAACCCTAATGATCACATCCCACTATTATAAATAGCAAGGTGCCATTCCCTTGAAAGATATATACAATTTGAGAGAAAAAAATACGTATATACAGAGAGACTCCCCAATTGTCAGAGAAAAGAATACACAGAGAGAGAGAGAGGCCAGAAGAGCAACAGAGGAGCAAGAAGAGCATTTCTTCGTCAACGCCAACCATCTTTTTACAAGGAGCCAAGGCTGCATACCAATCGTCCAAGGAGTAAGGCAGGGCTGCCGTCGCCTTCCCGAGCCTCTATCGTCACCCCCCAGAATCTAAAATAAACAATTGTACTTAGACTGCTGTACCTAAGTTTTCGTCCCTAGGCTTTCTTTGTACAAACGAGTTTGTAACGTGAAGTAAAAGTTTAGTCCTTCGATAATTGTTCTGTTCTTTTATATTTTATGGCAAACAGGTATGTGCCTATGTATATATCTATGTACCTATATATCTATGTATGAATGCATAAATGTATGTATATATGTATATATGAAATATGAATGTAAGGTAGCTGCCTTCATATATGCATATATTGTGATGAATATATGCATATAGGCAATAGAATGCAATGGAACATGTGTAATGAGAAGTGTATGATGCAAGGTAGATATAATATTATATGCATGATTATATCCAAATAAATACAAGCATGTATATGTGAAATATGAATGCATAGATGAATATATACTTCTAGATATGGTATGTTTGTTCTCTGTGACTTGTGAGTGTGCTTGGTTGTTAGCCTAGGCTTGGTTAGGCATAGTGAGACTTGACTGGACTAAGATTGACCTAGTTTGAATAGATGTTGACCCAGACTTGACCAAGAGTTGACTTTAGCTTAGTTTGACCTAGACAACATGCAGATGCATTATAGATTACATTTATTATTCCCTTTATACATCTTGACTTGTGTTGCTCCAATTAGGAGTCAGGTACCTCATCTCGGACAGTACATTTACTTCAGACATTCAGATACCAGGCGAGTACATTCTCTGATCATTTCATAACTTGCTTAGAATTATATTCATGCTCTAGTTTACCTTATTTGATGCTGTCACGATATTATCACGGATTGGTACAATATGGATCCTTTGATGCGATGTTATCCCCTCGGAAGCATCGGATACATCATGTCGTATGTTTCATGTATATCGTGTATTCCTCGCTCTCATGTTATTCATGTTTACCATGTGCTTCATGCTCATTCGTGCTTGCTCGTGTACTCTCATGTGCTATCATGATCGGTCATGTTTCCCATGTATCTCATGTATAACCTATACTTCATGTGCACTCATTTATGAGCCTTCATGTAAATTTTATGTGCACCTATTTATGGGCCCCCATGTGAACTTCATGTGCACTCATGTATGAGCTCTCATGTATACTTCATGTGCACCCATTTATAGGCTTCATGTGGAAATCATGTACGTAACATAACCTGTCTGGATCCTTGTATATTGATTGGGGTATGGGGGAGTATAAATAGTCATGTGAACAAGTCCAAAGTAGTATAGTCATGTACGCCTCTTTAGTATAGCCATGTGCAAATCAAGCCGTTCATATGTCGACTTTGTACTGTAAATCACTAGTCACTGGTAGCTCTCTACTTATAGTAGATATTTTTATTACAGTTCTCTTTCTTTTTACATCATGTACTTTCTTTCAGTTTCATGTATCGGACTCTCTTGCATGTTTATATTCTCTAACCTGTTATGGTCTGCGTGAGATGTATTGTGCTCGCTTCCGTCCTGACTGGACCTGTTGAAAATTTTACAGAGGATGATAAGGAACCCTACACCCCTTACTTTGGAGCTTGCCTAGATGACACTCACGACCTGGACCCCTGGGGAGGTTCAGGCAGCTGTTGAGGACGATACCTTGCTTAGTATAGATAGCTTAGACTGTTTTCCTTTTCATGTTTAGTTGTTGTCCTTGATTCCAAAGTTTGTATATTTTTAGAGATGTTAAGACTGGTAGTATTTAACTATATTATTTTATTTCTATTGTACCTCAGTTTGAGGGTTTTCCTTATCTATTTCATCGTGCTACATTCTACCTTAGATTGTGATTGAGTTGTACCTCTGTGTTTGGCCTTCTTTTTGGAGAGTATTCATGTTATGCTAGTTATAGTTCATGACCTAGAACAGCGTTCTACCGCCGACACTGCGACGTAGGCTGGGCGCTGTTACGTACTCGTACCCTCACGGTGGGTGCGGGTCGTGACACATTTTTAGTGGTGGCCCATGCAGGTAAATCCCTGCCATCTAAATTCCTGATACTTTCTTGAATAACTGTCCTCCCTTGAATTATCGTTTCTATCTCAGTATTAATTCCTTGTTTGATCTATCTTCAGGATGGTGATTGAGACACGATCGCATCGCTCTGGCCCAGCAGACGCTGGTGAGAGGCCTACCACCCCTCGCCAAATTTTGGATGCTGGGACCACAACACCCCCTATTTCTGCTAATATAGGAGCGTCTGCAGCTTTTAGGAGTGCACCTCCACCTGTCCGGAGGTCTTCTCCCGTCATTCCAGATATGTATCAACAGCAGTTACCTTCAGGGACAGTAGATGCGTCTTAGATGTTTACCCTTTTCCAGCGATTCTTGGAGTCTCAGCAGCAGATACAGCAAAGCCAGTCTGCTGATATCCGACAGAGCATACAAAATACTCACCAGTTGGTCAGGACAACAGTAGCGCTGGTGGCTGCTCAGCCACAGGGAGGCCGGATGCAGCCGTATCAGCCGAGGACTCCAGACATCCAATCCTTTAAGAAGATGGGACCCCGCGACTTCAAGGGTACAGAGGGCATCATATACGCTGACGATTGGATAGAGCACATTAAGGAGATATTTCGATTGGCACAAATACTAGCAGGATTACAGATCGAGGTAGCCGCCAGTTTGATACAAGACTTGGCCCGTACCTGGTACCAGACGGAACCGAGGGTTGGTACAGCCGGTCAGACTTGGGCAGCATTCAAGAAACTATTCAAGGAGAAATTCTTTCCCGATATAGCACTTCATGCTTTGGAGGCGCAGTTCGAGAGTCTGGTTCAGGGGAACCAGACCATTGAGGAGTACGTAGGAGAGTTCTGCCGTTTGAGCAGATTCGTCGAGGATCTTACCGAGACCGAAAAGGCGAGGAGGTTCCGCAGGGGTTTGATCAGGGAGATCAAGTCATATACCAAGAGCGACCGCGACGCCACTTTCGAACAGATTCTGGTAGGAGCCATGACAGCGGAGGACGATCTTGGACTGGAGGAGAAGAGGATACGAGACACTCAGGGAGCTAGTGGCAGTGCGGGCCCGGCTAAGAGGCCCCACCTACAGGTTCAGTAGCAGATGCCCCACTTGCAGATTCAGCCACAGTATCCACAGCAGCTGCCACCCCTACAATTTTAGCAGCAGTATCAGCATCCGAGGGCCTACCTTCAGCAGCAGCAGTTTCACTACCGTGTACCCTTTCAGTAGGCACAACAGCCACAGAGACAGCAGCAGGCTCCGGAACAGCAGCTTGTCATTATTTGCCCCTTCTGTAAGAGACCAGGGTACGGTTGGGGCGAATGTCGGAAGAGGCTGGGCAGATGTTTGCTTTGCGGAGGATCCGATCATCGTCTGAGAGAGTGTCCCGAGTCATCGGGACAGACAGTTTAGGGAGCAGGAACTAGGGCTCCAGTAGGCCAGCAGAAAAGATTACCCTTACCGACTCAGCAGCAGAGGTACATGCAGCATCAGCAGCAGACCAGGAGAGGCCAGCATGAGCGAGCTTTCGCCAGGACAGTCGAGGATGCTCAGGCCGTTGGAGATCTAGTTGCAGGTTCCGTTCTTTTGATTCAAATTCTGCAATTGCCACTTATAACTGCCTTGAAAATTCGATTCCCTCTGTTCCTTGTTGATTTATCAATTTTGTCCTGTTATTCTTGTGATTATGTTTGATTTTCTTCTGAGATGAATCATATGGGCTAGGTCATCCAGCTATAGAATCTAGAATCTGCGATAGTCGTGTTAGCTGGCATAGTGAGGATATATAGTCAGTTTTAGGACATATTTCTCGAGTGTGGAAATTTAAGGTTTTTGCTGCCAAGCATGCGGCAACGCAAAAATTTTAAATACCATAATTCTAGAGGTATGTGCCTTAGTCGAGGACTCTATGATTATCGTAGCCTTGCTCACTAGCACGACGAAGATCCTGAGTATCATGATTTTGGACAGACGCATATGATTATCTGACGGTATGTTTGAGACTTTGATTGTGGGGTGTTTGACCTAGAAGGTCTACTACCATTTTAATTTCGAGGACAAAATTTTTCTAAGGGGAGTAGGATTGTAACACCCAATTTTTCATATGAGGGTAATTTTGAAATTTTATAATTATAATTATTATTTATTGATATTTATTTTATATTATGATTTTTGGTGATTTTTAATAATTTTTAAACTATTTAAAAACTGGTTTAAGTCATGACTTATGATTTTGATATGCTGCCAGTGAAATCCTAGAGACTACATGACCTAGAGCCTAACCATGTTAGGGGTAATTTGGTTATTTTTGACTTATTTGAATTATTTGATTATTTATTGGATTGGTGATTCCTAGTTTGGGCTTGACTTGTTTGAGACTTGTAGACTAGCCTAGAAGCTAACCCTAGCCATACCCTTGTCTAACCTAGGTTAACCTATTTTAGTCATTAGAAATTAGTTCTGCAATAGGAAGATTAAGTTTAACTGGAATGGGTTCATGACTTATGACTTAACTCAATGACTTGTGATTTTTCCAATTCATGACTTATGAAATTAAGCCATAGGCCCATGACTTAAGCCCAAACCCCAACAAGCCTACCCATGGCATCCAACCTAGGGTTTTCCACCCCTATTTAATGCCTCTTCCATTTGTTCTTGCCTCTTTTATTAATTTTTCCAAGTTTTGAAGAAAGAGGTTTGTCCATTCTTCCCCAACCCATAGATTATTCATTTTAAATCCTTTTCCACTCTAGTTTCTTGCATTAGAGCCTAATACTCTCCTATTTTCTGATTTTGGAGTTCAATCCCAGCTTTGGGATAATTTGGGAGCATTTGGCTAGCAAGAAAGAATCCCCCATTTGGAGCTTTTTATACTTTTTGCACCTATAGGTAAAACTCCCCAAATTGATTTAATTTTTTTGTTTTCTTTGCTTTTAGGGCTAGATCTAAGAGTCCCCTAGCTATCCCTAAAATTTGGGTAGATTTTGTGTCCGTTTGGTGTCCGTATCGGACACGTGTCTATATGTTATTTAAGGTATTTAATGAAATGCTTGAGTGAATTCAATATTGTTTATTTTCAAAACAAATTATATGTACATGTAGCCTAATAGGTGTATATTGCAACCCTAATCGACTGAGTCGATTTTAGTTTTGTTTGGATACTGTTTTGACACTTGGACACGCAGCACGAGACACCGTACGGGGCTCGTGCGGCTGTCCTGCTGCTCGGGTGCCATTACGGAAATGACACGGTGACTCAGGTCACGAAATTCGGTGGACACGTTCTCCTAGTGATTGACACGACAACTACAATGTTTCATGGGTTCTCATTTAGTGTGCACGGAGAAAATCCACCCGCACTGAAATTGCAAAAACACACACACACGTGCACAACTGTCCACTGATACGGTCTCGTATCGACACTTGGACACCACGTGGACACGGGACAGGCACTTGGATACATCCCACTAGTCTAGGCGTACACGTGTGCACAGCCACGTGTCACTATGTGGCCTGTGTCGTGCACTGGACACATGTGCACGCGTGCACGACGCTGTTGAGTGCACAGTTCTTGTGTCTGTGTTGTGTTGTGTTTAGACACGAATGTGTCCAGTTTCCTGGACACGAATGGACCCCCATGACACGTATTGATGTGAGGAACACTTATGTACACCTGTTTTGGAACTTTCGATTTGATTTTTTTATTGATTTTTGGGTTTGAAATGGGAATCACTGATACACAGTCCCTATTTTCAAATTCTGGAAATTATTGATTCCTAACTGAATTGTGATGTTAATTACCAAGAATTAATTCATAGACATGTGTATTAGATTGCTGAAATGATGATTTAGGTTTGGTGTTTGAGAATTGGGCTTCGAATTGGTTTTTGAATGGAATGTGAACTGTCAATTCTCAACTTCCTGATACTTACTGTTCTTTTCTTTTTTTCAGAATTTAAACTCGATTTTTGTTGTGATGATTAATTGCTTTGTTAGCTCGTTTACACATGTTTGGTTTTGTCTAAATGATTGGTTGTGATTGGCATTAGGAGTTCGTGTTTTGAATTGGAGTTTTAGACTGTGTTAACTGTAATTTTTTGAAAACCTGAGAACACTCAAGTATTACATTGATTTCCTGAGTTTTGGGTTGATTCTGAAAACTAGAATTTTATGAACGTATATATGTGTTAACCTGGGTTGTGTTTGAACTGAACTTAGCATTCTTTAACTATCCTACATTACATCTAACTTCATGTGCACTGTAGTAACCTTAGCTAACTGAACACTTGACACATTGACACGGATTTGAGTACTAAATCACATCTTCCTGAGAATTATTTGAAGAAGTTTCAGGTTGTTTTAGCTGAAATCGATTTTGGGTTCACATGTTAAAACTGAGTTTTGATTCAAAACTGTGAACTGAATTTATGTTAACCTGTGTACGCACACACAGTCCTCCTTTACAAACACACACACACAGGCCTCTTATTCACACACTCACACAGGTTGTACATACTGATTTCAGTTTCCTATTCCCTGTCACATAGGCACACTGTTAGCTTGCACAAACACACACACCATTGCCTTCACATACCACACACCCCAGTGTCTTCCTATCCTTTTACACACTCACTGCTATGCCTGTCATGCACAAGCTACCAATACCCTGTTTTCAGTTTTGCACATTGCCATGTAAATTCCTGAAAATCCTTGCACTGTTCCCTGGAAATCTGAACACCCACCCTCATTCCTGTTAACATTCCACACATACACATACATGTTTTCACCCCTTAACCCTCTCTCTATATCTATGTAAATATATATATATGTATGTATACATATATGAATCTATGTAAATATGTATGTATGTAGGCTATGAATATAATGTATGTAAGTATGTACCTCTCTATGTATCTATATATATATATATATATATATATATATATATATATATATATATATATATATATATATATATATATATTTAACAGTAATTTTATTGAATTAAAAGTGATGCTCAAACCGAGCAGTACAAGAGCCAGGGTCTAAAACGCAAAAGAGCCCTGGAATCTAAGAGGCTAATACAAAAGTTTTAAGGGGTAGGATGCAAAATTTCGAAAAGAGAATTCAAAATATATATATATATATATATATATATATATATATATATATATATATATATATATATATATATAATATATATATATATATAAAATATATATATATATAATATATATATATATATATATATATATATATATATATATATATATATATGTATATGTATGTATATATATATATATATATATATATATTTTATATATATATATATATATATATATATATATATATATATATATATATATATATATATATATATATATATATATATATGTATGTATATAGATATGCATCTATGTATAAACCTATCTATATACCTATGTGGGTATGTGCCTATGTATATATCTATGTACCTATATATCTATGTATGAATGCATAAATGTATGTATCTATGTATATATGAAATATGAATGTAAGGTAGCTGCCTTCATATATGCATATATTGCGATGAATATATGCATATAGGCAATAGAATGCAATGGAACATCGTGTAATGAAAAGTGTATGATGCAAGGTAGATACAATGTTATATGCATGATTATATCCAAATAAATACAAGCATGTATATGTGAAATATGAATGCATAGATGAATATATACTTCTAGATATGGTATGTGTGTCCTCTGTGACTTGTGAGTTTGCATGGTTGTTAGCCTAGGCTTGGTTAGGCCTAGTGAGACTTGACTGGACTAAGATTGACCTAGTTTGACTAGATGTTGACCCAGAGTTGACCAAGAGTTGACTTTAGCTTAGTTTGACCTAGACAGCATGCAGATGCATTATAGATTACATTTATTGTTCCCTTTATACATCTTGACTTGTGTTGCTCCAACTAGGAGTCAGGTACCTCATCTCGGACAGTACATTTACTTCAGACATTCAGATACCAGGCGAGTACATTCTCTGATCATTTCATAACTTGCTTAGAATTATATTCCTGTTCTAGTTTACCTTATTTGATGCTGTCACGATATTATCACGGATTGGTACTATATGGATCCTTTCATGCGATGTTATCCCCCTCGGGAGCATCAGATACATCATGTCGTGTGTTTCATGTACATCGTGTATTCCTCGCTCTCATGTTATTCATGTTTATCATGTGCTTCATGCTCATTCGTGCTTGCTCGTGTACTCTCATGTGCTATCATGATCGGTCATATTTCCCATGTATCTCATGTATAACCTATACTTCATGTGCACTCATTTATGAGCCTTTATGTGAATTTCATGTGCACCCATTTATTGGCCCCCATGTGAACTTCATGTGCACTCATGTATGAGCTCTCATGTATACTTCATTTGCATCCATTTATGGGCTTCATGTGAAAATCATGTACGTAACATAACCTGTCTGGATCCTTGTGTATTGATTGGGGTATGGGGGAGTATAAATAGTCATGTGAACAATTCCAAAGTAGTATAGCCATGTACGCCTCTTTTGTATAGCCATGTGCAAATCAAGTCGTTCATATGTCGACTTTGTATTCTAAATCACTAGTCACTGGTAGCTCTCTACTTATAGTAGATATTTCTATTACAGTTCTCTCTATGTTTTCATCATGTACTTTCTTTCAGTTTCATGTATCGTACTCTCTTGTATATTTATATTCTCTAACCTGTTATGATCTGCGTGAGATGTATTGTGCTCGCTCCCGTCCTGACTGGACCTGTTAAAAATTTTACAGAGGATGATGAGGAACCCTGCACCCCTTACTTTGGAGCTTGCCTAGATGACACTCGCGACCTGGACCCCTAGGGAGGTTCAGGCAGCTGCTGTGGACGATACCTTGCTTAGTATAGATAGCTTAGACTATTTTCCTTTTCATGTTTAGTTGTTTTCCTTGATTCCAGAGTTTGTATATTTTTTAGAGATGTTGAGACTGGTAGTATTTAACTATGTTATTTCATTTCTGTTATACCTCAGTTTAAGGGTTTTCCTTATCTATTTCATCGTGCTACATTCTAGCTTAGATTGTGATTGAGTTGTACCTCTGTGTTTGGCCTTCTTTTTGGAGAGTATTCATGTTATGCTAGTTATAGTTCATGACCTAGAACAGCGTTCTACCGCAGACACTGCGGCGTAGGCTGGGCGCTGTTACGTACTCGTACCCTCACGGTGGGTGCGGGTCGTGACAATGTCCTTTGTCGTTCTTTTGGGCAAACAATGCACCTAAAAAATATTCCAGGGCACGAATATACAGCAAAAATGGTTTGTCCACCACTGGAGCCACCAATATTGGAAGATTAGTAAGATATCTTTTAATGTCTTCAAATGCTTCCTGATATTTTTCATCCCAGACAAAAGAAACTCTTTTCTTCAATAACTGGGTGAAAGGTCGACACCGCCCAGAAAAAATTGAAATGAACCTTTGGATGTAAGCTAATCGGCCTTGTAAACCGCAAAGTTCTTTAATATTCCTCGGGGGCTCCATTTCTAGGATTGATTTAACCTTGTCAGGGTCAATATTTATTCCCTTTGAAGTTATGACAAATCCAAGAAATTTGCCGCAGGAGACTCCTAAGAATGACTTTATAGGATTTATTTTGAGTTGGTACTGACGCATCAGTTCAAACACCATTCTCAAGTCTTGAAGGTGATCACCCTTTGAACGACTTTTAACTATAATGTTGTCAATATAGCATTCCAGTGTTATTAGAAAATGTTCAGGAAAAATTGTATTCATGGCGCGTTGATATGTAGCTCCTACATTCTTCAAACCAAAGGGCATCACCGTATAGCAATATACCCCCAACGGTGTTCATATTGATGTGTGTTTCTCATCAACTAGCAACATTTTAATCTGACTGTAACCAGATAAACCATCCATGAATGACATATGTTCAAAGCCACAAGTGTTATCTATTATAACATATGTGATTGGAAGAGGAAACTCGTCCTTTGGACAAGCTTGATTAAGGTCCAGATAATTAATACATATCCTAGTCTTTCTATTTTTCTTCATGATTGGAACGATGTTAGCAACCCAGTCAGGATGTTGTTCTTCTCGAGCAAAGCCACTATCTATGAGTTTCTCCACCTCAGTTGCAATAGCCTCCATCATATCGGGACAAAACCGTCAATGTTGTTGCTTGACAGGTTTAACATTGGGAAGTATATTAAGACTATGCATTGCTATCTGTGTATCAAGCCCAGGAACATCTTCATAACTCCAAGCAAATACATCTATATATTCTTTGATAGGCTCAATGAGTGAATGTTTATCTTTATCAGATAAACTCTTACTGATGAATATCGGTTTAGGCAATTCTGAATTATTCACATTAACTTGAACAACATCATCTTATGTAGGAGGTTTCCGTTGTTCAAATCTCATTTTCCATTAAGTATCCAGCTGTTGTGTCCAAGGTTCAACTTCAAAAGGTTTTATAGAAAGGTCATCTTCTACTACTTGATCACCAGATAGAAGCTGAGAAGACATATTTAAATACTGCCCAAATGCTATTATCTGAATCCCACAATGAGAAATCGGAAGAATAAGAAATCTATCGCTATCTTCTTTATCTAAAATTTTTAGAGTAGTCGAAGGAGTTACATATCCCAGTCCAGATCGAGTACGGTCATAGCAGTCTTGCGATTCCCCTTTCAGTGTTGGGATACACAATGGTAAGCTGCGGTGTTTACCAAAATTGAGGCCTTGTTGGCTATTTAAGTCATAGCCCATTCTTTGGATGATATTCTTTGCTTGAGGAGTATATCAGTATAACTGCATTCTACCGGAATCTGGTTCAGGCTCATCAACCAAAGCTTCTTTATGAACCTCGGCTTGGCCAAATATAATTGGCGTTTCACTAATTGACCTAGCCGACACTTCAAAATAAGAATCTTTGTATGATAGACATGGAGTACTATCTTTAGAAGAAATAGACACATAGCTTTGTATTCGTAATAAAGGAGCACAAAGAGTCAACGGTCCTTAAACTAGTCACAGGAAGATAAAAAATAATCGAAACCAGAACCTCTTTTATCAGGTATGTACATGATTTCTTCTTCCGGAAACACATCCTCAGGAAGTTTATTACATAGAGGTTTATCTACAACACTTGCTTTGGCAGTGATGGTAACACGAGTCAGGTCGATCACAAATGGCTCATCCGGTTGAACTAAACGCTTGCTTCGGCGAAGATCAACCACAAACGGTTCTTCTTTCTTGGTTCGCAAGTCGATGACTAGTAGTCCTTCTTTCTTGATGTTGGCTTTGCTTTTGCGTAGGTCAAAAACAAAAGGTGCCCTACCCTCTGGCTAGGCCTCTTGTGAAGATATGATAGGCTATTTCCACACAAGTGCCTTCAAGTGGATCGCCAAAGGTTCGTCAACTAGTTTCTTCCATACAGGACCTTTCAGGTATATGGCTAGAAGTTCTTCTACCACCTGATCAGTAGATGCTTCTTCTATTTCGTCCTTAGGCTATACTTCTTTATCCAAAACCAGATACAGTGGTTTATCATCAGAAGGTCTCTGATCATGAGGTTTGTATAACTTTGCATCAAAGAAGTAAACTTCGACCCCTTTGAAAGGATCAACATCAACAAATTCTGTACACAATACCCCTTTTTTGTTCACATATTTGAAGCACAGATGAAGAGTAGATGGTACCAAAAGGTTGTCATGTATCCACGACCGTCCTAGCAAAACATTGTAGGAGACATTGGTAATGGTAATAGAAGTGGGTGACAACTTGCGCATTAAGATTCTCAACACGTGGAGTAAACTTCGAAGAATCACACTAACAAATGAGCCTGGATCAATTTGAATGCGATCCACCTTACAGCCTCTGACATACCCTGTATAATAGAAAGATCTATCATGGCGATTATCTTTTATAGACATCTCCTTGGATAAAGGTAATATTGGGAATCTTCTTTGATACATTATGAAAATGTGGACAGGTCTTAAGGTTGTCATCAGGTTCCGCCATCTGAGATAAATATGAATCTGCATGCTTCACTCAGTGTTGCCCGTGTATCTTTAGAGAGACAAAGTAACTCGAATATGGACAATCGAGCCAGGGTATTGGCAAGCTGTACCAATATGTGAAAATTATAAGGCTTGTCAAGTCCGAGAGAGATTTAGGCTTCTACACTTGTCGAACTTTACCTCTTTAAGCTTTTCTTTTTCTTCTGAAGTCTGCTTTGACGGCCCCGATCCTGACAAAGCTTGAATGGCAGGGGAATTAGGGATAAAAGATGTAGTAAAAGGGTTGTCTTCTTTATCTTGATTAGAAGCACGCAGGTATGTTTTTCTAGATTTGGTTTCTCCAACCAAAGCTTTATTAAGCATATTGCATGATTTATTCTTCTTTTCCTTACTTTGAGCCATGGAGATGGATAAGGCTGACTTTGGATCCATATCTTCAAGAAGATCATGATGGATCCACATGACTTCCCCATGTTGAGAAGTGAGTGGCACGAGTTCGGTATTAGAGTAACACCATTTTGAACTTCAATTGTAGGAAGATCCCTAAATTAGAGAGAAACAAGATTTGTAGAAACTTTTTCTCATCTTTATGCAGCGTGATAGCCTTTGCATCCAACATCTGCTGAATATGGTTCTTCAATATGTAACAATCCTTCGTCGGGTAATGTATATACTAATGGTAAAAATAATAATTCGGATCGTTAGTTTGCCCTACTTCTTCAGGCCTTCGAGGGGGAGGAAGTTGCAGCTTGTTTTCTTTCATCAGTACCTTAAAGATGTCCAGTGTGAGTGCTTCGTTGAAGGTATAGTGTGGCTTAGGCCTTAGAGCAGCTGGAGCTTTTTGAGGCTGAGAAGCAGCTGCGAAAACATCAACTGTGAAGGACTCCTTCCCTTTGTTGGTTTTTTCAGAAGTATTGTTGCTATGGGGATGCTTTCTTTTGTCTTCAGGTGATTTCAGTCCAATCAAATACATAACCTGAACTGGTTCTTCAGCTTTTTCGACAGTAGCGATGAAAGCTGGCCAATCATTATAATCTCCAGGGCCAATGCAGAACTTAACTTTAGGTAAGAAATTTCCCCGACAAGTGTCAATAAGCACTGATTGAGGAGTCCCTGGATGCAGCTTCATTGACAATCTTCTGAACTGTTCAATGAATTCTCGAGTCGGTTCTTTGTTATCTTGCTTTGTGGCAATGAGTTTTGACAGATATCTCCTATTCCTTCATAGAATCTAGTAAGGAACAATTTCTATAAGTCTTTGAAATTTTTGATACAACCGTCAGGTAGATTGTAGAACCATTAAAAAGCTATACCTTTCAGAGTACCAATAAATAACTTAGACCATTATGCATTATTTCTTGGTATATGAATGGCCTGGGAGTAAAAGTATGTCAAAATTGCTTCGAGGAACCTGTTCTGTCATAAGGAATCAGAGTTTTGATAGTCGGTTGTGTTTGTTATAATATTGGTGTAGAGATACTTTCAACTATCGATGACGGATCAGGTTAAAAGATACCCCCACTATATCTTGATCGACGGGAGTTTGAGTCGATGGAAGAGATCGATGTAGAGTTGTTTACAGGTTCATGGTTGTTTGCATTTGTTGTATCATCACCATGACATTTTGTAGCAAGCTCTCTAGGGTATCAATTCATTGTCGATCACTAGTATCACCTTTTTTATTACCAGTCACATACACCGAGGTTTTATAAGGACTGCCAGATGAAGAAGTATGTAAAGAAGCACTACTGAAATTAGTACTGCTCGACCCCGATTGTGAAACACATCGTCTTCCTCTGAAATATGAGGTACTCTGTTATCAGATTGAGATGTAGAATGGTTGAATATCGAAAGGATGCTACCTCCAGTATTATCTTGTTCAGGAACTTAGAGTACATCAGAATGTCTAGATCGAAAACGGGTTCCTTGATAAACTCCTTCAGGTGCAGTAGCTCTTTGCCCCCTAGATGAATAGGATGAAGGTGCTTGGTCATCATCTTGACTAGAGGTCGCATAGACTGAGGACTCTTGTAATTAATCTTCGTTGTCCGGTAGTTGTCGTCCAAGATAGGACAAATCCGAAGAGTTTGGTTGAAATATGATGAAGACAGATCGCCTGGTTGATTGATCAACTACTTTTGAGCAACAACAGTTGATTACAATCGTTGTATAGGAATTTCATTGACATGACATAACTGTGTTTTTTGACACCTCTGTTGATTTACGCTTATAGCGAAGCATGTCATGCAAGTCAATGGAAGGGTGCACAACCTCCTTTCCCTTTTTATGAGACAGGACAAAGTCCATGCATGGGAGAGTTGGTTTCTTAACTCGTTGATCTATTTTACGTACAAGGGAACCCCCAGTACTTAGATCTTGAGTTGTTTCATTATGTGAACCCCAGTACTTAGATCTCAATCTTCTTTTATATAATTATGGAGATCCGAAACACAAGTGACAATCAAATCTCATTAAAATGTACTAGTTGGGATCTTTACAGTGTTGTTGATCGTAGGTTAATATTATTCTTACTATTTAAGTTATTCCTCAGACTAGTTCAAATAAGGCACATCATAACCTGTGAGTTCCTTATTGTTTTTAACTATTTACTAGGTCCCATGCCCTACTATATATGATCCTGCTCAGAAGCACATGTCTTTAATAATCCATGCATTTAATGAAGAGGATAGACTTCCAGGATCTCTCGCTGAGACCATGGAGTAAGTTCAAAATTATTTGTTGGTGAATCATTTATTTTAGACAATTAGACTACAATTTTTATCCCTTTGTCTAATTTAAGTAAAATTTTAGAGAAACATGAAATAAGACATATCTATCGACAAAGAGAAAAATTTTAAATTTATAATAAGATATTTAGTTCAATAGGTGCATTCCCACTTCATCATTTGTCTATTCGACATGGATGTTATCATTGTATGATAAGGGTGCTTGGACATTCAAACAAAATAGGTTATTTCCTGAATCAGCTATCTACCATATGATATCTCTTCTAACCTATGAAGTACGAACTGAAGTACATATAGGCAACTCTAGAGGGGGTGAATAGAGTATGTGTCGATAATACCCAATTAAAAAATTAACTCTATTCAAGTCTAACCAACAGAAATAATAATCAGAGTATTAGTGCGAAATATAAATAGAGATCAGAGAAGCATACGCAGACACAATAATTTTTAACTTTGTTTCCCTCGTGGAGGACTAGTCCAGGCCTGAGAACTCTAGCTCAGGATTGAAATCCACTATTTGTGAAATAGAGTTCAACCACGTACCTTTACTCAGAAGAGCACGCCAACTTCTTACAGATTTGCGGATGGCAAAACTTGGAATTGTCCAAGTGAATTCTTTTGAAACTCTTGCCCATAAACTTCTAGTTGACTCGGACTGAGCACCTTGGGGCTTGAGAAGTTTTGAGGCTAGTTAGATGAGAAGAATAAGCTCTAGAATGTATAGGCTATAGGAGAAGAGAAGATGAAAAGATTGGATGAATGGAAATGAGAGAAATCAAGGCCTATATATACTAGTCCAGAGAGGCAGAGTTCGACCAGAACTCTGTCCCAAAATTTCAAATATTTAGCCGTTGGACAACTAGCAACCAACAAGCCCTAATAATCATGTCCTAAAATTAAGGGGCAGAGTTTGGCCCAAACTCTGTGTGGGGTAGAGTTCGGCTCGAGCTCTGTCTCATAGGGGACAAAAAGTTCAAGTGGGCTTTTTGGTTTGGCAAGTTTTGGTGTTTGTTTGGTAGAGCTTGGGTATTAAGTCTAGGGTTGAGATACTCAGTACGACTCAACTTACAATAGCCTAGACTCAATAAAAAGTAAAAATACAAACTCAGAGTATAAATAACAACAGCACTGTCGAAGCAATCGTCGAGGAAGTCAGTCTTGAACTGTTATGTGATGACGTTCTGTTTTGAAGCTTGATGGAGCTTGATGTGTCAAGTTGGATTATAACAGATATCATCTTGTTAATTATCAAGATTAGGTTGACTGCGATCCAGTTTGGGTCAACAATCTCCCCAATTTTGATAATTGACAAAAATACGATATTCGTATGTTGCAACATTCATACTGGACACATGGAATAAAGACAATAGCTCCCCCGTAGATGAACATGTCGGCTCCCCCATAAATATATATGTCCTGAGACAAGTTCTAATCCAAGCAAGCACAACTTAATATATATAGAAGCTCAAAGCACATATCAATTATTCCCAAAGCAAATATCAAGTATTCTTTCCCTTTATCATTTAGCACTTTTATACCTCAATACTGAACCAAAGTGCAGAGTTTTGAAAGAAATACAATACATGAAGGAAATAGAAATACTACAACTCAAAGTTTTAAAACTACTATATAAAGCAAAATAAAACTACAACCTAACATCAGCAGCATCAGCAGGTAATAAACCACGACCATCATAGAGCACGAGATAGACCAGCAGAGTCTGAAGGGTCGCTGGCAGAGCGACGAAGGTTAACAAATGTCGCGTCCGGGTCCAGATACCGCCTGACCTATGTGTCGTCAATACGGTAACCTTCGCGAGAAGGGTCCTGTACCATAGGGAACGACATAGTAGGATAGGTGGCCAGGGTGTACTGGAGGTCTTGCTATGAGTTGCTGATAGCCTCATCTGAAGGGTGGTGCGGTAGTCCAATTGGGTCCAGCGGCCGTCTTCCAAACGAAAGCGATCGTGCAATATCGCCTGGATGGAATCAAGAGTAGCAGGAGGCTCGGGCTCAGGAGCATCAGGAGCATCAGAGTCAGAGGATACAGCAGCAGCAATAGTCCTACGTGTCTTGGACAGAGAGGCAGGAGCAGATAGGAACTGACAGTCATCAAGAGGGATATTGAAGGCACGAAAAATCTTTGGAAGGTACATGGCATAAACCAAGGATTTTGGTTTTAGTTTCGCACGAATCATCCAGTCCATCATCGTACGAGGGAAGTTGAACGGAAGACAAAAGTGCAGATGATATAGAGCCGAGATCTCAAGATAAGTGACTTCATCGGTGGATCCCGCTTTGGGTAAGATCGAAGAAAAGCTGATCCGATAGAGTTCATAAAAATAGTTGTTGAGATATTTGGCTTGAAGCATGGGAAGAAGTGTGTTAGGAGAATACAATGCATCCTTAAAACCCTCAAGAGTGGTATCACCAGAAATTAGAACTGTCGGGCATCAATAAGTTTTATCTAAGTGTTGGGTTCCGGGAGGTCAAGGTAATCGGCAAGTTCAAAATCGTCAAAAGATATGTCAATGCCGGCGACATGGAATTAAATCCTAGTGTCGTCATGAGTTAAATTACAGTAAAACATCTGTATGTCATTAAAATAGATAAGAGATGAATTTGTGACGAGTTCATCTAGGCATAAATCGTAAAAAAGTGCGTCATGTAACAAAAACATTGTAATGTTTATCGGATGGCCCAGAAATACACTACGTTTGCGGAAGTCCGTGTACTACTCATTAGATGCATCCAATGAGACAAAAAGTTGCTCATTGTAGGTGTTGGGATTTGGTGGAGGTGGTGGATTGAACAAGGGATGAATAGGAGGAGGAGGGTTAGATGAAGATGCTACCTCACTTCTCATCCTCTTTCCTCTACCAAATAATTTTGGAGCCATTGATAATGAAAAGATAAAGTTGAAAGAGATGAAAAAAAGAGTTATACCTCACAAAAGTAGTTGGAGATGGAAGAGATCCACCAAAAACCCTAAAATCTTGAGTTTGGGGAAGATAGCCCTAAGTTTTGAGTTTTCTAAGGTTAGGGTTTGAGGAGCAAGGGTTTTAAGGTAGGTAGAAGAAAAGAAAACTGATGTGAGAGAGAGAGAGAGAGAGAGAGAGAGAGAGAGAGAGAGTTCAGGTATATGAGGATTAGGGCCAGCAGGTCGGGTTAAATCGTGGCGGTCAGATAAAAAATTGGATGGCCAGGTGGGGGTTCTGGAAGCAGGCACACAGAGTTTGGCCCGAACTCTATGTAGGGCAAAGTTCAGCTCGATTTCTGTGGGTCTGACTCCAGAATATAGAAAAGGTTTTTAAAAGAATTTTTTGATAGAAAAATTCTTGAATTTGAAATATTGAATGTTACAAGCCATAAAAATAGTGTAGCCATATAATAAATATTGTTTAAAATGATGATCATCACAGTGAAACTACTTTAGGTTAGCTGTAGGGGCCAGATTCCAGCTAGCGGTAGTCCGAAGACTAGTGCACCGTATCACTTAGGCTTTTACGTCTTGTTGTCAGAAGGGCCCTTTCAACTTGTACCCAAAGTAATGTTACCATGAATGATGTACTTTATAACCGTTATTTATACATGTACAACTTATTATATGACAGTTTTATCCAAAATTCCTAACTCTCGATGAAGAAAATTGAAGCGTACTTCGGCTAGTGGTATTCTAAAGAAATCTGCTAGCTGATGTTCAATGTCAATGAATTCTAAGTTAATAGTGCCGTACTGTTGATGATCACGCAAGAAATGATGTCTAATCTCTATATGCTTTGTGCGTGAGTGACATACTTGGTTCTTGGTTAAATTTATGGCACTAGTGTTATCACAGAAAATAGGTATGTGCTTGAATAGTAAGTTATAGTCTTCAAGAGTTTGTTTCATCCATATAATCTGTGCACAACAACAACCAGCTGTGATGTAGTCAGCTTCTGTTGTGGATAGTACGACATAATTTTGCTTCTTACTAAACCATAAGACTAAAGCCTTTCCTAACAAATGACACGTGCTGCTGGTACTCTTACGGTCGACTTCGCATCCCGCAAAATCAACATCGGAATATCCGATTAAGTCAAAGGAAGTGGTTTTGGGATACCACAAGCCTACTGTAATCGTATCTTTAAGATATCTAAAGATATGCTTAACAGCGGTCATGTGTGATTCCTTAGGGTTAGCTTGATATCTAGCACATAAGCACACACTAACCATAATATCAGGACGACTAGCAGTTAAATACAATAGACTACCAATCATACCTCGATACTTATGTTGATCAACCGGTTTGCCGCTTTCATCAGGTTCCGACTTTGTTGTAGTAGCCATAGGAGTGCTGATAGGTTTGATGTTGTCAAGCTCAAACTTTTTCAGCATGTCCTTTGTATACTTCGACTGACCCATGAAGACGCCTTGCGAGTATTGTTTGATTTGCAGTCCAAGGAAGTAGCTGAGCTCCCCCATCATGCTCATCTCAAACTCGTTCTGCATATACTTGGCAAAATCTTTGCATAGACCCTCATTAGTAGACCAAAAAATGATATCATCTACATAGATTTGTACTAAGAAAACAGTGTCATCAAGGGATTTTATTAAAATTGTAGTGTCAATTTTTCCTTTTGAAAAACCTTTATCAAGTAAGAAAGTACTAAGACGTTCATACCAAGTCCGAGGAGCTTGTTTGAGACTATAAAGAGCTTTCTTGAGTTTAAAAACATGGTCAAAAAAATTTGTGATTTTCAAAACCAGGGGGTTGCTTGACAAAAACTTCTTCTTTAATAAAACCATTTAGAAAAGCACTTTTCACATCCATTAGAAAAAAGATTAAAGTTTTGCAAATTTGCAAAGGCACAAAGCATCCGAATAGATTCGAGTCATGTAATAGAAGCATACATATCATCGTAGTCAATACCCTCCTCTTGGTTGTATCCTTGAGCTACGAGACGAGCCTTGTTGCGAATTATCGAACTGTCCTAATTAACTTGGTTGCTAAAAACCTATTTGGTACCAATGATTGAATGATCAGCAGGTCTAGGAACAAGTTCCCAAACCTGATTTTGTACAAATTGGTTGAGTTCTTCTTGCATTGCAGATATCCAAAATTTATCGTTAAAAGCTTCTAAAATATTTTTAGGTTCAATTTGAGAAATAAAAGTAGTACTAGCAATAGAATCTCTAAAAGAAGATCAAGTAGTTACCCCTTTTGATACCTTACCTATTACCAAGTTTTCTGGATGTGAAGGTTTGAATTGGAACTTCTTTGGTAAGCTCTCCAGAGAACTGGTTTCCGGTGGTGTATCCACAGGCGTGGAAGTTGATGTTCATCATCGGGAATGATAGTTGTACTATTGTCCTCATCAAAAGTTACGTTAGTAGATTCTTCAACAATCATGGAGCATTTGCTGAACATTCTATATCCCTTACTCTTGGCAGCATAACCAAGAAGAATACCTTCGTCAGCTTTGGCATCAAACTTGCCTAAGTTGTCTTTGGTATTCAGGTTAAAGCAGGGACAGCCACACACTCGAAAGTAAAAACATTTAGAGTTCTACCAAACCAAAGATCATAGGGTGATTTCTTCGAAATAGGTCGAATCAAAACCCTATTCAAAACATGGCACGCTGTGCTGACAGCTTTTGTCCAAAAATATTTCGAAAGAGAAAACTAATTCAGCATGACTCTAGCCATATTGCCAAGAGTCCTATTCTTCTGCTCCACAACACCATTTTGTTGAGGAGTTCTAGGACAAGAAAACTCATGATTAAAGCCATTTAAATCATAAAACTTTCCAAAATCAAAATTTTTTAATTCGCCACCATGATCACTTCAAATACGAGTAATCATGTAGCCTTTTTTGTTTTAGACCTTTTTAGCAAAAAAACTTTAAAAACTGAAATGGTATCACTTTTATTTGCAAGAAAGAAAACCCAAATGAATCTTGAAAAGTCATCAACAATAACGAAAGCATAGAGTTTTCCGCCAAGACTGGCTACTCTACTGGACCAAATAAATCCATATGGAGTAATTACAAAGGTCGATTGGTACTTACAGTGTTGATGGATTTAAAAGAATTTGGTAGCCTTATTCTTTTCACATTCGGCAAATACCATATCCTTTTTGAATGTAATTTCAGGCAATCCTCTTACTAGCTTCTTGGTAGATACTCTTGATATGGTGTCCATATTGGCATGTCTAAGACGCTGATGCCATAATAGCCTTTTATCTTTGTGGGCGTAAAGGCATCTACCTGTACTGTTAGTATTTCTAGATAGATAGAAAATATATATGTTATCGTCCCTTATCCCTTCGAAAGCGATGTCTCCAGATAATTTATCATAGATAAAGTATTTAGTTTTACCGAAGTTAATATCATATCCATGATCAGCAAGATGACTAATGCTGAGTAGGTTATGCTTTAACTCGATCACTAAATAGACATCCTTAATAACGGAAGAAGGAGGATAACCAACTGTACCGGTACCTATGATATAGCCTTTCAGATTGTTGTCGAAGGATACATATCCTTCCCTTTTCATCTATAGTGTTGCAAATAGATTAGCATCTCCAGTCATATGTCACAAGCACCCACTATTGAGAATCTATTTGCTTCTAGTTTGAGAAGGAAGGTCCACCTACACCATGAGTAGATGTGACCTTTGGTACCCAGATTCTTGTGGGTCCTAAAAAGTTAGTCTTAGGTACCCATGCATATAGATTAATATCCACTAGTTTTCTAATTCTATATTATGGTGATATGGATACTGTAAACCACAGTAAGTACATGTAGCATGCATATTAGTATTGGGTACAGGATGATTGTGATGTTTATATATGGGTGTAGGATGATGATAACTACATGAAGTTATAGGATGATGATAATAACTGTGTGTATTAACAGGATAATGATAATTATTACGTGTAGCAGTAGGATGATGATAACTAAGTGTGTAAGTTTTACATGCTACACGGGAGTAGGGGTATATAAAGGCATATTTTTGTGTGGTATGTGGATGAGGGTTCTTGTAATGACGTGCTCTCTTGTGTTGAGCCGTCTGGTGTTTAGTGTAGCTGTTGTGATTATGAGACTCAGTTTTAGGTTGAATAACCTGTTTACCCAGTCTAATATATAATTTCTTAGAGGCAGCATGCAACTCATCACATTTAGCAGTAAGACTTTTTTTCCTACCAGTAGCAATCTTGTACTTTTTTTTCTCTTCAGCAAGTTCTTTATTTAAAGCAGTGATATCATGTGTTTGCTTCTCAATAAGAGATTCGGCATTGTGTAAGCTTAACTTAAGCTTAGATACCTCCTCAGTATTTTCCGTGGGTGTAGTGTTTCTAACATTTTCTAATAAGCATGAAAGTCTATGGATCTCAGCTTCATGAGCAGTGATTTTATCCTTAGCATGTTTATATTTGTTAATAACCTTTTTGTAGTCTTCAAGAAGATCACTAAAGGCAACATCTAGTTCATCAAAAGAAAAGTCGTCAAAAGAATCATTTACTTTATCTGAAGTTGCTATCAGCCAGACATTTTCCGTGTCTTGCGGAGAGTCCTCTTCTTCGTCTGAATCATTGGCCTCGCTTTCGTGCCAGATGCTAGTATTGGTATACTTTCTTGAGGTTGGCTTCTTATACGGCTTTTCGTATCTGCTTCCTTTCTTTGCTACAAGATAATCTTTTCTGTTGTGTTCCGTCTTCTTATATCCTAAGCAGGTGGGTTCTTCCTCATCGTCTTTTCGTTCCTTCTTCCTTTGGTTGAAGCGTAGGAACTTCTTAAAATTTCAAACAATGAGTGCTTGATCGTAACCTTCGGAATCGTCGTCTTCTGTTTCCTCTGAAATGGTTTTTCGACAATGAGCTCTTAAGGCAATTTCTTTTTCTTTTGGAACAATTTCTTCAAAATCTTTGAGGTCGAGCTCAAGCGTCATCAGCTTGCCCATCAGAGTTTCTAGTGACATAGCCGTAAGATCAGTTCCTTCGATAATCATCGTGACTTTGGGGTTCTAGATCATCGGCAATCCTCTTAGCACTTTGCCTATCTTCTTATGGTTGGAATGTACTTTGCCAAGGGAAGATAGAGGGTTGACGATGTCGAGGAATCTGGTGAACATCTGAGTAATCGTCTCATTTGGCTTCATTATGAATGCCTCGTATTCTTGTGTCAAACGACTGTTCTTTAATTCTTTAACCTGTGTGGTTCCTTCATGAGTCACCTCTAGAAGCTGATCATTGATTCTTTAACCTGTGAGGTAGAGCATATAGAGATCCTGTTGAATTCAGTCCTGTCTATTGCACAAAAGAGAGCATTAATAGCCCTAACATCTAGACTTGTCTGTTTCTTTTCCTGTTTAGAATATTTATCGTAGGGTTTTTCAACAAGAGTCCCCTCGACAGCTATTCTGGCAGGCCTTTTGTAACCATCAGTGACGATGGTCCATAGATCAAAGTCTAGAGACTCGAGATAAAAACTCATTCTAGTTTTCCAATAGGTGTAGTTAGTTCCGTCAAATAGGGGTGGCCTATTTGTGGACTGTCCCTCACCATAGTTAGAAAAGGTAGGTTGTGTGGTTGCCATGGATTAGCTCTTAGGATGTTAATCCTATATAAGAGAACATAGCTCTGATACTAATTGAAGTACGTGTAGGCAACTCTAGAGGGGGTGAATAGCGTATGTGTCGATAATATCCAATTAAAAAATTAATTCTATTCAAGTCCAACCAATAGAAATAATAATTAGAGTATAAATACGAAATATAAATAGAGATCAAAGAAGTATACGCAGACACAATAGTTTTTAATCTGGTTTCCCTCGTGAAGGACTAGTCTAGGCCTGAGAACTCTAGCTCAGGATTGAAATCCACTATTTATGAAATAGCGTACAACTACGTGCCTTTAGTCAGAAGAGCACGACAACATATTACAGATTCGCGGATGGTAAAACTTGGAATTGTCCAAGTGACTTCTTTTGAAACTCTTGCACACAAACTTCTAGTTGTCTCGCACTGAGCACCTTGGGGGCTTGGGATGTTTTGTGGCTAGTTAAATGAGAAAAATAAGCTCTAGAATGTATAGGCTATAGGAAAAGAGAAGATGAGAAGATTAGATGATTGAAAATGTGAGAAATCAAGGCCTATATATACTAGTCCAGAGAGGCAGAGTTCGGCAAGAACTCTGTCCCAAAATTTCACATATTTAGCCGTTGGACAATTAGCAACCAGCAAGCCCTAAAAAGCAGGTCCTAAAATTAAGGGGGCAGAGTTCAGCCCGAACTCCGTGTGGGGCAGAGTTCAGTCCGATCTCTGTCTCCTAGGGGACAGAATGTTCAAGTAGGAATTTTGGGCTTGGCAAGTTTTCGAGTTTGTTTGGTGGAGCTTGGGTATTAAGTCTAGGGTTGAGATACTCAGTGCGACTCAACTTACAATAGCCTAGACTCAATGAAAAGTAAAAATACAGACTCAGAGTATAAGTAAGAGCAGCACTGTCGAAGCAGTAATCGATAATGTCTGTCTTGAACTGATATGTGATGACATTCTATTTTGGAGCTTGATGTGTCAAGTTGGATTATAACAGATATCGTCTTGTTAATTATCAAGATTAGGTTGACTGCGATCCAGTTTGGGTCAACACGAACACTATAAAAACTGTTGTCATGTCTGTTTATGTTGAACGCATAGCATTAGAGACTCCAAAATATACAATAACACACCAAAATAGGTGTAATGTCATTGTCCTTGTGTCTATAACATGTCATGTCTTATTTGTTTCTATTCAACAAAGCCTCTATCTATTTTACTTAAGTTCCTACTTTGTTTAGTTAGGTCTTTTCTTTTTACTGCATTTGTAGAAAAAGTAATATATTATAAGTATTTCTTGTCGATGTGCATAAATTTACTTGATCATTTTTTGTCCATAATACGATCTTGAATATTAATATATGACTACATTTTTCATCTGTTGCACATGTACTCAAATACTAACACCAACTTGTTAGATGGTGGAAATAACCAGCACAGTTTGCTGTTGCATATACACTAAGATTATGGCAATGCAAACTCAGGCTTGCATATTAGAATGAGACTACTCTACTGCATACTCCTTAACCCCAATGTTAAAGAATCATGTATCTAGCTCCCTAAAATATAATATTGTACTCTTGCTACTATAGCCCTTAAAATCCTTATTCGACTACTCCCCTGAGCTGCAGGCAAAGGGGGGTTCACAATTATTACTTGACCATCTAGATTGCGTATTACATTTTTCATAAGCATACTACTAAAGAGAAATGGATGATCTAATTAACATGCTAGATATGGCTTTTCGTCCTCTAACATCTTCTTGAACATCCATTTATAGGACAATTGGGCTACCCTCTTTCTGCTTCCTTAGTCCAACAGTCATAAAGATTAGCCCTGGTAGACTACTATGTTGTTAGGAGGAGATGGTATCATAAAATAACAAGAAATGAAACAGGGTGATTCTCCTCTTTTTTATTATGGCATTGTTTCCAGTCTATGCTTGTTTTATATGGGAAGAATAAGTCGGGAAACCTGAGGTCATAGTTAGTTCTTTAAGTTGTTCAAACCCCAATTCCTACAACATATGTTAGTGGAAATAATGCTAGACAATTAATTTTTCCATATTTGGCATGTACTTTGAATAATTCGTAGCTGTCATAGTTATGTTTTATGTTCATTACTTGTTGTTCTACGAAAATTTTAATTTTTATATTTTGTTGTGCAGATATATTGATGAGTTTGGATTAGGTTCAACCTCGATGCTGGAAAATAGTTGGGTAAAGTAGTACTACTAGGAATCTTATCTGTTATGTAATAGACTTTGTTGTTCTTAAACAAATTGAACACTAGCATTCAAACTTTTTGTTGAGACTTTGAATGGATTTGCGATATTTTAATATATAATATTGTTAGCACATTAAATATCTATTATAAATTAAATTAAATTTGGTTAATTATATGAAAATAAATATACAAATCAAATCAATTTATATTCTATATGCTTTGATAATATTTTGAAGGAGTTTAAAATGTGTCATTGATGTGAGTTAGATGACACATCTAGTGTGTCAAGATATCAATGATATTTATTATTTGCATGTTTAGATTACACGTAGAAAGTGTTGTGAAAATATCCATTACATTAAGATGACACCAGTAGATTGTCGTGAAATAAAAACGACATTCAAAAAGTGTCATCATAAAGTTATTACATGGCATTTTTGTCGTGTCACTGAAAATGAACTTTTTATGACAATACTTATCGGTTGGCATTGAAGCACGCTAAGATGACACCAATATCATGCTATAAAAAAAGCATTACACGACATTCAAAAAGTATCATAAAAAATTTATTACATGTCACTTCTGATGTGTCGTTGAAAGTAAAAAAATAAATTTCCATTAATCCCCCTCTAGACAACACTTAAAAAGTGCCATGGAAATTCACTAACGACACTTTTTGAGTGTCGTTAGGTTGTAGTGGGAGCCAAGGAATGCCAATCTCTAAAAACATCCTTTATGAGTTATGATCTAGATAAGTTTATCTTTAATTTGATATATCATGTCTCAATCAAACATGTTCTCTTGTATTCTATTTTCGTCGCACAACTTTTGGATTAACTTAGGCCAAAAGCACTACGCCAGAATTCACGAAATTCGACGGTCTAAAACCGTCGTAAAATTTCTTTTCAACGGTTCCAGATAGTAGGATGGTCTGTTGAAAATTATACATCAGCAAAAATAAACGACGGTTGTGGACCGTCAATTAGCACTAAAATTAAACGACAAATAAAGTCTGTCATATTTTAATCGACGGACTATATCCGTCAAATAACCTGTGAGTTTTTTTTTCTTTATGACTGATATGATCAGTCATTTTTGTGTAGATGTAATTCTAAAAATTGTACGAAAAGCATATAAAGATATAAAAACAATTCCAATCATTTAGTAACCTCAACTCATATTATATAACCAACTCCAATCATTCACTAACCTCAACTGATAATGCATATAAACAATGCCAATAATTCAGAATATAAACAACTGATATTGCATACAAATAAATAACAAAAAAATATAGTTATTAAAGATTCAGTATTTTCTTGTACACATAGCATTCAAAAAAAAAAAGAAATACTAGTACATAATGTTTAGTACTAAAACATGAAAATCAAAAAACTAATTGCATAACTTCACACCCTAATATGCTGAACAAATACTTTTGACCAATTAATTAAAGCACCAAGCATAATATCTCCAAGCTTCCCATCTCCATCAAACAAATCTGCATCCTTGCCAAATATTTCGTCGACGATGATATTATAAATATCTTCATTTAGTAGAGCATCAATATTCAAACGTCCAAAAGCAATATTTTTTTTAAAGTCTTTTAGAAAACATGTCTTAGGAAAGATAGAGTGATCAGGTGCCTGCACCCATCAATATAATGAATAAACAACATTAAGTATTTCAAAATATATAAAAATATACTTGTGAGCATAAGCATGACATATGTGATATAATTAAATTAGAAAATTTTCATATAGTTAGCAACTAAAATGATTTTTTTACATAAAAAATATCTCATCCCTATAAATCATAAAAGAACATTCTTGAGGAATTTTCCTTTCTTCCTAATTCTGATTCTGACAAAATCAAAGTTAGTTTTCATTTGACTACAAGTAAGAATGAAAACACTTTCAATAATTTCGGTATCGGTAACGTGTCAAACATGTTTGGATAACCAAAGTGATAAAATAAGGGAACAAATAGGTACATGAATGAACACTATGCAGTGTAACTAGGCCCTTGTCAAATACCTGACAACGAACAAAGTACTAGTGGGCGATGGTGGCAAACAAAATACTTCTTTACATTCATGAATCGGGATATTTATAGCTTGAAGAAATGCTTCCTACACTAGAAAAAAAAACCAGAATCGACATTACAAACACACAAATTGCAACATCTGTATGAATTGTTTTCACCTAGAGTAATAGCTCCTAGATAATTTCTTTCATGTAAATACCCTTAAGCCTTCCAATTAAATTTGTCGTATACAAAAATAAAACACTTGACGCTCAAACTGGAAGAAAAAACAATATGTGTAGTAGCTTTTACGATATACTTTCTAATATTGCTTCCCACGCGAACTACAGTATATGTGTATATTTTGTATCCATTGAGGAATAGACCCTAGATGTTTGTTTCTTCCATGAAAATTGTAATATCCCGCTCCGCACGGTGCATTATGCTGAGTCGTTGACTCGAAGAGTTGCGTTGACCCAATTTTGTATCGATGCGAATCGATACAAGAGTTACATTGTTCCGAGCAATGCATCGAACTAAGTCGATGCAAAGAGTTGCCTTGTCCCAAAGAATGCATCGAGTTGAATCGATGTAAAGCGCCGCATTGCCCCGAAGGATAAGTGCGTTGAATCGGCTCGAAGATTCTAAGAACTCGAATCGACCAAGGCGCAAGTCTGAATCGATGCAAGTATTAACTTTAGTTGGTTTCATGTGCAGGCTATACGCTTACGCTGAATATTAGAGGTCGGCATTCTGCCTTATTCAGTAAGGGGTCCGCGAAAGCAAATCGACGCCTTGCGACGGACTGAGACTTGGGCACGATAAGCCAAAACGGACGTATAATTCAATGAAGCACGAAGTGATCGAATGGCCAAGTCAGGAGAGTTGGCCGTACAATGAAGTTATAAAATCGAGCCACATCGGCTCGGCAAAACGACAAGGCATATCGACTCAAGGTGGGGGGACATTGACTCTCTTTCCTACTCCTTTATGCCTAAGTAAAATATATGTCATTGTATGCTGAGTTAACCTATCAACGCCACGGGCGTGGCTCGATGAATAGATAAACATAGTGTGTGTCGAACACTAGATAGAACAATTAAAATGAATCGTACAGCAAATGTACGAGTCGCTATGGAACATTGAATATCGTAAAAGCGAGCGCCTCGGTTCGCAAGCCAAAAGAACATGGGATAACTGTATCGATGAGTGCCCCAGTGCATAAGTCATTTCGTGCCCCCGCGTACGAATTAGCATGCTAGAACATTGAAAGACTATATCGGTACGAGTGCCTCGGTGCACGAGCGATAGAATATTGAATACCTTATCGAGGCGTGCCTCAGTTGCACGGGTCAGAAGGATGGAACATAAGTATAACACGTTGAATACTAAGGCGTAGAATAAGGAAACACGGCTTCGAGGCGTGTATTGAATGTACGATGCAAGGAAAGACGACGAATGTGCACAGCTGCACAATACTTACAAAAGATGGCATCATTGCGATGAGGAGAACAGTTGTGACACGGATGTGGCATAACTGTCGATGCGGCATGGTGCCTTCGAAATATTTGCGGCCTTCGGGGCGTTCATTGAAAACATTGGGGCGTTGGGCCAATTGAAATAGATGTAAGACAAACTTGCTTGGTTGTATGAAAGATAAGATGTGTGTCATGGTCAAATAGACTTAAAGATGTATTGCCCGTGCACTGGTGTTATCTTCCTTCGAATGTTGATCACCAGGGCGCTGGGACCGTTCGGTCTAGGAGGGACTGCGATAAAATTGGTATTGTTGGTGCACTTTATTTAGACGGGTAGCGACCTTCTAGTGAATGTGATAAGCCACTTACTCAAGTATTTTGGGGGTCCTCTGATTGTATGGGTTAGCAACCACAACAGAGTGATCATCGTCTTACATATTCTATTCGATAAATATAAGTCCATTCTATCCCGGAAAGCTAGTGACCTTCATATAGTTACGGGCGATGGGTTGAAAGTGGAAGGTATACATACATCATGCACATATAGATCCTGAATAGAGGGCACTTATAACGTGACAGGGAAAGCTGATAGGCGTATTCACCTTGCGTCGGTGCAAGGGCGAGTTGTCATCCCCGTTTTCCGTTATCCGTATTTCCAGTATACGTATACGGAATCCTGACATGTATTTTTTACTTATCTTGCCTTGCTAGCTAATTTTGGTTTAATCTTGCTTAGGTTCATCATGGCATATCATGGTTTGACTTGGTTCATTTTGGTTTGGCTTGGTTTATTTTCATGGTTCATCATGTTAAACCCTCCCCTTTTTCCTTTATAAACCCACCTACTTTTTTCTCTCTCTTCATTATTCTCATAACTTCTTCTTCTTCTCCATTAAAACCTCTCCCCCTCCATAGGCAAGTGCAACTTGCTTCATGAAGGAACCCTCCCTTTTATTGTTCTAATTTTTTCTATGCAACATTCTAAGCTACTTTAGTTCTTAGCATTTTCCATTTTGGCACTTTATTTCTTGTAGATCTAGGTTTGATGCATTTTTGGTTTTCTTGGATTTTGATCTCTAAAACTTCATTACTTTCACGTTTGGATTGTTCCATGTTGTATAGAATTTGATTTTACTCAAGTTAGACCTTTGAAAATCCGGATTTCGTTTTGTTTTGAGCAATTTATGACCTTGAGAAATTCATGGGTTCAATGAACTTGTGTTCTCGGGTAGGGGAAGAAGTACAGTACTGGGGCGCATAGACATTGATATGCGTCCACTGCATGCTTCCTTGGGAGCATAGTTATATGTATGCACCCGAGATCCCCCTCATCACTCAAGTGGGCGTATAGCCCCAGGCCCTCCCAGGCTTGGGCGCATAACTTTGCATGCGCCCAAGTGCACCATGCCTCCTTCCTTGGGTGCATAGACCCTGTCATCACACTTGTTATTGAGTCTCTTGACTTTCTCCCAAGTCATCCTGGCTCCACTCTTTGGGCACATATATGCTGGCGCATATATGTGGGCACATTGCTCTGGGCGCATAGCTCTAGGTGCATGCCTTTCCAATCCACTGTCTCTCCATGATACTTCCTGCCTCACTCATATATGTAGGCGCATAGCTTAGATGTATAGCCCATGGCGCATGCACCCCTTGGACGCATGATGTCCCCATATTTCCCCTTTTATGATTTTTGCACCCATTTTATATCCTTACGCCATTTCGATATGAACTCGACATGAACACGATGTGAGCATGACATGTTAATGGAATGATAGCACATGATGGTGGCCCGTTGTGGTGTACCCTTGACAAGCAATATTAATATGGTAATATGAACACGACAAGATAATGATACTACATGTTTAGTGGTCCGTCGTGGCGCACTCATGACTGGTAACCTTGACATGATAAATGACATGATAGTGGCCCGTTGCGGCGCACTCTTGACAAGTAAACATGACATATAATCTTGATAAGTAACATATGACTCTCGTTTTGACACCGTGGATGATTTCTCTTGATTATGTCAGTACAAGCTACATGTCCCATCTTGCATCATGTCTAGGACATAAATTTCTGATTTCCACGGTCAGGGATTCATACTGAATCTGACTAGGATAATGACTAGATTGATCAAGTAGTTCATAAAGAGATTTTCCAGCTATAGGCAGTCCCGTTATCTGGGCGCTCTAATTGGACTTGTAGCCTGCCGTCGAGTAGGGCACATTTCTAGCATACTGTCATGTATTGCACCCCCAAGTCACCTAATCCAACTCTCTCAACTTGTGACCGGATAACCTGGATAAAGACTGCAAGGCTTGTGGCTGTTGGAACATCTCGATGCATCTTGCTAGTAACTAGGCTTGCGATAACCCTAGTTAGTTAAAGTATCAAGCCGTATTTTTTGCTTGGTCGTGAATGTTGGATGGCGTCCAATCCTGTCTAGTCTTGTCTAGATCTAGTATATGGCTATCTCAGGACATGTTTGCTTACGCTTTAATCTTAGTAATAAATGGCTAGAGACCCAGTTTGTTCAGGCGAAGGGTTACAACCCCGGTCCTTATTTGGTTTAAGGATTGTAACCTGGCTTTCGGAATAGTTCCTCGTCCTCTCGTCATTGGTTGCCTTATTTATATTTGAAGTTTTCCTATTATTATTTTTGTTTATGTGCTAATATGCTGGTTTTAGTTCTTAAGTGAAGCCTTCCTGTGGCACTTGCTCTTTCTAGGGTCTGACCCAGCTGGTTTTGTATGGCCAGATTTCGGAGTAACACCCGAGGATCTTCCAGCCTTCCAGCCAGGCGGTGAACACTAGGCGCAACCCTGGCAATGAGTGGATTTTATTTTGCTCTCCCACTCTATTATAAATTATTTTTTTGAGGCATTTAGCCGCCGAGCAAGTGTTAGCTCGTGTTAAATTTATATTCCTGTCTGCCTAAGGGCTGTATCATGGTTGACAAATCCTAGGGTTGATCATGTATGACTTAAACTCTTGCTAGTCTTTGCATTTTGTACGACTAGCTTCATGATCATCTGAATATGTAATGTATGGGACGCCTTACTTTGTATGTCTCATGATCTACCATCTTGTTACATTTACTTACTTGCTTGAGATTGAGACACTAGGCTTGTTCGTGACCTTAAAAGACTATTAGCGTGTAGTTAAACCCTCATGTATCTAGATAGTCGTGACCGTATATCGGGGTGGGATTCACTTCAATATACGTAGCTGGCTGTGTCTGTCCCCCGCTCTCTAGTATTCTGGTTCTGGGGCGTGATACGAGTGCGTCGATATTGGTAAGTCACGCCACGAAACAAAAATAAGATTGCTTGCATGTTTACTTATGCGAATTGAATAACATGCTTGTCATGATAACATGCTTACAGTCATCAAATTATGCCATGAACTGATCCTAAGGAGAACATAGAAAGAGAACTAAATTGTATGTTTGCATGAATCAATACAATACTAAATGTCGATTTATTAAGTGGGTTTTTGATCAGTATAGCGAGGACGAAAGTACTAATCCCCTACTAGTTTGCTAGCAGGTTCAGGGATTGGTCTGCTCGTGGCGGAGCTTCGCTTGAACGCGTTGAGGCTTGGAATGCTGAAGCGTATTGAGGCGTGCATTCGCATTGACGCTCGAACATGCAACATGATTGATGCGGCCGAGATATAGAAGGCATAATGTATGGAACGGTGAAATCCTTTGTGGGCAAGAGAGAACCTGAGTGTTGTAGCCAATCTGCCATATATTGTTGGGCTATCGAAAGCCTTTGTAATCTCATTTCGAATATCAATAAAGAGAATTATTTAGTATACTCTGTTTTCCTTTCGTTGTTAATATCGAATCAAAAGATAACCATTTCGATAACTTGTCATCTTGCCTTGCACGAGCGCAACTCTAGGCTTGTGCGGCATCACACCCCCTGCGAGGACGATGATTCGGGTGATTCCGGATCGGGGCATGACAAAAATACCCTACCATAAGAACATATAGTTTGAATACATTTGAACCAAAATGTTCGGGATTAACTAGATATTCCTGTGGGACTGAAACAGAATTTTAATACTTCTAGAGTTAGTGAAGGTATGTTTTTCAAAAAATAAATAAAGAGGAATTTCAAACTAAACAAAATAAAAATGACATAATAAATGTAAGAGATGAATTTCAGTCAAAGAGCTTTAGTCTCCTAAATTCTCCTACTTTGAATATTGTTAAATTGCATTAGCAAAACATTGGCTTCTCCTAGCTTTCCCACCAAGATTGACATTTCTTTATGTATAATTCTACTATAAATATCCAAATATCTTCAATAAAAAGCATCAATTTTAGAAGATACAACTTGCAGTCACATTCTAGTGCAAGATTCATGGATCTACTAGGTCCATGAGTACCTGGGTCCTTCAAGTTATACCTGACCGTATTTTCTATATAGGTTTACCTGTCACTGTCAGAAAATCATTCAAAAAACAACTAAAACCTCATCTGCATGGCAAACAACAATGATCTTGGTGTACATGTCCTAGAGCTGGGTAATGGCATATTGATGGATGCTAGCTAATATATCATTAGTTTCGAATTTTGAAGCTTGCTTTAATGTTCTCTTTAATACAAAAATGGGAAAAGTACTTGTAACTTGTCCAGAGTTTGGGCCTTAATAAAAGAATCACCTTAATAAAGGAACCTTGGCTTACTTTAAAAAAAATGAAGAATTTCTAAGTGAACAAATCTCCATATATCTCAACATAATGTGTCCAACCCCTAATCCAGAAGCAATTGCAGTAGATACAAATCAAGTCACTATCCCATTGGTGGTCAGAGTTGTATCCTCTAATACTGGCTTCTAATGAACGGAATATTTTGAAACAGAGGCAAATGAAGGTCAAAACTTTAAAATGGTTCATATCGAGAGAGCCTATAGTCTTGGTTACGTAGAAGGACAATATACAGCTGAGTTTGTAACTTAATCTTTGCCCTAGCATTCTTACCAACTTCACGACGCATCTTATCTTCATTAGTAGAGCAGAAGTCAACAAAATCTTCCCAATCTTCTTTCTTCGCAATTATCTTGTTTGGCATATTTCTTTTTTGTTCAACAACTGTATTGTGTTTATCACAAGCTTATCGAAGAGAACACTTCCAAATTTTCCAAGTGTTAGCGTACTTCAAAATCTTAGCCTTATAAATTTCAGGTACTGTATATTTACACTTCAAAGACAATTTCCATGTGACACATACATAAAGGTTTTAAATAATAACTTAAATAAATTTAGTTTACTCACAACAATACTTTTCCATATGTCATCTTTGATGCTTTGTGGAACTCATTTTCAAGAATCAACTACAGGTCGACAATGTGCCCTTGTTATCTTTCTAATTGTTGATGAAAATTATTCTGATCCAATATCAACTGGCCGCCCATATTCGTCGAAAATAATTTGATTAGTGGTACCTAATAAAGTGTTCAAATATAACAAAGATATGATTAATGAAGAAGATTAGTAAATTAATATGTGAACAAGAACACAAATATGAAAATAATACTGCATTTGAAGCCACAGATAATCTAAAGAAAAATTAGAAAATATTCTAAGATCTATGAAACTGTAAGATTTGTACTATTTAACATCAGTAATTTGAAGCAGAAAAATGCAATATTCATAGAACTACTTATATTACTCAAATAAAAGTTGTCATCTCTAGTTTGTCATCAGAAGTTAAATAACACTGATACATGTTTATGCAGCAGCTAAGGAAACTACTACTCTTTATAAAAGTAAATATACTCAACTTGGCAGAAAATAGGCTAATAGCAATCCATACACTGATACCTGTTTATGCAACCGCATTTTATCCTACAAATATTTTTCTATCAAATAGTAGACTGATATTCTTTGAAAGAATAAACTGATACATTGCTATCAGTTTGCACAAGACTTGAGAAGCAAAGTGTATCAGTTCCATACAATTCCATAATAAGCTAAAATAGTAAGATAATACTCTTTCAAAGAGTAAACCTATGTCATGTTCACAAAAACCTATGAAGCATGGACTCTTTGAAATAGATGGTGTGTTCGACTGTGTCATATCATATCGTGTTATTGCAACAGTAGTTTAGTATTACAGAATCATGCCAAGCAAGTACTTGACGACAAAATTGACTTGTACAAAACTGACAAAATTAATACTAAAATTGGCCTTGTTTCATTTTGTACTCAATAACAAAATTGATTGTAAAACTTGCCCTGTTTTATTCCCCGGTTTCAGTTTATACAAGTCACCTAAGATGTGGTTTGCACTTTTGACACTTTCTAAATATTATTTATCAGCTTTGGAAATTAATTTTGATAAAAAAAAATGTACTAGACGCTAACATACAGTATTATGGAGTTGTTATTCTTGGTCCACTAGCTAACAAGAGTATGGATTCAACTTTTGACAAGCAATTTCGAAAAAAGACAGATTTAATACTGGATGTTTGCTAACATGACAATGAGGGCAACCGGATAGATACATCTGTCCAAGACAAATTTTACTTGAAACTACTCAATTTAATACGAATACAATCATCCCAAGTAACAGATATGAACATTTATAACATATATGGTTACATGTCAATCTTAGACACAACCACCGGTATCACAAGCATTTCAGTCCATTTTTAAACCAAGTACATAAAGGGAATGAATTAAATATTTACTATAGTACATGAACCAAGATTTTCTAATTGATTTACCATAGAAAGTTCACAAGAACAAAAAATTGTGTAACTTCCATTCACCAAGACTAGAGTTAGAGGAAGAGGAGCGTAGTCCTGGATGCAAGTATGGTATTAAAACTTTTGAGAGGCAAGCGGAAGGACGCAGAGATACAATATTTTCCCTTAGCGGGTTTTTGTAATCAAGATAAACACAACAGAGAAATAGGTTATTTGTACATAGTTCATAGCATTATGCCAGGAATTAAATGGTGCAACTAAAGATATTGTTGCATCTACTACTACGTTGCAAAAATCTAGTTGCCAACTAGCTTGAAAGTTGAACTATCATTAAGAAACGTAATTTAAGTATCAATGTTATTACTTAGCAAGAGAACGATAAGAAATTTTAGAGACGTACACCTATTATTTAAAACTATAAATGAGTTTTTTTTCTTGCTTGGGAAGCTTTCCATAGCAATCAAACCGAAAAAAATATTGGAATGCAGAATCAAACTTTGTGTTTTCTAATGAAGCTATTACCCAAATACCATGCCGACGTAATTAAAAAAGAGGGACCAGCAGTATTAGCATGTAGGGAGCCCATTAAAAGGATTCTTATAGCCAAAGGAATTCCAATTCCAATAAATTACACGTTCAAAACCATGAACTAAACAACCTTTCTTAATTCCAATAAATTACACTTTCAAAACCATGAACTAAACAATAAACAGAAGAGTGCCACCTGCAGTTCCTGACATAATGGTATTATTTAATTCTTAACTTAAATCTGATAGATATTTGTACATAGTTCATAGCATCATTTTGGTAGCATATGCCCAATTTCACATAAAAAAAAGGGTACAATTAAGCTGTGAAATCAAGAGAATTAGAACTGTTTAATGCTTTGAGAAATTTTAACTATTGACCATGATTTCAAGCAAAACGAAGTTGGTACCAACTCTTTGAGATGCTGGGTTCGCTGTTGCTAGAGTGTATAAGAAAATATCAGTTCAACCCCTGTGCTAAGGGAGAACAATAGGAAGCTAGATAAGAAGCACTATGCTCATTATATGGTGATTCCTTGCAAATACTGGTTGTAAGATAATAGTAAATACATGAGCTACAAGTACCAAATAACCCTTTGGTTCAGAGAGTCCAAGACGAATTTTATTCGAAACTACTCAATTTAATGGTAAATATTGAACAAAATAAAATTTATTTCGACTTTCTCGTGCTCGTGTCCGCGGTCGAGTCCGGAGTCCGGTCCGACGGCTCCCTCCTCCTCCGCACGGCTGCTCATCGACCGACGAAAGTAGAGGAACTGATCGACAGTAGTTAGAAGTGATGCCAGACATCAATGAAACCAAGTTTTGTTTCCTTATAAAATAGAAAGAAGAAAAAACAATAAAGAAAGAATTTTCAAACCTAGATTTAGAGTAAAAAACACATAAAAACTTCAAAGCCAGAATCCGAGTGAAAAAAAAAAGAAAAAAAATAGAAGCATTACTTACAGTGGAGAACTCTTTTTGTTTTGATTGAGATTTTTTTGGTTGTTTGATGACTTCTCTCTTCTTTCTTTTGATTGACAAAATTTTGTTAGAGAAGAGAGAGAAAAATGAGAGGGAAAAAAAGAGTGCAGAATGAAACGGCGGCAACTTCAGCGCGATATATGTTTAGGGGTGTCAACGGATGCCTATCGGTACGGATAGGACAATATTCGTATCCGTATCCGAATTTTTTTTACAATATCCGAATCCGATCCGATATCCGAACGGATATCTGTTTTGCACTCCGAATCCGTATCCGTCTAGTTTAACGGATATCGGATAAAATCCGATTCAATCCGATAAGTAAAAAAAATGAATCTACTTGGCGTTTTATTGCTATCCGAATATCCGAAATCTAAAATATTAAAATTTTATTTATTGTCCGAAATCCAAAATCATTCAAAATTTGATAAACTATGATAACTTTACAATCCATAACATAAATATTCATAAAAAACAGAGATAACCAAATTAAAATTTAATAAGTAGAAGACCAAAACAATAACCAAATTATTCACCGTAACCATAAATTTATGCTACAAATATGAATATAATCTAATCGTGTTCCCAAAAAGCTTATTTTGCTCTTCATCTCCAAAAGAAACCAAAATATAAGACAAATAATTCGTCATAACCATCAAACTATTCTAAAAATATAAATGATAAATCTAATGCAAAATTTTGCAGGAAAAAAACTTATTTTATTTTTTTCACCATTTTTGCTCCCACCCAGAGTGGAGATTGGAGTCTCGATGAGTAATCGGTTGGAGAACTCCAAATATGAGGAGAGTAGAAGATGAAATTTCTAAGTATGATGGAGAATGGAGTTGGAGAGTAACTGATGAAATCACTTTGACCCAACAACTGTTTCATCTTCTATTGAAAAATGTCACCTGTGAGTGTCTGTGACCCATCCAACCCATTCATTTTCTCAAGGACTTGGAAAGTGGAGTAAGTTGGAGAGTAATAAAGATCAGTTAATATAAAATATCACCCACCCAGTTTTCTAACAGCCAACCCTTCCGTCTTCTAATGTAATTTGTAATTAATATGTATTACTATTGTGTATGCATTATATTATAATAAATATAACGGTAAAAAGTAGGAGATGAAAAGTCATTCGGTCAGATTGAACAGGAAAGTAACTTTAAGAATAAAATCCTTTCACCTTCTGTTGTGATATATATATATATATATATATAATAATATATATATATATATATATATATATATATATATATATATATATATATATATATAAAAAAAAAAAAAAAAAAAAAAAAAATATATATATATATATATATATATATATATATATATATATATATATATATATATATATATATATATATATATAATTTTGGAATATATATAATTTTGGATATCCGAAATTAATAATTTATAATCGGATCGGATATTAACGGATTCGAATATCATAATATCCGAATTCGTATCCGAAAAGAAATAACATCCGAAAAAAATTCGGACATCCGAATCCGATATCCGAAATTTCGAATAATATCCTAAAATTCGGATACGGAATCGAATCGGATTCGAATTTTCGACTATCCATTGACAGCCTTATATATGTTTATGGATTTTTTTTCGGATAGTGGTGTTTTAACAGAAATCGATGGTTTAGGTCCATCTGAAAAAAAATGTTCCTGTCTAGGTCCGTCATTTTTGGCAAACTTAAAGAGTCAAAAATGAGGTAATTTGGTGTAGTGAAGTAGGGGTGCAACTCGGGCGGGCTAAACCCGAACCCGATCGGGTAAACCCGTTAATGGGTTGGGTTCGGGTTGAAGATATTCGGGTTCGGGCTTGGGCTCGGGTTAAAATATTTGAACCCGATCAAAAATCGGGTTGGGCTTGGGTTCATGTGTTGGGTAACCCGAAGAACCCGAAACCCGACATACATATAATTTATATATATATTATTTCATACTACTTAAATAAAAAGTTTAAACTATAATTTTTTTCACCCTAACTCTTCAATTCCTTGTCCTAAATCTCATTTCAGTTTTATTTTGTAATGATTGAGGCTTGATTGCTATTTGATTAAGCATTTAATATTACTCTTGTTTAAAATTATTTTAAATATCATATTAGAGTCCGATAAACCCGATGGACCCGACCCAACCCGAGTCCAATCCGATCCTCCGGACTTAGTCTTGGGCTTCATATGTTGAACCCGAAGTCGGGTCGGGCTTGGGCTTGGGCTAGGCTTATGATCTATCGGGTTGGGCTCGGGTTGACCTCAAACCCGACCCAACCCGCCTGAGTTGCACCCCTATAGTGAAGGTTATCTACCGTAAAACTTGTCGTACTTTCCAATTTAATTTTCGAACTCGGCATCGATTCAATCTAAACGGCCCAATATATAATTTTGATATACTTTGAGCCTACTACACACATACCAATGGTGTCCCACCCAATTGAGTTTCCATGTGCTACTTATTTTCTAATGGCACATGAGGCTCTTTTATAGTCATTTCGGTGTTTAACTCTATTGTAAATATTCCCGGGACTTAACCCTAGTCAACCAAACTTGGTGGGGACCATCTAAGGTTGTCCATAGTGGAACCATATTAGATTGATTTAATTCAATTTAGGAGCATCCATGTGCATTAAAATCCCACATCTTTGACTAAATTTTTAACTTGTCCAAATAAGGAAACCCATGTGCACCTATTACCATAAACATGTTTTGGAGTATCAAATCCTAACCAAATCACTCCAAACAAAACCCAAAATCTCCCTAACACATAGGAGAACAAAACTTCATATACAGATAGCCCCATAGGATGGCCACTTTGTCTCCCCAAATCAAAACCCGACCCCTTTCTCCTTTAGCCGATGGCAATACACCCAAGGCCGACCCCCATTCAACAACCATCTCCTCGAATTTTAAGCCATCTATCACCACTCCCACGACCCTCTCCACTTTCTCTAACATCCTAGTACCTCTTAGGAGCATCTCGTGGACATCGGAGAGAGATACAAGCCTTCCAAAACACTGAAAATCTATTATTTTACTGTGAAATTCAGCAGCAAGTTAGTGATTTGTAAAATAGATTTTAAATACTTTTCTCACACCGTTCCACTCCATTGCCTTTGGTGTTCGTTACACTAAAATGTGTCCAAAATTGACCTATTTCGGTACGAGGATCTTTCCGTTGCGAAACTGTTTGATCTCAAACAAGCCCTTGGTAATGTCTCTAATATCTCTATTTATCATCTAGTATCATTACTTGTTCATATTTGTAAGTATTTCATGCGTTTATGTTGCTTTTTCATCTATGTTAGTTTTCGGGAACCGAAAGGCCTACAGTAATTCGACAAATTGTTCTTCGATGATCATAAAACTTAAATATAGTTTAAATCTCATTATTTGGGATGAAAAATTATATTTTTCATATTTTGTTCTAATTTTTTTCCAAATAAATAATTTTTATACTTTTCCATAATTTCTATTTGGTATATTTTTCTAAAAAGATATTTATATGATATATATTCAAAATTTAATATCATATTTTCCAAAATTTAAAATACTAATTTATGGTATATAAATATTATTCTATTATTATAACTTGTTGCTATATATAGTGGAATACTACTATAGATTAGTTGGCTATTTTATGACTAGTTTGGTCTAAATAAGGTAAGTATTGATATGGTAAGTCTTGTGGTTATATTTATTTTAGTTTATTTATATTTCTATGAGTTCATGATCATTTGTCTTCGGAGGTTGGAGCCGGACCGATATTCTACACTTTTGCCGATAATCCAAACAAGATACCTTACTACTTTTGTTATACTATTAGAATACATAGATTGTTAGTGTGCATAGAAATAGATGTGTTAGAAGTGTCCGTCCAAGTATGACTTGGGTACTATCGATGGCATCATCGATATCATAGTGTATATGTGACTTAGAGGTTAGAAAGACTCATCCATTAGAAATAAAGTTATTTCTATAACTTCTATGACTGGACACCTCATGACACGACATTAGAGTGAGATTATATTATGTTGGCATGAGCTTACGCATTTGGCTATCTACCAGCACGAGCGGTTCGTGTGTCGGTCCATATATTGATTAGATTGAGTCAAGTTAGTGACTTGCGTAGAGATGTAGATTGCCCGAGTCATGGAGGTTATTTGAGCATGACATGGGAGGGGAAGAGTATTAGTAGGTGTATGGGACATATAATACACGTAAGCCTCAGTATACCATGTTATAGGCTATACTAGTGGATATATTCGGAAGCGGCAACGGACTAGTATCAAATATGGTCGAGAAAGTATGCTAGTATATATTTCAGCATTGGTTTACGCTAATGCTACTCCAATGCCTACCAATACTGTAGAAACGAAACGTAAAGCGCTATACTCTAGAAGGGGGGTGAATAGAGTAGGCAACAAAAAATTGGCTATTAAAAATTGTTAGCAGCAAGATCACAAAATATATCGCAGATATGTAAATACAAAAGTAGAGAACAGGAAGAAAACACGAACACAAGGATGTATACTAATTTTTCTCTTGTGAGGAATAGTCCAGTAGGAAGAGCTCTAGCTTCCAGTTGAAATCCACTATGGAAAAATGCCACAAGTTTTTAGGCGAAGTGTAGAAGCTAAAAATCAAGTTGCGCTGCTATTTTGGGAGCTAAATATCAGATTGCACCACAGTTATCAACTTGTGCGAGGGGGATAGGTTGCGCACGAGACAGGTTGTACGAGTGCCATGTGGCAGTCTCCTCAAAAAACTATAACAGCATCATCATTGCCTGACTGCTGATAACACGAATATTAAGGAAAATCTGTTCAAATCACGCGCAACATGGCGCTCGAGAATATTTGGTCAATTTTTTTGACAGCTAGCAGTTTGTGCAACGTGTTAAGGGACGCGAGGTTGTACTTAGGTGCAAGTCGCTACATTGCGCCCCCGTGCAACCTGATGAAGCCCGCGCAATATGATCGAATTAATGTCCAGAGCAAGGTGACATAGCGTTCATGTCACTAACTTCGTAGAACGTGACCACTACATTGCTCACGACCATGAGCATCTCACTCAAATGATGCCACGCTTCCACAGCAGTTGGTGCAACTGCTCGCGTAAGTTGCTACATTATGCCCCCGCACAACTTGATAAAGCTCGTGTAATGTGATCGAATTGATGTCCAGAGCAGGGTGACGTGGCGCGCATGTCACTAACTTCGTAGAACATGTTCACTATATTGCTCACGACCATGTGCATCTCACTCAAATGATGCCACACGTCCACAGCAGTTGGTACAAACGCTCGCACAAGTTGCTACATTGTGCCCCCGTGCAACATGATGAAGCTCGCACAATGTGATCGAATTGATATCCAGAGTATGGTGATGTGGCGCGCATGCCACTATCTTCGTATAATGTGTCTAGTACATTGCCTACGACCATGTGCATCTTACTCAAATGATGCCACGCATCCACAGCAGTTGGTGCAACCGCTCGCGCAAGTGAACAGGGCCGCGCAACCAGAGGCGCACGTAACCCAGAATAACTGCTAAATAGTTATTTCAAGAACTCTATAAATGGAGTTTCAAATCAGCCTCAAATAATGACGAATGATCATAATCTCCGGCTAAAGTCCTGTTGCATCCTTCAGAGGCTCGTGTCTTCGATATCACATTGTCCAAGGGATAAAGTGATCGTCTTCTGATCAGATTCCTATAGTTATACTTCCGTAGAAATCAATTATACTTTTTGTACTCTTTCTTAGTTTGTAGAAATCAAACATTTATTTTTGCAAACAAAATGGCGACTCTGCTGGGACGACTTTCTCCTCTGACGAGAAAGTGACAACTCAATATGATACTGCGTCGATCGGCAGGACACAGAAGACTTTCGTCGTTCAAGTCGACCAAACCGCTTACGAGGCAATGACCAGTACTGGGGGTACCAAGTGCACCATCGTTACAGCTAAGAGGAAAGGGCGCACTGTGTGGACTCCTAAGTCTTCTCGGCCAACCATGGCTCCTGCACAACTTGCGCAATCTGTCTCTCGGCCAATCATGGCTCCTGCGCAACTAGTACAGTCTATCTCTCGGCCAACCATGGCTCCTGCGCAACTTGCGTAGTCTGTCTCTTGGACAACCATGGCTCCTGCGCAACCTGCGCAGAATGCTTTTCTGTCAATCAGAACTCCTGCACAACCAATGTAGATTGCTTCTCTGCTAACCAGAACTCCTGTGCAACCCGTGCCTACTGCTTCTTCGGCTCTGAACAAAAGGAAATGTCTTTTGGCTACTCTCTCATCTTCTCAAGTTCTGAACTCGGGGAAGAACTTATCTAGTAAGAGTGTTAAACAGAACAAAGGGAAGCGCCCTTTGGCCTTCCCTCAACTTGCGCAACCTGCGCCTATGGCCTTCCAATCACAAAACAAAGGGAAACACCTTTTGGCTACTCTCTCATCTTCTCTAGTCCTTGACTCGGTAGAAAGTATCTCTGGTGGCGCCTATACGCCACTCAGTGTGAAGGCTCTTTTGGGAAAGAACTCTACTCCTCTGAACAGAGACAATCAAATCTCTACTAAAAAAGTAAGTTCTGTTCAAACTGAGATTTCTGTCACTCAGTTGCGCCAGAGCAAGCTCATGAGAACAGGTTGCACAACACGAAAAGGAATTCTGCCAAAACCCAAAAATGCAACTACGGATCTTCCTACCATGCTCATCTCAAGATTCGAGCAGGGTAAACTACTAGTATCTCAGACAGATACATAAGTAGCAGATCTATCTGACTCATGCACCTATCTCAACAAGCGCCAGTCAACACTTACTTTAGCAAAATGCAAACAGATTGCGCCAATGGCTAACTTGTGCCGGAAGTAGACTTCTAAATTCAAGAACCCCTTTACCTATGCTAATCAACTCAGCACTTCATTGTACACTCAAGGAATGGGACATCTCAAAAATAGGAATCATGTTCCTAATATCATTAAAGAATATGTTCCTTCGACCTCTTCTCATCCTGATATTGTAACCGATCTCCGTGAAGTTCTTAAACAGAAGTGGAAGATCCCAAATCTATCTCATCCAATGCATTCCCAAGAACATCTCTATAACCATCACCATGAGGTAGTTATCAAATGCTGCTGTCAATCAGTTAAACGGTCTGTCTTTGACCGTCTGAATTACTCTTAAGTTCCTCAACCGATGATACAGGATGAAGATGAATTATTGTATGCCTCTATCAATATGACGTCTCGAAGAACTGGAGGTGGAAAATACCTGAGACGTAATGCATTCTGCAATCCCAGTCAACAATACTTAGATCGAATTCATGAATCAGACGAAGGAGTATACCAAAATACTAGATCAAGAAGCCGAGACGCAATCGATCAAAGGAATCTTCCTTCCGACCGAGATGCAATCGGTCAAAGGAATCTTCCTTCCTACCAGGATACAATCGGTTAAAGGAATCTTTCTTCCGACCAAAAAACAATCGGGCAAAGGGATCTTTCTTCCGACCAAGAAATAATCGGTCAAAGGAATCTTCCTGATTCTAACCAAGATTTCCTCAGTCAAAAGGATATCCCTATCACTTATTCTGGGGTGGTTCCTTATATGACTTTGATGCTGATAGTAAAAGTTTTGAAAGGACCATCTTTTCCACTAGCTCGTCTTCAATGGCTAAAGAGGTGACTGCTTATATCATCACAGAAGATCAAGATGCTTCCAGTTCTAACAGTCAAGAGCAGAGAATTATTGCTTTGGAGGCTAGTTTGAAGAGCATGGTTGAGATGATGACAGGCATGCATGCGGTAATTATGACACAACATATGGTTCCACCAGTCGCGAATCTAATTCCAACCCAAGAACCTATAACAACATCAGCTCCTGTCAATATTGGTTTGGGGGTACAGTCTCCTCATACCGTTTCTTTACCTACGCAGGCTATTCCAAGTCAATCTAGTACGGGGGGTGGTACTTATCATGTAGTACCCCCTCCTAACATATTAAATCAATCCACTGCTCCACAATCATCGAAAGATACCAATGAGGTCGTAAAACTTTTACGTACTCAATTTGAGGCTTTCAAACAGAAAGACAGCTTACAGAAGCTTGGGATGAAGCAACCTTATCCTACAGAATGGTAGGAAGTCCAATTTCCTCTAAAATACAAAGCCCCTACTATTATGTTGTTTGATGGCAGCATATCTCCAAGTCAGTACCTCAATCACTTTGAGGTAATGACTGATCAACTCTAGCCAAATGATGCTCTACTCACTAGGGTGTTCGTCGAATATTTAGCAGGTGTAGCTTACGAATGGTACCGTAGTTTGCCAGATGGTTGTATAACCTCTTTCTCTGGATTCAAACAAATGTTCCTGGAACCTTTTTATGAGGGAACAAATGACATGACTATGTCTACTCACATTAAAATTAAACAGCAACACAATGAAATAACTGAACGGTTCATTGAACGATTCTGCCGTGAGGCACTTAAAATGCCTCTTAGAACTCCGGATGCTTTGACTATAGACACTTGCAAGTTAAACCTGTTACATATAATCAGCATGTGGACCACATCGACACATTTCCAGGATTGGCCTTCATACATAGTGAATACTAAAGCGACAGAAGAAATAGCTGATAATTTTAAACAATTAGGTATTCGGATGCCTAATCTTGACAAAGATGAACAGGCTACACCAAATAATGGTGGCCGTTAGAATAATCGCAAGAGTAAAGAGACTTTGGCTATCAATGTCAAAGGCAAAGAAACTCTAGCCGTGAACATAGTTCAACAAACTCCTACTCCAACAACACCACCACAGAGGGCACCACGTCCGAAAGAAGAATACTCTTTTGATGAAGATGATGTCATGAATATCTTTGATTGTCTGATCAAGCGCAATAAACTTCAACTGCAATATGTAAAATGGCCAGATGAAGTAGGTAAAACTTACCACCCGAAATATTGTATTTACCACAGATTTATCGGACATCCGACTCGAGCATGCTATGTGCTTAAAGGAAAGATCCAGGAGATGGTTAATTCTGGTGCAATTACTCTCCAACAAGATGAAAAGACTATAATTGCTAACATCGTCTCTTTACAGTTTGGCAATTTTCCTGCTGAACTTGTGCAGGACGACGCCATTCCCATCCCGAGAACTACTTTGGCGATTGTTAATCTCCCACCTGCATGAACTGATGGTCTTGTTCCTCTGTCTACTGATAAAAGGGAAATCATGTGGATTCATCCTGATTTAGTGGATAATTTTGAAGCACCTTCTTCAAAGTCCAAGAAAGCAACCAAATGTAAGTCTTGTCATATGACTTCGTTGGGTGAACATTATCCTCAACCTTTGACTTCCACTTTCACTTCCACCGTAGATCCTTCTTCTTTCTCCCCTTCTAAGACAACACTGTCAAAGTTAGAAGCCAAATATCAACCAGCTTTCCATCTGTATAGTCTATAGTCTCGTGAACTAATAACAAAGATGGGATATGATCTATAAAAGGCTTCCGGCTTGAATCATGGAAAAGGATCTCCTATACCTCTTTCTCTATGCCTTTCACATAACCAATCTCGGGTTGGTTTGGGTTACTGGACGAACTCTTAATTTTGTCAAAAGAAACCTTCCAGAAGCAGGATGAAGGCAAAAAGTTGTAATATGGTGTCCTTCGAACCTGTATCCGTAGAAGAAGCCTTAACTGGTACCAGGTCTGGAAGAATTTACCTGAGAGACTATTCAGAAGGCCAGGAGAACCCTGCTCTAGCTCTAGAGCCTCCTCCAGCATCAACTTCTCCTGCTGTCAATGTTCCATCGGTTTTATCACCTCCAGTAGAACCAACTCCTCCCAAACCTACTGACAAAGGAAAGCAGCCTGTCCGCTTTGATAAAATATTAAAGAAGACTCCAGTTCTATGACTTGAGAAGCCGTATAACTTTGATATACTGGCTCAACTGGCTAATACCCCGACAAGGTTATCAATTTTTGAACTACTGCATCTCTCAAAAGAAACTCGAAAGACATTGAGTGAAGCCTTGATGCAAGCTGATACTTGTCTAGCACTCCTCAAGAAGCCAGAGGAGGAGCCTGTAACTTGCTTTCATTATCATAGTGTGATGGAGCTGATGCTCAACGTCACCTTTACACAAGATGATATACTGTTGGAAGATAATCGTCATGATCGACCCCTCTACTTCACAGGATATTTTGATACTATGAAGGTTGATCGCATCTTGATCGACCCTGGGTCTGCGGTCAGCATCATGCCAAAGACTCTACTAGATGCATTAAAGATTCCCGTACATAATCTTTCAACAACCATCACGACAATCTTGGAATTTAATCCTGGAAGAAGTGAACCTTTAGGAAAGATCTGCCTGAAAGTTCAAATAGACAATCTTCGTACAAAGGTTACTTTCTATGTGATCGACAATCATGGCTCATATAATGCCTTGCTGGAAAGACCCTTCTGCATGAGCATAACATTATACCATTCACTCTACACCAATGCTTCAAATATGTAGACGTCAATGGAGAGGTCCAAATGGAAGTAGCTGACCTAAATCCATTCAGGGCATTGAAGCATATTGTACTAATTATCGGATGTACAAGGAAGAGTTCATGAAGGTTGTATTAACGATGGATAGTGAGGAAGATCAGAAGGATACTTCAAAAGATGTTCTCATAATTCTCGTCAAAGGACGTACTACTCGTCCCTCTTCTTCTCAGACGTTGACTATCCATCTTTCCACCCATGACAAACAACCTCCTACTGTAGAAAAGGAACAAATGGAGCTCACCTCTTCTGAGCCACTTGTTATCGACCATCGTCATAACAAAAATCCTCCTTCTCCTCCTCTGGTTATCAACCTTACTAAGCCTTTTGTTAAGGCCAAGAATCCTCCTTCTCCTCCTCGGGTTATCAACCTTACTAAGCCTTCTATTAAGGCCAAGAATCCTCCTTCTCCTCCTATGGTTATCAACCTTACTAAGCCTTCTGTTAAGGCTAATAACCCTGTTGTAAATGATGATGTACAAATCAATAAAGTGTTATCTCCTTTACAGTATACTGATATTTTTTATTATACTCGATGTTATTTAAAAATGCTAGATAATTTCGAACCACTTACCACATGAGCAGTTCAACCTCTCCAAGACGAAGTATTGCTCGAACCAATGCAAGACTCCTTGTTCTTATTTCCTTTCCGGAAGAAAGATGAACTTTCTATACTTTTTAGTAAAGGAACAGAACAGAAGATCATGTCCGATAGTGAAGAAAAAAATCACGATAACGGAAGACTTCAACTACGTCGTTATAGTCAACAATCAAAAGATATCATTCAAAAGATGGGCTATAATTTTAAAGCTGGTCTCAATGGTAGTAAAGGAAGGCGAACTCCTATTCGTATTCCCGCTCCAAAAGGAAAGTCACAATAATATTACAGCAAAAAGAAGCGGGGATTGGGTTATACCTCGCCAATTTCGACTCCAGAAGCCTCTGAATCCGATGAAGAAGAACGTTCTAACTCTTCTGATTATATTTCATGGGATTCAGACACCATTGTAGGCACATCCATCGAGTGACTTTTTCTTCCAATATGGTAACTGTCGAGTTCTCGGAAGACGACGAAAACTTTGCCGAAACCTCAAAATCTGATCCTTGGGCACAAATGATGGATACTCAATGGAAGCTTCACTTTGAGCAATGTGAACCACCTACCGAAGATCAGTTGGTTCAAGTCGATGTTGAAAACAAAACCTCCCCAAAACCAATATTCGTCAGCAGAAGCCTCCCTAAAGCGGATAAACAAGTACTGATCCAACTTATTAGGGAATACATTAATGTATTCGCTTAGAGCTATGAAGACATGTCGGGATTAGATCCCCAAATTTCTACCCACAAACTCAATATTCTGCCGAATGCAAGGCCAGTCAAGCAACAACAGCGTCGATTTTGACCTGACATGATGGACGTCAGAGAAGCTGAAGTCAAGAAGCTCATCGCATGTGGTTTTGTCAGAGAAGAACAACATCCGGATTGGGTCGCTAATGTTGTCCCAGTTTTAAAGAAAATAGGGAAGGTCTGAGTCAGCATTGACTTTAGAGACCTTAATGAAGCTTGTCCCAAAGACAAATTTCTTCTTTCGATCACTGATGTCATGATCGACAATACTTGCGAATTTGAATATGATGGAACTGGGGATTCCCAGGACCCTTACTTTGGTGTGTGTATTGATCGATAGAAAGTTAAACAGATTTAATACGTGTTCTAACCCTTCATAGGCGGAAACTAGGGTTCACGAAATATACCTGCGGCAAAAAGAAGACAAGTAACTCTTGGCAATCTCGAGCGGACGACCCCAAGATCTTCTGCACGTATTCCTTCTTTGAGTTGGACGTCGTGTGGGCGACGATCTCCCAACCTTTTCTTCTTCTTGGCAGCCCTCCCTTTCACTCCTTACGTAAATCACGAATTTAGAGAAAGTTTCAGATTTCTAATCTCTAATTTAGCGGCCAGAGAATAGAGGATATATATAGGCTACGGCAGGGACCATGAGGAGAAATTAGGGTTAGGCCTCCTAACGGATCTGGATATCCCGTGTTCAGTCCGAACACACAATCCAGGCCCATTAATAATAGCTCGGTCCACTAATGAGCTATTGTTGCACTACCTCCCTAATCCTAAATTATGTTTGTGGGCTCCTTTTATTATATGCTCGTTTGGCTCCCCATGTTAAGATATCGTATGTCCATCGATCAAATTAAGTTACTCATAACTATATTGATTCAACGTCTTTCATCCTTAAGTAGTACCGCTCAACTTTATTTGTCAATTTCGGATATAATCCACCTGCAGGGTTTATATGACAATTCTTATGAGCTCCTTAAGGGGCATCATCAACCCGATGTATCGGGACATGGATTCCATTTATAATCAACAGCCCATCATACATACAATGTTATTACCCAATTCATAGAGGTTGTTGATCCCTAATAAATCTTACTCTTTCATGAGTCAAAGTAATGCACACTGCATATACATGTCTGTTATTATATTCGGATTAAGAGCACAAGCATCCATAATAACAGAGGTATTTGTTCTCTTATGTAGTCAGTACAAAGAGAACAACCTCATGTGGTCCTGTTCAACACACACAAATTGTACTAGTATAAACCTATAATCAAGATAGACTAATACCAGATTATACTACAACCTATCCAATAGATTGTACAAGTCCATCTAGGTTGTGAACTATTTATATACTCCATAGGGAACTGATAATATGATCTTCTGTGTGACACCACACACCATATTATCTACAATATAGAATATTAGACATTTGCATTAACACTTGCAACAAATACAATATGCAAACATTTGCCCATATGATTTTCATTCAAAATTTAAGGAAATAAGGTTACTACAAAAGTGATGCTTTTAGTATATAACCCTAACAGAACGAACGTCTTTTATGGATGGATTCTCAAGATATAATCAAATCAAGATACATCCAGAAGTTGTGAAATATACATCTTTTCGTACTCCTCTTGGAGTCTATTGCTACACTGTCATGTCGTTTGGTCTCAAAAATGCTGGTACAACTTATCAGCGAACCATAAGTACTATCTTTCGTGATCATTTGTGAAAGACAGTTGAATGCTATGTAGATGATATTGCTGTCAAAAGTTGTGTAAAGGAAAAGCACATTCAAGACTTGAGGACTATATTCGATCTAATACGCCAGCATCAACTCAAGATCAATTCTACCAAGTTATTCCTGGGAGTCCCTAGTGGCAAATTTCTTGGATTCGTTATTACTTCTAAAGGTATACACGTTGACCCTGAAAAAATTAAAGCCATTCAAGAGATGCGTCCTCTACGCAACCTAAAAGAGCTACGAGGATTCCAGGGACGGCTTGCGTATATCAGGAGATTCATGTCAAATCTCTCTGGACGCTGCAGACCGTTCACTCAACTCATGAAGAAAGGTGTGTCTTTTATTTGGACTAAAGAATGTTAGCAAGCATTTGAAGACATAAAGCGGTACTTGATGAACCCTCCAGTTCTAGTACCTCCAGTCTCAGGAATACCCTTCTTGATGTATGTTCGAGCAATGGACCATTCATTAGGTGCTTTATTAGCTCAGAAGAATAAAGAAGGTCATGAACAAGCTATCTATTATCTTAGCCGTACAATGATCGGAGCTGAACATCCATACACCCCAGTGGAAAAAGAATGTCTATCTTTGATGTTTGTTGTTCAAAAGATGAGACATTATATCACCGGCCAAACTATTCATTTTATTTCTAGAGTTAACCCTCTCCGGGTCTTGATGAAGAAACCCAGTATACTCAATTCCAGGCTTGCTACATGGTCCATATTATTAGCACAATATGATATGGTTTATGTTCCTCAAAAGTCTGTTAAGGGTCAAGCTTTTGCTGACTTCCTGGCAGCTCATCTAATTCCCGAAACATCTAAACTCTATGACGAGATTTCAGATAAAACTTTGGAATCCAGCATGATTTTAGAAGAAATTCTTACCTGGCGTCTATTCTTTGACGGTATATCGAGAATATGACCAAAAGGTGCCATTATCGCTGGAGTTGGAATCGTCCTCGTCTCACCAGAAGGATTAACTATTCAAAGAGCTTATTCTTTAGATGAGTCGTGTTCCAATAATGTGGCTGAATACAATGCTCTGCTCATTGGTCTCCAATTGGCTAAACAATTAGATATTGAATATTTTGAAGTATATGGAGATTCTAAACTGATTGTCAATCAGGTTAGAGGAATGTATGAAGTTCGACACCAGGATCTTGTCCCATTTAATGAAGCAACAGTTCGGCTGGCTACATCATTCAAGGGTTTCTTCATTGAACATGCACGTCGAGCATGCAATATGGAGGCTGATGTATTAGCTAATTTGGTAGCCATATTAGCAATCTCAGTGAAAAGGCAACAGATGATTGTCGTCACTAATAGAGAGTTATTTTGCATTGAGAATAACTCAAATATTGAGTTCAGCAATTCAACTAAAATTAATGTCATTAGTGAAGATTGGAGAGCTCCTATTATTGATTTTGTGGTACATGACATTTTACCTGAAGATTCTAAAGAAGCTACAACAATCTGTAGGCGATTACTTCGGTTTTATTATAATCATACTTCTAAGACCCTTTATCGAAAAATATTTGATGGTCTACTTTTACGTTGTCTTGTTGAAGATGAAGCAAAAAAAATACTACGAGAAGCTCATGATGGGGTATATGGTGCACATCAGGCTGGTCCTAAGTTACAAGATCGTATCCGGAATATGGGCTATTAATGGCCCACTATGGTATCAGATGCCATTGAATATACAAGGAAATATCGAGCCTTTCAAATTCATGCAGACTTCATCCTTCAACGGTCAAAGTTCCTTCATCCGACTGTCGCATCATGGCCCTTTGAAGCTTGGGGTATGGATGTCATTGGTCCTATCAATCCACCGTTATCTAGAGGACAATGATTTATACTAGCTATAACCAATTACTTCTCGAAATGGGCGGAAGCCATACCTTTATCTGAAGTCAAGACTAGCAGCATTATCAATTTCATCAAACATCATGTGATATATAGATTCGGCATTCCTCGACGAATCATTTATGATAATGGACCACAATTCATCATTCAAAAGTTTACTCGGTTTTGTGATGATAACAGAATTAACAATGTTGCTTCCACAGCCTACAATCCTGCAGCGAACGGTTTGGCAGAAGCATTCAACAAAACTATCATCAAGCTTCTCAAGAAATTCGTTTCTACCAATAAAAGAAACTGGAGTAAAAAGCTTGGAGAATGTCTATGGGCTTATCGTACTACTATACGTACTCTAGCCGGTTACACACCTTTCTCCTTGGTGTATGGATGCAAAGCTGTCCTACCATTGGAAATTTAAATCCCCTCCTTAAGGATTCAATTGCCAATGAACTCATAATAGAAAACAATGATCGTCTTCGACTTCAGGAGCTTGAAGCGTTGGACGAGAAACGACTCCTAGATCAACAGTATATTGAGTTATACCATCCCGTATATCAAAAGCCTTCAACCGTAAAGTTAAGTACGAGCATTTCAGAAAGGAGAACTAGTTCTGACCATCAGACGTCCTATGACTATGACACACATGAGCAAGGGCAAGTTCGAAGAAAAGTGGGAAGGTCCCTACGTTGTAAGCAAAGTTTTTTCAAATGGAGCTTATCAACTGACTGGTATGGATGGCCAAGTCGCCATAATGCCTATCAATGGCAAATTTCTTAAGAAATACTATGTATAAAGACAAAGATATATCAAAAGAAAAAAAATGTAAATAAAATTCTTTTTTTATAGCATATTTCAAACAGAAAAGCGATACATCATATCAAGGAGAGGATTGAGGACCAGAGCCTTCCTGATTAAAAACATAATTAGCAAGAAGCTCGAAGACATTATTGTCCGATGACACCAGCAGTTCACAGGCAACCTTCCTCAGAGCTGCTTCCTCGGCAGTGCTTCCACGCTCTACGAGTCTGGTAAGGATGTCTTGTTGTGGTCCAGGAATAGTTGAACTTTCCCCCGCCTCTTTCTGGACAGGCAACCGAGGCTCGTCAGAATGAATATCGATGACGACTTCAGTCTTCAGGATGACCTCAGCTTCCTTGGGCACATCTTCGGAAAATATTTGCAATAAATGAATAAGTGTTGATAACATGCTCAAAAAAGGTCCCGCACTATTTATAGACAAAAATGTCAAACAATCTGTCTCGGGAACCGAAGCGACCTTTCCTCGAGAAGGCATGTCCGTTCATTTATCTTGTGAATAGATCTTCATTTATTGTCTGTCTCGGGAACCGAAGCGACCTTTCTCCGAAAAGGCATGTCCGTTCATACATGTCTATTCATCTCATGAAAAGATCTTCATTTATTGTCTGTCTCGGGAACCTAAACTATCTTTCTTCGAAAATACAAGATCATTCATTCATCAATCTTTTCATCTCTATTCATTTCGCGAATAGGCCTATATTTATTTTCATTTATTTACTTTCTCGTAAATAAAGCGACAGATAATAAATACTCAAAATCTCCAGCGGAGTCTATCTGAATCATCAATTCTGTCTTTTGAAACCCAGTTGTTTTAAAAGATATTTTTATCTTTAAATCTGTATTATCACAGATATCGTCTTTTTAGACATGATATCCTGTCTTTGAGTCCCAACTAACTTGAAGATCATTAATAGAAAAATGAGTTCATGTCCACATGACCTCTGAATTCTATTTTCTATATCAAATGACTTATCAGATACATATTTACCTCTGATAAAGTCGTCTTTCTTTTAACATATTGATATCTCAAGAATTATATTCTGTTACGTCCACATTACCTCTGAGCAAATATAATGAATATTGTTATTTTCCAAAAGAATATATCACGTCCAATACCTCTGAATATATTTTCTATTCTATTACTTATATCTTTAACAGGATATACAAAAAGTAATAGAACCACAAAAAAAAATTCGTTAATGATGTTCAAAATATTAAAAATAAGTACATCATATGAAAGGTATAACAAAAAAGATGACAATTGGAATCACTTTATTATGGAGGTTGAGTGCTGAGGTCTTCGATCTGTTTCTTCAAATCTTTGGCTCTTTCTACACAGGAATCAAGCATCCGTTGTCTAGCTTGGATCCTTCCAGACTGTGGGTCGAAAGGGTGCAAAGTAGTTGTCCGGCGTGCTAATTCTTCATTCTGTATTCTGATAAAATCATCTTTCTGACGTTTCAAAATATCCAACTGGTTTGCAGTTGCTTGATACAATTGGATTTCTTCTTCTATATGTTGCTTAGTCGCCTTGAGCCATTCTTGGAGCCAAGCAATTTCAACTTCTAGATCAAAAGCTTCTTTTACCTTCTCTGTAGTTGCAGTTTTTTGATGATCGATAGTAGAGGCCACTTCAGTAATTTGGACGTCCATCTCTGCGGAGCGTTGGGAGAAAGCCATCAAGAAAGCTTCAAAATTAACTCTGTTTATTTCAGCTTCACGAGCCATGGCTTCAAATTCTGCGTCCATGAGTTGTTGAATATTCTCTCTTTTGAGATCCTTGTAGGCTTTAATGGATTCCTCAAGTTCGTCCAACACATGCTCTAAGTAGGTGGCCAGATCCCGATCTTCCATATCGCGAATACCAACGATTTGATAAGATGAAGGGCTTCTAACTGTTGTAAAAGGAACATCATCCTTCTCCATTACCCTTTGAACCAGAGGCCTCAGAGATGTATAAAAGACTTTGGTGAAAGAAGCCACAACAAATCTGTTTGTCGCTAGAGCGCCTGGAGTGGCCACTACTTCTATCCGAGTTTCTACTGCTGCAGCAGTCGGAAGTACTTTAGATTGTGCATCAAGAGACCCGAATTTGGGCATCTAGGATGAGCTCCCTTCTCCTGCATGAGTTCCTCTGTCTAAAAAAGCCATGGTCGAGCTAGTCATTACCACAGGTCCTTCTGCAATCAATATACACCATTGTTAAAACACTATCAGAGGAATTAGGATAAATGAAAATAAAAAATTTACCTGAACCTGGTAGTACATATGGCGTTTCACGAGGCATGGCTGCTTCTATACGAAGTCTCGACATAGTATTCTCAGACACTATTGCTTGGTTGCTTCCAGCTTTCGAGCCACCCAATAAAAAGCGGCTACTTTTAGCCCCTGACTCTGCTTGGAGGGGGAGGGTGATTGTGTTTGTCTCCTTATTCATTGGGGTTTGATTTTTAGGGGTTTTAATCGCTGTAGTATCAGCTTTAGGATTCTCAACTATAACGCCCCAGAACCAGAATACTGGAGAGCGGGAGCGTACATAGCCAGCTACGTATATTGAAGTGCAACCTACCTCGCTATACGATCACGGCTGTCTAGATACATGAGGGTTTAACTATAATTCATCAGTCTCCTATGGTCATGAACAAGCCTAGGGTCTCAATCACAAGCAAGTAGTAGCAGTCACAAGATATTAGAACATCAAATATACAATAGTAAGGCGTCCCATACATTACATATTGGATGATCATGAAGCTAGTCGTACAAAATGTGAAGACTAGCAAGAGTTTAGTCATACATGATCAACCCTAAGATTTGTCAATCATGTTATAGCCCGTAGGCAGACAGTAAATAAAGGTACAACCGAGCTAACACGTGCTCGTCGGCTAAACGCTTCAAAAGAATAATTTACAATGAAGTGGGAGAACAAAAGAAATCCACTCGTTGCCAGGGTTACGCCTGGTGGCCACCATCTGGCTGGAAGGTAGGTAGAACCTCTGGAGCTGCTCCGATATATGGCCACACAAAACCAGCTGGTCAGACCCCAGAAAGAGCAAGTGCCACAAAGGAGGCTTCACTTAGGAACTAAAACCAGCATATCACAATAGAGTATTAAAGATAAATAATAAATAAAAAACTGATAATAATAGAGATAACAACAGTAAACTGAGTACGAAGAAACCATTCAAGTAGCCAGGTCACAACCCTTAAACCAAACAAGGACCGGGGTTACAGCCCTTCACCTGAATAGAAATCCGTCTTAAATACTATTGATAAGTAAAATATGATTAGTCTTGTCATAGGGTAAAAATAAGACAATAAACGAAAAGAGGATAAAGAACTGCTCTGGAAGCCAGGTTACAACTCTTAAACCAAACAAGGACCGGAGTTGTAACCCTTCGCCTGAACAGAACCTTGCCCCTGATCTTTATTGTGAAGGCTGGTGTAAATAATCATGTTATTGGAGTAAGGTAAAACAAGGCGAACATGGCTTGGAGAGCAATAAGACAATAAACGAAGAGAGGACACAGAACTGCTCCGGGAGCCAGGATACAACCCTTAAACCAAACAAGGACCGGGGTTGTAACCCTTCGCCTGAACAGAACTGGACCCCTGATCCTTATTGTTAAGATAAGCACACATAATCAGGACGATATATGATAAGATAACCATATAACTATTCAGATAGCCAAGTTACAACCCTTAAACCAAACAAGGACTGGGGTTGTAACCCTTCATCTGAACAGAACTTGGTATCTCAACATTTATCGATACAAGAAATCAGGTCATAATACAATCTTGTACAGGATCATGACAACTAGACAGGGCTAGACTCCATCCAATCAATCACAGCCAAGCAATGAGTACGGCTTGATACATTAACTAACTAGGGTTATCATAGGCCTAGTTACTAGCAAGATGCAACAAGATTATCCCAACAGCCACAAGCCCTGCAGACCATCCGGTTATCCAGGTCGAATATCCGTTTATTAATGGTGCACCACATAACTGTGTGCTAGAAATGTGCCCTACTCGTCGGTAGGCTACAAGTCCACTGAATGCGTCCAGATAACGGGATTGCCTGTAGCGGGGAATCTCTTCATGTCTACTGAATTATTCTAGTTGATTAGCCTTAGTCAATTTCAGTAGGTGCCCCTGACCGTGGTATTCAGGGGTCCCTGTCCTAGACATGATGCAAGACAGTACTTGTTTATATGTACAAACACAATCGTCTACGGTGTCCAGGTCAATCATTCTTGTCAGGTCGTGTCATGTCATGTTAGCCATCGCAACAGCAATTCGAGAATGATCATGTCAGGTATACTTGTCATACTATGCCATAGGAACTCAAGTTTCTACGCACGTACCACCGATTACGCTAGTGAAACTTTACGCGTGAGCTTTACGCTAGCAAGCTCTACGCGGGCAAGGGAGCATACGGCTGGGATTTACGCTAGCCAGGCTTTACGCTAGCAAGATTGTACGCGCGTAAAATTTTACGCGCGCGAACCCTCGAGCAGAGTTTATGCGAGTAAAACTTTACGCGAGGAAAACTCGGGCAACTTTACGCTCGTGAAGGTCTGCTCGAGTTAGGGTTTTTACGCTAGTAAAACGTACGCGAACCCACGTCTACGCGAGCACGATTTTACGCTAGCGAGAGAGCCCCAAGCGTAAAATTGATAAACTCAGCGTAGAGCGGGAAACGCTTACACGCAATGCGTGAGCGTAAAAGGGGCACTACGCAGGCACGATAAGACATGAGCGTAAAGGCCGAAATAAACGCTGACACGTAAAACGTGTGCGTAAAAGACTGATATAACACGCTGACACATAAAACGTGGGCGTAAGGGCTAAACACTACGCTAACACGTTAGAACGTGTGCGTAAAACTTTATCTTCTCCCCATGGCCAAAGCAAACACACGTAAGAGCTCAGGAACTCCATCTCGGCCAGGACTTGGTGAAATCCGGCCATCCCAAAACCAAACTTGTGCAAAATCATGAGGCCTACTACATGGAACTCTTAGTTTTCGAAAATAAGTTATTTTAGTAGATCGAAAATGCTAGAAACTTAGATCTACGTAGAAGGAGCCATGGAATTTGATAACACTAAGTACTAAAGAGGCTTAAGATCTTGAGGAGAAGAAAATGGAACAA